>OW240914.1:62453798-63136657 GCA_933207985.1 Pelobates cultripes | reverse complement strand
AAAGTGCAAGTGACTTTGCGCTCAGTATAATGGTAGATGTGCCAATAACAGGACACAACCTTTCTTTAAAGGGAAGAAGGAATTTGCAGGAATCCACAGGACTTATTATAAGGCTTATTATACACTTTATTAGTTACAAACATACAAAATTAAAATAAGACAAAAATAAGAGTAATTTAAAACAAGCCAAATACAAATAAAACAATGTCCACAATGTCTTTTAGTAGTCTGTTCTCTTTTTTGGAGCTAAGTCTACAGTCATAATCATATCCTCAAGTAACATACAGTCAGGTCCATAAATTTTGGGACATCGACACAATTCTAATCTTTTTGTCTCTATACGCCACCACAATGGATTTGAAATGAAATGAACAAGATGTGCTTTAACTGCAGACTTTCAGCTTTAATTTGAGGGTATTTACATCCAAATCAGGTGAACGGTGTAGGAATTACAACAGTTTGTATATGTGCCTCCCACTTTTCAAGGGACCAAAAGTAATGGGACAATTGGCTGCTCAGCTGTTCCATGGCCAGGTGTGTGTTATTCCCTCATTATCCCATTTACAAGGAGCAGATAAAAGGTCCAGAGTTAATTTCAAGTGTGCTATTTGCATTTGGAATCTGTTGCTGTCAACTCTCAATATGAGATCCAAAGAACTGTCACTATCAGTGAAGCAAGCATTAGGCTGAAAAAACAAAACAAACCCATCAGAGAGATAGCAAAAACATTAAGTGTGACCAAATCAACTGTTTGGAACATCATTGAAAAGAAAGAATGCACCGGTGAGCTCAGCAAAACCAAAAGACCCGGAAGACCACGGAAAACAACTGTGGTGGATGACTAAAGAATTCTTTCCCTGGTGTAGAAAACACCCTTCACAACAGTTGGCCAGATCAAGAACACTCTCCAGGAGGTAGGTGTATGTGTGTCAAAGTCAACAATCAAGAGAAGACTTCACCAGAGTGAATACAGAGGGTTCACCACCAGATGTAAACCATTGGTGAGCCTCAAAAACAGGAAGGCCAGATTAGAGTTTGCTAAACAACATCTAAAAAAGCCTTCACAGTTCTGGAACAACATCCTATGGACAGATGAGACCAAGATCAACTGATACCAGAGTGATGGGAAGAGAAGAGTATGGAGAAGGAAAGGAACTGCTCATGATCCAAAGCATACCACCTCATCAGTGAAGCATGGTGGTGGTAGTGTCATGGGGTGGGCATGTATGGCTGCCAATGGAACTGGTTCTCTTGTATTTATTGATGATGTGACTGCTGACAAAAGCAGCAGGATGAATTCTGAAGTGTTTCAGGCAATATTATCTGCTCATATTCAGCCAAATGCTTCAGAACTCATTGGACGGCGCTTCACAGTGCAGATGGACAATGACCCGAAGCATACTGCAAAAGCAACCAAAGAGTTTTTTAAGGGAAAGAAGTGGAATGTTATGCAATGGCCAAGTCAATCACCTGACCTGAATCCGATTGAGCATGCATTTCACTTGATGAAGACAAAACTGAAGGGAAAATGCCCAAGAACAAGCAGGAACTGAAGACAGTTGCAGTAGAGGCCTGGCAGAGCATCACCAGGGATGAAACCCAGCGTCTGGTGATGTCTATGCGTTCCAGACTTCAGGCTGTAATTGACTGCAAAGGATTTGCAACCATGTATTAAAAAGTGAAAGTTTGATTTATGACTGTTAATCTGTCCCATTACTTTTGGTCCCTTAAAAAGTGTGAGGCACATATACAAACTGTTGTAATTCCTACACTGTTCACCTGATTTGGATGTAAATACCCTCAAATTAAAGCTGAAAGTCTGCAGTTAAAGCACATCTTGTTTGTTTCATTTCAAACCCATTGTGTTGGTGTATAGAGCCAAAAAGATTAGAAGTGTGTCGATGTCCCAATATTTATGTACCTGACTGTATAAACTCCATGAAATGATGTTAAAAAAGTATTAGTACTTCATTAATTATTAAGAGACTGTCATGGCAATTATTCATGAATTAAATAATTGGCCGCTATTCACAACATTTGAAAAGCCTATATGCTTGGACACAGGTTGATCCATCAACACATTTTTGTATATATTTAATGCATGAATTGAACCTTCATAGAAATAATAGAACTAGCAGTTTATTGATCAGCGAGAGCATGTCTGCAGATCGAGAACACTTGAACAATTCAAGGACATAACTCCTTTAGAAGAGATTTAAAAAATGTTATTTGAAAGTAAATGGAGGCTAAATACATATCGGAGTATTTTTAGAACTCTCAGATTGTGATGTGAATACGATGAAAGAGTCTTGCATGTATACCTTGTTACCATAGAACTGGCACAATTAAAGGTTATTTGTAGATTTCCTGCTATAAATGATTACAAATGAGTGTTCCGATTTCTATCTGAAAATTCAAACAGTTAGAAAGTTTGTAATTAAATTTCTTCTTATCATGCGTCTTTTTTTTCAGAACAGAATAAATTGCCAGAGTTGGTGTTGCGTGAAGGTATGAGTTAGTTGACTTCAGGGTTGAAGGTTTAACCTTGGTTTCCTGCGCAGCGAAGGATTAATATTTCTAATGAATTATGTATCTGCTAAGCACATAGAGACCTTGTTGTCCCAAGTGATGGAGATTTGACCTTTAGCTTTTTAGGGCAGGAGTTTTAAATTTACCAAAGATTGATAGCCTTTTGACCTTCCACATATCTAGCCTTGCCAGAGTGAAGCAGGTCAAACCTTGCTTTCCCAAGAGATAAATGTTTGCTCCTTCTTACTTTTGATAAGAAAGGTCAGATTAATGATAGTGTAGATGGGGGATTCACTTCCATTAATTGATGGGGTAAAAGACAAGACTTGATTCTCTACAAGACGCTTGCTTGCAAAGTTTGCAAGCAAGGACGCTTAGATGCCAGTGAGAAATACCTTTAACCCCTTAACGCCGTTACGGCATTCTATGCCGTCCCGCATTAAAAGGGCTTTAAAGCCGTTGCGGCGGCATAGAACGCCGTAACGGCTGAAACCCCCAGGAGATCAGAGGTACTTACCTCCGCCATGATCCTCTTCTGGAGGGCTGCCTGACAGCCCAGGCAGCCCTCCCCCAGCAAATGAGGCCCCCGGGGGCCATGTGATCGCTCTCAAAGATATATAATATGTATATATATTATATATATAATAGATATATTCACATATATTATCCCCTTAACCCCTTAAGGACTGGACTGTTTTTGCGATGTTGTACATTTGCAACCAGGAATATTTTTACACTTTTCTGGTGTTTGTGTTTAGCTGTTATTTTCCGCTCTCTCATTTACTGTTCCCATACAAATTATATATTGTTTTTTTCAGGACAAAAGGGGCTTTCTTCACATACCATTATTTATATAATCTCATGTATTTTAATTTAAAAAAAATAAAAAAATATGATGAAAAATTTAAAAAAATACATGTTTTTTGACTTTTACTTGAAAAATCTTTTACTCATCTACAAAAGCTAATGAAAAAAACTGCTAAATAGATTCAAAATTTTGTCCTGAGTTTAAAAACACCCAGTGTTTACGTGCTTTTTTCCTTTTTCTTTTTTTTGGCAAGTTATAGGGCTACAAATAGGAAATTGCTGTTTCAATATATATATTTTTAAAATGTATCAAAAGTGACATTGTAACACTATTATCGGTCATAAATCTCCGAATCACACCCCACATGTACGCATTTTTTTTTAAAGTAGACAACCCAGGGTATTCAATATGGGTTATGTCCAGTCTTTTTTAGTAGCCACTTAGTCACAAACACTGGCCAAAGTTAGCATTCATATTTGATTGTGTGTGAAAAAAGTAAACTAAATTGAACGCTAATTTTGGCCAGCGTTTGTGACTGTGGCTACTAAAAAAGACTGGACATACCCCATTTGCAATACCTTGGGTTGTCTTCTTTTGCAAATGGTATGCCATCATGGGGGTAATTCTCATTCCTGGGCTACCATACGCTCTCAAAGGCAACGTAACCAATCTGACAAATTTCAAAAAAAAAAAAAAGTAAAATCAAGCCTTATATTTGACCCTATAATTGTCACAAACACTATAAAACCTCTACATGTGGGGTACTGTTATACTCAGGAGACTTTGCTGAACACAAATATTAGTGTATCAGAACAGTAAAATGTATCACAGCAATAATATCATCAGTGAAAGTGCCGTTTGTGTGTGAAAAATGCAAAAAACTTCACTTTCACTGACAATATCATCACTGTGATATGTTTTACTGTTTTGAAACACTAATATTTGTGTTCAGCGAAGTCTCCCGAGTAAAACAGTACCCCCATGTACAGGTTTTAGGGTGTCATAGAAAGTTACAGGGTTAAACACAGTGCTAGCAAATTAAATTCTCTGGACTTTCGGCCTGGGTTGGCAGGCAGGTCCCTCAAATTGCAATCATTAAAATTACTTAATTAGGTAAAAATATTACATAAATACGCACGTAAAATTTTAATATATATACATATTTATATATTTGACGTCTACGTGTATATTTATGAAATTATATATGTAATTATGTATATGGACATATGTCTATTTCGTATTATTTGTATTTATTTATTTACACATAGATATATATATCATTACATTCTAAGTGTATTTTGATATAAATATATATATATTAATATCAAAATACTGTTAGAATAAAATTACATATATATATATAATTTATTTGAATTATTAAACATTATTTTTACTTTTTATTTATTTTTATTAGCATATTATTTATAATTTATAATATATATATATATACACAATATATAGTTATTATATATATTGTGTATCTATACATGTGTAATTTAAATTAAAAGTGTATTTTTATATTAATATACATATATATAAATATAAAAATACACTTAGTATGACATTATATTTATGATATATATACATATATATATCCCCCTGGACCGGGAGGAGCGCTGATCGCCGCCGGGGGATCGACGGTGATCAGGTAAGTAGCCCCAGACCGTTATGACGGTTCAGGACCGTCATCGGTCCGCAAGGGGATTTTTCCGATAACGGTCCTGAACCATCATCGGTCGTCAAGGGGTTATATATATATATACACGTGTAATTACAATAATAAATAAATAAAATAATAAAATAAATAAATAAAATATTGAAACAAAATGTAATATAAATTATATATTCATATGTAATTTCATTCTAACTGTATTTTGTTATTAATATATATATATATTGGAAACAAAAACCACTTACAATGACATTCTATATCTATATATCTATCTATATATAAAATACAAATAACCGCAAATATATATATATATAGATAAATACATATAATTACATAAACGATTACATTAGTATACACGTAGAATTTAAATACCTATAAATGGATATATATTAAAATTCTACGTGTATATTTAAGTAATCTTTTAACATAATTATGTGATTTGATTAATTAAAATTTGATTGACATGCCTGACAACACAGGGAGAAAGTGCAGAGAATTTAATTTGCAAGCACTATATTTGACCCTGTAACTCTCCAAGACACCATAAAACCTGTTTTACTCGGGAGACTTCGCTGAACTCAAATATTAGTGTTTCAAACTGGTAATTTGTATTACAACGATGATATTTTAAGTAAAAGTGAAGTTTTTTTTGCATTTTTTTACAAACAAACGGCACTTTTATGGACTATATTATTGTTGTAATATGTTTTACTGTTTTAAAACACTAATATTTGTGTTTAGTGAAGTCTCCTGAGAATAACAGTATGTACAGGTTTTATGGTGTTTTGGAAAGTTAGAGAGTCACATATAAGGCTTGCATTTCATTTTTTTGACATTGAAATTTGCCAGATTGGTTATGTTGCCTTTAAGAGCGTACGGTAGCCCAGGAATGAGAATTACCCCCATGATGGCATACCATTTGCAAAAGTAGACAACCCAAGGTATTGCAAGTGGGGAATGTCCAGTCTTTCTGAGTAGCCACTTAGTCACAAACACTGGCCAAATATTAGTTTTTTGCTTTTTTCACACCAAAACAAATATGAATGCTAACTTTGCCAGTGTTTGTGACTAAGTGGCTACTAAAAAAGACTAAACATACCCCACTTTCAATACCTTGGGTTGTCTCCTTTTTCAAATGGTATGCCATTATGGGGGTAATTCCCTTGACATGCGCATAGTCGTCTTTTTGGCCTATTCCTGTTATAAACCAATTATAACCTTTAATAATCACAGACACATGAATGAATTGGCAAAATATTCCACGGCTTTATTAAATATATATAAATAATAAAATATAAATTTAAAAGGTCATTGTCAACAACGCTTGAAAAGACATACCCCCAATTAACATAACTAAATACCCAGACAATGACCTCCAACATATTTACAGAATACATCCAACTAACAGTATAACATAGCATAAATACCATAAACCTTAACATAGCCACCCAGGGCCTACATTTCCAATTGTAGGGGCATACCAAGACACCCCTACGCCATTATCATAGCCACCAAGGGGCATACCAAGACACCCCTACACCATTATCCCAGCCACCAAGGGCATCCATTTCCAGTGTAGGGGCATACCGAGACACCCCTACACCCCCAGGTTCGTAGCTACCGCCGAGCTCGAACCTACCACCAAATCTAAAGGTAAGTATTCCTCCTGACCTATCCCACTTACCAAAAACCGACCTACCCCCAATTAACCTAATCCATCCCCCGCCACAGCACAGAGCTTGACCACCTCAAGCCTCCTGTGCGCCCCCACCCCGAATAAACAGGGCCTGTCTAAGACCGTCCTGAAAGCCTAAGTTAAGGAAATCCAAACCCACCTCCGATAAATGAACTCCATCATGCCTGAAGTATCCTGGTAACATATCCTCTAGTTCCCTGTGCCTCACTACTACCCCCCCAGACCTTTTAATAAAAGTTGCCAACAACTTGTTGAACTTGCGTCTATATCTCGCCATAGCTGCGAAATCCCGCGCATGACGCCACCGGAAACGCGGTACCGTTTCCGACCAAACAATAACCACCCCGGGAAGCAAGGACCTCAACTTATCCACGTCCCTCTTTATCCCACGAACTAATTCCCTTTGCGGCACCAGACCAAAATCATTCCCCCCTGTGTGGAACAATATGAAATCGGGGACTTCCCCTTGCCCTATCTTCCGAAATAACTCCAAACACGTATCTCTCCAACCGAAACCCCGAAAACCAAACCAGAACAACCGTAACACATCAGAAGGAAAGCCGAGCTGCGTGCCTTCTCTCCGAACTGCAGCTCTCCGTTCTGCCCAGTAGACATATGAATGGCCTACTATCCATGCAACTCCACCTGAAATAAAATAAATAATTCATAACCACAGGACCACCGTAATTGTACCCCATAACATAAATTTGTTTACATTAAAAGATCAGGCCGGACATAGGAACGGAACCTGATCGATTCCCATCTCCCAATCTTTTTAACTAACTCATCCCCTAGGCCTAACCTCACCGCCTCTGTGGCAGCCCCGATCCTGAAGGAGTGGGTGCCAAATTGCGTGGGATCCAGGCCCAGGCGTTCCAAGCCCAACTTAAAGACCCTGTTGAACTGGAATTTCGACAACGCCGAGCCGTCCGCATGGCGAAAAAACGAACCCTGCCCCTTCGGACGGAGCTCCACATATCGCCGAGCACTGCCCACCGGGCAAGCCTCCACCTGAGGTATTGAAAATAGTTTTATCGTACGACCTCTCCCAAAGACATCCGTCTTCGAGCGAATAGCTAGTAGTCGAATAGCTACCTGTTCCACCCCTACGTCCACGTCCGCGAACTGGAGACCACCTTGTCTAAGCCTGTTGCTACTTACAATCTCACTCACCCGAAAAGCCCCGAAAAACGCCCACACAAACGCCACCTTAAATAGCAAGACCTCGAACAAAGAGAAACATAAACCCGGTAGGGTACCCAATAGTTGTTGAAGCAACCTAAAAGACACCGGCCTCCTAGTGTCAGGTGATAACTTCCCTTTGCGGTAACCCTTCACTGCCTGCCGCACCATAAAGGATTTTGTCGAATCTTCCCACCCACGAAGCTTGAAGAGGAACGCCAATGCTGCCAGGTTCCGGCCGACCACTGCCGGAGAAGCCCCCGCTGCGAACAGCCTGCAAAGAAACCATAATAGCGTATCGAGACGTACCTTTGCGGATACCACGTCCCCCGTACAGCCTAATGCTTCGTCCCACCTTTCCCATACTTTACTATACGCCGCCAACATGCCCGGAGCCAACGAATCCATTATCAGTCTTCCAAGCAGGAGGTCCCGAGACGCCACATGTGATCCAGACATGGCAGACCCTCCCTTTGTGCGTTCGGAGCCTCCACCCGAAATTTTTCCCACTGAAAGCGAGAAAGTGCATCAGCAATTACGTTCAAGAATCCAGGAACATGACGTGCACGAAAAACAATATTCAACTGCATGCAATACAAAACAAACTGGCGAAGCAGCCGCACTACTGGGACCGACGCCGCCGAAAGATTGTTCACAGCCTCCACGACAGCCCCATTGTCCGTAAAGAAAACCACTCTCCTATCACGTAGGGCCTGGCCCCACAAGGAGAGCGCTACCACTAATGGGAACAATTCGAGAAAAGCCAAGTTCCGAATCTGTGGGCTGACCGCCTAATGTTCGGGCCATCTTTCCGCACACCAATGACCCGCAAAGTAAGCCCCGAAGCCTACGCTCCCTGACGCATCGGTAAAAAGCTCTAACTCGGGTGATTCGATACACTGTTCCCTAAAAAAGACTCGCCCATTGAAATCCCTCAGGAAGGCCTCCCACACACCCAAATCCTCTGTGTCAGTTAGGGGTCCGGTCGGCGCCAGGGCGCATCAGCAACCGCCCTGCTTTATCGGGCAGCACTGGGAGACAAAGCCGCTGCCACTTCCTCCCACAGAAACACGAGCCGCTGAGGAAGGAGCTGTCTCGAGGGGGCCGGAGAGCTTAACTCCCAGCCACCCAGCCAGCCCACTGACCAGGGAAGCCAAATCTCCAGGAAAAGGTAAGAAACTGGAGGGTGGTTATCAAATTTTGCATGAGTGTCTGTGTGTGTGTGTGTGTGTGTGTGTGTATGTATGTCTGTCTGTCAGTGTGTCAGTATGTCTGTCAGTGTGCCAGTATGTCTGTCAGTGTGTCAGTATGTCTGTCAGTGTGCCAGTATGTCTGTCAGTGTGCCAGTATGTCTGTCAGTGTGTCAGTAAGTCTGTCAGTGTGTCAGTATGTCTGTGTGTGTGAGTCTGTCAGTGTATGTGTGGTTCTGTATGTCTGTGTTTGTCAATATGTCTGTCAGTGTCTGTGTGTGTGTGTGTTTCAGTATGTCCGTCTGAGTGTATATGTGCCAGTATGTCTGTCAGTGTGTCAGTATGTCTGTGTGTGTGAGTCGGTCAGTGTCTGTGTGGTTCAGTATGTATGTGTGTATGTATGTTTCAGTATAGCTGTCTGTGAGTGTCAAAATATCTGTATGTGTGTGCGTCTGTCAGTGTCTGTGTGTATGTGTGTTTCAGTATGTCTGTCTGTGTGTATGTGTGCCATAATGTCTGTCTGTCTGTCAGTGTGTCAGTATGTCTATGTGTGAGTCTGTCAGTGTCCATGTGGTTCTGTATGTCTGTGTGTTTCAGTATGGCTGTCTGTGTGTGTCTCTGTGTCAGTACATCTGTCAGAATGTGCCTTTGTATCTGTATGTTGTCCGTTTGTGTTTGTGTGTGTATCTATATATAGTCAGTGTGTATCTGTATGTGTCCGTGTTTGTATATGTATATCTGCATGTGTGTCAGGTTGTGTATCTGTGTATCTATATGTGTGTCAGTGTGTGTGTCGGTGTATCTATATGTAGTCAGTGTGTGTACCTTTGTATCTGCATGTATCAGTGTTTGGATCTGTGTATCTACATGTTTGTCAGGTTGTGTATCTGTGTTTGTGTCTATCTGTGTGTCAGTGTTCTATATGTAGTCTGTGTGTATCTGTATGTTCTTGTGTGTATCTATATGCGGTCAGTGTGTATCTGCATGTGTGTCAGGTTTTGTATTTGTGTGTATCTATATGTAGTCAGGGGGCCCAAGTAAATGCTTGCCCAGGGTCCAATCATAATTAAAGACGGCCCTGGTTTTGCCATAAAAGTACCCGTCTGGCATTTTATGCAGTTCAGTTTTCTTGTGTCATGACAAACAGTAGATTAATAAAATCCCAACGTGTATTTGTTAAACTTACCTTTCTGTGATCAATTGACAGCTGGGACACAACTAGCTGAAATCCTAGAAATACAATGGAGCTGACCAACCTGCAAAGAGAATCACAGGGTTAGTACCAGAAGTGCAAAGTTTCATGGCTATCTCTTGGTATCTTTGTGTTAAAGACTTCCCTAAGCCATCTCATCTAATGACAATTGAAATGGCAAACGTTTTTTCTCACTTAAACCATTATAGCTGAATAACACAACTGCTTCTACTAGTGAATACAGATGTTAAATTCCTTTAAAAGGAAAGGAAAACAAATTACACACATATATTGTGTGTGCGCCCATGTGCGTGTGTGTACGTGCATGCGTGTGTGTTTAAAACAACAGACTTTATCAAGACTAATGCATTTCTGAGCAAAAACAACACAGAATTCAAAGATGAGTTGTGATACTAGAGTTAAAGTGAGATGAGTGCACAGAAATATATACACATACATACATAGATTATTAGTAGTATTATTTATATAGCGCAAACTTATTTCGCAGTGCTTTACAATATTATGAAGGGGGGGATTTACAATAAATTAGACAATTACACAGTGACACGGGAACAATAGGTAGATGAGGACCTTGCTCAGTTGAGCTTACAGTCTAGAGGAGGTGGGGTAAACAAACACAATATGACAGCAAGGGGGACAGCAACCAAACAAGGAGGGAAAGTAGCAGAACTGGAGGTGAGAGTATGGCTCTTTAGGAGAGCAAGAGACAGATATGTGACATAGAAGTTAGTCTGGGAGGCCATAAGCATTTCATGGTCATGGGGTTGAGGAACTTCATAAAGGATTGAAGATTAGGGGAGAGTCTGATGGGGTTAAACAGGCTGTGCCAAAAGAAAAGAGAGTCACCTGTGAAAAGTCCTGAAAGCACAGGTAAGCAGTAAGGGTGCGAGCAGCGGACAAGAGAAGGTCACCGACAGAGTGGAGAGACCAAAAAAGGGCATATCTCCAAATCAGTGAAGAAATGTAACAGGAGCAAGAGTTTAGAGCTTTAAAGGTAAGGGTTAGTATTTTAACTTTACACCTATAGGATACAGGAAGCCAGTGTAAGGATTGACAGAGAGGTGAGGTGTGAGAGTAACGACAGGTGAGGAAGATCAACGTGGAAGCATCATTCATTGTAGCAGAGCAATTTGGCTTTTGGGCAGACCGACTAGGAGATAATTACAGTAACACATGTGAGAAATTACCAGAGCATCTTGTGTAAGAAAAGGGCGGATGCGGGCAATGTTTTTAAGATGGAATTGATAGGTTTTAGCAACATACTGGATATGAGGAGCATAGGTGAAGCTAGGATCAAAGAGAACAAGACAGCAAGCTTACTAGGACGGATGGATGCAAGTACCATCAACTTGCAGGGAAAGCAAAATAGGAGGATCACTGTTATGAGAAGAAAAAATAAGAAGCTCCATTTTAGAGACATTGAGTTTCAGAAAGCAGGAGGACATTCAGTCAGAGATTGAAAAAAGGCAACAGGTAACACGTTGAAGGACAGCGGTGGAGAGATCAGGGGGAAGAGATATATCTGGGTATTATCAACAAAGAGGTGGTAGTGTAATCAAAAGGAATTAATAGGCTTGCCGAGAGAGAGCGTATAAAGAGAGAACAGAAGGGGACCAAAAACAGGTCCTTGGAGGTATCCAGCCGAGACAGGACAACGGGAGGAGGTGTCATTGGAAAAGGAGATACTGAACGAACATTGGGAGAGATAGGAGGAGAACCATAAGAGAACAGTGTCACAGACACCGAGGGTTTGAAGAGTTTGGAAAAGGAGGACATGATCAATGGTGTTAAAGGTACATACATACACACACACCGCACACATACACACCAATAGATATGCTTCACTAAGTTATGCAGTTCTTGGTGGGGTCACATACAGAACTTTGAGGAAAAATGTTGTTTTATTAGGGTAGGTTAAAAAGATGTTTGACAGCTCTCCTGGATAATGCCAAATGCAGATTATTACATGTAATTAAATGTTTAGCACTCACAAACACACAGTTAAATAAAGAAACAAATAAGAAACATTTTGTAAATGTGTAATATTATTGTTCTTTTTCTAACTTGCATATCTGCAAAGAGTTCCATTTATAGAGATCAATCATTTTACTGGAACAAAGGCAAGCACCTGAAGTTGCTGGGAAACTCTGCCAGCTGACCTCCAAGGTTATAAGAAAGTTCTCTACGATGTAGAAAAATGCAAAGAAGCCTCAAGTTGACTGAATGAAATCCCTATTCCTCTCCACACAGAAACATGTAGCCTTTACTATTCAAGAAATCCAGATACCTAGAATTAGGTTACACATTGTTCCTTGTGCTGGGAATGGCTATTATACTGAAATCAGTCTGGAGCCAACATGTATAAATTACCAAACTAGGACACTTTCTCTAGAATTTGACATACAAAATATTTTATTCTACTTTAATAATAATAATAATAAAGCTACTGATATTTGTTTTACTTAATATTGTATTATTAAACTTTGTTCAATCCCTTTTTTTTTTTTTTTTAAACCACTATTTGAACTTCTTTTACCTGTTTGTACAAATAATTGATCCACTCAGATGTTTTAAATATTCCATCTTTGCTAGAAACAAAAAGCCCACTGGACATTTATTTTCGAAAAAATTGGTAAAAATGAGTGTTAATGCAAAACAATGCAAGCAGATTTAAGAAGTATTCCACCATCTATCTAAAACTTTCTTTAAAGGATCACTATAGTGTCAGGAAAACAAACTCGTTTTCCTGACACTATCCAACCCTTAGGTCCCCCCCCCCTCAGGGCCCCCCTCCCTTGGCGCTGAAGGGGTTAAAACCCCTTCAGTTACTTACTTTAATCCAGCGCTGGGCTCCCTCGGCGCTGGTGACCTCTCCTCCCACTCCGTCGTCGGCTCCCGAGTGGAGTGGAATGCGCATGCGCACATTCTTGCCGCGTGCACATTCAAACAGTCCATAGGAAAGCATTCTGCACACTGAATGCTATTTTCGCATCCAGTGTCGCAGAAAGGCCTCTAGCGGTTGTCAGAAAGACAGCCACTAGAGGTTGGATTAACCCTGCTATGTAAATTGAGCTGAAGTGGTCTGGGTGACTATAGTGTCCCTTTAAAGAGAAACTATAGTGCTCCTTCCCTCACGGCCCAGACCCCTCCTCCTCCCCCCCTGCACCCCCCTGGTTCAGAAAGGGTTAAAAAACAACATTCTGTCACTTACCTGATTCCAGCGCTGATGTCCCTCAGTGCTGGTTCAAGCTCCGTCTCTGCTCCTGCCCCGCTGACGTCAGCCGGCGGGAGGACTTAATGCACATTCACGGCGATCGCTGCAAGAATTCTCCCATAGGAAAGCATTGTACTTTTCTATGGGGTTTTGGGTGCTGCTGAATGCCCTCATGCAAAGCGTGAGGACGTCCAGTGTCAGGTAGGCTACCAAAAGTCTCCAAACAACCCAGAAGTTAACTCTGGCAGGTTATTATTGCAGTTTATTAAAAACTGCAATAATTGCCACAACAGGGTTAAGGGGGCTGGGACATGTCACGCAGACCACTTCAATGAGCTGAAATGGTCTGGGTGCCTATAGTGTCCCTTTAACTTTCTATTTATACACTCTCAAAATGTTACATCAGTGATATGTCTCCTTGTCAAGAGTGGAACTGGAAGATGGTGGCTCGAAGTAGATAGAGCTTCAATTAAGTATATTTACCTTGCCCCACTTCTCTGGGCACATCCATATAAGCAAGCATGCAACATGCAACATTATGGGACTTTGCAAAAACCACAAAGAAGTAACAGTGACCTTTTAATTGAGATTAGAGCCTCCCCTGCTTGCTTACACAGAACATACTTCTCAAAAGGGTCAGAGTCACTAAAAAAAGTGGACGACTCTGATAAAAAAAAAATGAGTTTGTCAGTCTTGCTTGTATGCGTGCCTGGCTGACTGACAGCTTGTTTGGCTGGCCCCATTCAGGGCACACCACGTACAGAGAGTTTGTTAAAGTACTCTGTGCATGGACTTAATGCCCCTAAGGGTACTCAGTGAAGCACAAAAGTGTTTAATTATGTGCTTGCACTTTGTTAATTGGAGAAATTATCCTGATGTCCCCAAATGCAGGCCACCAAGGAAGGAACCCCAGACAGAAGTCTGGACAGGGGACTGGGCTGCCAAATTCAACACTATTGTGAAGTATGTGCATAATGATCATGTGTCGATGTTCTACTTCCCTCTAGAAAAAGTAGCATTTTCCAGTCTCCAAGCTCAGTCATGGCGCTCCCATTCGAGTTATGTACTTCCTGTAAAACAATATTGCTTTCCTGAAACCCATGATAAATCCCTTAGAATTATTGATACATTTCTATCTTGTCCCCTACATCTAAGCTATTCGGCTTTTAATTTCATGCAAATCACAGACCACATACAATTCATGTATAAAAATATTATGGAATTTAAATTTAAGCCAAAGTTCTCTAGAACTTAACAAAATAAGTCTTGATTTAAGGAAACTATAGGAATTACCTACAATATTGTTCTAAGTGACCTAGGCATACCAACTTTCTTGCACATTTTCACATCATCTCCATAGGACATACTTTACCGAAACGATTTGCCTAATATTACCCAATATTAAAAAGGACTGTTCCAGGGATTATCCTCAAAGACTACGATAAATAACTAACATTTTTTCACATTGATAAAGAGGCACAGGTTTAAAAAGCTTACAAACAGAGAACTACTACAGCCTTTCTTCCCTGTCTCCTTTTATCCTGAAAAGAATTTTGACTGCATCCACTCATTTTCTATCCATACAAATTTATACATCTCTAATTGCACCTTTCTCGGGTGTCCCTGCTCTCCCATGTATTTTAAATGAGTGCTGGATCTATTGTTCATAAAATTCAGAATCATTCACGTTTTTTCAGTTTTGTAATTAACACATTAAAATACTTATACTTATATGCTATTCTTTTAGAGAAGGCTTGTTTACTAAAAAGTGAATTTAAAGTGAATTTCAAAATTAAAGGTATAATATAGACACCAATGCAACTTTAGCTTAATTAAAGGATTGTGGTGCATAGATCACGGCCCTACAGTCTCCCTGCTTAATTATTTGCTATTTGGGAGTTCAATCACTTTGTTTACAGCCCAAGTCACACCTCCCTGCATTTGACTTACACAGCTTTCCTAAACACTTTCTTCTACAGAGAGATCGCATGTTTAAACTTCCATTATTTCACAATATCTTTAATTCAGAATTTCTTTTCTCCCGCTCTGTTAATAGCCTGCTAGACCTTGCAGGAGCCTTTTGTGTGATTAAAGTTCAATTAACAGAGTAGGAGACAAAAACATCTAAAGTAAGTATCTGAAACCACACCAGCGGAAGTGTGGCTATAGCTGCATAAACAGAAACAAAAATGATTTAACTCCTAAATGGCAGTGAATCTTGCAGTGAGACTGCAGGGGCATGATCTATACACTAAAACTGCTTTATTAAACAAAAGTTGTTTTGGTGACTATAGTGTCCCTTTAAGGCCAGTGTAGCCAAACTGAAAGCATAACCGAGTTAGACGATTGTTTGTCTATTTTGACCATTAGTTTGAAATTCACTTTGAACTCACTCTTAATTCTCACTTTAGTGAATAACCCTGTAACACAAAATTACCTTCTGTGATAACAAGAAAACATATGTTTATTTATGCAGTCAACTGTGTCCAACTATTAAAACTGAAGAGTTTTCCATCTGGGAGTAACATATACCCACATGCTAATATACAAAAAAACATACCACGGAGTTGCTTCCTTTTAGAAATCTGGTGAAAAATTAAGCAAACAGTGTTATGCTTCAAAGGAAACTTTCTCACCACAAACGCAGACCAGTTTTAAAATAATTCCGCAAGTCTAACTGCATAATACAATCAAGAGTGCCTGAGCCATATCATCTAAATACATTGATTAGGGATATTGTGATTGATTTAATTAAGTATTGCAGAATGTCATACTGTAAACTGGTAGTAAAGTATTTTGTAAGAATGATTCTTAAAAACATTCAATAGGACGATACTGCTCCATTCCTCATCTTTCTAGGTCTGGACAGATGTGTTCCCGCCCGACTTTAACTTCATGGAACTACAATTGGAATTTTTACAGTTGGATTGAAGTGATGGTGAAGAATATAATATAATATATGGTTGAAATCCCTTGTCTCCAGAGAAATTAATTTAAAGGACCACTATAGGCACCCAGACCACTTCAGCTTAATGAAGTGTTCTGGGTGCCAGGCCAAGCTAGGTTTAACCCTTTTTTTTGTAAATATAGCAGTTTCAAAGAAACTGCTATGTTTGCAATAGGGTTAATCCAGCCGCTAGAGGGCTTCCGCGCTTCTCACTGTGATTTTCACAGTGAGAAGACACCAGCGTCCATAGGAAAGCATTGAGAATGCTTTCCTATGGACAGGCTGAATGCGCGCGCGGCTCTTGCCACGCATGCGAATTCAGCCGATGACGGAAGAAGAGGGAGGAGAGTCCCAGCGCTGGAAAAGAGGTAAGCGATTAACCCCTTCCTCCCCCCTCAGCGCCACGGGAGTGGGACCCTGAGGGTGGGGGCATCCTCAGGGCACTATAGTGCCAGGAAAACGAGTATGTTTTTAGTGGTCCTTTAAAAAAAAACCTGAATTAGAGGAACCAGTTGGCTTGACTCCAGAGAAAAAATACAGCTATTGGATAGTAAATCCTTCCAGTATCATTGTGATAGTCCTCCAATTTGGTCATCCTTCACCCTCTTACAAATACTCTGCACCTCTATTTGTGTTTGTGAAATGTTCTAGGATATTTTTGCAGGTGTGGTCTATTTTGCACAAAATAGACCACAGTGACAGGTCATTATTGATATAAGAGATAGCTTATGTACATCTTAAAAATGACGTTTTAGACTATCTTCTACATCTGTATAACCACCAGTACTGTCACTGCCATTTGTATTTGTGTTGGAGAGAAAGCAAAAATCAAATGCCTTCATCAAATCTACTAGACCACTCCTGTTACTGTGTATTGTGAGATTGCGTGAGACTGACTTTTTTCTCTTGCCAATGAAAACTAAACAAAATTGTACTTTAAATAAATGACCAGAAAAAAATAATTGGATAAATTATCCTGGTGTCCCCAAATGCAAATATATATATATATATATATATATATATATATATATATAATCATCCTGGTAGTGTGTATTCTATCTAAATAATACAATTTACAATAATACAACAACTGCTGTAGTGGTTATGGTGCCAGGAGTGTCCGTGCGTCCTCACAAGGTAAGTAGTCTATTTGCGAGTGGCCTGACAACTTACTTGGAATCTACTGGGAGCCGGTTACCTCCTACTCTGCTGCCAGAAGTTGTTGCACCAAGAAAGACCAAGATAGGTTGACAGGCCGTTCACAAAAAGAGTTTATATGACTTTTATAAAACTTTTTTTATTGTACTAACAATATACATTAAAGTACAAGCTTTCAAGAGTTTCCACTGCTCTTCAGGTCAGAAGCACTATTGAAATATCTACAGTTTGCAGAAACATTACTAAACCTGTGGCCCATATGGGTTAGAGGTAGTCACTCCCATTATATGGTGTCTGTATAGCTGGCGAGTCATGCTGGCTGGGTACCATGATAACTGCCTGCTAAAGACATTTAATCATTCACTACTAATTCAGCATTTTCATCTTTGTTGCACCTATTTAAACCTCTGTTATATACCTGTTATTTGGCCTGGTGAGTGAACGGAATCGTTTAATGAATTCTCTACTTGAGTACTTCAGCGTAAGTTTGGTGGGGGGGGGGGGGTTCTCTGGGGACGTATTTTCCATGAGTTTGTACCTACAGTAACAATGACTACAGCCTGTTCCTTTTATTTCTTAAAATCTTTAGTTTGTTATCAAAGTGCCAATATTTTCAGTTGGGTATGTAGTGAAAAATATGCATGCTTCAAATGAACTTCAACATAAATAGAAAAAGTATTCTTCTGTGGAAGAGCTGGTAGAGAGTACACAAGGTAAAATTAATGAAGATGGGATGACAGTTGAGATGGTCTCCTTACAATGTAGTCAACAAAAATATACAAAACATCTGCGATCAAACAAAAAATGTAACATTTTGGAAAAAGCTGAAAACTTGTAGTTTCATGCGAGATATGTTTAAAAAAAATACTGCTCAGAAGAACAAAATGTACAGCAGATATACGGCAATGATCTGAGTAAAATGTGTAACAATGAGCTACTCACCGTAAAGAATACGACAGAATCAAGCTGTCTACCATGTTTTGCAGAAATGTAAGAGTAGAAGAGTAAAAGTAACTCCTGTGCGGAGATTGTTTGACCTTGATCAGTAGATGAAGAAAAGGAATTCACACCTGTAAACATATAAATGTTCATTACAAATTACACATATACCAGAAATTTTACATGCTGGAAAATGTAACCTATCAGTATGGAAGTCTATGCAGAGAGAAACTTGTTCCATGAATAATTTTATGAAACATTTTCATCAACATAAATTTCAGAAGCTTAATGACATTGGTGAAAAGGCATAAACATTATAGAATCTGCACACAGACCAAACAATTCTAACATTCATGTATGGAACAAGAGGTAGAGCTAAAATTGGGGAATGATTGCCTCCAGTTGATATATTTTGTAATAAACGTTCAGTACCGAGTGTGAATTCCAATCCCTGAACCAGTATTTTCTTAACCATTAAACATATAGTTTATCACACACATGAAACCTTAAATGTGGCAATAATATACAGCAGTCACATACAACTTACAATTATAGCAAATTAAACGGTTACTCTAAGCACCAAAACGACTTTAGCTTAATCCCCTACAGTCTCGCTGTTCAATTCTCTATCACTTAGGAGTTAATTCATTTCGTTATACAGCCCTAGTCACATCTCTCCTAGCTTAGACTTACACAGCCTCCCTACACATTTCCTAAAAAAGATTCTAAATGTTTTAGCTTCCCTTAGTGCACTGTGTGTTTAATTTAGAGTTTCTAACCTCCTGCTCTATAAACTGCCTGCTTGATTAAGGTTCAATGACATAAGGTTTTTGTTTTTTTCATGGAGGCTTTGTGAGTCACAGTTGGGTTGTGTGACTAGCGCTGCTTAAACAGAGTCATTTAACTGCTATATAGAATCCACATTATTTTCATCTTTAATATGCAACTGAGAATACTATATGGTATCTATTATACTTTAGTTTTAAAACCAACTTGACTAACGGGTATCATTTCATATTATAGATGGTGAACAGATGGATAGACTTTAATGCTCTTACATTTCTAATCCCTTAACGAAGTTAGGATTTTCCATGCTGTCCTAACAATAGTGGACTTTAACACAGTTAGGCTGGCAAGAAACATCCTAATGTTCTGGTGTGAGTAGGTTTAAATCCCTTCTCACATCAGGGAGACCAGAGTATCAAGTAGAACGCTCTCTACGGTTTTACCTGGGTGATGTCAGCAGAGTGACCCCCTGTGAGTTAGGATTATGGACAGAGTTAGCATAAGTGTCAGTGTAGGGTTAGGGCCAATGCTAGATTAGGTTTAATATGGTTTCATGGTTAGGGATAGTGTAGGATTTAGATCATGGGTTGCCAACCTGGTCCCTACCGCCCACCAGTGGGCGTTTTGGGATTCCAGGTGGGCGGTAGCAGAATCCTCTCTCCATCTAGGGAGTGCATGAAAGCGCGAGCGTGTGTGCCTGAATGCGCATGTGCGCCCATATCGCACAGGCGTATGCACGTTCGAATGCGTGTGCTCGTGAACGAGTGTAACACACGGGTAGGGGAAGAAGAGGAGTTGGAGTAGGTAGTGGGATAAACGATAGCAGGGAGTGGAGTACTTTGAAAATACGAGAGAGAAGGAGCAGAGTACTTGTAGAATAGGAGAGAGAAGGAGCAGAGTACTTGTAGAATAGGAGAGAGAAGGAGCAGAGTACTTGTAGAATAGGAGAGAGAAGGAGCAGAGTACTTGTAGAATAGGAGAGAGAAGGAGCAGAGTATTTGAATAGAATAGGAGGATAGAAGGAGCAGAGTATTTGTAGAATAGGAGAAAGAAGGAGCAGAGTACTTGTAAAAAGGAGAAAGAAGGAGCAGAGTACTTGTAAAAAGGAGAAAGAAGGAGTAGAGCATTTGTAAAATAGGAGAAAGAAGGAAAATAAAAAAACATAAAAAGGAATAGGAGAGAATTGTTCTTGGCTAATAATAAAAATAATAATAATAAGTGGGCTACCTAGCTCAGTCTTCCTGCTGGGCATTGCTATAAGGAAGGTAAAAAAATATAAAAAAGGAAAAAAAAGTGGGGAGGGAGCAGAGGGTAGCTGATGCACAGATGAGAAATCATATTATGAGCAAACAGAGAAATCGTCTGAATATCAGCATAAGAGGAGACCTCTGTTCCTTACGAAAATCAAACTGGATATCAAATATTTAGTCTTGCAGCATAAGCCTCAAGGATCTCATTAATCACTAGTTAAAGGTAATTTCAATTTACTTTGTTTTCTTATTAAACTTTATAAAGTTAAAAACATTGTAAACATGCATAAAGTAGAAATAAAAAGATGTACGTACATTTAAAAAAAAAAAAAAAAACATCCTTATTCTAAAAATTATTCAGCACTTGCATGAAAACTGGTGGGCGCTAAGGAAATGTTTCTATCAAGAAAGATGCATTAGTGGTCGGTAGATAGAAAAAGGTTGACTTCCCCTGATTTAGATTATGGGTCATGCAGGTATACAGTTGGCGTCAGTGTAAGTATTGGAGTATTACTGGTATAGGGTTAGCACTAACTATCCGATATCTATTTAAATCCTAGATTTAGGAAGCATTTACCAGTCAGGATTGATATGTAAATCTATTTTAAGTTCTTTTTTTAGTTGCAAAAATGTAGGCCTTTTCAGGTTTAAAAATGTTATTCATACCGAATATTCTGTTACTTCTACATTTATGCTAGTGCAGTAATTAGGGGTGGTTATATTGATTGGAGTTATTCTTTAATTTCTTCATATTGAATTTCAGTAGTTTAATTGCATTGATCTTCTGATTAAAATATCCAGACATCTCCACGCTATCCGATTACTGTTTTATTTCACACAACAGGTTCTGTCTGAGTTTATACATGAATGATCTGTATTATTTATACAGCTGTGAAGAAAACATTAAACCTGTCACTGCGATGGACCAATCTACACACTGTGAAAGGTTAGATTGAGACCTTGTTTGCATGGAATACTAAATGCCCGGGAAAAAACACATCCACCGGGAGCCGAGATAAGACACATTACGTGACATATTTGAAAATTATAACCACAAACATGAATTCAAATGTGTTACATAGAATAGATTTAATGCAATGTAAAAACACACTCATGCACTGTTAAATAAAAGCCTTTTGCTCTGAAAACATAGCAGAAAGTGGAAGGCTGATGTTAATTCATATTATGTGGTGTAGACATGTAATCATACAATACATCACCAGTGCTGGCTCTAGCATTCAGGACTTAAATGCTATGCTACAGCAAATGGATTAAAAATCGGCCTTTATTCAAAAACTAAAATCGATTTGAACAGAATATGCAGGAGGACAGAAATAAGGGATACGCTAATGCATTTCCTGCTGTGTCAGGTACTTCTTCAGAGACCTTAGAAGTCTTACAGTATTAAATCATTAGGAAAGCCTTTTAAATTGAGACCTAAATTCTCAAATAAAGAATTAGAGCCAGTGGATTAGAAAACTAAAAAACTAAAAACGCCTTACAGGATGAGAGAGGTGTCAAAAACATCTCTAAAGTAACTATCAATTAAGCACTTTAAGGTTTACGTTTTTATCATAGGGCTACAAACAGCTTTTGCATTTGGCCATGGACGCCATCCGATCCTCATGCATAGACTTTGGTTTTGTAAGTAGATTTAGTTAACTTAATTTTTAGCTTTCCCTTTCTCGATCACTGATTAGCAATAAAAAAAACAAAAAAAACCAGAATTCACATGTCTAGCGATGCATCTGCTCATTCATTCCCATCTAGCGATGAGCTTGTTTTCTTTGTACATTCAACATACTGCTATCCATCTAATTCCCAAGGAACCATTGTTCTCTTATCTTACGTTCCTGGGGAAACCTATTTTGAATGAACCTGTTTTTAGATCATCAGGACTTGGGTTTCCAAGGTTTGACTTGTCCACGGTATAAATCAGCTTCTGTTTGCTATTTAACGTCTATAATACCTTAAACTGGGAATAGACCATCAATCCACATTTCTTATCATGTAATTACTTGTACATTTTTACACACAAGTCCTTCGTTTGCTCTGGACCCAATTCACATTTAGGTCTACACACTCACATGCATTCTATTGCACCTTACTTTAGGTTCACTGGTCCAGTAGAAAGATTATGATGTCATTGACAAATTCCTTAACAGACAAAGTAATGGATGGGTCAACAGGAACATAAATTAGGGATGTTTTGATTTGATATTTACATGACAAAAGACACCCTAGGTGCCAGTTAATGCGGAATTCAGTCACATTTGTACTTCTAAACATATTTTGTTAGGATTTAAACATTTTCGGAAGAAAAAAAAAAACTATATATATATGTTCACACTTCCCAAATTAAATTAACAATTAAAATGCCAACATTATCAAAATGTTGAAATAGAAAACCGTTCACAAAATACTTAAACCATTAACATGTCATTTTGAAAACTAGCAGGCAAATGTATGCCGTGGTACATTGGACTAGTATAAACCATGTTTATACTGCTATTAAAATGCTCTCTGAACGGGCAACGGCTATTAAATTACTCTCTAAAAGTATAAGTATATATGATTTCACATAGAAATAAAAAAACATGTTAACTTCAAAAGAATGTTCGAACTTTAATATGACTTTACTCGTAATATTTAATTCAGGTCCTTTGGCTATAAAAAGCTTTTCTACACCCAAAGGGTTTCTGATGAAATGAGGCTAGAGGGGGGAAGACAACACTGATTTATGAGTAAGGAGTAAAAGAAAGAGTGCATTGAATTTATTTTGCATAAAGATGAGCATTTATAGAAAGAATCCTTGGCCACTATGCTACATTTTAATTTTGATAACAGACTGTACATATTAATACACTGTAAATGTAGAAAGCAAGCAAGGCCAATGTAGGCGAAGAAATGAAAATGCCAATGGATTAATCATTCCACCTGGCCTTCTGTGATCAAAAGCACTCTTTAAACTAGACATTAACGTTGTAAGCAGTAAACTGTTCAAATAGAATGTTTTCTTGGTTTCATTTCTATGTATGGTATGAAAGATGAATTACATCTTTATTTCCACGCTGAATTCTAAAACATATACCATTCTTACTGTAGAGCCGGGTGCTGTTCCACCATCCTGTTTTAATTCCCAGGTGTCCCGCTTATGGGGTGAAAGTGAACTGTGCCTAGACAGCAAAGCACAAGTACATCTTCAGATACACTTGTGTGCAGTGTGCACTAGCATCGCGCAGAGAGCGATTGAGCAGCATTCCAGGCATGGTCCTGAAGGCTGGGGGTTGGCCGGGCAGGATGTCAGTGGCGGGACACCTCATTTCTGCATGTTTCTACCTATTATGGACATTGCTAGTGATACAGACCACGTCCTCACACCACTCATGCACTTTAGAGAATGACATTTCATCCCTACATTGTGTTATTTAAAAACAGGTCATTCTCTACTTTCTCAGTCATATTTTTTGTCATATATGATTTGAATGACAAGGGAAAGCACACAAGACCACTCACATGAGGTCCTTATGGTCTCCCAAGCTTAGTAAGCACAACACATGCGCTGTGATTGCAGTGGAAACTCCCTAGGTGGAAATGAAGCCAGCATGTCCCAAGCAGGCACATGCTGCATTCCCAAGCAGGGCGAATGGCATCTGCAATTAGATTCGGTCTGAATTAAAATTTGTCAGAATTTCGGCAATTCGGACATTCAGATGCTTCCAAATGTCCAAATTGTCGAATTTCGGAAGTGCCGAACCGAATTGCCAAAGTGCTGAATTTCAGAGGTGCCGCAGTACTTCGGATTTCTAAAATGTGACAAAACAGGAGAGAGAGGGAAAATTAAGGGAATGATGACAGGAAACTAACCTTAGCCCTAACCCTACCATTAGTAGGGTTAGGGGTCAGGTTAGGAGTAGGGAAGTCCTGAATTTCGGAAGTGCCAAACCGAATTTTTTGGCAATGCACATTCCTAAATGAAAGAAGATCACGGTAAGAGCAGAGGATGATGGTGGGTAATGCGTGAAGAATAACACCCACAAAGTTCTAAAGATGGTGGCACTGGAATAAAAGCGAGGCGAGTATATCTAGAAAATTTACATTGAATACATAATATTTCTTTGTGACATATGGTGTATTCAATGTATATAGGGCAATTCAAGGTAAGTAAAATTTTCCTTTAGAGGTAAATAGGCAAAATACATATGATGAAATTACAATAATCCTTTTGTATTCCCTCACCGCAGGAATAACTCCAATCACCGTAGTCCCCACAACCTGCTCATATATATTTGGGAAACTCATTTATTCATTTGTATAAAAACAGAAGGTAACAACCAGCACTCTAATATTGTAATACAAAACACAACATGCAGGCATACCTGAACTAAATAGCAGTCATATCAACAGCATCTTTATTAACCACTAAACCTCTTAGAACACATCTTTCAGATCCCCATTATAAAGCACTGTGCAATATATGTGCTATGTTATAATAATAATAATAATAATAATAATGAATAAAAATAAAAGTTCCTACGTATATGTATTTGGCACAAAACACATATTATCCTCAGCCATTAAAAAGACACTATAGTCACCAGAACAACTATAGCTTAATGTAGTTGTTCTGGTGAGGATGGTAAGTCCCTGCAGGATTTTTAATGTTAACACTGCCATTTCAGAGAAAAGGCAGTGTTTACATTGGTGCCTAGTAACATCTCTAGTGGCAGTCACTCAGACTGCCACTAGAGGTGCTTCCTGCATCACTGCTTCACAGAGTGCAACACTGACATCCAGCGCATCCCCGCTCTGAATGGAGGCACTGAATGTTCTGCATAGAGATGCATTGATTAAATGCATCTCTATGAGGAGATGCCGACTGGTGCAGTGCGACATTTTTTTCTGTGCATGTGCAATAGCCTCCCAATGCTTTCTTAAGAAAAAGCATTGGATTGGCTGAGATAATCAAATTTAATTACCTCAGCCACTGAGGCAGAGCATGGGCGGAGCAAGCCGCAACAACACCGGCCCAGCGTGGGTAAAAGGGGAGTAAAATTTATTTTTTCATGGGGGGCCTGAAAATGTAATGGTGATTTCACACCTATGGTGCCAGGAATACACGTTTGTATTCCTGACATTATAGCGTTCCTTTAAATCTGTAATTTGAATCTATTTGGAAAGGAGCTACACCTGTAAAAGATGTAATCAGAAGCCTTATTTTCAAGCTAAGAACAGAGAAAGTCAAAACACGTTTACTAGCTCTAGACGTGCGTCGAGAGCAAGCATAAGTCCCAGATATTTATTACAGAGAACATTTTATATGGCACGTAAACTCCACCCTAAAGGGAGACTATCCTCACTATACATTCCTCTCCCTTCCAGTAAACATCCAGCTGATTATACTGTCAAGACAAGCACATACCTCATAGGAATAAGGTAATGGAAAAAACGACTTCTGAGAAAGTAGCACACTGGCTCAAGATGGGATTAGATGGTTCGGATGCAGATACAGTTTAGGTGTGAACTATTATAGGATAATCTCTTCCTTCTTCAAATGCACATATTCATGCAGTTCACCCTATAAAGGAGAGCTCCAGCGGAATCCTTGAGTTTATTTTCCTTACGGAATGTTACTAATTAATGTGAGCAGGATATGGGAAATGTTTGCACATGTGTTTTGTTCTATAAAACATTCATAATAAAAATATCTGTGTTGCGTGGAAGAAATGTATTTAGGCATATGTTAATTGCTCAAAGACAAATGAACGTAATATGTCCAAATTAATTTTCCTTTTATTTAAAAGTCGTTTATAATACCGGAGAATGCACAGTCTCTGTTTATAGACAACATTAGACAGTTGTAGTGCAAAGAAAAAACAATTGCATGATGCCAGGGGAATGTCTTAGCTCTATTAAGGCAGAAGAGAAAATATGTTAAGTATTTAGGCTTTCCAGAGAAGTGGCTTGTAATTGAGTTAGATAAAAGGACTGCTACGTCTAATTCAAATGTTTGCAATTTTTGTTTTTTTAAAGTATTACAACTATAAGAAGTGTAAACGCATTTATAGATATGGGAACCAGTTGCATATACTACATCGCCCAATGAAAAACATTATAATTATTGGACTAAGTGGGGAAATAAAATCTTTTCGATTATAAATTTGAAATATGGAACCGCACTCATAATTATTTGTTGTGTTAATGTGTTATAATTATTAATTGATATACTCTGATTGCTCATTGTATGTTTTATGATTACAAGCATATATACACTGTATGATTATATAACTGTGGATGTTTTGCTTCCCCTATTTTTTATTACAGATGGTCCTCACTTTTTGACCTACCTGTTTTGCGATGGCTCGCACTTACGACCAGCTCTCTAGCGTGGGGATTCGAGGGATTCCACATTTTAGAGTGCTGGTCTACGTTTGGTGAGTGCATGCACCTCACTTACCGGACAATTTGTCTTACGACTGGGTTGTATGAACGGAACCTTGGTCGATAAGTAAGGGGCATCTGTATTGTTATGGTTTAAAAAAAAAAAAAAATGTTTTAAATGTTTAAAAACACTACTTGAAAATAATTTGTTATTAAAGGTTATATGATAGCATATGAAACCAAAGTCCAAAGGAGAAGTCAGGGTCTAACCACATTTCAATATGTCACGGGATTAAGATATACAATGAAGGATTAGGTATTTATTTGATATAGAATATTAACTGAATGGTAGTTGGTACACTTACTTTTCTACTTCGATTGGGGCTATGAGTTGTGTGCTGGATTTTATATGATAGTACGTCGATAGATTTTTAGGCTGGAAAATGGTAGCTATGTAAAAGGATTGTATTCTTAAGTATTAGGGAATTGTGGTATCACGTATAAACTGTAAAGCTTACACTGGGAATACATTTTTTAAATAGTATTTTACATTGCTGCTGCATATCTGTTCATAAAACAACTTTCATTGTCCTTGTTTGTACATGGTACAATGACAAAGTTGAATCGGAATCTGAAGATATTTTTAGGAGCTAATTGGGGTAAACATATAATTCAATAATGTATTATTTTTATATAGACATTTTTAGTGTTTTCTATCCATCAAGATCACGGACTTCTTAACTAACAAGCCATTTAATTAGTCAAAATGAAATGTCTAATGAAAAGAAAAAAAAATGTGTTCCATCAATAATCTAATGGGTGAAAAGGTTATTATGCACAGAATGGAAAAATAAATCTGCAAGATCATTCCTACAAAGAGTGATCTGTTTAGAAATACAGAGTTACACAACAATAAGTCTAGCTCAATATTAAAATCAGAATGAAACACTAAGTTTAAGGATCTTTCTCCCAGGAGTATCCAACTATGGATTGGGATGATACAGCCTAGCAAGGGAATCCTGGGCATTTAGTAGCATCCATGTTTAAGAACGGGAACCTCTCAACAACGCATATGCATTCATGCTCTTAGAATTCCAGGCCGTAAAACCATTGAGCTTGATCACTGCCAGTTTTGCATTATTCTTAGATTCTCAAGAACTCTCCCCCGGTTTAAGCAAGATTATAAAGATAGACAGACACAAAATATGATTATGTTAGAATTATGTTTTATAATTCTACTGGGCACATAGTTGCTTTTCATGCCAACACCAACACTAACGTAACTACTCCATCAAAAGGTTCTTGAAGTGAGGCTGTTGCAATATGACCAGACCCACAATCTACCTGGGACCTGTGCAATTTTGTTAGAGGTACCATTTGCAAAACCTGATACACTCAATTAATTCATCTATCGATATAGCAATATATATATATTTTTTTTTCTTTAAATAAAATGGCTGCATCAATACCTAGAGATAGAAAACTATAAAATGGTTATATAAATCTAAAATTGAAACCGGTGCTACTTTGACAAAGACAAACGAGACACATTTTTACACAGTGCTGGTACTTTTCAGATTCTGAAAAAAATGTAGGTGTCTACATAATATTTCCAAGTTTTAACTCACAGTTTAAAAATACCTGTAAAATTATTATCATCATGTTTTCCACAATTGCTGGCAAGACCGCGTAATTCACAAAATAAAAACCCAAACAGTAAAATGCTGTTGACAGGTAACTTAAAGCAGAGCTTAAAACGGTTTGATCTGCATGGACAAAGCTGAGTAGCATTACATCAGCGGTAGCATTGGCATCCATATTAGGAAAAGAGACAAAACCATTTTGGCGCATTTTGCAAATCCTAATTTTTGGCAACAGGTTTTTTTATTTCTAGATTTAGTGGAATTTCTCTTAAATTATTCCATTACAACAACCAAAATTCACAATAGAGTATTGGCCTACAGCCACTACTCCTGAGTAATAACAATGGCTGGCTAGTGATTGGGAAAAACCAATGTTCTATTTTTGTCTTGGCAGTCTGTGAGGTTTCGATGTGTGCCAATGAAAAGGTTGCTTAGCAAGATGGAAGTTATCCCGATTTTCACTTTTTCCATGAATGTAAGGCAGCCATAAAGCAACTACTGATCTATAGCACCATCCTCTCTGCGGAGTCTTCTAATCCACTCGAAATTTAGCACATCGTTAGGCACCAAACATAAACCAACTTAATTACAGGCAACATGATGGTAAACTCAAATACAATAATATTAACTTAAAGCTTCATTATGTTAATGACATGATAGTGATAATGCGTCATGACAGCTTTCACTAATTCATGAGCTGGGCAAAGAGACACGTATAGCTATAAAGGAGTACATTGACAATTGGGTGCTAGGTTGCATACATTTGTGTGCAATATAACAAAGGAATGCAGTAATGTAAATAAAATAAAAAATTCCCCCGTAACTGTGGCAAAATAAACAACAAAACTGTTAAACTAGAATGAAAATCGCTTTCTTTATTTAATAATAGCATTGCCATGCTTGCTAGTATTTTTTTTTTCTTTCTGAGAATCTATTTTAAATCTATTTTAGTCTAATTTCCTGACTGGCTAGAAATTAAAGTTTGCTTGTTTTACACTCAGTAAAAATGATAAGGGCACCAAGAAAAATACCTCCCTTATTGTGCATCAATCCATAAACATTTCAGAAATGGAACAATCGAAGACTTTTGCTCAGAAATGCGATAATGGAAAGAAAAAAACCTATTTTAACCTAAATCTATTTGAGTACCATTTTTAATCTATTGTATAGATCAGTGGTAGTCAACCTTTTTCTACCTACCGCCCACTAATGCATCTTTCTTGATGGAAAAATTTCCTTACCACCCACCAGTTTTTGCGCAAGTGCAGAATATTTTTTAGAAAGGAGGGTGTTTTTAAAAATAAAATAAATGTACGTACATTTATCTTTTTATTTCTACTTAATGCATGTTTATAATGTTTTTAACTTTATAAAGTTTAATGAGAAAACAATAAAGTAAATTTAAATTACCTTTACTAGTGATTAATGAGGTCCTTGAGGTTGATGCTGCGAGACTAAATATTTGATACCTGGTTCGATTTTCGTAAGGTGGATGGGGGGGCTGTGAGGTGGGTAGGTGTTCTGTATGGTGGGTAGAGAGACTTAGTTGGTATGGGGGCTGTGAGGTGGGTAGGGGGGCTGTATAATGGGTACGGGGACTGTGAGTTGTGTACGGGGACTGTGAGGTGGGTACAGAGACCGTGAGGTGGGTAGGGGGACCGTGAGGTGGGTAGGGGAACTGTGAGGTGGGTAGGGGGGCTCTATAGTGGATAGGGGGCTGTGAGGTGGATAGGGCTGTGAGGTGGATAGGGGGCTGTAGAGTGGGTAGGCAGTATAGTGTGTAGGGGGTTCAGTATAGTGGGTAGGGGGCTGTGAGGTGGGTAGGGGGCTGTATAGTGGGTAGGGGGCTGTGAGGTGAATAGGGGGGCTGTGAGGTGGGTAGGGCGGCAGTATAGTGGGTAGGGGGGCCTGTGAGGTGAATAGGGGGGCTGTATAGTGGTTAGGGGCTGTAAGGTGGGTAGGGGAGCAGTATAGTGGGTAGGGGGGCTCTATAGTGGGTAGCGGGCTGTGAGGTGTGTAGGGGGGCTGTATAGTGGGTAGGGGGCGTTTGAATGGTCGGAAGGGGGCTGTAAAAAGGTAAATACCTTTTAGTTTCCTCTTGGTCCGGTGGCAGCTCTCCAGAAAAGTGTGTGGGGGCGGAGCTTGTTTGCAGAAGGTGGAGCTTCTGTTAGGAGGCGGGGCATGCGGCCGAAATGATTTTAGCGTGTGCAGGGAGACTGAGAGGTCTCCGTGCGGCCGCTGGCAGCCACACCAGCCCCCCAGCTCCTCCCTCCTTCCTCCCCTCGGACTGACAGGCTGGCAAAGTCAGAGGGGAGGATTAATCATAATGATCATTAGGGCCGTCAACCAAGCCCCAGCTTGCTGTGTCCGGCCCAGCCACCCACTCTCTTAAACAGAGGATTTAGCTGCCGAAATCCCTACCGCCCACTTGGAATCCTGAAACGCCCACTAGTGGGCGGTAGGGACTAGGTTGACGGCCCATGGTATAGATGGATGCCTTATCCAAAAATACTGAAACACACATGGAATGTAAAATAAAAAGATACCTACTATTAGTATAGTTGTCAGAAGCTACAGGACCTTCAAGAGGCTGCAGCTAGGGAGGGTTCCTTCACTGTAAGGATTTTGTTTCTCACCTAAAAAGGAGGTCAATTACCAATTACATAAAACTATTTTTTTTGTGTGAAAATAGTTTTGTGAAATAGTTTGGCAAAGAAGAGTCATCTTCACAGGTTTCAATTGCAAGAGGTTTAGAAGCCATTATTTTCAAAGGGATCAGCAAAACATGTTGTACCATTTATAGGAGTTACACAACATAACTTTTTAATGTTTTACTAGAAATCTATATGACATTTGTATCACTTACATGCATATCTAGTTATTTCTGTTGGTCTTTGCTGGTAAACACTGCAAATTCAAATTGGTTTAAAATTAACTTTTTGAATTGGGAGTGTATTCCTCCTGTTAAACTTAGCATATCTTTAATTAACTGAATTTAGAATGCATCTTAGATTCCTTCACCAAATGAATATTGGAAGATTTTGCCAAAAGCTACCCCTATCTATTGACCTCAAAGTAACAGCACGTTTTATTTTGACTTTAAGTGAAGAAGAGTTACTCAAAGTTGGGGTATATAAATACATTTGAGGACCTCCCATATTTTTCAGGTTAACTCACAGGTGCCATCATTGTTTCTAGCAGAATAGCTACCTCTGGTGCTCGCTTTAAAGACTTCTCTAGGGCTGCAGCATTCCTATGGAACACCCTTCCCCTCTCTGCTAGACTTACAACCAGTCTCCACTCCTACAAAAAATCTTTGAAAACGTACTTCTTCAGGACAGCATATAAATTCAACGGTCAACAGCTTTCACTTCCCACATCCTGACAGGGGCGTTTTAGCCACGAGGCAAACAAGGCATTTGCCTTGGGCGGCATTTTTCAGGGGGCGGCAAAAAACGCCGCCCCCAAATGCCCAGGGCAACTGCCTTGTTAGCCTTGCAGCTAACTGACATGCCGAGCGGGCGGCGCTGGGCTGGCGGCTGGCGACGGAGCTCTTCCTCTGAGCTGTCCGCTCAGCTCCCTCGCGCGCCGCAGAGTGAGGCTGGGAGCCGGAAAATGACGTCATCAACCCGGCTCCCAGCCTCACTCTGCGGCGCGCGAGGGAGCTGAGCGGACAGCTCAGAGGAAATGCTCCCTCGCCAGCCGCCCGCCCAGCGCCGCCCGCAGCCACTGGACCACCCCGGAGATAGAGAACCCCCTCCCCCCCAGCATTCCCAAAAGGTAAGGAGGGGGGGGGGTAAATTAAAAAAAAAGTTAGTGTGTGTCTGACTGTGTATGTGTGTGTCTGACTGTGTGTGTCTGTTAGTGTGTATGTGTGTGTCTGTGTGTGTCTGTTAGCGTGTATGTGTGTGTCTGACTGTGTGTGTGTCTGTTAGTGTGTGTGTGTCTGTGTGTCTGTTAGTGTGTGTGTCTGACTGTGTGTGTGTGTCTGTTAGTGTGTGTGTGTGTGTCAGTGTGTGTGTGTCTGTTAGAGTGTGTGTGTGCTAGAGTGAGTGTGTGTGTGTCTGTTAGAGTGTGTGTGTCTGTTAGTGAGTGTGTGTCTGTTAGTGTGTGTGTGTCTGACAGTGTGTGTCTGTTAGTGTGTGTGTCTGTTAGAGTGTGTGTGTCTGTTAGTGTGTGTGTGAGTGTGTGTGTGTCTGTTAGAGTGTGTGTGTGCTAGAGTGAGTGTGTGTGTGTGTCTGTCAGTGAATGTGTGTGTGTGTATTTAAAAGGCGGGGCGGGGGGAAGGGTTGGGTGGGGCTGGGAGGAGGGGCGCCTGAATTTTGTCCAGCCTAGGGCAGCACAAAACCAGGATACACCACTGCACCCTGACTCCTCTCCTGCAACTGTTATCAAAACAAAACACTAAGTCCTCAATTAATATTATCCTAACAACCTACTTTTCTACCCTACCCTTAGTGTCACTATACCCCACTCCCTCTAGCATGTAAGCTCATTGAGCAGGGCCCTCAATCACTCTGTTCCTGTGTGTCCACTTGTTTGGTTACAATTGTGTGTCTGTTAGTCCACCCATTGTACAGCGCTATGGAATTTGTTGGAGCTTTATAAATAATAATAATAGCAAATGTTATCAGGATGATTTAATATGAATCTGTATGTGATATGCTACCAATAACATAAAAAATGTAATTAACTTACTTTAAAAAAAAAAAAAAACAATGTATAAAAAATGTGATCAACATTATGTAACATTTAAATCCTATTTAGGCCAAAGAGAGGGTGTTATAGAGTTGCTATAAATTAAAGCCTTTTTTCTCGACCACTGGTATGTGTGCCCCAAGGGGTACATGCACCAAAGGCAGGGGTAGGCAGAGTAGACCTTATGTTTATGCGGACGAGACAACTCAACTAGCAGCAAAAGCATATAAGATATCAAATTTTTTATATTGTCCAGTGATTCATAAACTTTGCGCCAAAAGCTGACACTGCAGTCTACTTGGATCAGTCGAAATGGTGCAGCGTTGAACATGAACATGAGACTTTATCTACTATTCACTGCATCTTCATTTTCATGCCCAGCTGAAAGTTGTTAGTATTTTGTTGCTATTAACATTAGCTTTAAGGTAGGACATCTTGAATACCCCCATTATTAGGAAGTAGGAATGCCTGACAGGTTGTGGAACACGCCATAATTGGACTGTATGGTGATGGCACAAAGAGGAGGTCATGCCTAAAAAGGGGGCTTGCCACCAAGCTAGCAATCTCAGAGCAATGTATAAAGAAAAGTCTGACAGACGTTTTTCTGTGAGTTGGCCACAAAGAAGTTCCAGTCTTTGAAATCACACTGTCAAAAAGGTATGGTAAAAACAAATAGAGTATTTCTGACTCAATAAGGTCCTTACATCTAGGCAGTGGCTCTGGTGAGGCCTACCGAAGTCTCTACTGTTAAAGACCGTTGTGCTCATGCAGTATATATTATGGGTATTTCTCTTTTATCCCTACATGCAGGACACCAGAGAACAAATCTGGGGAGGCAGGATGGGACTCGTCTACAAAATCAGAGGCTGTTCTGAGGTGTGATAAAGTTCAATGAGAGATGCTCTTGTGTACATCCATATTTATGAAGTGTTTATTTGTGTAATGGTGTACTTTCCTCTTTGTGGACACTCCAGGAGGTAAGCTGCTTCCAAGATACCAGAGCCATCACATTTGGCATCAGATATCACAAAAATATCAGGTGCCTCATACATACATGTTCTCCTCTAAGGATTAGTCAAATAACAACTAAACAGCATTACCATATCTGCATGCTTTAAACATCAACTTACAGCCACGTGACTGTTCTGCTGTTTGCGTTCATAATAAAGCGGTTGCTGGGTGAGTCATGTTATACATATTATATATATATGCATGCATTGTCAAAAAGTATGAGGACACCCCTTGCAACTAATGGGTGTGGATCTTTTTTTAGCAATACCCTTTGCTGACAGGTGTATACCATAAAATACACAGACATGTAATCCTTATAGAACAGGCTTCCTCAAACTCCGGCCCTCCTGATGTTTCTGAACTACAACTCCCATGATTCTATGAATGGAATAGATAGGCTGATAATCATGGGAGTTGTAGTTCAGCAACATCAACTGTAGCTAAGGCCCTTATTGGAGACTTCAGTGTCCATCATGGGATGCACCCATTTCAATAAAGTCTGCACACACTAAAATTGGAAGGAATGTTGTCAAAAAGAAATGCTCGATGTGATCTACAATTTGAGCTCAGCTATGTACACTTGTGCTCAAACGTTTGCATGCCCTGGCAGAAATTCTGAAATGTTGGCATTGATTTTAAAAATACGCCGTCATTAATGCTAAAGGGACAATACACAGTATTAAGAACTAAGGGTATGCAGACTTTTGAACAGGGATCATTTCACTTTTTCCTTTGTTGCCATGTTTTGTTTTATGATTGTGCCATTCTGTTATAACCTACCGTTTAATATCAATCCCATTAGAAATAAAAGAAATGTGTTTTGCCTGCTCACTCATGTTTTCTTTAAAAATAGAATATATATTACCAATATTCCAGGGGTATGCAAACTTTTGAGCACAGCTGTAAGCCTCGACACCTCAGAACTCAGGAGAAGTGTCCAACAAGCCACATTTTGGCCATGTACTGTGTATACACAAAAACTAATTTATATTACAAATGCGTAATATATCTATTTCTATCTATATTTTTATCTATCTAATATGGATGGATGGATGGATAGATAGACAGACATAAGTAAGTACACATAAACTCACACGCATAGGAAAAATGATCGTCAAGAAATGTCCTAATTCCGGATTTAAACTTCGTACCCAATAAAATTAGATCATTGAGCACCACAAAAAAATAAAAATAGATTTCTCACTTTCACAAGGAATATATCTATATTTAACTGTGAAACCAAACTCTCCAGCCTCATTCAGTTAATGAGAATAATCATATATCTTTATGGAAAGTTAAGCTGTCGGACAGTTTGGGTTGTTACATGGACCAGAAGCACACATACAGTAACCGGACAGACACCTTTGGCATTATTCAGTGCCAGCAATCACCATTCAATGTCTTAAGACAAAGCCATAATTTAGGCAGGAATCCCTAGCCTCGGGTTTGTAGAGAGAGAACAGTATACTGATAAAAGGTCTCCAAAAACACTATGGTATAATGCAATCATGAAATGGAATAAAAAACAGAATTGATTATGTAAGCACAGTTTAGGTTCAATAGATGTGAAATAATATATTTGAATCTCTATAGAAGTAACTATACAAACATATAACAGTCACAATACTTAATGTGAAAATGAAAAAGATTCTTGAAAACAATAAAAACACACTGTTAAAGAAATTTAAAAAATGCATTATAGATTTTACAGTGAAAAGATGCAATATGATCACAAAGAATAGGACAGTGGACATAAGGTAAAGAGTGGCATTAATCTATGGAAAACTAAAACATGGAAATTGTCACTTTGATGTATCTCACCCTTTAGGGACACTCTGGGCACCGATGCAACATCAATGCAGTACTGTGTTTAGCGCGAGGCTGACAAGGCCACTTTCAGTGGTGCGGCAAAAAAAGCCGCCCCTAATTGCCTTGTCAGCCTCTTGTCCTGGGGTACCCAGGCTGATGAAGGCAGGTGGAGAGGGAGCATTCTCCCCTGGGCTCTTCCTGCACACTGCACGGTGATGCAAGAGCCGGAATAGGACGTCACTCTGGCCTCGGCATTACTATGAGACCTGCAAGGGAGCTAAGCAGGAGGATCAGAGCTCCCTCGGCACCTCCAATATGAGCCTGCCTGCCCAACTGCCCAACCCGTATCTGCCCGCCTGCCTACTTATACTTTTATTTTATTATGTTAGTGTGTGTGTCTGTTAGTGTGTGTATTAGTGTGTGTCTGTTCGTGAGTGTGTGTGTCTTTCAAAGAGTGTGTGTGTCTGTCACTGAGAGTGTATATGTATCTGTCAGTGTATGCATGCGTGTTTCAGTGTGTGTATGCGTGTGTTACTGAGAGTATGTCGGTAAGTGAATGTGTATACATGTCTGTCAGTGAGTTTGTGTGACACTGAGTGTATATATATCTGTCAGTGAGTGTGTATGTGTGTCTGACATAATTTCTTTGCACAGTCAGTGTGTGTCTGTCAGAGAATGGGTGTGTCTTAAACTGAGTGTATATATATATATATATATATATATATATTTATATATCTGTCAGTGAGTGTGTATGTGTGTGTCTCAATGTGTGTGTGTCTGACATCCTTTTTTTGCACAGTCAGTGTGTGTCTGTCAGCGAATGGGTGTGTCAAACTGAGTGTATATAAGTCTGTCAGTGAGCGTGTATTTGTGTGTCTCAATGTGTGTGTGTCTGACACTCTTTTCTGCACAGTGTGTGTGTGTCATTCAATCCTATCAGCAGTTTGGATGAAACCCACATCTCCAAAACACTATACAGATGTACAACATAGCAAATGACTGGCGTGATGGACAAGCATGTTTGTTTGCTTCAATATTCGATGAGAGATCTGGAATAGCTAATGTCAATTCTGTGCATACTCAGGCATGTTTTCTTTTTTTCTTTCTTTTTTTTGGTGTGGAAGGGTGGGGAGGGGATATCATGCTAGTAAGGGTTAAAGGTTACTCTAAGCAAAAACAGTGTTTTATTAAAAACAAATTTTTTTTGGTTGGAGTAAGCCTTTATTGTACATTGTCGCAGTATATGTTGGAATTATATAAATAATATATTATTTTTTTTTTATTGTGTACAACAAGGGTATAACTCACCTCCCCTGGGGGTATGCAAAAACATTTGTGTAAGGATGGAATTGAGTTCTGCAGGGCAGCTGTCTAATGGCCTGACGGCATGTGCACAAGTTGGTTAAGGTCTCAGGTGACAGACTGGTTCTACACAAAGCTCTCCAGCAGACTGGCTGGGACAAAGGAGATCTCGCCTACTGCAACCTTCCACACAATGTCCACATGGTGGGATCCCAAAATGGTAAGAGATCTGTCACACTGCCCCCTCACCCACACTGTCACATTGCTCCCTCTCCCATACTGCTCCCACCCCCACAGCGCCACACTGCCCCCTCACTCACACTGTCACACTGCTCCCAACCCCCACACTGCCCTGTCCCCCACACTGTTACCCTCCCCCCAAACTGGAGGCAGTGAGGAGGGGAGAGGAAGCTGCCAGGCTGACTCTTATCAGCCCCAGCCGCCTTGATGCAGCCAAAAGGTAAGAGGAGGGTGGCTAAAAAAATTACTTGTATGTGTTTGTGTCAGTATGTATGACTGTGTGTCATGCATGACAGTATTTCAGTATGTATGTGTGTGCATCACTATGTGTGCATGTGTATCTGTGTGTATTTGCATTTGTTTGTGTATATGTATCAGTGTGTGTGGAAGTGTATACACTACACACAAATGTGCGCCTCTATTCAAACACCAACATTAACCATTCACACACATACTCCATGCAAAAACATGCTTACATTCAAACACACATTTTGTGTGTGTGTGTGTGTGTGTACGCACGCATTTAATGCGTTCTCCGGGACATTTCTTATTGCAAAAAAATTGTAAACCGAAACGCGGTTTCCCATAGGAATGCATTAAAAATCAATAAATCCGTTCTAGAGGCGAGAAAAAAGTCAAAATGAGCTGACATGGAAACCAACCCACAACGCAGAACACACAATAACAGGCATGCAAACGACAAAGCTCAGCTCCCTACCTTTCCACAGCATGTGTGTATTATGTCATGCACTGTGTGTAGTGAACGCAATGTCTGTTTTTGTAGTATATGCAGTGTGTAGTGAATACATTGTGTGTGTATAATGTATGCAGTGTGTATAGTGATTGCAGTGTGTGTGTAGTGGATGCAGTGTGTGTGTAGTGGATGCAGTATGTTTTTGTGTTGTGGATGTAGTGTGCATTTTATGCAGTGTGTGAACCTTTGGCGGAGGAGGAGCAGGGAGAGCGTTGAGGCAGAAGAAGGAGGAACAGGGAGAACTTTGGGCAAAGGAGGAACAGGGAGAGCCTGGGGCAGAGAAGGAAGAGGGAGAGCCTGGGGCAGAGGAGGAAGAGGGAGAGCCTGGGGCAGAGGAGGAACAGGGAAAGCAAGGGGCATAGGGGTGTAACGAGAATATACCCCAACACGCAGGATTCAGCTAAACAAAAGACAACACAGAGGAGAGATACGTCTACCGGACCTTAGAATGGCCGGACTCGACGTATATGAGAGGAGACAGAGTCAGGAACAATCCGAAATCAAGGGCACAGAGAGACAGCGTAAACTAGGACAAGCCGGGGTCTGGTACACAGTAAACAACAAGCCGACAACCAGAACAGAAGGATAAAGAGAAAACGTAGTCAGAAACAAAGCCAAGGTCAATACGGAGAAACACAACTGAACACAACAAGCGCTAAAGGGAACTGATACAGAAACCACGATAGGGCAGGGAGTAAAGGGAGAGGTAAGTTTAAATAGCTTCAAAACTAATGTGATTGGCTCCTGTCATATCCACACCCCCAAAAGGTAAGTGTATGGGGAGTGTGGCATGACAGGGGCCAATGGGAGCCTTTTGACAATTTAGGCTCCCACTGTCTCTTTAAGAGCGCGCCCGAGACTCGCGGCGCGCTCTTAGATTCAGGCGGGACACGTGACCGCTTCTCGCGGTCACTGCTCGCCTTGCTAGTGGAGCCGTCGGATGAGCCGCGCGCGGCTTGTGCAGCAGCAGGACCGCGCGCAGCTTGAAGAGAGGACCGCGGCCGGCCCCTGGAGAAGGTGAGTAACGCTACAAGGGGGAACAGGGAGAGCCTGGGGCATAGGGGGAACAGGGAGAGCATGGGGCAGAGGAGGAACAGGGAAAGCCTTGGGCAGAGGAGGAACAGGGAGAGCCTGGGGCAGAGGAGGAACAGGGAGAGCCAAGGGAAGAGAAAAAGGGAGATGTGGCAGAGAAAAACCTATACATTTGAAATAACAGCAACTATATTAATTATAAAAAATGTTCTAATATAAAGGGGTATAATTTATGGAAATTGACTTCCAAGGGGTACTCAAGTGAAAAAATGTTGGGAACCACTGGTGTAGAATGTTAAAATTGACAAAACAGATATATAAACAGGGATGAGTCTACCGCGAGGCAAACAAGGCATTTGCCTTGGGCGGCAATTTCCATGGGGTGGCAAAAAACGCTGCCCCCAAATGCCCAGGCAAATACCTTGTTTGCCTCGTTTCATGGGAGCCATGGGAGCTGGCCGGCTAGCCACCTTTGGGCTCCCCCGGGCAGGCGGCGAGGGAGCACTTTCAGCTGAGCAGAGAGCTCAGGGGAAAGTGCTCCTTTGCCGCCCGCCCGCCTCCCTGCCCAGCAGCCCCACTGGACCCCAGGTGAAATATCCACCAGCTATCCAAAAAGTAGGGAGGTCGGGTGGATTTAAATTTAAAATAATAATAATAACAATAATAAATAATAATAATACTAATAATAATTGTGAGTGGGGGAAATGTGTGTGTGTGTGTCAGAGAATGTGAGTGAGTGTGTGTGTCAGTGAATTGTCGGTCAGTGAGTGCTTGCGTCTGTCAATGAGTGTCAGTTAGTGTGTGTCTGAGTAAGTGTATGTCAAATCAGTGAGTTTGTGTGTATGTCATTGTTTGTCAGTGTATATGAGAGTGTGTGTCTGTCAATGAGTGTTTGCGTCTGTCAGTGAGTGTGCGTCTGTCAGTCAAAGTGCGGCCTTGTCAGGAAGGGGTGGGGAAAATTTAAATTGGGGGGTTGCCCGAGCACCGTCCTGCCTAGGGCAGCACAAATCCTAAATACACCAGTGTATATAAAGATGTGTTCTGCAGATTTACATGCTCATTCACAGACAGTGAAGAATACAAAACACTAGAATCTTTGTATAAAGGACACAAAAAATAAATCTTTCTATCAAAAGGTGCACTTGCTTTGTATTGCAATAGTGCGTATCTACCTCTTTTTTGGGTTTTTTAAATCAACATATTTTCTATATAATCTTGAAACACCATCTCCCAGGTGTCTATCAGAATGTCAACTATACAATATCTGTCAAAATCAGAACAAGAAGCCGGATACATTTCATATCATAACATTAAGCTGACACCATAACATTTCAAGATCAATCAAGAAATATTAGTAGCAAACATTTCTTATATTCTCCTACTAAGTCAAATATTGTATCGGCATATATGAAATGAAACGCAAAATGTATACTTTCACTATGAAATATATTATCCCACACTGACCACATCAGAATGGGTCACATTAACCAAGGCCTGTATGAAAACACACCTTTCTTTCTTATTTTAAATATCCCTTTTTTGCACATTAAATGAATTTGGGGAACAGCTAATCTAATTTCCACAAAAGTCTAAATGATGTAATTTAGTTTTATCAAGAATATAGATATCAAGAGGTCTCTTTTTTTCATTTAGCATATGAACTCGCACGCGAGGCCTATATGTAATGGTGCCGGTACACTACATTGTAAGCTTAACAATTGGATTTTGCATTGTATGTGTTAAAGAGACACTATAGTTACCAAAACAACTTTAGGTTAATGAAGCAGTTTTGGTGTATAGATCATACCCCTGCAGTCTCAGTCCTCAATTCTCTGCTATTTAGGTGTTAAATCACTATTTATGCAACCCTTTTAACACCTCCCTGCATATGACTTGCACAGCCCCCATAAGCATTGTAAAAGAGTCAGCTAATGTTTACACTTCCTTTATCGCAAATTATGTTTAACCCCTTAAGGACACATGACATGTGTGACAGGTCATGATTCCCTTTTATTCCAGAAGTTTGGTCCTTAAGGGGTTAACTTATAATTTCTTATCTCTTGCTCTGTTAATAGCTTGTTAATACTTCCTGTATGTAAATTAAAGTTACATTTACAGAGCAGGAGATATAAACTATTAAAGTAAATCAGATCTGAATGAAAATGAGGTGTGGTTAGGGCTGCATAAACATAAACAAAAGTGATTTAACTCCTAAATGGCAGAGAATTGAGAAGTGAAACTTGAGGCATGATATATACACAATAACTGCTTCATAAAGCTAACATTGTTTTGATGGCTAGTGTCCCTTTAACTACTGCATAATATGTGTGTGCTTAACAAATGCTACGATAATACAGACCCCTAAACAAATGTATACAGATATATTGGTGATTTTTTTTTTTTAAGGCTAGAGAAGATGAAAACAATATTCGGAATACAAATTACAAAATCATGGGCAAGATTTACATTGATGGTCATACAAGACCCAACATTTACCTAAACACAATTATTACAAGAAAATGAGTGATGCATACATTACCTGAACCTGAAAAAAAAAAAAATAGGGCATACCAGGATGTTATTATGGAAGGATCCATATAGGGAGAGGGTGGGTTTCTGAAACCCATACACAAACATATTTACATCCAAATTTGGCCTGACTGCCGAGCTGACTGGAAGCAAACCTCAACAGCTCCCACTATATGCCCTCTGGACCAGCGGGGGTTATCCCGGTCTACCCTCATGGAGAGAATACTCACCGCCAAAGCGATCCAGGACACAGAGCGGGCGGAAAAGGCATTCTACAATGTGTAGCGGTAGCCCTTCAGTTACGATAAGTCTGTATTCCATATGTTGCTACCTTTAGTAGTATAGACATGCTTGGAGCTACTTAGCTTAGTTACTCTTTTTTACAAATTAATCTAAATGTTTACTGCTTAGTCTGTACTTATTACATAAAATTGTGCATGTTTAACTCACTACCCCGACTGTTATACGAGATAGAAACATAGAAACATAGAATGTGACGGCAGATAAGAACCATTCGGCCCATCTAGTCTGCCCAATTTTCTAAATACTTTCATTAGTCCCTAGTCTTATCTTATAGTTAGGATAGCCTTATGCCTATCCCACGCATGCTTAAACTCCTCTACTGTGTTAACCTCTACCACTTCAGCTGGAAGGCTATTCCATGTATCCACTACCCTCTCAGTAAAGTAATACTTCCTGATATTATTTTTAAACCTTTGTCCCTCTAATTTAAGACTATGTCCTCTTGTTGTGGTAGTTTTTCTTCTTTGTGGTAGTTTTTCATCCTGCTGGGAACAGCACCCCCTAGGGGGAACTGCGCACACAAACTAATATTCCAACCTTGTCTTACAAACTGCATTAAGACTTTTATTGACCCATTTTGTGCGGTTTAGTCTTGCAATATAAGATTAAATTTTTTTTTAAATGTATTTATTTTAAAAGAAAATTTGACATTTGTCACGTTTCATTATGAGATATTTGTGAAACGTACACATCTAAAAGTAAGCACTGCTAGAAATGTCTTGTACACATGGTTATCAGAGCCCGCAATACATTATAACACCACATTAAACACAGAGGAGATAACTGACATGAGGACTGCTGTTGGGGCACTTCGAGTATGTTTGTATTGTAATTATGCACTGCAAAAATAAAAAAAATAAGAAGTGGAGAATAATTTATTCCGCACAAAAAAAAAAACATACATGAGACATGCAAACATATAGATCAAGATAGAACCACATTAAATAAGTTTAAAGCTCTGTATTAAAGAGCCGCAATCTTGTTACTCACTTAGGAATCAAAGCTATAGCCCCTTTACATGAAAATTAGAAAAATGATGGACATTCCCTTAATTACTCCAGTAATGGCCATGACTTAAATTCTTTATGGATGGCAACCATGTTGGTTACAGAAGACAAGCTATAAAAACTTACATCCTGCTGGGAACAGCACCCCCTAGGGGGAACTGCGCACACAAACGAATATTCCAACCTTGTCTTACAAACTGCATTAAGACTTTTATTGACCCATTTTGTGCGGTTTAGTCTTGCAATATAAGATTAACATTTTTTTTAAATGTATTTATTTTAAAAGAAAATTTGACATTTGTCACGTTTCATTATGAGATATTTGTGAAACGTACACATCTAAAAGCAAGCACTGCTAGAAATGTCTTGTACACATGGTTATCAGAGCCCGCAATACATTATAACACCACATTAAACACAGAGGAAAAAGTTTTGTGGCCAGAGCAGCAAAGAACTTTGAGGCATATTGTTCCTATTACGATAGCTAGATGGGCCTTCGCTGAGCTACTTTCGTTTGGAATTCAACGGAATGTTATGAAAGATCCATGGATCGCGTCTATACTCTTAAAATATGGTACCAATACAATTATTTCTCCTGGAGTTTAGAAAATGTGTAACAGAACCGTGTCCAATTCCTTTAGCTTGTATCTGCCCATCATGGGGATGTAGGGAACAATATCCACGATTGGGTAAAGTAAGTTTGCACAGACACTTTTTCAAATGAAAGAATATGCTATTAAAATCCTAAAATGTTGAACTCCATATGGGATATAAACCTGCCTTTAAATTCATGTCATCCTTCTTGTTACAGTTCTAGTCTTTACATTTTTAAGCAACAGAAACACAGCAAAGTTTATTACGTATGTATATGTATAGAATATGACATTCGCCACACAAAATAAACAGAAACAAATAACAAAAGCAGATATTGAAGGAAAGGTAGAAAAGATATCTCCGTAATATATTACAGTATTACAATAGGTTGGGTAAAAAGAAGAAGGACGCAAACATGCTAGAACTGCCATGTAACCGGAAATTTCTCAGACTAAGCAGCAGGTATCTCAATACCACAATGTCTGTATAAGCCAGGGCCAATTTAGAAAAACGTCCATCGTGAATCAGAGGTCTCTTCAAGCAGCAGCAGTTGAGACTTGAAAGAATTGGCTAAAACGTGGTCAAAAACAATATTTAAACCTTCGCCTTCTGCAACACATATTTTCTCATGAACACTTAAACAGAACAATTCTAAAAACAAATGGGGAAAAAATCCACCCCCCACAAAAAAGATTTTAACGCAATGCAAGACCCCAGCAGTTGCCCTCATAACATTTTCTTTCATGTGAACGTCATGGTGTTTCCATTTACTTTTAACCAAATATTATTGTACAGAACTTGTTGACATTTATAAAATATTATGTTACCTAATATAATGGGACATTTTACGGCTAGCCCTGGGCAGCAGTGTTATAGAGCATGTAATATGGTAAAGAAAAAAGTGAACTTAGTGGATCGTACTACCACCAAAAGATCACTCAGTGGAGCGCTAAATATCAAATTCTTACCCCTATTGGAATAACGTATATATCACTTTAAGGGGCAGACAGCATAATAAAATCTACAACAAGAAAATACACATCATGGTGCAGTATGCTTGTAAGGTGTGAATGGAGTGGAAGAAGATGTATGTCCAACTCACATGGTAAAGAGCCTGGAGATTGGCTCAAATCACAACAGCTGAGGTATGTTTGGTAATACCAGACCTTCTCCAGATATACAGCTCACAACATATGTGGATAAAAAAGGACAAAAATCCTAGTGCAAGTATGTTTAAAATAAACAAGTGGTCACATATAACAGTGCATGAATGTGCTCACCTGGAATAGAGCCAATTGTACTAGGCTCTATGTATAAGCGTGTGGTGCCTTTAAGGGAGGCACTACCCTTCTTTAGAAAATGCAGGAAGCAGTTGAAGATCCACTACCAGATGTATAAGGTAAAAGTAACAATTTATTAAAAAAAAAAAAAACAATTAAGCAAAGTAAAACTGTATATACAGATACCAAAAAGTAAAAGTCTCTGGGGTGGTCTTCCTTGGAGTTCCAAGGGTAGTGCCTCCCTTAAAGGCACCACACGCTTATACATAGAGCCTAGTACAATTGGCTCTATTCCAGGTGAGCACATTCATGCACTGTTATATGTGACCACTTGTTTATTTTAAACATACTTGCACTAGGATTTTTGTCCTTTTTTATCCACATATGTTGTGAGCTGTATATCTGGAGAAGGTCTGGTATTACCAAACATACCTCAGCTGTTGTGATTTGAGCCAATCTCCAGGCTCTTTACCATGTGAGTTGGACATACATCTTCTTCCACTCCATTCACACCTTACAAGCATACTGCACCATGATGTGTATTTTCTTGTTGTAGATTTTATTATGCTGTCTGCCCCTTAAAGTGATATATACGTTATTCCAATAGGGGTAAGAATTTGATATTTAGCGCTCCACTGAGTGATCTTTTGGTGGTAGTACGATCCACTAAGTTCACTTTTTTCTTTCACATTGTGTTTGTGTAGGATTGGGATACCTGCATGCGTGTTTGAGCTGCTGTTCTATTTATATATTATTGTTAAGCGCCTAATTGCACAGAGCACCTTTTTCATGTAATATGGTAGTTTACGGTCAGTCACAGATATATTAAATACATTTTAGAAACGGTTTTCCAGGCACATGTTTTTCGCTAATCAGGATGGGCCTAATTTGCTATTTACAATTGGGATCACTAACCTACTACATGAAATAAAACCAATAAAACCATAAAACCGGAATTTATGTCACCATTGGTTTAAAAAGGCATACAAGTCAGTGGCACGCTTGTACAATAATGGAAAGAAAAACACATTGCAATATCCAGTTTGTTCCAAAATGTACGTTGCCAGTGGTTGAGGCCTTATGAATGGCTGCCTCTTTATCCCAGGCCAGGCTGTGAAGACCATCAGAGCATCTCAAGTAGATGAACAAACTCTTAGTTCTAAAGTGATGTCACCCGCAAAGGATTTTGGATGGAACACAGCCTTTATTTCAAGTTTCAACATTTGTTGTTTTTAGGCAGTGATGGAACAGCGATCACGGAGTTTTTACAGCCCTCTTCATGGATGCAAGGTTTACTGCTGCATAAACAATGTGTCCAATACACTAGTCCTATTCAGCTTGCTGTGAAACTGCCTTCCTGTTTAGGAGATAGGTTCTCCTCAATGAAAGAGAAGAACACCATTTCTGTCATAGGGAGGTAGCTACCCAGCAAATTAAATGAGGGTGGTCATTGAGTCCAAATAGGTCATGAGCATAAATTGTGAGTAGAATAGTTGTTTTAGTAATGCCATTTACCAACGTCCTTAATCTGGCACCCAGCTCTGAATATTGAGAAATAATGAGAACTATATATAAAGTGTGACTTTATTCTTTTAAATTACGGTCAGCTTACTACATCTAAAATGTAAAAAATGTTTAAAAAAAAACCTCTGATGTGATGATCTCTGAATGCAAAAAAAATTAAATAGGTGTAGTGTGGTTGCCCCTGTTACATAGATATGACCACGCATGTCAAATGAAAGATAGAATGACATCAAATGAAAAAACAAAAACACAGACAGCGTATAATACCTATAAATGACACTATATTAATTATTTGTTTACATGTGGAACTTTTGACAATTGCAACACTCATCATACTGCTATCTATAAATATTATATTTAAATATAGAAGAATTTAACAGCAGGTGCTTTTTAACTACTATCAGCTGATGACAGAAAACTTCATACTTTGAACATTTTTGGATGGTTTAGTGTGTCTATAAATAAGAAGATTTATTTTCTAAAAAAAATTTTTTCCTAGGGCAGCAGATAGTTGGAGAAAAATAGCTTAAAGCTGTGTGGGAGAGAAAGAGAGACTTGGCAGAAAATAAATAAATCTTAGAATGCTTATTACGGTCAGTGATCTGGTATCTGCAAATTACAGAATATTAAATATAAAAAGTCACTACAATAGCAGATTTACAAAAAAAAGTAATTTTAAATAAAGCATAGCAAAACTCTTATAGCATTTTAATGTTAAAAAGAATTAAAATCTATCTCTGTCACTGGACAAATACGGCTACAATCTCTACGATATAAAGGCCTGGGAGTTTGAAGGTTCTGTGCAGTATCTTAGTTGCTAGAACTATACTCCTAAAATAAAAGCCCTATTTACCAAAGAACCATCCAAGGTGTATGCACAACGGCAGAGTAACCACATGTCCACCCAAGACCCACGCAGAGCAGAGACTGGACAGTACTGGAAGAAAATATGGGAGAAAGAAGAATCACATAACACCAAGGCCCAGTGGCCACTAGACCTGAAAGCAGACCACTGTATGCTCTCAAAACAGGAACTGGTTACCATCACAGTCGGAGAGATCTAACAAAGAGTAGCCCATATAAAGAGTTGGTAAGCCCCAGTATCTTACATGATCCAGACCTACTAGATAAAGAACAACACTGCATGAATGCCTATTGGCACGAATGAACCAGTTACTAGCAACAGGCCCCTGTCCTGACTAGATAACACAAGGAAGAACAATACTGGTCATGAAGAACCAGCACAAGAGATCTACACAATTAAACTACCGACCAAATCACCTGCCTCCCCACAACATTGAATTTACGGTCATTCATCATAGAATCCATGATCCATGGGCATACAGGACTCTAAGACCATAGTAGAGACAAAAAGGAATTGGGAGTGCACCCGGGACATGCATTTTGCAGCAATGGTGCTGCCATAGTCACCAAAATATATACATAATACAGATTATGGAACAGCGCACACATAAAAATACATTTTCACATTTTCTAAGGCAACTTAAACTAGAGTATCTCAGCAATAAAATATGGTGATCCAGTTCCATCATATAACCATATTGTGACAACCCCACCACTACTTCACAGTACTCCAATGTGGGTGGGTCCTACACGAATTCCAACATGGGAGACAAAATAAATAGTGCTAGTGCTAAATAGGCAAAAGTGTATTTTAAAAATTATTTTAAGAGCATTGTAAATATATATAAGGAAAAATTAATGTGATAAACGCAATTCAGGGATGTATACATTTGGGGAGGTTTTGGATAGCAATATCACTTTTATTTTAATTTTCATAGAGCAGATATATGATATGCATTGTGAATGCGTCACATGGAACACGCGCTTAACTTCCAGCGGATGAGGTAGGTCGCACTGGAAGTGACGTTGCGATGTGATGAATGCAGACACAGAAGACCCGAGGGAAAATGAACTTGTAGACAGCTTGGAATCAGGATCATCCCAATGAGCCACTAATGAACTTGGCATTATCCCTATATATTTCTGCACTCGAGGAGGGATAACAATGCTGCTATTCCCCTCTAGAGGATAATTTAGGTTGTATATTTTGTTCTAAAAATTATCACGTCTACTCATTACTGGCTAAGAGATTTCGATCAAGAAGAATCAGTAAGAGGGAATGTGTTCACGAATAAGTGTTTTTTGGGGAGTTTGCAAACAAAAAATGTGGGAAGGACATCAAAGAACATTTGGAATTTTAAGCATTACCAAGCTGACAGGAAGAATGGGCTTTACTAAACAGTATAGAAAGTAGGTGTGGGGTGAGGTTACTGTAGGTGAGTGGGTAAAGATAGAGATTTAGGGATAGAGAAAGAGATGAAAGGGTTTTTATGGAAGTGTGAAGTTATAGATGGACTTAAGGAATTTGACAATAGAGTTCTATTAGATAAGAAGCAGGTGGATTATTTTGTGACTGGTTATTATGGTTTACAAATGGAGGTGGAGGGGTGGGGGTATACTATTTGTAAAATATTAAAATGGCTGTCTTTTAAACTGTGTTTTACCGAAGATCATACAGGGAAGAAAAATATGTCTGTGGTTTCTTTATAAAGACAGCCAAGAAACTTTAGAGACGCTAGAAAAAAGGATAGGTGCTCAGAACAGGGTGAACGAGAAAAAAAAAATCTGAAAAAAATGGGTACAGTAAATAGTATGGTCAGTAGAAGTAAAAAATGGAAACAGTATAAACAGCAACATCACACAGCGACTATATCAGAGTTGGAGAATTCTTCTATACATTTATTCAGATTGGTTTTCAATCACTTGACTTCACTGTTTAGTGAATAAATGCTTAAGGCAACATGCTCAGATGGTCGCAGGTGAAGTATATATGCTCTAATTAAGCCTTTAATATTGTATAGGTGGAGTTAATATGGTGATTTACTTGAAAAAATATATATTTTTTTGTCCAAACTGCAAATCGGTAAATGCTAACGAATGGTCGGTAACTGACATAAGCATTTGGTAGCCACAACCATCTATCTAATGGTTCATGACATGAATGAGGTTTATAAGATTTTTTATGGTCAAGCATAGAAATGAGCTCTTGGACTTGAAATGAGGTGTTGGACTTGAAGGCAAAATGTAGCTGCTTAGGTCTGTTCTATCAAAGGGGAACTGGTCAAAGTTCTAGAATTCTTTTTGCAAAGTAGGGTACACAATTATCATGCATTATGACCATAAATGTATAGTCATTTGAATATTGGTATCTCTATAGCTGTAGACGTATTGGTAGCTATAGTGTGACATTCTTAGAATTCCCTTTCACGAGCATAAGTATATATTGGGGATAATATAGCAATATATAAATCCCCTGGACACATTGGATTTAGAAAAAAAAGTTAGAATATAAATAATACAATTTATCGATACGTTCAAATAAATGCTTTCTGTTTTTAGGTTTAAAACTTTGTCTTGATTGCAACCAGTGAATACTTAATATGCCAACTGCATGTTTTATTTACAGTGATATTTACTAACAGGAACCATATCTGACTTATAGAAACTCAGTGAGTTCAAAGTAAACTCAGAATTCAAAGTGAATTGAAAGTGGATTTTAAATTTAAGTTCAAAATAGCCATACAGGAATAATATTGTTTCAATTCAGCTACTTTGGTCTTGCGTCTGAAATTCACTTTGAATCTAAATAACCCGGTCATGTTTTGTTACTAATCAAGCTACAAACACCAACAGCCAATTTTAGATATTTTAAGGCTTTTTTTTTTTTAATATAAGGTTCTTTCTCCCTCAAATATTCTAAGCAGAATTAACTCTGAAAACGTTAGCTTTGTGGATAATTTGCATTTAACTGAACAGTTTAGAGCTGAATTGTTTAGCAAAACACAGTAAGAGCGCATTTTAAGGACACATAATTTCACATCCAGATTAAATAAGGTTTTCTACATTGTATCTACACTGCTACCTAATGGCTGTATGCTAATGTTAGAATAATAGGAATCCGTTAAATTCAATGAAATCCACAAATATGAACAATCGCTTATGGGGCTTAGTATAAATCAAAGCCAGTAAGAAAATGCTGAGTTTTGGGTGGGGATGCTTAATCTAAATATTTAGGGGGAAGAAACAATAAACATATCCATGATTGAAGAAAGCATTACCCGAGGATAAAATGCATCTGGCAATTTACATACTGAAGTCTTAAACTACTAAGGATTATCTGCCGAGCCAGACATCTGGCTGAGAATGATGGCAGTTGTAGTCTGCAGCTGGAAGACCAGAGAGAACCAATCTCATAGTATATCAAATGTTACCTTATTTATAAAGTGTTGAACCAGGAAGAATACATTGAGATTTGCCAGGTTTGCAAGTATGCCTTTGAGACGCAGTACAGATAATAATGCAGCATTTTATAGCATTGCAAAGACTGAACTTGGCATTGCGCTCGCCTGTAAGAAAGACCCAAGATTCAAGTTTCTGGTGGGAGTTAGATAAAAATGTGATCAGAAGTGAATAGGAAAGTATTTTTTCTTGGCATTAAAAATGCGTATATCCATATTTTAAAAGGTTCTGCATCTCAATAACAGCCTGCATTAAAGAAACACTATAGTGTCAGGAATACAAAAATGTATTCCTGACGCTATAGTGTTAAACTAACTATTTAGGGCCAGGCCCCCTGTCTGTACATAAAAAGGTGATTTACTTACCTTTTTTTCCCACGCCTCACCGGTATTGCTGCAGTTGGCTTTGCTTTGCCCCGCCTCAAATTTGATCATGTCAGTCAATCCAATGCTTTCCCATAAGAAAAGTATTGGGAGGTTATTGCAGCTCTGTGTCAAAAAGCAGAGCTGCACCAATCAGGATCTCTTCATAGAGATGCACTGAATCAATGCATCTCTATAATGAACATTTACCACCTCCATGCAAAGCGTGGGGGCGCTAAATGCCAGTGCTTCACACTGTGCAGTATCAGACTAGGAAGCACCTCTAGTATCCATCTGAGTGACTGCCACTAGAGGTGTTCCTAGGCATCAATGTAAACACTGCCCTTTCTTTTAAAAGCAGTGTTTACATTAAAGAGCCTGCAGGGACAAGCAATAGACACTAGAACAATTACATTAAGCTGTAGAGGTTCTGGAGACTATAGCGCCCTTTAAATACAAATAGATTGCAAACAAAATATATACATAATTAGGTTCATAGCATGTTTGCTAATTATATATTAACAATATTAAATTAAACACCATTTATTAAAAAACACAAACACCCTCTTCTTTATTCTGTACCCTTCTACCCCCACCCTCTTGTTAATATCTGAAAACTCGAATCTTCAAATTCGGGAAATAAAAATGTTCAATTGAGAAAATGTAGTTTTCCAGATGTTTAGAAGGAGAGGAGTCCAATATTTACAAAATTACTGTGAATTGACATTAACTCAAAATAGAGGTTCACTTCAAGTTTGAGACCACAATAGCTGAACTGAAACATAGCTGGCTTGGATTTCCCATCTAACGATTTTTGCCTAGCATTTGAAATTTACTTTTAATTCTTGACAACATATATTTTAGTAAATAGTTCTATTATAAAGAGGTTTTATTACCTAAAGGAACTATATAGGGTCATGAACATAAACATGTATTCCTGACCCTATAGTGTTAAAACCACTATTTAGACCTCCCTGGCCCTACCTTGCACCCCTAAATATATATTACAATATTGCCTTCCAGTCTGCTGGTGCTGGCTCTACCTGCTTGACTGACATCTTTAGAAGTGTTTATCAAATCCAATAGGAACCCATATGAAAGCATTGCATTGGCTAAGATTGACAAGAAGGTGGGTCAGGGAGCAAGGCAAAACGCCACACAGGCCAATCAGTATCTCCTCAAAGAGATGCATTGAATCAAGAGACACGGAATGTCAGTGCAGCACTGCCCCAAGAAGCATCTCTAATAGCCATCTCAGGACTGGCCAGTGGAGGTGTGCTTACGCTGTAAACACTGTAGTTTCTCTCAAAAAACAAACCGTGTTTACTGCAATAAATAAATAAATAAATAAAATAAAACCTGCAGGGACTGATTATACTCACCAGAACAACTACATTAATTTGTAGTAGTTCTGGTGACTTTTGTATCCCTTTAAAGGAACACAACAGTATTAGGAATACAAATGTGACCAGGTCTCCCACTTCCAGGGTTAAAAAAGAAAAAAAAAGAAAAAGATTTTTACTTGGTTTTTCTGCCTTGCAGTGCTGGTCTCTGATGTGCCGCACTGCCTCTTTGGCTAAAATGATCGAGATCAATGATCTCAGCCAATCAAATACTTTCCCATAGGAAAGCATTGGCAGGCTAGCGCGCATGAGTGGCAAGACGATGCTCTGAGACCATCTGATTGAAACGTTAAAGTTTTACTCCACTATTTCATCAGAAGCGCCCTGCAATGAAAACATTACTGCTCCTACTGAATGTGAACAGCTGCAGGTTTAAAAGAGATGGAGGGACATGACAAAATTTTATATTTTTTGTTTTTAAACAATTTTTCAATATGCATAATAAATACCAGTAATTTGTAAAGTCAAAAATAGAGCAATTGCAAGTTAAGCACACTTTCCTACAGATTTTGTTTTTGTGGATCAATTAACCTCTAAAGACATGGAACATTTGGATTTGGGTTTCAAAGAGGGACTTCTACAAGGTGAGGCTGGGTTGATTGTACTCATTACTTGTGGTACACCTTGTCTTGGGCTCTTGGCCATTGTCCATAGTATTAACTGAAAATGTGACTCATCCAGCTTCAGTCATGCTAAAAGTAACCCTGTACCCTCGATCCTGCTAATCAGTATTATCATAAATATACTTCTTGAAAGCCCTAACAAAGACCATAGCCAGTGTGTTCCTCAATCAGTACACGTAAAAACCGGCATAAGACAGACAAAGATTCACACTGGTATTTCTCGCAAAAGATCTGTGATCTAATTTGACTTGCAGTATCAGAAAGTCGCATAGATGTAGAGCTCAAGCGTATAGCCTAAAGCCTTCATTGTAGAGAAGATAACATATATGGTTGACCAAACCTACATTCCTCAATCTGCCATTGCTCCTTCAGCAACAACAAGATTACACATAATATCAATAAGTCAATTTGAAAGTTAATGGCAGCCAGTAAAAGTGGCAACAGAGTTGGAATCAGTTACCAAGTTCTTTCCACAGAGATTAATGGGAGGTCTGGGGGATGCAGGGGAACTCCAGGCACCACAATCCAACAATGCTGAGAATTACCCCATTTTGCCATGTATAGAGCATGAGGAACCAGGACCTACTCAACTCTTTCTATCAGCTCAACGTATTCTACCTCTCTAATGTTTTATGAACATACACTTGAGGGAATAACATACATTCATCATGAGTTTGCCAAACTTAGGAAAGTGGTTACCAACCAAATCATCAAAGTACACCAGCAGTCCATGATTTAGGCATTTTCCAATTCTGTTTAAGTAGAGGTAGTGGCAAAACCTGTTGCGCGTACTTTGGTTGAACCCACTGACACAGGGAATAACTTACTCACCATAATCACATATGTACGATTATACACAAGAGGAAGTATTTTATGATCTATATTTGTGGTGTATTTCACAGACATTTGCAAGTTTGTTAAAAAAAATATATGTCAGAATTCATCATCAAGGTGTAAAAACTGCCCAGTTTTTTTAAGATTTCTGTTATCTGCATGCCAAACATGGTGTACCAATCAGAAATATTCTGAGAATTATCCTACACAACACAACATATACACGGAGCCTCCAATACTTGGACTTTTACACCCCTGTTCTAAACGGTCTTAATTATGTCATACTTTGGTGTTTAGATGTGTAAAATATTTGTCTATGATTGCATGTCTAACCTTGAATGACCAAAACTACAAGAATTTGTACTTTTCCTCTCGAATAATAACTACAACATCAAAGCATGCCTGGAATCTATTGGAAGATTATACTCAAATAAAACAAATTGATTAAGAGATATCTTTAACAAATTGAAGTCTAATAAAAAACATATCACATAAAAAGAGGCAAAGGAGAAGCAAGGTCAGTGAAGCCCATGGGGAGATGGATTTTAAAGGATTTCTAGTAAATATTTGAGAGTAAGGGAAGTATAATGGGGAGGGGAGGAATCAGCATTACTGATTTGAGATATGTGCATTGAAAACACTGCTGTGATCCATCTGGCGACATGGCCTGAAGTTATCCCACCACCTGCCCAAAGACCTAAGAAATGCAATGAATAGAATCTGACAGAAGGATAGAATTCGGAATATACAGTTTTACTGTACGTATGCAGAGGGACACACTCCGTGCTTCCTAAGGGATTAGGCGGTTACACAAGATTGTGCAGATGTCAGCAATCCATTTTTTTTACTTTAGCAAATATTCTGGTCAGCTACAAATCATTGATGAATACCAACAATTTGAGTCATTTTAGGATGACTAGGGGAGACAGGCAGTAAATTTCTATCAATCACACATGGGAAGTAGAGTAGAAACAAGACAAAAACTACTTATCACTGTGACACACTGTAATAATAAAACTATAATACATGATCATAGTAAAAACTTGTAATAAAAACATCTGTCCGGGTCTCAAAAAAAATTAAAGACATTTTACTTTTGAAGAGAGAAAATATATAGAATAATATATGTCATCGCCACGAGAATTTTTCATTTTTACTCATTTAACGGCCATGCGGTGGGAAAGTCAAAGACTGTTTCAACTTTCAAATCAGTTATTTTATGTCAGCAAATCAGGCATTCCCTTTCAAGCTACACAGATAATTAACGGCTTTCCCTATTTCTGTTACAAAGGGTTTAAAAAGTTAATATGCACAAAATCAATGTAGGCAGTTGAGGCCTAGTTGATTAAGTTACATAATTCTATATTTAAAAAAATAAAATCTATTTTGTGGTCTTTTTCCCCATGTACAGTTTAAAAAGAGATCACTATAGACCATGAAAAGTATGACTTGCTCAGCTAGCAATCATATTTACATAATTTCACGTTCCCCTTGGGAACTTGATTGCGGAGACTCAAGTACCAAAATCAGATAAGTACAATTTGTAGATAACTACCCTAGGTTCAAAATAAGCTCCCCACTGAGATTAATTTGAATTTACCAATTCCAGTATCCTTACAGTATATAGAACATTATTGATGAGGAATTGCAAATAGTCTACAGACTATTTGTAAGAGTTCAAAACAAGGAACAAAATTCGCTTAATAATAACAGAGTATCTTTCTGGACTTGAGTGTGTACTCCTATGGAATTCCCTACACAAGGACTTGCACAGTCTAGGAAAACTAAGGAGCAATCACCTCTTCTCCCTGTGCAGTCAGAGGAATTTGTAATGCAATTTGCAATAAAAAAAAAAAAAAAAAAAAGGATTATATGTATGTGTGTGTGTGTGTGTTATATACCATTGTTGTTAACATTTGCATTGCATACATATTCGGAAATATCGCTTTTTAGTACACCTCCTTTCTTACTTATCTGACCAAAAACCACGTACCATGTGTGAACCATGTCTGAAAGTGGGATCAGGCGTATTTGAGATTATCAGAATTTGTTCATTGTTTTAGGATTCGTGAATATTAACTAGTTCTGTTAGATATGTATTAGTGTGATAAGCAGTGGTTTCGACCAAGGAGTACAGAGCCAGGGTAAGCCAGGATATGCTTTGAAGATCTCTATTTACTTTATTAATACACAAAGAGACTATAATACATGTATATGATGGATTTCCTTTACATAGCCGTGTTACAGAAAATCATGCCAGGTACAAAATGGTTTCTATATTTGGCGTTGATGATCCATCGTTAATACACTTAAAATGAACATTTCAGCCTTACGCAGAGTGTGTGGTAAAGGTTTGCCTTTTCAGTACTTTTGTTCAATGCAGAAGTAACAAGACACGAAATATACAAAACTTCCGTCAAAATCCATGTATGAGCTTGTCCATAAGGAGTTGAAATTGCAGAAGTGCCGCAAAGTAACATTCTCCCTAGCCACTGTGGCAAGATAATGCTAGGGCACACTGAATTAATAATATGCTTGCTGGGCACCTTGAGTTAATAGTACACTTGTTGGGCACACTCAGTTAATATGCACTTGCTGGGCACACTCAGTAAGTATGCACTTGCTGGGCTCACTGAGTTAATTGTACACTTGTTGGGCACACTCAGTTAATATGCACTTGCTGGGCACATCGAGTTAATATGCACTTGCTGGGCACACTCAGTTAGTATGCAATTGCTGGGCACACTCAGTTAGTATGCAATTGCTGGGCACAATCAGATAGTAGTACACTTGCTGAGCACACTCAGTTAATATGCACTTGTTGGGCACACCGAGTTAATATGCACCTGCTGGGCACACTGAGTTAATCGTACATTTGTTGGGCACACTGAGTTAATCGTACACTTGTTGGGCACACGGAGTTAATAGAACACTTGCTGGGCACACGGAGTTAATAGAACACTTGCTGGGCACACCAAGTTAATAGAACACTTGCTGGGCACACCGAGTTAATAGAACACTTGTTGGGCACACCGAGTTAATAGAACACTTGTTGGGCACACCGAGTTAATAGAACACTTGCTGGGCACACCGAGTTAATAGAACACTTGCTGGGCACACCGAGTTAATAGAACACTTGCTGGGCACACCGAGTTAATAGAACACTTGCTGGGCACACCGAGTTAATAGAACACTTGTTGGGCACACCGAGTTAATAGAACACTTGCTGGGCACACCGAGTTAATAGAACACTTGCTGGGCACACCGAGTTAATAGAACACTTGTTGGGCACACCGAGTTAATAGAACACTTGCTGGGCACACCGAGTTAATAGAACACTTGCTGGGCCACGAGTTAATAGAACACTTGCTGGGCACACCGAGTTAACAGAACACTTGCTGGGCACACCGAGTTAATAGAACACTTGCTGGGCACACCGAGTTAATAGAACACTTGCTGGGCACAGTTAATAGAACACTTGCTGGGCACACCGAGTTAATAGAACACTTGTTGGGCACACCGAGTTAATAGAAACACTTGGGCACACGAGTTGAACACTTGCTGGGCACACCGAGTTAATAGAACACTTGCTGGGCACACCGAGTTAATAGAACACTTGCTGGGCACACCGAGTTAATAGAACACTTGCTGGGCACACCGAGTTAATAGAACACTTGCTGGGCACACCGAGTTAACAGAACACTTGCTGGGCACACCAAGTTAATAGAACACTTGCTGGGCACACCGAGTTAATAGAACACTTGCTGGGCACACCGAGTTAATAGAACACTTGCTGGGCACACCGAGTTAATAGAACACTTGTTGGGCACACCGAGTTAATAGAACACTTGCTGGGCACACCGAGTTAATAGAACACTTGCTGGGCACACCGAGTTAATAGAACACTTGTTGGGCACACTTGGAGCAACTAAACAGTCACTAGCAAGGCTGGATAGTGTGGGGCAGGGAGAATAATCACATGGTTGTGTATTTATGCCATACTTATTGGGCACAGGGAGTTTTCTGGCAAATATAGAAGACAAAAGCAAGACTGAAAGGTATAGAGCAAGAATGTGAAAGCCATTGCAAATCCGTTCAGCATGATGATAGAAGAAATAGGTAAACTACTAGGAAATGATCTTCATGTTTCCCTAATGCTTGGAGCTGTAGGAGAGGGTTTTACTCATATGCCGAGTTCCTTTTTTTACTATTGAGGAAATTCCATCAAATTAACCTACACTTTTTCAGAGCAATTTGCTTAATTAAATTGTGAAATACATGAAGACATTTACAGACTTTTCTATCAAGATAGAAAAAAATAAAAATAAATTGTGAGCATTTTCCACACTTTCTTCGATCCATGATTTTGCTAGATAATCTATGGACTGGTTTCCAAAGTTGTTGTGAAACGATAGCAAAAAAAACGCTTTTCACTAAAAAACATGTGATGTGATCATAATCAAGTAGCTGCTGTTTACATACTGAAAAATCACACCAATGATGACTCATAATTCCTGGCTGACGAGAGTTTTAACGTCTCTCATAATGAATGATAGATGTTACGTGCTAATTACCAACTTGTTTCCATGATAGATACTACATTTTACCGGTTTTCCAAAACAGAGAAACCGCCTCAGCTAGGTTTTAAGAGACAAAGTCAAGAAATAATGCAAGCACCATAACTACAACCCGCTATGGTTATGTTGCTGGGAGAGCTCTGGCACCATTTTACGGTAAATACAGTTTGACAAATTACCTGGATCCTGCAGCCCCTACTTTTACTTTTCTGCTGTAGGTGAAGCCAGTTAGATCTACATAGCTTTGCAGAGCTGTGCGCTAATTGACTGACTGTGTCAACTAATTGCTTGTAGCCAGGGAGCATAATTCCCAGATTTTACTAGTAACATGACGTAAAGTCATGATTTTATTAAAGACACGGAGGCGAGTATTATGCATAACTCTTTCTTTATTTCCTCAGCAGCAAAGAAAGAGAAATATAAATATTATCAAAACTGAAGAAAAAACTGTATAGGCACAACAGGTAGCCAATCACAGGGTATAGGAAGTAGCTATATAAGTCTTGTGTCTCCCACAATCCCCCTCTTTCTTGCGAACCGAAGACCAGGTAAGATGAACGATGTCCCACTTGGCCAAAACAGGGTAACGGGAAAACGATGCGACAATTTCAAGCTAAAAAAGATAGAGAAATATGGTAATTTCTTAATTCAGAACTGCAAACTTACCAAACATAGTCTTGGGGAGACACAGGTAAAACAGAGTACTGAAATATAAAAACAACAGAATTAGTACACAGCATAAAGGTACAACAACCCGTACAAAAGATGCAAATCAACTGATAGGATACAGACCAAACTGAAAAACATACCTGTAGAGCCACCAAGCATCTCATATCCCAACTCCACTCCGGGAGGGTGGGAGGGAATAATACTCGCCTCCATGTCTTTAATAAAATCATGACTTTACGTCATGTTACTAGTAAAATCTGGGAATTTTATTAAAGACACGGAGGCTCATATTATGCAAGTTCAAAGCTGTGCCACCACACGAGATGCGATGTGCTCAATTGGTCTGAAGTAGAAGGCTCGGAAGGTCGATTCCCGAGACCAATCCGCTGCTCGCATAATGTCCTCCAGGCGACATCCGACTGAAGAGGCTTTCGAGGCCATCGCGCCCCTTACAGAATGAGGCGTAAATACTGAGGTGTCTATACCCGCGGAGGATAGCAGCCAGCGCACCCAACGTGCTAGAGTAGGAGTTGAAACCGGCCGGTGAGGTGATTTAAAGGATATGAACAGATCGTGCAGGTCTGTCATGCGAAGGGGACGTGTAACATCCAGATAGTCCTTGATGCAATCCACCGGGCAGAGCGCTGGACAGTCTGAAAACCTAGGCAGAGGGGCAGATACGGGATCCATTGCCCGTTCCATGCACCAACCAGACCATGATCTCCATGAATGTCGGTAAGCTGTCCATGTACCCGGGGCCCAGGCGTTATCGAGGAGTCGGAGAGTTGACTGCGAAACGTCTGGGATAACCCAAGGTCCCCTGAAAGGAACCACGCTATGAGGGGTAGCTGATGCTGCAACACCAGGTCGTGAGAGTTCCCATCCGGATCCAGAAGGAGGTCTTGGAATACCGGAAGCAAACGAGGGTAGTCTATGGACAGTTCCATCAGCCGAGGGAACCATGGGCGAGACCTCCATAGAGGGGTGATCAAAGCCATCCGACAATCGTGGCGGACCAGTTTCGAGATCATGCGTGCGATCATGTTGAATGGGGGAAAGGCGTACATCAGACCCGGTGGCCATTCTTGGAGGAAGGCATCTGTCGCTATTGCAGCCGGGTCCGGCCTCCAACTGTAGAACCTCGGTAGCTGAGTGTTCAGGCATGACGCGAATAGGTCCAACTGGAACCGGCCCCACAACCTGTTCAGGCACTGGAACACTGAAGCGTGTAGATGCCAGTCCCCGGAGTCCCGTAAGTGTCTGGAATTCCAATCCGCCCCCGAATTGTCCAGACCTGGGATGTGTTCCGCCGTCACCGAAACGTTGTTGTAGAGGCAGAACTGCCAAAAATCCTTTGCCAGAGTCGCCAACATTTTGGATTTCGTGCCCCCTAGGTGATTTATGTAACGAACTGCTGATACGTTGTCCATCTTGAGGAGAACGCAACAATTCGCCCTCCCCAGGGCAAGGCTGCGGATCGCGAAGGCACCTGCCAGAAGTTCCAAGCAGTTGATGTGTAACGACTTCTCTGTGTCGGACCACCTTCCTCCTGTGGAGACGTCGCCACAACGAGCGCCCCAGCCGTGTAAGCTGGCATCGGACTCTATCACCACATCCGGGGCCGAACCGAAGATGGCTCTTCCGTTCCATGCCTCCATGTGCGCCAACCACCACGCTAGTTCGTCCCTGGACTCCTCGTCCAGCGTTATCCGAGATTCGTATGAATGGCCGGAGCGAAGTCGTGATCCCTTGAGCCGTTGGAGCGCTCGGTAATGCAGGGGGCCTGGGAAGATTGCTTGAATAGAGGCCGCGAGAAGGCCGATAATTCTCGCCAGTTGTCTGACCGACAAATCTGGAACACGGAGGGCCCTCCGAATTTCCTTCTGGATGGCTTTTACCTTGGCATCCGGGAGGAACAGGAACTGTTGGATGGAATCCACTTGAAAACCCAGAAACTCTATGGACTGGGCAGGGACCAGGACCGACTTGCTCCAATTGATCAGAAATCCCAACTTCTGCAGAAGGTCGGTCGTCCATCCCAGGTGTATGAGGAGATCCTCTCGTGACTGGGATAAGATCAAGATATCGTCCAGGTAGATAATGAGGCGAACCCCCCGGGTTCGGAGGAAGGTCACCACGGGCTTCATGAGCTTGGTGAAGCACCAAGGGGCCGAGGAGAGACCGAAAGGCAGGCAGGTGAAGCGCCAACGACGCCCATGCCAGGTGAAGTGGAGATAATCCCGGAACTCCAAAGCGATGGGGACCGTAAAGTATGCGTCCTTCAGGTCCAGCTTGGCCAACCAGTCCGATTGACATAGGAGGTCTCTGAGGCAGTGTATACCTTCCATCTGGAAGTGTTGGTAGCGTAGAAAAGCGTTGAGTGGGCGAAGATTTATGACAGGGCGAACACCGCCTCCTTTTTTGGGCACTAGGAATAAATTGCTCGTAAAGCCTGGGGCGGCGAACGGCAACTCCTCTATAGCGCCCTTGGACAGCATCTCCACCACTTCCGTGGAAATCATCTCGTCCTGCTCCGGAGGGAGGGACAGTTCTCTGGGGGAATAAAACTGGACAGGCATGGAAACAAACTCCAGACGAAAACCCCTTACACATTGTAAAACCCAAGCATCTGAGGTGATCTTTGCCCATTCTTGACAAAATAAGGCCAGTCTCCCCGCCACCCGAACTTGAGCGTGAGGGAAAGAAAGGGTACTCACCGTAAGGACGTCTGCCGGGGGTACCACCGCGGGGGTATCTGGATCCCCAGGCCCGACCTCTTGCCGGGAAGAAGGGAGGGGCCCTCTGTTCCTGAAATCCTCTCGAGGGAAAGAAGGAACCTCTGGTTGCGCGGAATGCGCCTCGGAAACCACGGCCGGGTGGACGGTTCCTGCTACGCCCGGCCCCTCCGAAAACCTTAGGCGCGAACACGCGCTTCATGTTCGCCTGTGCCTTGTCAATAGCCGTAAAGGTCTTGACATAAGCACCCATATCCTTAACGAAGGACGTGCCAAACAGGAGACCCTCCTCAGTTGGATCAGGCTCCGCCACAGTCATAGCGGCCAATTTAGGGTCGATCTTCAGGAGGATCGCCTTGCGTCTTTCTGTAGACATGGCCGTATTGGCGTTCCCCAGTAAGCAAATAGCTCTTTGGACCCAACCAACGGCCACATCCACGTCCAGGACGGAGTCCCCGGTCCTGGCAGCATCCAAAAGCTCGTAAAGCTTGGAAAGGGGGCCTAGGGTATCCAGGATCTTGTCCTGGCAGCTTTTAAGGGAGTGGTCAAGGCCCTTCTTGGGCTTCCATCCTGACTTATTCAGGAATTGAGCAATTTGCGGGTCAATGTCCGGGGTTTTGCAAGCCGCGCCCGGGAGGGACGGGCGTGGGCACTCGGCGCGCAATTTATTGCGGCCTTCCCTAGAAAGTGGCGTGCGGATACGCTTAGCCACATATTGGGCGATGTGATCTGGGGGAACCCACTCGGCGGACCGAGGATGACGTAGGTCGTCTGGGTCAAACAGGGGGTTGCCCTGCGGGTCAAGGATCGAGGTGTCACCCCCCGGGGGAGCAAGTGAGGGGCCCCGGGTATTGGCGGAGGACCCGGAGGGGTTCACGCCCGTAAGGGGCAAATCCTCGCCAGAATCATCATGATCAAAGGAGTCGTACTCCATAGCGTCGGACTCATCCTCCACACTCCGGTCGGTATCCGACCCAATATCATGGGCTCTAGCCCTTTTCCATAGTCTAGCCTTTTTAGCCCGGCCAGGGGCTCTTTTGCGCGTGGGGTGCGCGCCATCTGAGACCGCCTCAGGCGTGTCAGTCATGGCAGGTAAAACCTGCATCGAGGAGTGGGAGCCGACATGTTTGGATTTAGCCTTTGCCTTACGGGCTCCAGGCACGGTTTGAGCAGGGGAGAGGGCAGGGGTGGCCATGGCAGGTAAAATCAGAGAGTGCAGGGACTGGGAAAAATTTGAGGAGACAGCTCCCATGGCTGAGGCGATAGCCTTCTGGATGGAGGAAGCCATAGTGGCCTCTAACATGGCTTGGAACTCTTGGGAGGCCATGGCACCATCAGTATTATCTAATTGGAAGTCCCCTGGGGGACCAACAGGCCCATCACCCCTATCCTGCATGGTAGTGACAGTGGGGGACAGAATAGACAGACCAATGAGAATTTAAATAGAAAAAATAATAATTAATGCAATGGAAATTATATAGGGAGCAATGAACTGACTACAAACAAATCAGGCTGAATAACACCAGGGTGTTAGCTGGGAGGGAGAGGGAAGGGTTGATTAACCCACAAGGAAATACAGAAAAACAAACGTTTTGGCTGGTGTCCCCAGGGAGCAGGGCTACGAGGTGGCCGGTCGCACGGCAGCACTGGGAGGAATACAAAAGACCGCCCCCAAAATGGCCGCCGCACGAGGGAGGCACACGAGGAAAACACTCGGCGGGGGAAGGGGCTCGTGCACCCGCCCGCCGAGCCGACACGCTATCTGGAGCAAGGGGGGAGGAGAGAAACGTGTACACCGCCGCGGTCGCGAGGAGATCGCGGCCGCGGCACAGCAGGTCGGGTCCCGTGCAGAAGCACGGGTAGGAGAGGGGAGAGAGGAGGGGGTTGGTGGGGACCGCCCGGACGGGGCAGTGACACACCCGCGGGCCCAGAGGGGAGACACCAGCCGAGGAAAACAAAAATAATCAGAACAACATCAAAACCAATGCAAAAATAATAAAACAAATAACAATAAAACAGCATGTAAATCATAAAAGGAAAACACACTGTAAGACAAGTTAAAATGGAATCACAATGCAAGCCAGAGATCAGAGAAAACACTTATCTGTCTGAGGAAGCAGCAAAGAAAGAGGAGGATTGTGGGAGACACAAGACTTATATAGCTACTTCCTATACCCTGTGATTGGCTACCTGTTGTGCCTATACAGTTTTTTCTTCAGTTTTGATAATATTTATATTTCTCTTTCTTTGCTGCTGAGGAAATAAAGAAAGAGTTATGCATAATATGAGCCTCCGTGTCTTTAATAAAATCGTGAATCGAACTCTAGAGAGATACCCAAATCCTCGTCAGGAGAAGACCAGATGCCAAGCGGGTGCCTGCAGATCCAGGTAACTTGTCAATCCATTCCAAAACGGATTACTGGTGCCATTACCACTAAAGCAAAGTGTAGAGTTTAGGGAGTTTGGAAGTATTCTGTTAACTCCAAACTCTACATATATCCTATACAAAAAGTGCATTAAACACATCAAACATGAATTAAAGCAGAGTAAAAGCCGGGACACATGAATTAAAAGGTAACTAATGTAATAGAGAATCCACAGTTTCAACAAGTAGGATGCATTTTGCAGTTTATTGAAGAAACAAACAGCGACAAAAAAAAAATGAATGGTTCAGCCCAATGGCCAATACTGAGCTTTAAAATCTACATCACTACTACACTAACCAAAAAAAGAAAGATTTGTCAAACTCCAACCATCTCCACTATCTTCTGCATCAATTCTGCAACGGGCAATCAAAGGTAAACTGCATTGCACCAGAATGGGCTTTTTACACTGCCCGGCAATAGATGCTATGACAATGACTTGGAATGCATGCTCTTTGTTGCCCAGCCTTGGAGACACTAATAGGTGAATGCCAAGATCTAAGAGAGGGCAATAGTAGCTAGTAGGCTGCAAAAATAATAATAATAATAATAATATTAATGCAAACCCATCAAATCGGTGTTCATTCACGCAAGCCACTAGGGAGACCTTATGGAAAAGCTGCTGTCACACTTTTGTCAGTTTTAGATATACATGTCTACATATCTCCTACTGTGTTGAGTTTGGTTGACAGTCTTGCCATACTGGGTTTGTTCCCAGGTGACATCTAGGGATATCAGGGAAATGTGTCCAATCAGCACAAAGTGTATCAATAGGTGTGCTTAAACTGCGCTTGGTGAATTCATGGCCTTTAGCGCATGCTGCGAGACACCAGTGTGGGAATGAAAGAATATCTGAGGACAGCCTTTCATAATAATCCCAGCCTCACTTGGAGAATATACATTAAATCATGTTTTCTATAGACCAAAATTATATATCATCACTAGGAGGTCCATTGCAATTAATTAATTAGTCTTTGTTAATGTGGGGGGCAGGTTTACTCTATCCTATGGCATCAGAAGCAATCTGAGTGTTCCCCTGAGTGGAGCTAGATTGACAGATAGACATTCCGCTTTTTGTGCATGGCCGCCCCTATTTCACATGGGTTCACTCGTCTTTGCCACTCACTCCATTTTGGAGGTACGTGAGGTATGTGTCTGCTCATCAAAGAAAGGATAAGGATAAACAAAGATCCCCCATACTAACACTCCAATGCCTAAACATCTAAAACATAAAGCACAGCTTATACACAGTTTATTTAATCAATAGATTATAAGAAAAATCACAAAGTGATTATCATTAGTTTGGATTATGTAATTGAATTTGATTATTTTTACTATCTTTTCACAGTGTTAAAACTTTTTTATTTTCAAACCATATTAGACTGTGTTCTTAGAGTTATGGTTTTTACAAAGAAATCTTTCCTCTCGCACAATGATTCTAGGTTAAAAATACAACGGAGAAGTGGACAAAGCCCAAAGGCAAATCTCTTTCTGTACATTTTCACTCCTCCCAAACAATTTTGATGGAATCCAAGGGCCTGTGGTGCCTTTTTGGTCCATCTAATCCTACCAAGAATTCTCCACGAATATACAGCATTTCTATAGCAATTTTACTTTGGCATTCATCCCTGCCGGAGAGCTTATTTTTGAGAAGATACTGCTCTACAAATGGAGATACATTCTTTAATCCTACTGTGATAAGTCACATTCTTGGACTAAGTTACTAATTTCATCTTAATGATCATAAAATTTTGACATAACAATACCTAAACACAGATAGTGGCCAAGGTCATATAAAATATGTGAATCTGGCGGAGGCTAGCACTGAACCCGTGACATTGGACAATGAAGAATAATAAATCTAACAAACTAAGTCTCTCTTTCTCGCCAACAATGCTTAGTGTGCTATGTTTAAATGCGTCCCTTTTGATCTGTCTGGAAAAGATTTGCTTTGGTTACAGACATAAGAAAACATACTATCCAGCAAAACACCTTTTTTTAATATTTATAATATTTATAAGCCTGAGTGTAGGTATACAGGCTTATCAGTTATTATGTAAAAAAGCAGAACTTTAGGGGGAAAAAAGCTTAGTATTATTTCTATAAACAAACGGTTCTCCTGCACAGAATTTTATGGGTGTTGAGAGATGTAAAAAGATGCCTTCTGGTTTTTTTTGGACAAAAATGACACCAATTGTGTAGGATCATTGTACAGCTCTCTGGGATGTTTTGTGATGTATAAACAATGTAACAAGATACCAATTCTATATCATGTTTTATTTTATTGACAACAGTTTGCTCACAGATTTGGACAATGGTAAGGCACAGCATGGAGAACGAGTGGGTGAAAACAAGGTAATCCTATATCAATGCAAGATAATATTGCCAAGAGTTTTTGGACCACGTCCAAGATGGTGGAATGTCAAGTGATCTAAAGCAAGGATTAGTACAATATTTTAATAAACTGTTTTAGTAGTCTGAAGGATCCTTACCTAGGATGATAAAGACTCTCTATCCGTGGTGTCGAAACCAGTTCAGGATTTAGGGATTACCCAGTTGTGTCTAGGAAGTTTTTTTTTTTCTTTTTTCTAAAAGCCACCTTGGAAACAAACGGGTTAATCCCTAAATGCCTTGAGGTCTGGTTTGGATATTATAACTACTACTTTCTTGTCCCCTATTGATGTCTTTGTGCTTTTGCAATGCTAAAACCTCTTCAGCCACTTACCTTTATTCAGCACCGAGCTACCTCAGCGCTGGTGACCTGTCCTCCCCCTCCAACGTCAGCTTCCGAGTGGAGCTAAATGCGCACGCATGGCCAGAGCCATGTGCGCATTAAAAAAAATGCTCATAGGAAAGCATTTCTCAATGCTTTCCTATGGACGTTCTGCGTGCTCAATGCGATATTCGCATTAAGCGTTGGGGAAGCGCCTCTAGCGGCTGTCAGGAAGACAGCCACTAGAGGCTGGATTAACCCTGCAATGTAAACATAGCAGTTCCTCTGAAACTGCTATGTTTACAGCTGCAGGGTTAAAACCTGGGGCACCTGGCACCCGGACCACTTCATTGAGCTGAAGTGGTCTGGGTGACTATAGTGGATCTTTAAGATTTTTGTATCCAACCCTTAGCTTAGGCCTATAATAACCACCCTTACTGTTTTTTGGAAAGTTTCTTCTAAATGCAGATAAAACCATTTTTATTCAGGTTTTCACTTTCCTTATATGATACACCTTAGGCAAGTTGCAATGAAAATATAGATAATATTTTAAATACTTAAACGGAAAGATCACACTGCTGTGACCAGATAGCACTCAGCAACTACATCACCTGTCATCGCCGTTGAGAATGCATTGCCGGGTAAAGCAGAGTGATCTCCGGTTATGTTCCTGGTGAAGGATTACTTAAATGTCAGCACTCAAGGAGGGAATGTCTTGAGAACTGGCTATTTTTATTTAAATTTTAACAGTTTTGGACTTATATTCTCTGATAACACTAAATTACATATTCATACTCAATATGCAGCCTCGTGTGTGGATTTCATAGGTTACTTTTATGGTATGTAAGTATGCCTGTCTGTGTGTATGTGCCGGTCTGTATCTGTGTATGCCTCTTTCTGCCAGTATGTGTCTGTTTGGGAATGCGTTTATCTATGCATTATTATCATCATCATCATTTATATAGTGCCAACAGATTCCATAGCGCTTTACAATATTATGAGAGGGGGATTTAACTATAAATAGGACAATTACAAGAAAACTTACATGAACAATAGGTTGAAGAGGACCCTGCTCAAAGAGCTTACAGTCTATAGGAGATGGGGTATAAAACACATTATACATGTCTGTCTATGCCTGTGTGTGTGCGCTTGTGTTTACCCATCTCTGCCAGTCTTGTCCGCTTATGACTGTATGTTTGCATCTGTGCTGGTGTGTTCCAATCTGTGCTTGTGTGTATTGGAGGGTCTTGATAAAGGCTCAGAGAGGAGCCGAAGCGTTGTCTCCACTTTCTTATTCCAAATAAAAAGATTGCCTTTTAGAAGAAACATCAGGTGTGCCTGGACATTTATTTTCTTCCATCTTCTTGAGGTCTTCAAGGATTGGCCCTCCCTTTCTGGAGCTCCCTGCATGAAGTATATCCCCATTTAGTGTGTGCATTATACTCTTCATTTTTTTTTTTTTTTACACAAACAACTGTATTGGTGGAGGAGGAGGTCTGCATGCGCTTGCGTATGTCTGTCTTTCTATGTGTATGTGCGTGTCTGTATGTAACTGTGTGTGAAGAGGTGTGTTAAGGGATGGCATTTGGGGAAGGGCAAAGGTTGGGTTTTAGTGAGTAGTTCACCAAATTATTTTTAGGCTTAGGTTTTGGACCCTAGCAACTGCCCTTGTTTCATGTGTAACTGCTCCTTGGACTTACGAGTCGACTGTGAAAATAAGGTAGTGGTTGATAATGAACAGGTAGGATTCTCAACAATCCTATTTAAGATATAAGGAAGCCAATAACACTTGCAAAAAGGCAATTAAAGTGGCTAAACTAGAAAATGAGAAATTGATAGCTAAAGAATGCAAAACCAACCCCAAAATTTTTTTCAAGTACATCAATTCTAAAAAAACAAAAAATGAAAGTGTAGGTACACTTGAAACAGAGTTGGGTTTATTAGCTAATGAAGACCAGGAAAAAGCAGAAATTTTAAATAACTATTTTTCTTCAGTATATATTAATGAGGATCCTATGGCAAGAGATATGCAAATGTTTGCTGCAAAAAACTTGCAAATAACTTGTGACTGGATAACTCGAGACAAGGTGCTACAGCTATTAAAGAAAATTAATGTAAATAAAGCTCCGGGGCCTGACTGTATTCACCCACGAGTACTTAAGGAGCTAAGTGGGGAAATAAGTGAACCTCTGTATTTAATTTTTCAAGATTCTTTTGTTTCAGGTGTTGTACCGGAGGATTGGAGGAAGGCAGATGTTGTTCCTATATTTAAAAAGGGTTCAAAATCCTTGCCTGGAAATTATAGACCTGTGAGCTTAACTTCAGTAACTGGGAAAATATTTGAAGGGCTATTAAGGGATAATATTCAGGAATTCATTGGGAAGAACTTTGTTATTAGCAATAATCAGCATGGTTTTATGAAACATAGGTCATGTCAAACTAACCTAATTGCATTCTACGAAGAAGTAAGTAGAAGTATAGATCAGGGTGTTGCAGTGGATGTGATCTACTTGGACTTTGCCAAGGCATTTGATACGGTTCCTCACAATAGGTTAGTTTTCAAACTAAAAGAAATTGGTCTAGATATTCCTGTTCTTGGGTAGAACATTGGCTTAAGGACAGAGTACAACGAGTTGTCATTAATGGTAAATTTTCAGGCTGGACAAAAGTGGCAAGTGGTGTCCCTCAGGGTTCTGTTTTGGGACCACTTCTATTTAACATATTTATAAATGATCTTGAAATAGGCATTGAAAGCCATGTATCAGTGTTTGCAGATGACACAAAACTTTGTAAAGTAATAAAATGTGAGCAGGATATTGCTTTGTTGCAGAGAGATTTGGATAGATTGGGGGACTGGGCACTAAAATGGCAGATGAAATTTAACATAGAGAAATGCAAAGTTATGCACTTCGGGGTTAAGAATGCACAAGCAACTTACACACTAAATGGTAGTGAATTAGGGATAACCACACACGAGAAGGATTTGGGCATTGTTATAGACAACAAATTAGGCAGCAATATGCAATGTCAATCTGCAGTTGCTAAGGCCAGTAAGATTTTGTCATGTATAAATAGGGGCATAAATTCTCGGGATGAAAATATAATTTTGCCTCTGTATAAATCGCTGGTAAGACCACACCTTGAATATGCTGTGCAATTTTGGGCGCCTGTTCTAAAGAAGGATATCATGGCACTGGAGAGGGTCCAGAGACGAGCTACAAAATTGATAAAAGGAATGGAGCATTTTAGTTATGAAGAAAGGTTACAAAAATTAAATCTGTTTCGTTTGGAAAAACGGCGCCTGAGAGGGGATATGATAACTTTATACAAATATATTCGGGGCCAGTACAAACCTTTATCTGGAAATCTATTCATAAACAGGGTTATACATAGGACACGAGGTCACACATTTAGGCTGGAAGAAAGGAGATTTCATCTAAGGCAAAGAAAAGGTTTTTTTACAGTAAGAACAATAAGGATATGGAATTCTCTGCCTGAAGAGGTGGTTTTGTCAGAGTCCATACAGATGTTTAAACTGAAATTGGATAAATACTTACAAAAACATAACATACAGGGATATAATTTCTAATTAGTGGGGTAATAGCTGATTGATCCAAGGAGACATCTGACTGCTATTTTGGGGTCAAGAAGGAATTTTTTCCTAGTTTGTGGCAAAATTGGAAGTGCTTCAGACCAGGTTTTTTGCCTTCTTTTGGATCAACAGCAACAACATTTCTGAGGAAGGCTGAACTTGATGGACGCAAGTCTCTTTTCAGCTATGTAACTATGTAACTAACTATGTAACTGATTTTAGTTCTCTTTTGAAATATATAAAAAATCATTATTAATTATAAAATGAATGCAGATTTTTTTGTACTTAGGATGTATCTTTCTTAATGTGTACTTTGACATTCTCATCAATAGTGGTGCCACTGCTTCCACCAAGTAACTGAATTTGTACCGGTCATATTTCTCTACAGTTCTAGCGGCTCTGTCGCTTTTTATGATTTTATAAATATATGATATAGTGATGCTGCCTGCATTTGAATTTCATTGAAATTTAAATGTTATTTAAGGATACCATAGGACCAAGCAGGGACTCTTTTGTCTCATAGTAAAGTCTGAGAATGACAAAAGGCAGAGTTCCACCATCAACTTCCAATTCCAACTACTGTCACAAGTGAGGGCTGTGGGATTTAAGCATGGTTCAACCTCTGTGTTTTACTCCTGCGCATGCACTGTACAGCACTGTTGCAGATCCGATCACATAATGAACCAGACCCCAAAGTAGGTCTCCAGGAAAACGTTGGTGGCAGCTGCGAAGGACAGCTTTAGGTAAGTAAACCTATCTACCACTGCACCCTGGTGCCTCCGGATCCTAACTGGAGATGACATCTTCAGGGTCCTTTGCAAACTATGTCCTTTTACCAAGCTTGTTGTGTTCAGAGTAGCACTCTAATACTGTTTTCAAACAAATTTTCCAAGTTCTGGTAAGTGATAAAATGATCTAAACATTTTTATCAAACACATGATGGGTGCTACAAGTAAGGAGAGCAAATAAAAGAAGAAAAGTAGTAAATTTGAAAATAGAGTTACTTTTCATTTTTGACGAGATGTTTGACTGCAAGAGTTGATACAGACAAAATGCAATGTGATGAAGACCCTGGGTTTTAACTGGCAAATACCAACCTTACACAGCAAAACTGGAGCCATGAAGGAGTAACATGCCCAGGGTTTGGTTCTTCCATTTCAAATATATTTATTATACTTGGAGGTTGCAGATACAATTCCTGGCAGACACTGGCGGAACTACCACGGTCGCAGCTGTGACCATGACGGTCACTGCAGGGGGCCCAGCCGCCCTGCGGACCCCTGCGACCGGGTGCCCGCTGCCATGTGTTGCAGCCTCGGGTCACGCTGTGTTACCACCGGAGCTGCAGTAAAGTGGCCCATGCTGTTAGGGCCACCTGATGGCAATGAACATCCAGGGGGCCCCGGTCAGTGATGCAGCACTTTAACAGCGCCACCGGGCCCTCTGTGATGACAGACGCTGGGAGGAAGTGACAGCCCCGGTCACTCCTCCCAGCTATCAGAGAGATCTGGGCAGGAGGAAGAAAAGGGAGTCAGAGTGGGAACTCTGACTCCCATCAGCCTGAGCCACCACTGGACCCCAGGGAAAGTCACCCTCCTGCACCTAAAAAGGTAGGAAATAGGAGTGAGACAAACATTTTGCATGTGTGTGTGTGTTAGTGTGTCTGCATGTATGACTCTGAATGTATGTGTCTCTATATGTGTGTGTGTGTCTGTTTCTCTGTATGTGTGTGTGTGCATGTCTGTATGTGTGTGTCTTTGTGTATCTGTTTGTCTGCATGTGTGTGTGGGGAATGGGGTGGACGTATGAGGGGAGGGGAGATTTAGACGTATGGGGCTGCCCCCCAGGGCAATTTTCGCACCGGGGTCCTGTGGTTTGAAGTTACGCCTCTGCTGGCAGGGTTGACTCAATCATTCATCCTTCCGAAGTAGTTAAAAGGAGTACCATTAAATTGGGCAACAGTAACATCCCCTGGATGTTGGGCAAAAGTCAGGCCAGGACGTACTTGGAAACCAAAGTAATCTGAATTTACCTTTCCTGCTTAAACACTTTGTTATTATATCTTCGACTATATACACATACATCCCTGGTACACTATTTTATAGGATACCTAGCACAATGTAATACTAAGGTTAACTAAAAAAAGCTGGAAAGTAAAACATGTAGGAGATTTTGAACAGAGTAAAGTACAAGTTATCTAGTTTCTACTAAAGCACAAGCTTTAACATTATCACGGTTTTAATGCGGAGTAACTACACTTAAATAACCAACTACTTCAGCATTGCTTACTTTGCTATGTAAGCAGCATTCCTGGGATCGGACATCTCTACCTACTAGCAAAGGTTGACCGTAGTTTGTTGCCAGTGCAACCTTTGAAGATTTGCGCTTACATTGTTATGCATGGTGAGAGCCAGGAATGACATCAATAATGGTCACTTTGCAATTCCATTTAATGATCTCCTAACAAGGCTTAGAAACTCTCAAGGTTACAGAGATCTTGGAATCCAGAGACCCACATACCCACAAAAAAAGACATACAATACAATGAAAGTAAAAACAAATTTGTCCACATTGTCTGGGAGGAAACATATCTCAAATGAAGAAAAGTTCAGGCAAAAGAAAAAATGCTGAGAAATGAAAGGCTGGCAGGAGCTGTCCACATGACGAGTCAGAAAATTGTGAATGAATGAAATTCAACTCAATGTTTCCAGACAAAGCAGAACATGACAAATTATTGGAGTTAACGTTATAATATCAATATGCACAGCACAGAAAGAACACATATAGCAAATCAAAAGTTAAATATTGCAAAAACCTAGAACTTATTCAGGGGTTTTCGTAAAGGTTACTATAACATATTTGAGATTTCTGGTGGAATATGCCTTACTGAGCACTATGGGGAAAGTTCCCCCCTCTCACTTGTTTGTAAAACCTGATCTTCCGCACCCCTCCTCTCATCACTGGGGCCATGTGCAATCCAATGACAGCCTTCTCCTAGAGAAGCCTGTGATTGGACCTTTTCGCTGGCTCAGAGCACATGCACAAGTCCCAGGCTGGCGAGGGAAGGGAGGAGGGAACGTATTTCCTAGATCATCCAGGTTTGCTTTGAAAGGTACATTCTACGCACAACAGATAAGTGTAGTGGTTATGGTGCAATGAGTCTGTGGGTGCTTCCTTGTGTATTTCTCTCAAATCTTTCAGGAGAGGCTACAACCTCCTCCTGCATCAGCAGAATCCATTTTGCTCCACAGGGCTAAGCAGAGTCATGCATCAACAGAACGCGCTCAGCCAATGATTGTGGCCCTGTATTTTGCCATACTTAGCACAGGGGAACATCTGCAGGAGAGGCCAAAAACATGGCTGCAGTGCATGCACCCAGGTAAGGTGTCAAACCATTATTCAACAGTTTGACTATTTATTGTGGTTACAGGGTCTTATCAGGCACCATAAACGCTACTGTGGACTGTTATAGTATTTGGAGTGTTCCTTTAACACATATCAATTTCTTTCTTTTTTTTTTATGAAAATAGTCCCAAGCATGTAGAGATACACACTGTGACAAACTCTCCTTCCCACAAGCTCCTGGAGGAGCTTTCTTGCCAGCCTCTTGCCCACAGACTATGGGCCCTGCAGGGAAACCTGTAAAAGACTAGTTAACTGGCTTGGTTCGTACCCTTTGTCTATTCTGTTCGGGAACCGAACAGGCGCACGAACCATGGACCACCCGGGAGCTTGTTAAGCCTAAATTGACAGTTTGTAACACGTTCCACTGCAGTGTTCTAATTGTTCGTCTGGGTGGCCGCTGTTCACATGAACGACCACAAAGTGGTGGCCATCTTGTTCGCATGAACGCAGGCAGCGGTGTTTGTTCATCAAGTTTATGGAACTGAAATCGGACACAGAAACTCCCAAACACCACTGGACTTCCATCAACGCCTGCGTTCGGTTCTATACGACTATGGATTCCGTTCAGTAGTTTGTTGTTTTTAAACTAGCGAACTTGACCAACCGTTAGCACTGATGTCATGGAACTGTTTGGGGCATAGGACCATGTGCACAGTCGGTCAAAATTGTGACTTCCAGGGAAATTCCGAACCCCTGAACTAATCTGTCCAGATTAAAACATTCCAGCTTGTGCTCCCAGAACTATGTGTCGTCTGTGAGGGGAAAGGACTTATCACTACTCAAGCTTGCTCCAGAGTGGAGGATTCAACGGGGAAAGTCCTTGTAAGGACTAGAGCGCCCAGGACTGAGTGTCGTCCAGTGCCTGGAAGTGGATAGAGCGAGTTCCCCATTCGGCTCCAGGACGGAGTGGTTCCAGGACCCCAGTTAGTCACGGCAGTGTAGTTACTGAGGTTTGTCCCCTGTTTTAGCTAGGAAGCAGTCCTTGACAGAGGTACCCACCCGGGGTACAGGGATCTACGTTACACACACACACTTCTTGAAAATTGCAGGTTTGCAACTATATTGGTCCTTTTATTTACCCCTACTCTGTCCATGTGGAGTTTGTGACTCCACTTCCTCAGTGCCATTCTTGCCTCTCGTGTGTTGCCCTGTCAGTGCTTATTGTGATACCATGGCACATTTCTGACTGCCCATTCTCATATTTTCTCATCTGTCTTTCATTAACATTTCTTTGTCTATTGAGCTCTCCCAACCTTTCCGTTTTCTCACCCAGGATAGGAAATTAAACTATTACACATGACTGCTTAGCATGATGGTAGCAAATGGCTGCGATGATTTAATATCGTTACCTGAACAACGGAACGCTTTCATGTATTCTGTATTCTAAGAAAGCGTGATAAATTCATACACCATTATGTTTGCACAAAGGATAAGGTAAACATGAAGTTGGGGAAATGGCAGAATGTCCTGTTATTCAATAGATTTAAATGAGACTGATTTGTGAATGGACAGAAAAACATGAATGAAAGGAGAACATTCAAAGCTGCATTCATAAACCAGGTCTGGTCAGGACACAGATGGACAGAATGCAACCACATGATCTGCAAACACTGGTACTACTGCATACACGGGGGAATGGGAGGAACCTCCATCAAGAACTAGCATGCTTGATTTATGTACATTTGACTCTTGCATTCTGATAATGATTTATAAAAAATTTTGTTTAAACTTTATAGCTTGTTCTTGATTTTTCTATTACTCCTATTCACAGCAGACAAGTTCCACCTCGGACACCTTGGACAACCCAGAGGACTATGCCAAGAAAAACCTACTGTTTGTGAGCCAAAGGCAGATACATTGAATTCTAATGATGAAACATACGTGTGTGTGCAATTTAAACCTGTTTATTTCAAAGGCATTTGAAAAACCTAGGATGGGGCCAAGGAAATTATGCTCATTTAAGGCCAGAGAGTAACATGTCATGTTCAGGATAAGTCTAGATAATACAGAAATATATATGTTAATACTGCTCCTGGTGACGGAGTTATACCAGTGTCCAATCTAAAGTAAATGGCATTTTAATTTTGCTAATCCCTGTAAAAATCACAAACAAATTTTTCATTTTATATTGATCACATAATTAACACCCTGATCCCTGATTGCCTTTTAATATAAAAGAGAAAAGTACTGCTTGTGAATGTTACTGCTCCCTTTGGTTTCAGAAGGGAACACAAATGAAAAAATAACTTTCTTCTACTTTTATGAAATTATGAGCTCTTCAACTAAAGGATCATTATAGGCAGCCAGACTACTTAATCTCAATGAAGAGGTCAGCATGCATTGGCCCTATCGTTGTCGTCACGCAATGTAAAACGTTGCTGTTTTGTACATACAGCAATGTTTACATTACAGAGCTAAACACACTTTTAGAAGCAGTCTTCTTGACAGCCACTAGAGGGAGCTTCCGCTCCTAAGACTTGGTCAGACTTGGTTCTGTGACGTTCAAAGTCCTTACGCACTGGATGAGGACGTTGAGCATGCTCTAGAGCTGATCATAGGGAAGCACTGGATTCAATGCTACGCTAAGAGAAACATTTGGTTGGAAGAACATGGCACTTGATGCACATGCTTTTCTTGTACTTAATGCTTCTTTATAAGAAGTATTGGATTGGATGAGAAAACCAAGACTAGACAGCCTGCAAGGAGAGGGAGCAGGCACCTGCAAAGAGTGAGTCTCTGAGCTGGACAAAAGGTAAGTAAAATGCTTTTTTACTAAAAGTAGAGGCTCCTGAACCTGAAGAGGGAGTAGACGACTAAAGTGTTAGGAATAACATAACACAGTAAAGGAGTTTAAGCATGCGTGGGATAGGCATAAGGCTATCCTAACTATAAGATAAGGCCAGGGACTAATGAAAGTATTTAGAAAATTGGGCAGACTAGATGGGCCAAATTGTTCTTATCTGCCGTCACATTCTATGTTTCTATAGTGTTCCTTTAAAGGGATTCTATATTGCCAGGAAAACAAACCCTTTTTCCGGGCACTGTAGAATCCTGTAGTGTCCCCCTCCCGCTCAACATCACCCGGCAGGGGAGACCTAATGCACATGCGCAGCAATGGGTGCACTCGCATTAGGATTTCCACACAGGAAAGCATTATTCAATGCTTTCCTATGGGGAAAAATCTGATGCTGCAGGTCCTCATGCAGAGTGTGAGGATGTCCAGTGTCAGATAACGGACCAAAGGTCCGTTTCAATTCCAGAAGTCCTTCTAGTGGCTGGCAGACAGCCACTAGAGGAGGAGTTAACCCTCAGATGTAATTATTGCAGTTTCCCAGAAACGGCAGTAATTAACACTGAAAGGTTAAGGAACATGGGACATTGCACCCAGACCACTTCAATGAGCTGAAGTGGTCAGGTGCCTACAGTGTCCCTTTAATATGTGATACCCATTATGAAAATGTCTACAAGTACCACTTAGTAAAAATATACATGGAGTAACTTCTTAAAGGCTACGGTGTTACATTCTATCCTTAACCTAGTGATCGTGGGTATAGAGTGGTTATATTTTAAAAAGAGAATTGTGACAATATTTTCCTAGAAACTGCTCTATTTTTACAGGTTTGCCGGTGTATAATTAGAATTGTAATAAATATGTGCTGGAAATATCTTTTGACATTCCATTTTAATATTTAGCACTGGAGACTTATGTTCATAACCAAACATTGTACAGCCTATTCACTAAACCGTTAATTACCAAGCGTGAAGAACAGCCATCTCAATGCTCTGCAATTCACTTTTCCTTGAACAGACCCCTTCTACGTTTCAGAGAAATCCTCAGTAATAAGGTAATTATGATTTATTTATCTACACTTTATCGCTTTCCTTGATGACATCACCAGAGTTGCTTTTTTTCTGATAAGAATGCATGTGAAAGCCATTGTAAGGAAGTTTTAAAAATATTTAGTCTTCTGCAAAACGTGGGTGACAAAACTATTCAGTGTGGCTCCAAGTTACATTTTAAAGTAATTTTGAACAATTCCCAATCTCTGCCCATAGGAGACAATGTGTCAGCATGTTGTGGGCCAATATCTGTTTTATCTTGTTGAGCACATTGTGAGTGAGTAATGTAAATATAATGCATTTAAAATAAAAAAAAATGTCTTCACTTTACAAGTCTGGAAAAGCATGAACATCTACTCACATCACTTGTCCGCTTTGGTTTAGTAAATAATCCCACAAGAAAATTATAAAATTGTTGGTGAGTGAATGGAAATTTATATGTATTGGGTGTGGGTGATTATACTTCATAAATTGGATTACTCACTAAACTGGAAATTGAGAATTACAGGAGAATAGGAAATTTTAGGCTAAAAGAAAAGCCAACTACAAAAATATCCGTTTTGGCCAATATTTCTCTAGATTTCACAGTTTAATTAATAGCTAAACAAACACATAACATAGACATACCGCCAGATAGAAAATGCCAAGTACTGCCCTGTGGTCTGAATTAAAAATCAAGTAATCTATCAATGCGTCATATGATTTCTACATACATCAGGACAGAACATTCAACTTTAAAAGGACCACTATAGTGCTAGTAAAACATACTCGTTTTCCTGGCACTATAGTGCCCTGAGGGTGCCCCCACCCTCAGGGACCCCCTCCCGCCAGGCTGGATGGCGAGGAAAGGGTTAAATCTTACCTTTTTTCCAGCGCCGGGTGGGAAGCTCTCCTCCTCCTCCTCCTCTCCTCCTCCTCTTCGGCTGAATGCGCATGTCCTATGGACGCTAGCGTCTTCTCACTGTGATTTTCACAGTGAGAAGCATGCAAACGCCTCTAGCGGCTGTCAATGAGACAGCCACTAGAGGCTGGATTAATCCATTTATAAACATAGCAGTTTGTCTGAAACTGATATGTTTATAAAAAAAAAAAAAAAAGCTGAAGTGGTCTGGGTGCCTAGAGTGGTCCTTTAAGAAGCTTGTTTATCCAGGAAAACATGATGAACCTGGCCTTCCAAACCAAGGCAGTGATGGCTATCCTCCCAGCTGCAGGAGTTCGCCCCATTTTTATTCACACAAGAATTTATTAAGCTGTTCATTAATCTGATCATTATGGGAAATGAACCGAGGGGTATGTCCTGTACAGAGGCCATCAAAAACATGCCCATTCGTTGAAATGTCCATCAGAGTGACTGTGATTGTGTTAGTTGTAAACTGCACTGCCTATATAATTAATTTATATTATATTCAAGTACATAATGAGTAAGTGTGGTTTATGTTGGTTTATGTTTTTTTTTAATGTACTTTATTATAGAACTATCCACATGAAGAAAAGCAGGGTTATTCACCAAAATGAGAATTCATAGCGAATTTCATATTTAAGGCCAGACTAGCTGAACTGAGCATTGCTGACAGAGACTTTTTGCAGTTCGGTTATTTTAAACTTAAAGGGGCCATTATAGTCACCATAACCACTACAACTTAATGTAGTAGTTGTCGTGTCTATAACATGTCTCTATGGGTTCTTTAATGTAAACAATGCCTTTTTGCTGCCTAATAACACCTCTAGTGGCAGTCACTCGGACGACCACTAGATGTGCTTCCTAGTCCTACGTTCAGCATCTCCCTGGTCGGCGTGGAGACGCTAAATGATCCCCTGAGAGATACATTGATTTTATTCAACTCTATGAGGAGAAGCCAATTGGCACAGAGCGGTGTTTTGATGCACATGCACAATAACCTCCTAGGATGATCTCAGCCATGGAGATGGGGTTAGTCACAAAAAGACCTGTGCATCGATGAAAAAAAAAAAAAAAAATGTAAACTCACCTTTTAACTTTTCAGAGAAGGGGGCCGGTCACTTAAACATCTTTTCCAGCACTATAGTGTCAGGAATGCATGGTTTTATTCCTGACACTATAGTGTTCCTTTAAATTTGAAATTCAGTTCTCGCTTTAGTGAACAACCCTATAGGAGTTGCATTACAAATTATTTTTATAATTTTTGTTGTATAGAGAAAAATGCATATAACCATTTTATATTGCATTAAACTATTTACTAAGCAAACATCTTACTACACATTGGAATCCTGTAACCCTATATATTCCATCAGCCACTAAACTAAGACCTGTAGCCATTTAAAATAAAATTGGTCAAATGTTAAATAAAATAGCCAAAGCAGGAATAAAGCAGGATGGTAATTTTCCAGATCACCTATTGTATCTATAATGTTAACCTTTAGGATTTCAATTTACTACAATTCTGAGTTTGCTAAATATAGATCACATCATCATGTTAAAAATAATGCTCTCAGGCAACTGCACCCCATGTTTGTATTTAAAAGTACCTCCACATGCCTTACATGCAGCTCTATTCACTAAGCTACATTTTTTTTTTTTGGTAAATTAAATCTTAATTGTATAATTCAGTCCAAATACCCAAGCTGTGTCTACAGGTGAGTTGGACTTTTTTTTTCCCAGAGCAACTACTTTTGCCTCCTTATGCAAAAACAACATCCAGGGATATCATTTCTAATTAGTGGGGTAATAGCTGCTTGATCCAAGGAAATATCTGACTGCTATTTTGGGGTCAAGAATTAATTCTTTCCTAGTTTGTTGCAAACTTGGAAGGCTTCAGACTGGGCTTTTTTGCCTTCTTTTGGATCAACAGCAAAAGCATATGTGAGGAAGGCTGAACTTGATGGACTCGAGTCTCTTTTCAGCTTTGTAAATATGTAACTAAACTTTCCAATTGAGATTTAATTAGATAAAATTCGCTGTTTAGTGAATAACTCTGGGGGATATTTTTTTTAAATTTAACAAATACATCTGCTCCCTGAACATACAGACAGCTTTAAAAAAAAAACCCACACAGGATTTATAACTGTTCCTAACCCTTAAGCAACAGCATTCATCTCCACCTGCATGTGTCAGAATACACCAAGAGTACATCAAACAGTCACATATACCTGGTGGGCATTACTGCAGGTTAACTGAAAGGAGCCTTCAGATCCAGGGGGCCCCATGTATCAGTTCACATGTGCCCAGGTAATAAAGGAAAGAAAAAGTAGCAACATTTTCTACAATATTGATATTCTATTAGCCTTGAGCGCCTCAACAAAAAGGTAAAATATTTCTATGCAATCAGAAACATAATGCAGCAGTTAACCCTTAATATGCTGGAAGATCAGCCTGTCCTGGCACATCAATGGTAAATTCTCCAAAATCTGCTCAATCCCCAACTTTAATAGTGAGCCCATAGCATCACGTGTTCTATAGAAATACACACACACACAATGTGTGAAGTGCTCTGCAGGGATGGAATGATGACATTGTTTTAGAACACTGGGTTATACATTGTTACAAGGCTCACACACACTGTATAGGATGCAGTCAGACACGCCATGTGCATTACCTGTATAGGAAGATCCAGGCTGCTAAGTCCACAGGTCCCAATACTTTCTCCCAGACTTTTAAATACCCTCCAGGTCCCAGGCTGACTGCAAGACAAGTTAGTTTCTCCCAGTGGCAAAATGGCAAAGGAAAAAAAAAGGAGAAATCCCCCCCAAAGGAGGAGATCTGTGATAAAGCGAAAAGTGCATGCAGGTTTACTCTAGTTCCCTGGCAACTCCACGCTGTGGGAAAGAAGGAAGCTCCCCTCTCTCTCTCTCTCTCTGTGAAGCCCTGTCCCATCAGAGTTTCACTCTTTGCTATAGTTGGGAAGTGCACTGTCAAAGGCACAGGGAAGCCCAAAGGAAAGACGTGCTCTCTGCTGCCATCTGGTGGTCGAATGAGGTGACATGTAAAGTTACACAGGGCTATTTGCTAAAAAGTGTGAATTTAAAGTATATTTTAAAAAAAAGTTTTATGTTTTTTTTTTAATTTGACAATTTTTATTTTCACAGATAATGAAAACCATGAGGGGGTACAGAAGAGAAAGGGGATATGGGGACACATTGTTTTGTACATTAGAATTATAATTGTGGCATTCCACAGTTGTTTTGACAAAGTTTCAATTGGATACAAGTCAATTGTTCATAATATACACTACTATTTGATACATAACCACAGTGTGCGATATTAAGATCACGTTTATATCACCCTTCCTCCACGTCTCCCTCGTAATTTTGTAGGAGTCATCCTTCAACCGTAAACCTTAAACTTGTCTACTAAAACCCCTTCCATGAGGTGGGGATAGTATGGAGGGTTTTGGGAGGGGGGAGGGGAGTTACTCTCTATCTAGTGTGGTAGCTATACTATGATGGGTGTCTTAACTCACGCTAATGCTTTCTCATCAGTCCAAGCAGCAGAGAGGGAATGAGTTGCTGGCGACTCTCGTTTAGCGTTAAAACATTAAAACCTGTTTAATGCTGCATGAAATGATGGCACCCGGGACTCCAGACACTATAACCACTTCAATGAGATGAATTAGACACAGTGCCTACAGTGACCCTTTAAAGGGACACTCCAAGAATCATAACCAGTACAGCAAATCTCAATATAAGAGGCAAACTGCTTAGAAATGGTTTAAATACTTATCCGGGATCCACAGGGCACTACTCCACATCTAATACTCTCTGCCAGAAGGAGAGCTCCTAAGCAGCAGCTTCTGTTAGCTCTCCTGAGCTAAGTCCTGCAGTGCATGGCCATCTCATTGGTTACGAGCGTCAGCTGATTATTCTCAGCCAATGCGTTAAGCCCTGCACTGCCGGTCTTGGCTCAATGAAGAGAGCTTCTTGTAGATAGGAGGTTTGGAGCAGCACTCTACGAACCACAGGTAAGATATCAAACTATTATTGAATGGTCTTACACCTTACATAGGAGGGGCTCCAGGACACTCCTAGTACCATAACCACTACAATGCGCTCTGCAGTGGTCATGTTACCCGGAGTGTTTCCTTCCATGATCATTAATATTGTTGCGATAGCGGATTGCACTGTATATATATGTAATCTTATTAATATAACCACTCTCTCTTTAATCTGTATGACTGTCACTGTTTAAAAGATATAGGTGACAGAGGCCTCTTCCAATTACAAACAAAGTTTACTATAATTTTATTTACTGACATCCCTCGATATAAGTTTCTCTTTCCTCATTTTTTTTTTTAAAGTTATCAAAATGTTAGCTATCTAAAGGTACAGCAGGATTCCAATCATCCCTTATACAAAAAGGCCAGATATCACCTATATATATATTCATTAACTAACCGCCACTCCCATACCTTTTTATATGGTTAAATGGGAAAAATAATAAGTTATTTATTATCACCAGGAAGGTAACATAACATATGGAACACTAGTTATCTCTTCACAGTAACAAAACAAGTGGAGTAGGGAGCAGACTACCAGTCTACCAGGGGTGCATATGCCGAGTAAAAAATGTGCATTTTCTAGATAGATTTGTATATACTCTTTAATTTTTCTACATTGTAATTGCATGTTTTCTTCATAGAGGAAGGAAAGATGTACGTCCCAACTCTCCTGTGCAGTGGCATACTAAGGGGGGGCGGAGGGGGCGGCCCGCCCCGGGTGCCACCAAGGTGGGGGGTGCCATGACCCTGGTCTGGGAGCTGGAGGGGGCTGTGTGAGCTGTACGGCCGCACAGTGCCCCATGGTAGTTAGTGTGCCGTGCGGCCAATACAGCTCACACACCAAAGAGCAGCTGAACTGACCGCACGGAGGTAAAGTGGGGGCGGGGCTAATACAAAGCGGGTCTGAGCCAGATCGGAAGCGGGGGGCTTAGTACGGCCCTTACCCGCTGCTGTTACTGCTGCACATGGAGGTGCAGCAAGATGGAATCCCTGCTTCTCCACCGGCTTCAGAGAAGGACTTCAGGGAATCCAGTCCTCCTCCAGACCACTGTCTGTAAGTAAGAGTGTGTGTCTGTGTGTGTGTGACTGTGTGTGTGCAAAACTGTCTGCCTGTAACTGTGTGTGTAACTGCCTGTAACTTTGTGTGTGTATGTATGTGTGTGTGTTTGGGGGGTGTAACTGTCTGCCTGTAACTGTGTGTGTGTGTGTATGTGTGTGTGTCTGAGAGACTGTCTGTCTGTAACTGTGTGTGTAACTGTCTGCCTGTAACTTTGTGTGTGTGTATGTGTGCGTGTGTGTGAGACCATCTGCCTGTAAGTGTGTGTGTGCTCAGGATCCTCCCCGGGTGCCAAATGCTCTAGGTACGCCCCTGCTCCTGTGTACCTTCAAAATTATGAAACAAGCAATAGGGGACTGGATTTTTGGGGGACACTTGAAACTTATACCACTATAGGCACATTTGATATGAACCTGATGAAAATGTGTATGATTTATAAGATGCTGGTGAATTATTCTTACTTGTTAATTCACCAAATGACCTTTGCTAAAAACATCTTAGTTAATTCTTTTACTTTATGCATGTGTGATGGCATTTGTCCAAAATGTGTAAAAATATTTATAGATTTTGATCCTGTTGCTCCAGATTATCTCCAAAACGATTCTGAGTCTCGGGGTTTTTTTTTTGTTTCTCTCTTGCAACACAAAACAAATCTCGCCAATATATACACGGGGTTGGGAGGGATGAGCACATAGATTTCTAGGTCAAATTAACCTTTGCCATCATTATTTCAAATTACCTAAAAATCCATTAGAAACTCAAGAACTAAAGTTCATTATTGGATTGTAATGCACACCTGTTCATGACGAACTAAGCCAACATATAAAAGGATCATTTGTACTTCTAGATACAATACTAAACTTGACCAATTGTCGATGTGATTGACAAGTCTTTATTAAAGGCGTGGTCCCCTAGACAAAATATAAACAGAGTGTACAGCATGTTAAGCAATACAATTAAGCACATCTGTCAGTCTGAAACACGTAAAAACAACACAGAGATGTTTAAGACTTTTTTTACTGCTATGGTAACAAAAGCATCAAACCTTCTATTGTGTCACATGGCTACAAACTACGACAAATACAGATGGAGTGAAAATTGGACAAGTTCTTTGTGTGCAATATCAGATGTCCCAGTGAAACTTCAGATATCTGCTAATACGAAAAGGTGGTAAAGCACAATCCTCAATTTTATTAAAGTACACTTTGTAAGTTCTTGTGATATCATACCTCCCTATTTGTGTCCCTATTTAGAGGGGACAGTCCCTATTTTAGCCCAAATTCGCTCTCTGTCCCTCTTTTCTATCCTAATGTACCTCTCTTCCAGGAGCTCCATATTGTTGGTGTGTGTCTGAGTGTATAACAAAGTTCCACAGCAATAATACTCACAGTAATAGAATAATCGGAGTTGAAAATCACTCTGGGTAATTAAGATACATTGTTCTTGTTCTAAATTACATTTTAGTTGCATAAATAGAGGAATTACTGGGCTTGTTCATTTATGGCCAATTTAATCAGTTTAGGCTAAATTTTTAAAAGAGAGGATTTTCGGTGTTCTGTAGCAATCGCCGTGTTTGCGTTGCCTATTAGGCATACCAATCTCTGATTCCATCTCCTGACAGTTAACAAATCCACTTGCTCATTGTTATACAATGCATCCTCAACTGCCTCAAATATCTTAGTAGCCTGTGCCAGAATGTCCAGGATTTTTTCATGACAATTGCGTAGTGAATAATCCAGTCCCTTTTTGGGTTTCCACCCTGTTTTCCCCAGAACTGGACAATTTTGGGGTCCACGACAGGCATTTGACACACTTTATTGGGAACAGTCAGGCATGGGCATTCAGCCCGCAGCTTATTGCTTTTTCTAGGGGCTTTCGGACCGGCAAAGCCAGATATTGCACCACATGTTCAGCCGGGGACCATTCGACTGAACCCTCGTCTGGGTCAAACAGAGGTTCACCCTGTGGGTTCAGAACCTTGCCATCTACATCTGGAGGGGGCGTGGTGTAGGCGCCAATGTTCCTTCAGTAGAAGGGGCGTATGAGGGAGCTGGGATGTCATCCCCTGCATCCTCTGAATCAATGTCAGACTGTAGAATATTGCATATTCTATGTTTCTATTGATTATGTATGGATGTCTGGATTGACATAAGTAACTGATGGTATGAATAAGTCACAAGGCTTTCTTTGTCTGAGAACTCTGGAATGTGGATTGGGGGTCTTGTCCTTCTATGGCTAGATTTATACTCTGATGTCATTATGGTCGTATCTATATAGAATAGTGAACAAAGGTGCACGAGGTTGTTCTTCTTGTTCGGCTACCTATGTAGAGTAACTCTCCCTTCAGGAGTCCAGCAATTACCATCGGCTGTTGAACATCCATTATCCTTTAACATCCTTTGAAGTTTTATTATTTATCTGTAACTCTAAGAATAAACCTGAAAAAACCATAAGTCAGAATGCGTATTAGTATTTTTGGTTAATATAGACGTATGTTAACATTTATTTTACTCAATAAGTTATATACATAAACAAGACTTATTTTTAATCGACCTGGAAAAATACACAGAAGAATGAAATTTATTACACAGACCCTCCATCTAGATTCAGATAGGACTCGCTTAACTCCTCCTCAGAATAGCTGAGCTCAGACTTAGATGCATCAGTGTGGGCCTTAGCCCCTTTCCACATCCTAGCCACTTTTTCCAGGCTAGTGGCTCTTTTGAGCGGTTGTGCAAGTTGCGTGCCATCTGAGACAGGTGTAATACTGTCCATCACAACTTGTTTGGAGGAGTGTTTGGATTTTGACAGGGACTTCCGGCCTGGTACTTTCGAACCAGTGGCCACATCGGGTGGATCTGTCACAGGGACAGAACGCTGCACCTGCAAGAATGCTTGGAAACTAGTGGTGGACAGGGAACTGGACATAAAGCCAGTAGTTGAAACCATGAGCCCAAAGATCCAACTTCATGTTATCTTGCTTTGCTGCTGTGAAAGAGTGCAGCATAATACTCGCCTCCGTGTCTTTAATAAAACCATGACTTGCCCCTGGCCTAGCCAACACTTACACGCTTAAAATGAAAGTGTCCATTTGAAATGTTGGGACTTATGTGATATGGGGCAAGTTATACCCAATTCATGATAGCTATATGCAAATCTCGAGTGGCTATTTGCCATACATATGGACAATATGAGAAGTGATCATGCAAATAGGCATTCACATATTGTAGACCTGTGGAAATGATTTAATAAAAAACATCTGTCTCGAAGATAGAAAACAAAGGAATTCACAAGATCTTCTTCATCTTTCATTTACACCATATAAATGCACCTAAATTATGTATATACACAGAATGGCTTATCTTGGAAGTTATTACATCTACGGAGCCTTTACCTGGAGACTGCCTGAACGTCCTGCCATTTTTGGGTGTCATTGTATTTTATTATAAAACAACTAAAGAGCCGTAATCCTTTGTTCCACGTCTTGAGAGAGAGCACAAAAAATGTGTTGCTTTCACGATAGCTCAGCACAACCATATTTATTAACTTTGACTGTGTGCAATCTGACACTTTGTCATAGTTATAGTTTAAGTGTCAGATTCGTGAATTGATATCTATGTATCTTGATCTCTTCCATGTTTGAAAAAAATCATTAAGAAAACAGGAATTCATTTATAATTTCCAAAGACAATAAAACAGTTGATTAACTATTTTCTTTTTCAAAACACTGGTGCTTCTCAAATTATGAAAAATCCTGTAATCAACAGACAAATGTCCTGAAATGTCAAGAATTGAATTTCCTGTATAAATTTGTTGCACTTTGTGAAATTCTAATAAAGATGTCATTGTCTTTTATCGCTATTAAAAGGTTCATGGAAGTTCTGTTAAAGGACGTTGATGTTTCAGATACCATGAGCATCCTGTATTATAAATGCAGTTATTAACCCAACTATATAGTTCTCATTGGTATCATTTTACGCAAATTAAGTTCATCTAATTAAAGAATGTCTCTCTGTCTTTTTTTTTTTTTTAAAGAGTTATCTAGAGTCAAAAAAAAGTAATACAGACAAGACAGGCTTACTGGAATTTTTCCCCACATATTATAGTTTAAAGAGAATATTTCATTATATGCTTTGTATATAAAAATCTAATGCAATTTGCTGCAACTGGTATTTCTAATGATTTTATTGAATTGTTATGTTTAGCGATTTATTTATATTACAATTATTTAAATTGAAGTATAATCAAATGAAAAAAATTTATTCCTTCATTTACAACAATTTTAGAATAATTTATGGGATGTGTTTTGGCATGTTTAGAGTTGTGAGTCTAGCATGTATTGTTTTTCATTGAACAAAGGGTGGCTACAGACAGTTGTAGGAATAGCCTGGCTCTGTTCGTGGATAGCCCTCTGACCTGGGTCCCCCCTCGGGCTCTAATGCTCCTTTATCCATTGTGACGAGATCCTTACTTCTGTAGTGCTGCTAATGCCAAGTCGCCTTTCATTGGCTTAGAGCACCAGATGACTGTTCATATCAAATGGATAGCACAATGTGCATGAAAGTTTTCATGCACAGAATTTACCCAAAGACGCTTCTGGGCATGGAGCTACACCTCCGACAGCAAAGGGGTTAAATTTGTTGTGTACATGTGCAGATTCCACACACAGACTCCAAATACCATAACCACTTCAAATCACTGCAGTTTACTCCTCTAAAGTAAGCGGGGTGAAAGCTGTTTATCTTATATTGTTTTGCATTGCGCATGTATACATATTGTCGAGAGGGAAGGGGTGAACATATTTAACAGCCACCTACAGTGTTCTGACTTATAGAAGCTGTAGTTTGCTACCAGCCAGAGGGCAAGTATATGAATAACCCAGGATAAGATAATCATAAGTAATGTTTTCTTTGTCTAACAGAATCCAATACAATTAGAATTTCAGTAAAAAACTATTAAAATATTTATAGAATGGTCAAAAGTAACTCAGGAAAATTACTACAGCTAGGAATAAAAAAAAAAAAAAAATCCATATTTTGTTGAAGGGGGGTTCCTAAAAAGCCAGTCTCTAGACACAATCTCAATAACAGCATTGCTAAAAGACATCTGACGAATAGGACAAAGAATAGGACAGTTTTGTTAAAGCTTTATCTTTCCTGATAGCTGGTTGTATTTATTAGTTATTCAATTCACTAGGCTACTGTTTACCACCGTGACCATCTTTAATTCTCTTAACAAAGTTGCCCTAAAAAGGGTATGAATATAATGAAAATCTACTAAGGATTCATTTATATAATTAATAGAGAAAGGGGGAGTGTGTGTGTGTGTGTATGTGTTTGTGTGTGTGTGTGTTGTTGTTTTTTTTTTTTTTACATTTTGCCCATTGTCCACAAGCTATGGCCCCAGTCTATAATCCCAGCTCAGAGGATTTATGATATTATCTAATGTATGACTTATATGACTGTCAGAACGTAAACTTGTTAGGATGTTATCTAGAATATCTGCCCCCAGGCTCACTACCGACAAGTGAGAGCATGAAGTGTTTGGTGACCTAGTAGTTTGCCGTAGGATATGATTTTATACAGAATTGTTACCATATTTAAAGAGGTATTATAATTATTATCTTCGATATGGCAATGAAAATAGGATGTGGATTACTGTATTCAGACTAGGAAATCGGGTTTATTTACTAAACAATCGTTTTAATCATTTAAAATCTGTATTGAAAAATGTACGCAAACACAGACAATTGGAAAAAAAATCTACAAAATAAAAGTCACATTTTTTACTGTTTTAGGTTCAGTTTGGCGATTAAGATTTCGGCACTACAAAAATATGGTAAATGAGACCAAACCACAGTGAATCAAAAGCCAAATAAAACAAAAGTTATTAAAATATACAAAGCTATCAGTGATTTGCAGAAAGTTTTCCCCAAATCATTGTTTATTGCGTTTTTTGTGTTGTTTTTTTTTTCCATAGGAAAAGGAAGAGGTACAGTTCAGTACCTTGCGTAATTTAATAGTGTTTCAGTATTGGTACAGAGAATGTAAAACATACATTATCACATTATAGAAAAACTCGATATCACATAATTAGAAGGTTTTTTGCTTACATTTTAAAATTACATTTTCATTTCACTGTTTTGTGAATTAACCCTTTAGCCTTCCATATTTCTAAATACAGAAACACAGGAATTGTGATTCTTTACTCCAATATTTAAATAACGCCTGTAATACTTGAAGTTCAATATTCAGGGTAATTAACAGCATCAAAACAGGAAACTCGAAAATCTCAAGGGTCATACTTCATAATATATTAAGCAAATCTGTTACCCATTACAGTGCATACTACAAACCATGCGGTGTTCTATTGACAGAAATGGTATATTATCACTGGGGCGTCTGTACATAGCATTGTAATGGCTGATGAGTGTGTACAACCTTTTTTTTGTGTGTGTGTTTACTAGTTTTCAGATTTTGTAATTTTTTTGTTTGTTTTTTTCATTCTTAATTTATAAAGATGTTTTTAGGGTTTTAACTGTATTTACTTTTTGTGAAAAAAAAAGAATTTTACCGATTTTCCCTATTTTAACCTGATGTCACTTTTGAAATCATATTAATGTTTTTTTTTTTTTTTTATCCATTACCCCATCTCCCACTTCCCACACCCATACCATACCCCACGTCAAACATCAATGATTGTCAATCTCTTCCTCCTGTCCTGTCAATGGGAAATATCACATGATATCGATTAAAGATTGATGCGACCTACTGCCTATACTCGAACTGGGAAACTCCATTACTCTAAAGAACCTGGTATACTCTATTATACAGATGTATAAGACGGCAATGCCTAGTACAAAGTAAACTTGATTGAAAACTTTCGATTTGGCCAAATCATCTTTCCTGCAATTGCAATTTTTAAAAAGGATAGGGAGAGGAAGTTGCGCCAAAACAATATGACTGATACAGGTAGGCTAGACAGAAAGCTGATAAAACAGAATGTGGTAAATATATAAAATAGAATGAGGGAAATATGTATAATAAAACACAATGAAAAACAAATGGAGATAAAAAATGTATCTCCACTTGAAAGCCTTAAGGGTGAAACACGTTGTGGATATTTTAACATTGTTAATAAAGGTATTTTGGCTACTTTTATACCGTGAGTGTGCCATTTTACTCTTTTATTATTTTATACTTTTACTTCTCTACTGCCTGGCATCCGATTTTATTTGTTCTAGTGAGGACTACTCTAAAGAATCCTAGGTGGGGATTATACTACCCACGCATAAATAATTGAGTGGTTTATTTGCTCAACCAAATGTGAGTACCCAATTATGTTTCTATACTCCTGGTGTTTTTAATACAGTGAGCACTGTTGTTGTTCCTTTTTATTTATTTTTTTATGGTCTTTATATCACTGAGACAACTATCAACTTTTCACGTATCCTATAAGTGGGGATTGTATTGGAGCTGGTTAAAGCTCTGAAAAACATGAGTAGGACCACATAGACTTTTTTTTATCAAACACCACTCTCTGTTATATATTACACTATTTGTCTCTCTTTTTTTTCATACATGGATCCTAAGAATTCTTCTGAATTGGCATCCCTACGGAAGAAAACTCTCTGAAAAAATCACAGTTCTTTCTTCTGGCAAGTTTTTATTTGTGTTCTTTTGGAATCTATATTGAAAATGTTTATACTAATATTCATTGTTTTGTTTTTTATTATACATATTTCTCTCATTCTGTTTTATATATTTACCACATTCTGTTTTATCAGCTTTTTGTGTTGCCAACCCGTATCGGAGTCATATTGTTTTGGCGCAACCTCCTCTCCCTATCTTTTTTACCTTTGTATTTTGTGTGTAGGGCTAAGAGGGAGCCCTACATTTTGAGGTGTGCTGCCTTCCTATTCAATAGCGCTGATCCATTTGTCTGTATTTTCTGCCAATTGCAATTTTTGTTCGGCATGTCTGACGCATGTTCATGTGCTGGTTCGGTTCGGCCGAATATCATCCATGGACAAATATTTGGGGAAATCATCAATAATTTATTATTATTTTTGTGCCACAGTGAGAATTCGAATACCGACTCAAATCGTTTGTTCCATTGTACATACGTATGGTGCTTTGGAGATTCAGAACTTGGCTGCAGTCTAGCAGAGAGCATATCAGTGTAGGCCACATAACATATTGTCCATATAATGTACCAAACATTCTTGTTTTGTGCAGTAAATGAGTCTGTAAATTAGCAGGATATGTCCTTATGGCTAGTTATTTGTTACTTTACTAATTATACCTTACATTTTTCACAATACGATATTTATATAACTGTCATTATAGATAGATAGCTGTATCCTAGCCAATTAACAATATTATGAATTGTATCCGTATATGTATAGTCTAAATATATGTTTCGAATCACATTTCCTACGCGAAAAAGAAAGTCCAAAATAACTTTATTAATCATTGTGATTGTTTGAGTAAACTACATATACTGAAAGTAATTATGGACTAGGAAAGAAATGGAGAAATAGTTCATTTTACATTTTTCGTGTGTGTTATACTGGACGTATTGTATGGTTTTGGGGTGGGATCAATCAATGGAAGGAAGGAAATATAACAAGTGTACACTTAAAATTCCCAGATGTTTTAAATGCATTTGTATGACCTCATTGCTTTATGGTACGCAGCTTGTGATGTATTTAGTCTGTAGAAAATGGTTAGATTTGAGTCACACTGAAGCCTGACAGTAGCAATTGCTCTTTGCTCTGGGCAATAACTGGACTGCCTTTTACTCTTTTCATCTCAAATTATCCATTTAATTTCCCTCTTAAATAAAAGGATAGGGGCATTGACTAATAATTACCAAAGCAGAACTGGTTTTCCATCTATTTATCATCAAGTACCTTTGCTTAGAGCAAAGGTTTGCAATATATCATTGTGTGACCTGGCAACCTCAGAACTGTACATTAATTCTGCTGAGAGTTCGATTTCCTTTGTCAAACAAAGCACTACACAAAAGATTTACATGTAAAATTATATATGGCCATTGGGAAAGGAATGATTAATATAGTTTATTAGTAGTTTTCAACACCAGTTAACTCTGATTTTGATTTATATCCATAATTCCGTAAGAATTAAAATATACAATTATTTATATGCGTAGTGGGGACACACTTAATGGTGCCAAAAATCGCAACATGAATGAAATCTTATTAGTCTTAAGTGGTTTATATATCAGATTAAAATTTAAGATCTCTTAAAAGTCAAATATTTTGGAGCTATCCAATAAATATTGAGTAGTGCCATTTTCACTTAGAAATTGATGTTTTGGAGGTAATCGATACATTATTAATTTGGCCAATTTGCTAAATTACACACACAAAAAAAAAATAGGAAAAAAATATTCAACTCTGATGTAGTAGTCTGATTATTATTCACTTATAATTATACCTTATTAATTAGCATTTTTTCCAGTATTCCTTCATTTCTCAGATCTTCACCAAATAAGAAATTAAAGAATTTTTTTTTGGGGGGGAGGGGTTTGCCATTGAATTCAAAGCTGCAAAACATGTGTGAAAGTAAAGTTCAACCTTGAAATCTGAATCTGCAATTCATATAAGGTACAACAATCAGGGCCGGCGCTTCCTATAAGGCGAACTAGGCGAACTAGGCAGCCCCCATCGCCGGCCCTTTAAGTGCTGCAGCTGCCTGAGCACTCTATTACACTTTTTATTACATGGAATAAATCTGCATTTCTACCACACGTTAGGACTGCTGGCTGCAGCACTGCCTCTCTCCTCACCTTCCCTTCCCTATGTATAGCATGGGTGGCCATCTTCATATTGATAAACCATTATATTTCAAGAAAAAATATTTCCTGTTTCATGAACACTGTAAGAGTTTTTTTTTTTTTACCAGTTTATTTTTCACTAGATTATGTTTTACAATTATAAAAAGCTAATACATTATTATAATTCAGTTATTAAAGCTAAAAATACTCAGCTTGTCAAAACGCACCATGAACATTTCAGCCCACTGTAGTGGTTATGGTGCAAGGAGTGCCTTCATTCTGTCCGACAGTCACAACATTTTTGAATGGTTTGACATCTTATCTGGGTTTGCACTTTATCCGCTACATCTATGAGAAGAAGCCAGATGTCAGTGTTTAGAGTAAAGCAGGACCACAATCACAGTCATTGACTGGGACCATCAGCTGAGCTCTTTCAGCCAATGAGTGCAGTCCTGCATTGACCTGTTTTGCTTTTATAGTGCGATCTGGTTTCTCATGCTGGAGAAGGTTGGATGCGGTGTATGCAGCACACGCTCAGATGCTTTGCTATCATGTCGTGGGATGGCACCAGGGCACTCTTGACACCAAAACCACTGCAGCGACCTGTAGTGGCACTGGTGCTTGGAGCATAACTTTACGCCTGCTGTCATCTAAACTTGAGAGAATTTTAAATATATCAACATTTTTACCAAAGTCCATCTGAGTTTGACGTAATATAAAGGATTACTCGAAGTAGCATAACCGCAACAGTGTGAATTAGTAGTTATGGTGCCAGTAGTATCCTGGTCCCACATAAGGTAACATGTTTCTCACCGTTCCTCCTTGCAACTTATTCACATCATTCTTGAACCCAACAGAGTCTAAGTAAAGTCTAAGCACTTACTATTTCTGTTGAAAAAAGTGCGTAATTTAATGCATGCAGTGGTTGAATTAGGGCTATATCTACAATGATTTTTATTTCTGAATTTTTATTTTGGCTGTACAACATGTGTGCATCTCAACAGTGAAACAATATTTCAAGTTGTAATCCATGAAAAAGAAACTAAGGGAGGGTATTCATGAAAAATTCTCACCACTGCTCGTTCCCAACAAGAAAATCTCTTTATTCAAAATCTTCTTAAAATAGATTAAATACAGTGAAAAGAAACCTCCAAAATCTTAATTTGTTTACCGAGACCTTTATCAAGGTCTTAGAGCTTTTTTCCAGATAGTGTCTAGTTCATCTATTTTAAGAAGATTTTGAATAGAGAGATTTTCTTATTGGGAACAAGTAGTGATGATAATGTTTTAGAACCATATTCCCACTTTAGTTTCCTTTTCGTAGATTATATTTGAGTCGACTGACTCAACTTTTTGCATTACTGAGCTTGAGTCTAGATTATATGAATATACGCCAGCAGAGCGAAACTGCGTATTTGAAGATGCCTATCGACCTGCATAAAAGAAAGGCAGCCCTTATCTTCATTTTTCTTGCGTTACAATATTTAAAGTTGTGTCTGAAAGTTCTATCAGAGCTGAATTTTAGTTGTGGTTGAAGATAACCAGTCTCCAACCTGAATTCTGCTTCTGAATGGATTTGGTATTTTACTATCACAAATTTAGCAATAGATAGTGAATAATAGTGTATTACACACTAGGTCAATACTCTTTTCTTTTCTATGAATTATCCGTTCTGACAGTCTCTTTTGCGTTATTTTTGTGTAGCGCATTCCATTTATTTAATATTTATGCATTATTAGCACCAAAAAGTTCTTAATACTTGTTGATTAAATTCCACATATGTTTTACTGATGGGATGTTTTGTTATTGTTGTTGGGGTTCTGTTCACATTTTCCCGATGACTTCTTTATAGAATAATGCATTATTATTTAATGCTATACTCCCTCTATGCTTATTACGTGTGTTATCTGGGTATTGATACTTAGCCGTTTATACCACATATAGTGCTTGGTTTTACCTAGTACTGGAATTAGTCCTGGTATTCCAAATTCTGGAAATATTTGTACTTTGCTAATACTGATAAGATAAACCCAGAGAAACTTCAAACACCTGAATTCACTGCTAAATTTTTTTTAAATAAGCTTACTATATAGAACAATTAATTTCCATTAACTTCATTACTTTATCTAATTGATTTGTGAACAGTGCATCTCTCATGGGTTCAACATTAAACTTTATCTTTAGGTCCTAGAATGAGCTCTTTATTGCCTATGTTGAGGAGGTATGCTAAAATGCATGAAATCTTTTTGACGATATTTAGTCAGATTATTCCTTGGGAGTTAGAATGGGCATTTTTTTATTACATGGAATAAATCTGCATTTCTACCACACGTTAGGACTTTCATAGGATGTGGTTGATATGTACGGGAAAAAAAAAGTATAACATAATGCATTATTGAATAATCCTTCTGGGGGGGGGGCTCACATTACTCACCCAGATCAGGTCCCAAGTGGAGTCGGGTCTGTTACGCATTGTTATTCATTTACTCTTTACATTCATTTACCTTTTCCATCGTTTCACTGATTTATTTCTGCATACAGCAGAAACCATGCATACATCCACCTAACATATATTAATTTCAGATGCAGCTTCAGTATACCGCCTCATCATGTCACTGCGAGGGGATAGACCTCGATGGTACAATAGCAAAAAGTGATAACACAACGGACTTCTTGGTAATTGTCATATACCTTTCTCCACTTGTTCCATTATCTCCTCCTCTTATACGTTCTGCCTTCCTTTACTTCTCTTCACACAAGTAGGTGGGTGAACAAGAAAGACCAATGGGGGACTTGTTTCATACTACAACTACGTGCAAAGTAGATACAAGTCTCACTGTTCACGTGACACTTTAACAAAATAATCTCCCCACCACCCTATGACTTCTGTTTTTGACGTCATCTGTATGCCTACACGCTAGTAACTGAAGGACCAAAGGATGATGCTCGTGTATTTCTATTAATGGAGAAATGTACTTACATGGTTACGCCTGCCTTTCTAACCCTTTCTTTCTTTTTTCTGTAATTTCTATTAACTGAAATAAAAAAAAAAAGAAATGAAGAAAACAAAATTAATGCTTTGAAACATATAATACTGCAAAAGTGAACATAAAACACAGTTTCCTGTTAAACAAAAATGCACTAATTCTGCTAAGCACTGCACTCTTCAGGAGACCCTCAATAAGGGAATCACCACTAAAAAGAGGACTGGGGGCATCAATATAAGAGACAGAGTGGGCTTACATGTCCACTACATCGATGAAGAAAAGAAGACACCTAGATCTTCAGAACCAGTAAAATCAACCAACTGCTCTCTTTCTTTCCTTTCAGAGACTAGGGCAGTTGGATCATATTATCATTCTTGGTGGCACTGAGCTGTTTTTTTGATTAGTGGAGAAAGTGCAAAGAACGATTCTTGACCCTGATCCTAAGATGACATTTTTTAACAGCAATCATTTTTACTGCAGGCTCTCTAAGAGTGAGCTTAAACTATCCCATTGAATCTATACCAAATTATCAATAACAAAAAGATGGAATTCCCAAGAGCTACTTGAGCAGTTGGTCAGGAAAATAAACGACATTATCTCCATGGAAAAACTCGAAGAACATTGACAGACACTATACCAGCTACAAACAAGATATGACATCCTTGGAATAACTACTTAGGGTTCTTAAGGCAGCCACCCAAGCTGTCCATCCTATATATATATTATTTTATATGGTATTATTATACGTTTATATTTTTCTCTCCCCCGTCTTTTGCTCTCTAACGTTACTTACTTCTCTTTCTCTGAATCTCTAGATAGATACTTGTAATCTCTTTCTAGTCCCTGTCCAATACACAGGACTTGTCATTTAAACTAAAACATTAAAACTGGAGGATTGTACTTTTCCATTAAAATGGCGCATCTTTTTTTTGTACCAATTTTTGCACCATTTTCAAAACGTTTTTTGAGGTTAACGATTCTTCTGTTCTGTATTAACTTTGAGCCCTGTCTCCTTGCTCAGATCGCAATGTCTGTAATTTGTTAATTTTATCTCCTATTTATGTATTCTTTAGCTTGTAGAACACCATTGCCATATTTATTATATTGTTATATCCAACTCTAAATATAATATTTGAAACAGAAAACTGGGTGAAAAAGATTACATCTTAAAGGGAAGCTATCACATTTATGGATTTTTTTTTATATTTTGTTTACTTATCCCTATATTTAATAAATATGTATTTCGGATGTAAGAAAATGTAAATTACATGTATAAATGCACACCTCTTTGTCCTGCAACTGAGTGCCTCCATCTTAACACCCTTTCGGTCATTGTTATATATAAGTTCCGTCCTTTGTACCGGGTAGAGAAAGCGTAGATAGAAAAAGAATAAATGAAACAATGTTTTTATTTATTCATTTGATTTGCAAAGGTTGCCCTGGTTTTGCCTTGTCTGAACTGGATTCTACAGCATCTCAGGAAAAAGAGATTACCACAAGTTCTAACTTATTTTCAAAGTTTTATTCAATGACATAAATTGTAAAAAAATAAGTTAAAATGTTTTGCAGCACTGTAACTAAAAACTTTAAACACATTTAAAAAAAATAGATTAGCCACAATGCTTTTATATCAACTTTAGTTGCCCCCAAGAGACGTTGTTTTTTTCAATGCAGTACTAACATAGATGATTGATTTTGCCAATATACTCAGAGTAACTACGTCCAATCCAGAGTTATGCCTGGTACTGTTTTAACTGATATGCACTGGTCCTGTGTTTCATTTTTTGCTTGATTTACTGCCAAAATATAAACCAGTGTTACTGGAAAATAACACGAGTTAAAGTAAGATTCTTTTTAAATAGATTAATAGGACTGAGCATCCCAGAGACCCCAAAAGCCAGTTCAATCATGTCTACATAAGAAAAGGTAAAAAAAAATTCTTATAAATAACAAAAACAAAGGTGAATTAAAATTATGAGCGGAAATAGAAGGACAGAAATAATTATTTTAAAATCAATTCTAAAAATATATTTTAAAAAATGTAAGTAACAATGGCGCTTTAAGACAATAATCTTTTCTGACTTTAGTGGTGTTACCAGCCTTGAAATGGTGCATGAAATTTGGATAATGGTCACTTTGAAAATTGTCTCACAATTACGGGCAAGAGTCACAAAACATCTCTGGTTTGTAAATTACTTCTGTAATGACATTATTTACACAGTCTCTACTCCAGCTGATATATAGAAATAAATCATTCTCATTGAGCTGCAACTGGTGTAAAGAATTGTTGCATGAAATTTTAGATCCATGGAGAATTAGAACAGAATTTATATTATAAAAAGTTAAAATTGTCCAGTACAAGCAATATATCATGAATAGGGTTAACACAGCCCTTCTCATGCTAGAAAAGTTAAACTCTCCATAATGTCACGCCAAACCACATTTGTAAAAAGTGACAATAATCTATCAGACTCCGTGTAAATGTAATGACTTAATGACCGTGTGCTTGGTGAGCCTGCTGCTTTCAAAACATGTTCATTAATCTGCCACGGTCACAGATTATGTATTTATGGACAGTAAAATACTCTAACCATGACTTAGAAATATTTTCTTAGCAAAAAGAATTTAAATTTAGAAACACTCCGGTGTTTTCCTAGGAGGAAATATTCCCTCTAGTAGCTGCATTTACATGATGTGTTTTTTGGTCAAGATTAGTATTTTCTTTGGAGAATTTTGACAGAGATTAAACATATAACTTTTTTTTTTATTCCGGACATAATATAAAATATGACTACTCAGAGAAATAAAATTAACAAAATGAATGTAAAAAAATGTCCTTATTGTCTTCTAAACCACTACAAGACAAAAGGTTTTCTGAGATTCTGTCCATATGTGACCTTGGCTTTCTTGGTAGTTTGTCTACGTGTTTGTTTCACCGTAACATTAGCATCTATGTGTTCTCGTGCCGGTCCTTTTTTTTTTTTTTTTCAAGTGAGGTGTGTATTCTGCTTGTGTTATTTATACTGTTATTGCTTTGTATCGTTGTATTTGTGCGTACAGGAGCTATTATATTGTATATGTTCAGGAGTAGCTTGTGGTATCGTGTATGATACATATAAATGTGGGCTGTGTATGAGGGCTGCTTATGGAATTGTGTGTGTGTGTGTGTGTGTGTGGATGGATATGTCACATTGTGTGTTTGGTAGTGTGTTTATGTGTGGGTGCTGTTTGGTGTATTGCATGTGAGAGGCTGCATGTAGGGTTGTGTGCGTGTATGTGGATTGTTAGTGGTGTTGAGTTTGTGCGGATTGTGTGTATGTTTGTTTGTGGGCTGTTCGGATTATTTGTATGAGGGGAGGGTTATTCTGCATTTCTGTGTATATCTAGCAGTGTGTGTGGCTTCCCTGGGTTCCCAGGTACAGGTCAAGGACAGGAGCTGCAACAGTAGCTGCAGGCTGCTCTACTACAGATCCGAGATCACTTCCTCTACGTGCTGCAATGCATAAATTGAGGATTGTCCTTCACCACCTTTTCGTATTAGCAGATATCTGAAGTTTCACTGGGACTCCTGATAGGCCAGTGCCTGTTTGGCTCTAGCAACCTTGAGTGCCGTGCAAAGACACCTCAAGTGCCGTGCATGGCACTAGTGCCGTAGGTTGCCTACCCCTGCACTACACTAACACACACTCTGCATCCGCTACACAGTAACACACTCTCTGCATTCACTACACATTTACACGCTCTGCTTTCACTGCACTAACACACACACTACATTCATTACACTGACACACTCTGCATTCACTACACACTAACACACACTCTGCATTCATTACACACTAACACACACTCCGCATTTACTAAACTATATACACACTCTGGATTCACTATACTGACATACACTCTGCATTAACTGTACACACAGCATCCACTACACAAACATCCTGTATTCACAGTACACACACTACATCCACCACAGATTGAAACACTCTGCATTCACTATACACAGACACTGCGTCTAATACACACACTACATCCACTACAGACACTGCATCCACTAAACACATTTCATCTAGTACATACAAACACTACATCCACTACACAAACACACACTACATCACTGTACACACACTACATCCACTACTCAAACACACTCTGCGTTCACTATACATACCTCATCCTCTACACAAACACACACTCTGCATGCACTGCACAAAAAGTATCTAATACACAAAAACACTACATCCATTACATACATTCTAATTCACTTCCACTATACACACCACATTGAGTCCTGCATCATTGTCAGCGGACTAGGTAGGGCGTGGGCTTTGTCAGGGGCCCCAAAATTTCTGATGGCGGCCCTGCACAGATCATTGGAGAGATCATATCGCTTGGAGTAATCCTTTAATTGCAGCCACAGAATCCAAAATTGCTACAAAAAATAAATATTTGTAGAATGTAAACACATCATATTATTTAACTATGCACATTTTGACTATTTTAATTTGACCAATTAATCACCAGCCAAAACTGCTGGTTATATTTAATCTGTTTCATTTCAGGGTTAATTTTGCAGGCCATTTTGGTCCCAACACCTATATTCTTCTCCTGACATTGAGTACAGAAACACCTCCCATGCAGAATGTTGTGAATGTTTCTTGAAGCTAGGGTCAAATTATAGACAAGTTAATTTAATTTTTTCTGGCACCATGTCACTTTTGGGACAAAATAGCAATCAGCATTTTACTTCCATTATGGCATCTATTCAAAATATAAGACAAATTGGGCTATTTAATATGGGGCATTTTTAAGATTTATAGAATTATTATTCATCTGTCCTTTTTGCCAAATTTTGCATTAAATTTTTTTCCACATATTGAATTTTAAAGGAATACTATAGTTATCAAAATAACTTTAGGCTAATGAAGCAATATTGGTGCATAGATCATGCCCCTGCAGTCTCAGTCTCACTGCTCAATTATATGCCATTTTGGATGTAAATCACCTTTGTTCATGTTTATACAGCCCTAGCCACACCTCACCTGGCTGTGACTCACACTGCCTTCATGAAAAAAATGGTTTCAACCAGATGTTAACTTGCTTTAGACATTTTTATATTTAATCTCCTGCTCTGTAAATTGAAATTTAATCACATAGGGGTGTGTTTAACAGAGCAGTAGATAAGAAATTCTAGATTTAACAGAATGTGCAATAAAGGAACCTATAATATCTAGAAGTGTTTAGAAAGGCTCTGAGAGTCACTTGAGAGTGCAGGGAGGTGTAACTAGGGCTGTATAAATAAAGTAAATTAACTCCTAACTGGCAAAGAATTGAGCAGTGCGACTGCAGGGGCATGATCTATACATAAAAACTAATTCATTAAGATAAAGTTATAGTTTACTTTAGAAGTCTGATGAAGCCTTGAGAGGAGAAACGTGTTAAGTGTGGTCCCTATAGTTGGACATTTTATTTATTTGTTTTTATATTTTGATTTTATACTTTGATATATGTAATAAAGTTAACTTTTTTAACATACTTATTTTTTTTTATCTACATACCATCCCCCTGGTACCTGTAATATCCTAAGGTGAGGATTATACCACCCAGACTGTTTAACACTAGAGTGAGTCCTGCTCTAGAAATTGTAAGTACAATGCCCTATTTATATTTGTTTAAAGTGTACTTACTTCACTATTGGAGTTTCTTTTTTCTTTGCTTTCTATACTGGAATCATCTAACTTGGAGAACTCTTGTCATCTGGACCATCATATACCCTTAAACAGGGATTATACCATCAGGTGCAAAACAGCAGAGCTCTAAGTTAGCTCTGAAAAAATGTGAGTGAGATCTCTATATTAATTCTTCTGAATATCTCTATTTTGCACAACTGTATTGCACTATTATCTGCATTGTTCTGTTTTTTTGTTTTAAAGGTTAGCCCAATTTGAATATTCCAGTGATACATGTATGTATTAAGATATTAAGCTCATTTAAAGGGACACTCCAGGCACCCAGACCACTTCTGCCCATTGGAGTGGTCTGGGTGCCAACTCCCACTACTCTTAACCCTGCAACTGTAATTATTGCAGTTTTTATAAACTGCAATAATTACCTTGCAGGGTTAACTCCTCCTCTAGTGGCTCTCTACTAGACAGCCACTAGAGGGCACTTCCTGCTTCATAGCACAGGTTTTGTGCATGCGCATTAGTTCTCCTCAGCCAGTGGGCGGGAACAGTCTCCCCCGCCGGCTGACGTAATGAAGGGGAGGAGCGACGCCGACCCGAAACCACAGCCGAGGGACATCGGCGGTGGTCTCAGGTAAGTCACTGAAGGGGTTTTCACCCCTTCAGAAACCGGGCATGGGTGGTGGGAGGGAGAGGGGACCTGCAGTGCCAGGAAAAAAACGGATTGTTTTCCTGGCACTGGAGAGTCCCTGTAAGGGTATATTTCTGGCTTGTTGCATCCTTTTTTTTTTTTTTTGGTATTGTAGAAACATAAAAGGTTTGGAAATCCTTGAATGACCCACTGTGGCCTATATCTCTCTTTATTATAGTGAGCGCATGCGCATATACTCTAAATTCTTTACTGGAATTTAAAAAAAATTTAGGGGTACTCCCACCAAAAACAGTGTTTTGATAAAACACTGGTTTTGGTTGTAGTAACCCCTTCTGTGTTTATCCCCTCCCCTCTCCCCCAACGTTAAATTAAAATAAAATAAAAAAGCTTACACATACTTTTTTTTACCATGCCAAGGCCAAGTTCTCCCTCAGCTTAATCAGGGAAGACATGCTGAGAAAAGGACAGAGACTGTGCTGTGCATGCTTGCTGTGATGCATTTTCCAGTCACTTTCAGCAACTGGCTCTGAACTCTAAACCACCTTCTCCACAGAAGAGCTATTATCACTAGGTTACCCCCTTCCACGCCATGTTGGAACCTCTCAGAACATACGGGAGCCCAGCACAGAGCACAACTATCCCCAGAGACTTTCAGGACACTCTTGGGTATGAAATGGAACACAAAGAGCTCAACCGGGAGCTACCCAGAAACACCATGGACCTATACACCGGATCGGAAAATACCACAATCCAGTATAAATCTAAACGGCCATCGCCCAGCCCCAGGATTCCTCTTAAAAGTCAATAAAAATGTTTGATCTGTTACCAATGCTATCTTATGGTATATTCCCAAATTCTTTCAATTGTACACCAGTGATACTAGTTACCAAATGAAGCTCTGCACTCAAGCTCTGTGCTTAAAGTGTGAACTCACCTGCCACATCAAGACAAAACCTCTTAGGTGAGTCCTACACTAACAATTCACCTTGCTGCTTTAAGCTAAAACACGAAACCTCTAATCAAACAGAAAGCGGTGTATTAACCCTTAGTAGGGGACACCCATTTATTTTGCCTTTTAACGGAAGATAGGAAGGGAATTGTTAGTGTAGGACTTACCTAAGAGGTTTGCCTTGACATGGCAAGTGAGCTTACACTTAAACGGCCATTGTCATAATACTAAAAACCTCCAGTTATTTAAAGGTGCTTAATGATTTGGGAGAGTGCCCAGTGACCTTTTTCTTTGGTTTTAAAACAAATCTATTTATAATGTATTTTAAAGTAACTACAATAAAATAAGGTTACAGGAAAAAAAAGTTTTTATTGTTAATGCAAAACAACTAAATCTACCTATAATATTCAGGACTTCAGGACTGATATTCACTTTTTTTGAGTATGTTATAAAGTAGAAAACCCAAACATTAACTTACTAAAAACTACCTGACAAGGTCAGTTTACATTCCAGAAATTACAGCACGTCATTACACTTGGTCCGTTTATAATTAACAGTTTATCAGCCATTCTCAGACACAGAAACCCAGAAATAACTAAATTGTATTTGCTGCTGACTGTGTAATCTTACAGGAATTCTCCTAATCACAAGTCAAAAGGGGAACAAATGGTTTTCTGTTCATATTTAACCCCCTCCAACTTAGACAGCTACAGCGAGCTAAATTCCTCGACCTGGACACGTTAACGTGTGCATTGCTCCATTTTGTATCCCAGAATTCTTATTATTTGTAAGATTATTAACAAATTCTGCAGCAATTTAAATTGGAAAAACAAAAGTGTTCAGGAAATCAAGGTACACTTAAGAGACTAGTATCGATAATATTTGGAAGAAAATTCCAACTAACAGCACAAAGAGAGAGAAAGTGAAGGGATACATAACAGTGGACAGTGTATTATGGGTAAATAATGCCATTTGGGGTTCTAGAGACATCAAGATAAGGCAGAAGGCTGAGTGGTATATGAACGTCTATTGAATCCCAAGCTGGTAATATTACGCTATTATGCCAGCTTCAGCATAGTGTATCTTTTTTTTTTTTTTTATCAATTTATATATTCCAATATTTAAACTTTTAAATTATATCTGTTTTCCACATAAGGGATAGGGCTAGGTTTAGAGTTCCTGTAGTGGTTATGGTCCCAGGTGCTGTATGATGGCATACAGTCAAACCATTTACAAACTGTTTAATACTTACCTGGCTTTGCTGAATCCTCTAGTCTGTACAGATATGCTAAAGGAGGGGTAGGCAACCTTGTTGTGAACTATATCTTCCCTGATGCTTTGCCATTATTATAGCTGTAAGAGTAGTATGGGAAATGTAGTCCACAACATCTGGAGTGCCAAAGGTTGCCTATCCCTGTTAAAATTGTAGAATCATACCAATTTTATACATTATTCGTTGGAGATCACCATGGGTCTCCTTGCACCATAACCACAAGAACGCACTGTGACAAACGCTCTTTTCCACGGATGTTTGCCACAAACTCCTGGAAGAGTTTAAAAGCTGGCCTCCTGCCCACTTAGTATGGTCAAGGTCGGAGACCCTGTTCGGGAGTTACGCTGCCCAGCCACCATACAGGAGGTGGTTCAACAAGTCTCTCTTAGCGGCCAATATGAAAAGATGGCTCATCTAAGCTCTGACAGCACCAATAAATGATTAGCTGCTTGGGGTAAAATGGAGGATTGGCTAGGAGGCCAAGATATACCATAGACACTGTAGAGGTAACAGACCCGTGATAAAGTGTCTTGGGAGACAAAAATAACACCTCCCCCAAGCACTGCACGCAACCAGTTGAACCCACAGAGATCCCCCAACACCACCACTCACCAACCCCACAGAATTGCCCCACAGGAGTATATCCCCTGATCAAAACCAGTCATTTATTCTCTATTTCTCTTTCTCACTTTTCTTCCTTCTCTCTGACCTCCTCTAACCCAGCCAAGCGCTGTGAACTCATAAAAAATACGGTGCCCACAAGAGTAGGGTAAGACAAGGATGTCTAAGCACGTTGACGCCACTCTAGGATGGCGCTATACACTTATCCTGGTAAAGAGTGGCACGCTATCTGCAGACAAAACCAACAGCGGGAGGGGATATGGACCATATACTAGACAGAGAGGTTTAGGGTACACAATTGGTATCACGTACATTCCTGTTGATGTAATACCTATGTGGAGCGTTAAGATATTGTTATGTACATCTGTAAACATAGTAACATTCTCTAGCGGTAATGTGTTATCTTGACTGTCATTGAATCATGTGTGTTTTAAAAATCACTGAAATAAAGAAATACATTTAAAAAAACAACAACAAAAAACTGTTGTACTCCCAGAACGATGTGTCGTCTAGTTACTGGGAGGGGAAAGGACTAATCACTGCTCAGCACCTTGTTTCAGCCCATGTAGGACTCAGCAGGGAAAGTCCTGGATTAATGCTCCCTGGGAGGGACACAGAGGCTCCAGAAGGACCCCAGTCAAGCCACGGGGTTTACCTGGTTCCTGTACCCCGGATGGGTACCTCCACCAAGTAATCCTTGGCAGTGGTACCCAGCCAGGGTACAGGAAGCTCAGCTGCACGCACTATAGTTGTTATGGTGTGATTTTTTTCAGTAAGTTGTTACATTGAAAACTCATGCACTACAGGTAGGTGGGTTATGCAACATGCGGCCGTAACAAAAACTATTCACTTCAGCCATATTTGCTGAGCATTGTGGGACATTACGTCTTCAGTAGATGAATGGACACATGTTTCCTTCCAAAAGCAATACATTTCTACTTCATTCCTGCTGTAAAAAGAGCCCAATGTATCACTGCATTAATTATTTCATGCAAGATATTTACAAACTAGAATTCCCATGATGCTCGGACAGCATAAATGTTGGCTGGGTGTCATGAGAAATTTAGCTTGAAAACGACTGGGCTGCCTGGGTTTGGCACCAATCCTATAGGCAAACACAGTATCAAATGTAACAAAAATAACATTCACAATTCAGACCGATTGGGTCATCCTTAAATATGTGACACCATCTCCTCATATTAGTTTAATTGAAGCTGTGTAGCTTGTGGATTTCTCGAAATACTTTTCTTGGATGAGAACATTCATGAAAAATACACACAGACTACTTTAACTCCAGTGATTGCATTGCTAAGTGCAGTGCACCAATTAGCATTAGAAATAATAGAATTCTGGTGCCTTCTGCTTATTATATGGGAATCCTCTAAATCAAGTACAGCTTTCAGCCATTTTGCTCATGGTGGATTCAAGCAGAGCCCCCGCAAATCCTCACAATTGGATGCAATAAGCATTAAGCCTCTTGAAGGGGCGAGAGAGGAAATATCAACAATTTTGTCTAATTTCTAGTTTTCACGCTCTTGTTTAAAAAAAAAAACAAAGAAAGAAATGAAAAACATCAATTATGTGATTTTTGCTGATTTTTTAAGGGCTATACAGGGGTCATACATAAAAAGCTAATGGTAAGAAAGGTTACTTTATTTAGATTTTTTAAATAGTTTTTCAGTTTGTATGGGAAAGCTTCTCGTATAAGCCTCAGGGTAAATTAGAGAAATCTGAGAAGTTTGGCTTATTTGAGGATGGCTGGAGTTAATATGTAATAGTAACAGACACGAAATGGAAAGAAAAAGCATCATTTTAAAGTTGTTAAACAAATTAGCATCTGTAGTTAAGGAGGTGAAGAAGAACTGGAAGTCTGTCCTCCCATGTAAGGAATTATTTATACGGACACGACACACAATCTGGTTTTATACTTTAGACTGTCAGATCATCTTTTGTTTGTTTGTTGTAATTATTTGTATGTTTTGTGTACACTTTTTTAGAGCTGCAGAATACGTTGACACTTTGTAAATAATACCAATAATAAAGCACATTTAATTTGTATCTATAAGATATCCAGTGAATATAAAGATATAAATATCGCAAGTTCATTCATAAAAGTGTTGCGTTTATAAATGTTGTATTGATAAGAGATCAGTCATTACAGCACAGAGTGCTCTAATATTGTCCCGTGGTAGGTAGCCAACCCATTTTAGGACAGTTTGACAACTTACCTCGGCACATGAACACCTATCACCGCTTCTGCAGGAAAGCCAGGTACCACTATAGAATTAAGCACTCCAGTATTGCACTTGTTCGCTAAGAGTTTTAAGCCAATGAGTGCAGTCCTCCGGTGCCTGTATGTTTTCTGGCTGTAACGGTGCCACGCCCATGACATCGATTTCGTGTTCCAGTTCATACGTGAAATTGCTCACACGCCCTTAGCCTCATGGTGCGTTGTTCTGATTAATTATACTGGATGCCTCTATTTATACTATTAGATAATATGATGATTTATGATGCCGTCTGCTTGGTTGCTCATGTCAGCCAGTACAAGCAGGACAACCAGTGAACCAGGATCATGGGCGCCCAAGGCTCATTGTTGGATATGGGGGATGTAGGCTAGCCCGTTTGGTCTGATCACACAAAAGAGCAACTGTAGTTGAAATTGATGAAAAACCTAATGGCGGCCATGATTGAAAGGTATCAGAACATGCAGTGCATTGCTGTTTCCTGCACATGGGGCCTCACAGCGGCAAATGGATCAGAGTGCCCATAATGACCACTGTCAACCGCAGACAGTGCCTTCAATGAGGACGTGAATATGACAACTGGACCACAGAGCAACGAAAGAAGATTGCCTAGTCTAATGAATCACATTTTCTTTTAGATGAGGTGGAAGGCCAGGTGCTTGTGTGTAGTTTATCTGGGGTGAAGAGATGACAGCAGGATGGATGAGATAGTGTTATGCTCTGGGAAATGTTCTGCTGGGAAACCTTGGGTGCCAGCATGCATGTGGATGCTACTTTGACATGTATTATCTACCTAGAGATTATTGCAGACCATGTACACCCCTTCAAGGCAATGGTGTTCCCTAATGGCAGTGGCCTCTTTCAGCAGGATAATGCACCCTGCCACACTGCAAAAATTGTTCAGGAATGGTTTGAGGAACATGCCAAAGAGTTCAAGGTGTTGCCTTGGCTTTCAAGTTTCCTAAATCTCAATTCAATTGAGCATCTGTGGGATGTGCTGGAACAAGAAATCCAATTCAAGAAGGCCCACCTCTCAACTTGCAGGACTTAAAGGAATCTTCTGCTAATGTCTTGATGCCAGATACCACAGGACATGTTCAGAGGTCATATGCTTTGACACATCTGAGCTATTTTGGCAGCACAAGGGGGACCTACAAGAAATTGGGCAGGTGTTTCTAATGTTTAGGCTGATCAATCTCTATCTGTCACCAGCATCAGCGTGTATGCTCTAATGACCAGTACTCACTTCTGTTCTCTTTAAACCTGGGTATGTGTGTTAGGGTTAGGCCAGTCCTGACATTGGCTGCTTCTGCTCTTAATGCTGAGAAAGGGAGACTTGTGAATTGAGCCATGGTACCTTTTTTTTCATGTTATTTAAAATCTATCTACATAGTGTAATAAATAACTGAGCAGTAATCATGATTATACACCAGCTGCCTACAGTATTTTATTATTGCTTTATTTTATTTTCTTGCTGTTCACTATTTACTGCACACATCTCTGTCTCTTGGAGTACAGAGAGTGTGATTAACTGGAGTTCTATGACTTTTACCCTATATATTCTTACAGGTCAATTAAGGTGAATCAACAAGTGATTTTTTTTCTAAAATATTCTTCATTCAGAGGTGAAGTTACAATTCTGTAATTAATCATTTCCATCTTTTCATTCCATTCTGAATGACATAACTAAACATATTCACTTATGGGGATTATGAAGGACACGTTCTGAATGCCTGAGCCGTGTTAGCCATGCTCATTCAAGTTCAAGAGCACATTCTAAATTAGTTCTGAGGTTTTCTCATGCTTAGAATAGAAGTATTTAACATGTTTTGTGTACACAATGCTTACATCATCATCCTAATGCACAAAACAGGGCTTTTGTCTCCCAGCTACCAATCAGAGACATCACATAACCCAAAGTGAAGATGAGAGAAGTACTCTTACAGGTCCATACATTCATCAAAATTGGGTTCATCTTAAAAAACTAATTGCAAAAATCCCTTTGCTCATTCACAGAAAAAACATCAGCATTAAAAGATGGAATAAGCAAAAAATAAAAAATAAATCAGTATCTCACACACTGAGCACATAATTCTATCTATGCCAGGTAGACCTTGTAGTATTTTATAACTATTGTACATCATTCAAAACAACAAGGTTATTAAAAAAAATGAAAATCTAGTACATTCAGGCCATATAAACCCACAGTTTTCTGCAGGTGTAACTATAAAACAAAACTCTAACTTGTATATGTGGAATAATTGGATTGACTGAGGTCTTCATTACTGATTATCACAGCCTGGAGTCTGGGGTGCGCGTTGTGAGACCAGCGTGCTTCGGAATTATTTACAGCATTTAGTCACTAGAACACTACAGCGTTAAGAATACAAGTTTGTAATCCTAACGCCATAGTGTTCCTTTTAAAATTATTTTTAAAAAAACAACAATATTTGGTTAACTGCAAAGAAATGAACAAACTGTCTGTGGCCACTATTTTGATGACCTTGATCTTACTGACCTACATATTGGTAAGGTATTGAAGCTAGTATTAGAAATAACTATGCTCATGTTGTGTTTACAGTAGCACAACTGATTTATAGATGGAAATTCAATTATCTTAAAAGTAGGTTGAGCATGCTACCGCCATTATAGTTTTTCATTATGTCTACTTTTGTCCTTTCCAAAAGGGCAGTGGGCCATTAAAGAATATGCCAGCATTTTATGAGGCTATCTGAGACAAATGTATTGGCTTGTACTAATTTACACAGTGTGCTTCCCGTTGCTCCCATTTAATGTTGCCTTTTTTTAATTTTTACAACGTGCATATACGGTTTAACCATCATTTACATAGTAAAAGGAGAAAAGAGAAAATAAATAAATGCAGACGTTGAAGTGATAGATCTTTTACAGCTCCTATACGGTTCAAATTGCCCACACATTTAATTTTGCATCTTATCACACACATAATTAAAGGGAGAGGAAATGGTTCTTACAACCCATCCAAGTCATGTCCTGCACCAACTCTCAGTAAAAAATGGTTAATGTTATCAGCATAAAGGACAGCATGGAGATGACGAATGCCATCTATGCAAAATGGAATCCTGGGTTAGTTAGAAATGCTTAATTCAGTTTTAATTAATGAAAACCTCCGTTTGGAGTATTCCAAACGCACATTCTGATGACATAGCCAATTTAACTAGTATAGAATGTCCATGCATTGTTGATGCTATTCCCGGATGCAAAGAAAATAACAGTGCCTAAATGAAAGCTGACTGCTTCCAAGGAGCTTGACGAGTCGCGTAGGCTTTTGGTTCGATATCTGATGAGATGTTGAATTTACAATCCCAGCCTGCTCAGGAAGGCAGTTCCTTGGCACACTGTTTCCACGGATGTGAGTTTAAAACTATATATCATCTGTTTCCACCATAAAATCAGAATGCACAACAAAGTCTTTCCCTCCCTAATATACAATTTAACCTCACTGAAAGGGAGTCTTCTACAAAACAATAGACTTTCATTTGCTCCCTGAAAATATTATAAAAGAGCAATTAACAGTTTAACGACCCAAATCTTTTTTGGCAGCCAAAGTTATGAACGTTGACAGATTAAGAGATGCAAAATGTTCTTGCGCGTTTTTTTTTATTCCTGCATTTTAATTTACATGTCGAAGTTCCAGGAGAAACAGAGAACGTGTTTTATCTTGCTCACTAATAATATACACGGCAGTTGCACGAGGTTAGGATGAGTATGAAGTTCAATCTTGCATGTCCAGACACCGAGCACATTTTTTCCTTTGCTATACAGGAGCTCGTTTACAACAATCTGTGCACATTGTTCAGGATCTACTGTTCACGGTGTGACATCCACTCCATTGTTGATTAGCAACAGAGATCTCTGCAGCTGAAATATTATTATAAGATAATACAGATAACTTGAAAACAGGTTAGACACCCTGAATCTAAAGTGTAGGTTCATGTGACAACTGCAAAGTGATCTTAATGCTATATATAGTTCTGTAAATCTGTACCCCAGCCTCGTTATGACTAATGGGTAAATACCTGTTGGTTGTAGCGTTCAATATAATTATAGTAGACTATTTTAGACTTTTTTTTCAGAGGGATGGGCATGCTATATAATACATATATCATATGTGACCTGTGTGAAACTAGCAAGCATTTACTTGTAGGCCTTGTAGGACTTTCACTTGGAGAGGCACCTTCAATCATCTGCTGTTACTACTGTTTGAGACGAACAATATTGAATTGTGCTTAATCACAAAGGTAGAATTTAAAGAGAATTTCCAGCAGATGTAACCAATAAGGACTTTAGGACATGAAAAGGCATGTTAATCTGCCTAGATGCTGTGTTAGCAATGTGTGCATTTAAAAATCTGAATAACATGTTTCAGTAGATAGAATTCAAAGTGGAGTGAGATACATGCATTCTTAAAATATTGCATCTATTTTTGCTTATTCATGAATTGCGTAAACTTTGCGCAACACTATGATGTAAATGAGATAAGATGTTGGGATGGCGTCATTGAAGTCATAAGTTCCCTAGTTATAAATAACATTTAATGTTACACACATTGAAAGTTATAAATTACTCCATATAATTACTCCAAAAATGTCATTGTTTTCAAAATAATAATAATAATTTAAATGTGATTAAAACAGTCGGGCACTGATTAAAAAGAATCCGTTATATGACTTTGCTTGTGGTGAGTAAAGATCTGCAAACAAATACAAAGATTTAAGTCTAAAACGTTGTACTACTTACTTGCGCAGCCTGTGCAAGGACTCCTTAGTATAATTCGCACCAGCATACAACACCCCTCTCCCCCCACATCCCTGATTAACATCCCCCTCATCCTTCATAAACCGAATAGAGAGAGACCTGGCAGCCTTCTACCCCCAATATTAATACTTCCCTAGGGACGCACTATGATTGATTGCCTTAATGATAATAATAAAAAATAAGAATAATAGTTTTAAATTAATTATCTCTCTGGCTAAAACTTAAAGAACCACTATAGTGCCAGGAAAATAGACTTGTTTTCCTGGCACTATAGTGCCCTGAGGGTGCCCCCACCCTCATGGCCCCCCTCCCGCCGGGCTGAAGTTGGAGGAAGGGGTTAAACACTCACCTTTCTCCAGCGCCGAGCTTCCTCTGCGCTGGGGACTCTCCTCCTCCTTTGGACGTCATCGGCTGAATGCGCATGCACGGCAAGAGCCGCGCTCACATTCAGTCAGTCCATAGGAAAGTATTTCTCAATGCTTTCCTATGGGCGCTGGCATCTTCTCACTGTGAAAATCACAGTGAGAAGCGCCTTTAGCAGCTGTCAATGAGACAGCCACTAGAGGCTGGATTAACCCATATGTAAACATAGCAGTTTCTCTGAAACTGCTATGTTTACAGCAGGCAGGGTTATCCCTAGAGGTGAAGTGGTCTGGGTACCTATAGTGTCCTTTAAGGGAAGCAGGCTTGTCGGTAGTGTCATTTAATTTTGGGGTGAGAGACTAGGATTTTGGGTGGGATCGTGACTTGCGAACCCCAAACCACCCAGAGGGTATTAGTTTAACTATTTAGTACCAGGTGATTGGCAGGGTAAGTGGTTTAGTAGTTTATAGCCAAGTAATTGTATTACCTCCACTCCACTTGCCAGGAGATGAAGGACATTTGTAGGGGCTAAATCTGAACTTATTTTTATCTGAAATATTTTCAGTTTTGTAGATTCTTAGCATAGCTGTTGTGAAACAAATGTATTCAGTGATTTCTAGCTAACTTTATGGCAAACTTTACCTCATCTGTGGTGGGAAGTAATTTATTGTGTTTAGGAAACAAGTCATTAAAATTTTTTCAAAAAAAAAATCAGTGGACATAAAGGTACACAAACTGGCCACTTTTTGTCTCTGATCTTCTCAGTGAACCTGTCATAGATAGTACAGCCACGGAAAAAAAAAATTTCTAAAGGAAATAATTTATTTTCAGTTTCACTCAAATAAATATAATCTGTGTTGTTTTCTTACGATACAGTCAAGTCCATAAATATTGGGACATCGACACAATTTTAATCTTTGTGGCTCTATACACCAACACAATGGGTTTGAAATGAAACTAACAAGATGTGCTTTAACTGCAGACTTTCAGCTTTAATTTGAGGGTATTTACATCCAAATCAGGTGAACGGTGTAGGAATTACAACAGTTTGTATATGTGCCTCCCACTTTTTAAGGAACCAAAAGTAATGGGACAATTGGCTGCTCAGCTATTCCATGGCCAGGTGTGTGTTATTCCCTCATTATCCTATTTACAAGGAGCAGATAAAAGGTCCAAAGTTTATTTCAAGTGTGCTATTTGCATTTGGAATCTGTTGCTGTCAACTCTCAATATGAGATCCAAAGAGCTGTCACTGTTTTACCTTAGATAAAATGTTAATAGTTCTAAAATGTCAGGTAATGTTTGTACATATTGGACACACGATAGTTTTTGTATTTGTAAGAATAAATTATAAATAAAATATAAAAAAAATCTGCCAAAGTCACCAATATTTTCAAGTAATTTCATTCTCAGTTTCTGAGGTCCACATATGGGATCAAATTGCTCCATTACAAACATAAAGTAAATAAAGCTGTTTTTCAGCCTTAAAATGTAAAAATATGTGGTTTCATTTACACATGGATTTTGTTTATGCATTAAAGTTACTAAAAGAATCCCGAATCATTCTAAAATAAAAATATAAACATGAATCCTTCCTGATTGCTATATGAAATCTTTATCTAATTTTATGGAGTGCAAATAAAATAGATATACTGGGATGACACACCCTTAGTTATTGTTATGATAACTTTATCTAAAGCTTGTTCAATAACCTTAAGCAACCTTTTAAAAGCGTCAAATTGTGATTAGATGACAACTTGGCACGATTATCATAAACTGCACAATTTCAACTTTGTAATTGCTATGAGACTAGCAAGGCATTTAATGTAACACTTCTTTTTAAATATGAAATACTTCACATATCCTCCGGGGATAGTTCCCAGCATCCCAGCCAATCACTGGAAAGCCCAGGATGTCCTCTTTACAATACAGCAGGAAATGATAGAGTATCTCAAAAGAATAAAAGGAGCATGGCTCTATAGTGCATGCTAGGAGACTACAGCTCCACAATACAGCAGGTGGTGTGAGGGCATGCTGGGACATCACAGTAGTATTCTCTCTACCCTGATCCACATTTCCTTCCCAAGACATATAAATCAGAAAGCAAGACCAACCTAAGGTGGAGCAAACCTTAATGTGGCTGCTCCTTTTATGGTGTGGCATGTCTCTGGAGCTCCATTGGTGGTAAGTGTTGATATCTGCTGAATCTCCCACGCATATAGGGACATCTTCCTCCTTGCCACAGCATTCAAAAGTGGATCGGCGGGAGGGAGGCCGGGTATGTGTGTGGGCTGGGAAACACTGAAATGCCTCAGGTGCCATCTTAACTTAGGCCCCGCGCACAAGTGTTGTTTTTTTTTAACCCCCTACAGTGACATTCTCTGTATAAGACGATGTGTATAAACTAAAAAAAAAAAATCGAAAAAAACATAGTCTTATACATGGAAAAATACGGTATATGTCTGGGCAACATAATGCAAACCAGAGTGTCATTAACAGATATGTTGACATTCTGACAAGAATGTGCCTTCAATGTAGGTGTCTAAAGGAAAACCTCATAGCCAACAGTGGAAGACGTAGACCAAAAGCAAACCCTTAATTCAGATGGTAGGATGATTAGGTTAGGTTCTGAGATTTATTGAAATGATTAGGTCCTAAGTTCTATATTAAAACAGACGTTTTCGAGCATTTGTTCTTTTATAACCTTTACTGTTAACTTTTCTGTTAAACCTCTCAGTGACTCATATAAAAAAAAAAAGAAAAAAAGGTAAAAATGAGTTGAAAAAGGACTTCAATTTTTTGGCTAAGACAGCAGAACTGAAAACATAGCTTACTTGGAGAATTTTTCAAGTTGGGATATTTTTGGCCCAAAATTTGAAATTCAAGTTGAATTCACTTTGAATTTCTGTCTATTCCCACATCAGTGAATAATAATAACATGATGAATTTAAGCATTGTTATTTCCCCTATAACATGTCCTCTATTCTGAAATGTAAAGCCCAAATGAGCAAACTGGTTGTATTCTATATTTTATAAGCAAAAATTGAATCTTTAAACTTTTGAATACTTCTTTAACATTCCTAATGTTTCTCACAGTTTATGTTTGTGTTGCAGTAGATATTTTGGTATAAGAAACATTTCTCTAAGTTAGTAATCTCTATATTGATCTCTCCATTTCCTTCCACTACACTTAAAATTGTTATATGAGTTTTAACAAAGGCAACACATTATCACTGCATACTTTAGCCTTATGTTTCACCCCGAGGCCACTAGGAATTCTTTGGTTTTCAAGACTTTCACATTAGATGTTACATATATGTGTTTTTTCTTTATTTTCTTTCCAATACTATTAATACATAGCTCTCTCCTGAGCTTATAAAAGAGGATTAAGTACAATGTTAATACTTGTCATTGTAAATATAATAGGATAATCACGCTAAGATCTAAATAGCCCCACTCTGCTCCTCTATGTAAATGTTTCAAATAGACATCTGCTGTGGTACTCTCCACCTTCCCTACCATCAAAAACTGGACCTAGGACTTGTGAAGTGTGGCAAGGTAACAAATACCATAAAATATTTTTGGCGTTTAAGGAGTTTAAGCATGCGTGGGATAGGCATAAGGCTATCCTAACTATAAGATAATGCCAGGGACTAATGAAAGTATTTAGAAAATTGGGCAAACTAGATGGGCCGAATGGTTCTTATCTGCCGTCACATTCTATGTTTCTATGTTTCTATGTTAATATAATGCTAGTGTTGATGTGTTGGAGAGAGTATAGTGTCTGTAAAAAAAAACTGTAATGAAACAATGTTCTTCAGCATTGGTTCCCACATTTTTAGGATCAAGGCACCCTTAATATTTCAATATTTTTCCAAGGTGGCCCAAGTCAAAATTTCTAGGTTGTATCTTTGTACATCGCTGCAGCATTTACTGGCGCTATAGTATAATGTGTAGTGTTGGTGTTTGATTAAAGGGGTGCTTGGATATAATTTTAGTGTTTTAAAATTATACAAAGGTGTGTTTGTATGTAATGTTCACTTTTAAATGCGATGTACTTTTGTGTGAAGTATTTGTGTTTGAGTAAAGGGATGTGTTTGTATATCCTTTTGGAGTTTGAATGCAGGGGTGTGTGTGTATGTTGTGCTGGTGTTTGACTGCCTGGATGTATGCACATACACTACCACATACATACATGCTTCCACAGATATACATGCACATTAATACACAGATACATATAAATACACTGACACATACACACAAATTCATATAGACACAGACACATACACACTTTAACACATGCATACATCGACATATACACACACGCACCCTGACACACACAAACACTGATACATGCAAACACCATGATACAGATACACACTCTGCGCACACACAGACACACACACTGGCACAGAAGCACACTGACATATATACACACATACACACAGATGCACACCCTGATACACACACATGAAATTTCTTTATATCTCCAGCCACCTTCCTGTTAGCTTCCCTTATGTATCCAGGAGGGTTGCTTGGAGTCCTGGTCCTGCTGGCTGGTGTGAGTGAGAGATCTGAAGCAACTTGTGGATTGCTCCTCTCTCCTCATGCTGCGACTGCCTCATCTCCCTCCCACACTGCCTCCCTGCACGAAGCTGGGAGGAAGTGACAGACTGGCACTTCCTCCCAGCTGGCTGAGAAAAACACATTTAAAGCAGTTCTGTCATTGTCTGAGGTCTTAACCACCATGATGATGACATCGCATCGGGGCTCCAGTGGTCATGGGGGGAGGCAGGGAAAGGAGGTTTTTATTTAAATGAACCTATCCCTCGTGGGCACCTCCATCCTCTTCCATGCAGACCTCTTCAGCTGCCAAGAGCCAATGTCAGCGTTATACTCTTGTGCATGCACAAGATTGACAAAATGTAGCTCTGACTTTTGTCAATCTTTGTCAAACAGAAGAAAAAAAACTGAGACATAGTAGCCCCTGCTTTGACTCAGTATATCTTTTTGAATTGGTTGGAATTTCAGTGAAATTGCAACACAGTCTAGGTGAGTATTTCATTCTATCTTTATGAAATATTCATTTTGTAGCAGGGAGCGAGCTTTCACAACATCACAGAGTTACCATCTGTCTTTACAGGAACTCTCAGAACAGAGTTGTCCTGCAATTATTTAATGCATCATAAACATAATGCATAACATTGCGCAATAAAAACCGTAGAACAGAAAATAAAAAGTAGTTACCTGCGAAGTTACTGAAAATACACCAGGTATACTGGGTGAGCTCTCACCATACCAGGAACTTGCTCAACCAATCCTGTTGATCCCATTATTTTCAGCGAACACTGGGCACAACCCACGAACCTCTTGTCATGAGGGTATTATGGGACATGCAGTTCAAAAATGTGCAGCAATTACATGTATGACTACTACTTGCTGTCTAAACAATGTGTTTTTTTTTAAGGTTCTACAATTATTATTATTATTATTATTATTATGTTATTTATATAGCGACATCAAATTCCGCAGCGCTTTACAATGGGTGGACGAACCGACATGTAGTTGTAACCAGACAAGTTGGACACACAGGAACAGAGGGGTTGAGGGCCCTGCTCAATGAGCTTACATGCTAGAGGGAGTGGGGTAAAATGACACAAAAAGTTAAGGATAGTATTAGACTAATGACAGTTGCAGAAGAGGAATCAGTCAGGAGCTATTAACAGTTTAATTGATACGCTTTTATGAAGAAGTGGGTTTTTAACGATTTTTTGAAGGAGTGGAGACTGGGTGAGCATCTAACGGAGGAGGGAAGCGAGTTCCACAGGAACGGTGCAGCCCTCGAGAAATCTTGAAGGCGAGCATCAGAGGTGGGAGTACGGACAGAAGATAGATGTAAGTCTTCAGCAGATCGTAAGGGCCTAGACAGGACATACTTGTGTATAAGGGAGGATAGATAGGTGGGAGCAGCATTATGTAGCGATTTGAAAGCAAGAACCAGAATTTTAAATTGAGCTCTATATTTTATAGGAAGCCAATATAGGGACTGACAGAAGGGTGAGGCATGGGAGGTGCGGGCAGACAGGATTTACAAACAGCTGGGTGCGCAGGGAGGCCAGGGACCTCAAGGCACCATATGCAGAAAGCACAGGTTGTTATGGTGCTTGAAGGGTCACTGTAAATGAATCTTAAATCCAACTGACTAGTCTTGCAGAAAACAATGATACACAATTAAAATCAAAATATAAAAACAATACAGGAATCTGAAGGATGGCATATGGACCTCATACACTATATCCTATAAATGATGACAAATAGTTAACCTGCCGACAAGGTACGATCTCCATTTAACCCTCAGACAAATACAGAGCTCTGGATTACTGTAAATGGGGTGTTTCAGTCCTGACCTGCCAAATGTCAGAGAGTGGAAATTGCACTGTTTTACGGGACGTCCTGTTGCTCTTGGCAACCAGAATTTTTTATGTGTCACGGAGGAATCAGAAACTAAGAACCTAATGACAGATATAGCATGAAAGAGCAAAAGACATTTTCTTTAGGATTTTAATATAGGTATTTGAGCCCTGGGGTCTTGCAGCATTGCCAGGCAATTAATTACAGGGAACGTTTAACAAAACCAGCTTTCATACCAGCATTGTTCTTGAGGGCCGTTTAAGTCACAAATTGTGTTGTTAAGATTGTTTCCTTAGTCTTAACCGCTTGTCTGTGCCAGGGAATTTATTTTCTCGTACTAATGCACACAACGAGTTAAAGGAAGGAATAGACTGCTCGTGCAAGTATAGCAGCTTCGTGGGCCAACGATTCTGTTCAATATGTGTTTATTCTGAATTGTTATTAGTTAATCCTGTCATATGGTTTGTTGTGTTATATCTCTTTATACACTGACTTGGAACCTTATAAATAAAACCACTAGAAAATCCAGAGGAAGGCATTTTACACAGAACTATTTTCAGCATGTGGATCAGAGCTTCACGGACTCTAGAGATACTGTGGGTGGTCCGGCAGGAGAGCTCTAAAAGTAGATTTTGGCAGACAGACTAAGGAAACATGAAAGTGTCCACTCACACTGTTTGTGCTGTCTCTAATGACTAACTGACCCATGTTCCCAGTTGTAGTCTGCTTGCTTGAATGACAAATAATTTAGAGTACTTTGTATAAACAGTTATGAGAGTTCATCCAGTTCATGTGTATATTTTGTCATGCCCCCTTCTGCCACTCAAAACAGATTCATTACAGGTTGAACGTCAGTTGCACTCATGGAAAAGGACTGTTAAAGGTACATATATGTTGTGTAGATGACATTTTTGCAAGTAGGTGCATATGGTAACATCCATGAGGGTTAAATGTAAATCCAATAAGGAAAAGACTGGATTTACTACAGGAAAAAGCTAAGCAAAAAAGACAGTTCCACAAAAAGAAAGGTTAGTAATAAATATAATAAAACCATACCATACCATAGCAGAAATAATAGACAATATATAGAATAAATATAGGAACAGGCAAAAAAGTACACTTCAAAGGGAAAATATATAGGAATTCTCTTTGAAATGGCAAGCAATATACGGACATGCAGAGGCAGGGGCGCTGCTATGTGTGTGGGTATGTGGGGGTCACAAGTCCTGAGTGGGGTCCTTAAAATCCCTGAGTGTACTTTTGACACTATATCATTGTTAGACCCACGACTCCTGTAATACTGAGAGAGAAAGAACACTTCATATCACATGATTTGTGAAAGTACCATATTTGGAGTTAATGAAAATGTGTGAGGGTATTGCTGGGATTACATAGTGTTAATACAGTGTGGTAAAGGTTAATACAAAAGGTGTGCGGTATATAAATATAGGTTGATGTAATACTCTGAATTCAATCAAAGATTTGATGTCACAGTGCGATGAATAGAACAGATTAGGATTTAATGATGGAGGTAGGGCATCGTATAGGGCTGGTTTTAGGAGGGGTTTAATTCAATATATGTGGGAGGATCCCACATATAGTGCTAAAGCCCCTGATATTTTTGCCACCTAGCAGTGCCCCTGCGCAGATGTCAGGGTTTAGAGGGTAGGTTAGTCTGTATAACATGACAGAGGTTTGTGCAGACTGCAAACATATAGGACAATCATGTAATAAGTTAGCATAATCATATAATAACCAAAATCAGGGCCCGACATATTTTTGATAATTTTTGTATAATAATTTATTATGAAAAAATATGTCAATGTTATAATGTATTGATATTTTGTAATTTTTTTTTTTTATATGACTTTTTTTGATATTTCAATATTTTAAAAAGTTTATCCCCAAAAATATTAAATAATTTGAAAAGCTTGTCCAACAATGTTAAAGTGAGGCCAGGTTTGAAATCATGCAATATGATGCCTCAAATGATTATTCACTAAAGTGAGAATTGTTGGTAATTCTAAACAAATTCAAATTTCATATTTTAGAGCAGAGTAGCTGAATTGGATTAATGATCAAGTCAGACATGTTTTTTTTTTTTGTTTTTTTTTATCTGTCAGTGATGTAATGTGGCCCATCACTGAAAAAGCATGTTTGGTAGTAAAAAGGTCAATACTTGTCTTTGAAGTTTCACCTGGTAAGATATAATTGTCACCAATAGTACATCATGCATTGCTGGAATAAAAAAACTCAATAAAACATGTAAGACTCACAGAATCAAACAATATTTCCTAACATTCGATTTTAAGGATTGGTGTAGCGCCAAGATTGCCATTGACAATTTCTAATAAGTCATTACTGCAGAAAATCAGAGGAGGTGTGCTCTGTATGATTAAGTATTTCAAAGATTACTTCATGGTGCTAATGGGAAAGGGGGCAGATAATTAGAAGACAGAAAACAGTAATTGGCCATGGGGCTGTCACGTATTCATCCGCACATAAAAATGTGGTTAATGGCATTTACTGTCCTGACAGGAAAAGTTGTGCCAAGCAGCAATCATGCACATAGAAACCTGGTAATTACTTTTGGGGTCATGGCCAATCAAATCCACAGGAGGGTTTAGCTGAGCAGCAATCATGCACACCTAGTAATTGCCTTTAGGGTCAAAGGCCGGTTACAGCCAATCGGATCCAGAGGAGGGGTATTTAAGCCCAACTCTCCTCTTGCTCATTGCCCTGTCGTGGTTTCATGGTATTGGTTATCCGAGAGTGCCTTCCTGATCTTGATTTTCTGGTATTTGACTTTGGCTTTGTTTTGACTTCCCTGATATCTGGTATCCTTAACTTTTGGCTTTCCCTCATCTCTGTGTCTGACTCTGTGTCCCTGACTTCGGCAAGTATTTTGACTATTCTTGGAGACGTACGGCCATTCTAAGGTCCGGTTATACGTTATCCTTAGTCCTAGGTGTGACACAGTACTGTGTGCTCGATCAACTTGTAATCCTGACAGGGGCAGAGTCACGTTGGCAGCTCACCTCACACTTAACTCTCATTGGCTGTGCATACACAGAAGTTGAGGCCAATCAGGCAGACTGTATTTTCCATAAGGTACAGTAAGCACCTGCCTACAGGTGCCAGCTCTGTAGGGGGCGCTTATTTGAAGCACTTATAATGTGCCTTTCTGGAGATTAGATGGGCTAATAAGGGGAGATAAGTATCAGAAGCCTTGGTCGGTGTCTTCTGCAATCTAGTCAGTCTCCTATGTTTGATAGCAGAGCTACAGGAACAGTTATAGTGGGTGTAAAACTCAGTATCCTTTCAGCTCCTCCAGTGTATGTGTGTGAGGCTGCACAGGAAGTGGAAGAGATCACTTCCCATCTGCCCACTAACAGCCTCTCAAACAGGAAGTGCTTTACAGGAGATGCAGGGACAGCACCAAGTGATGCACACTGTGTAAAAGCTCCTGCACTTCTACTGTCAATCATAGGTGGGGGAAATACTCCTTCAAACTCCACATGCCTTTTCCCTAAATAACTCTTAAACAATTCCATAACCTAAACCAGGGGTTCCCAATCAATTTTTACCAGAACCCTTTGACATAGTGTAGCAACATCATTGAACCCCTCCTTCATGCACTTCTTAGTGATGCCGGAGTAAGGTCGTATTCCGGCTCCAGCATCACTGCTGTGCGCACGAGGGAGCTGAGCAGGGAGGTTACTGCCCACTGCTCCCTTGCCACCCGCGGCAATTTTGACGGAACCCCATTTGTGTTCTCGGAACAACAATTGGGAAACGCTGCCCTAAACAAATACATTCCTTATTTCAAAATTTTATTTAAGCGTAAACCTGAAAAACGCAAAACCATTTACCTTTATCCTAGGTTTAACTTCTCTTAAACATTAAATACCCCATGTATTCCAATACTAAATTTAACCCCACTCTAACCCTAAGCCCAGTAATTCTAAACACTGCTTATACCCCAACTGTAACCCCTTCCAAGCTTCTAATCCTCTAAACACTAAACACCCCATGTAATCTAACTCTGCATTGTACACCTGTCTAATCTTAACCCCCCTTTACTCTAACCACTTCTAACATCATATTGAACCCTAAATGTATTTACACAGCTGCATACTCTCACTGTACTCACAGATTCAAACACACTACATTACAAGCAGAAATATGCACATACATATATATGCAGTTGTCAGACACTTGTTTTTTGTTTAGGGAGGGGCAAATGACGCCTTAGAATTCAGTGCCTACAGGCACCTGACATTTAAATCCATCCCTGCAATCAGGAGCATGTTGTATTGTACAGACTAAAATATATGTTTGTGTCTATTGTTAAAGTCAAGCAAAAACCTACACCTGTCTTTATAAATACTTAGAATGCACTGTTAATTAAAGGAACACTATAGGATCAGGAGCACAAACATGTATTCCTGACCTTATAGTGTTAAAACCACCATCTACCCCTCTCTCCTCCCTGCCCCCCTGCTCAAATGTAGGTGCAGCACTGCCCCAGGAAGCACCTCTAGCAGCCATCTGAGGAGTGGCCACTGGAGGTATCCCTAGGCTGTAAAGTAAACACTGTATTTTCTCTGAAAAGACAGTGTTTACAGCAAAAAGCCTGAAGGGAATAATTCTACTCACCAGAACAAATAGCTGTTTTGGTGACTATAGTGTCCCTTTAAATTCAATTGTAATACATTAACAAATTTGGGAGCAAGATGAAAAATTGTATAGTAAAAGTATTCAAAACACAAATCTGATTTTTATGAGTTTGCAGTTGTGTATTATATATTCAGGCTTAAACACCTGATACCACACTATAAATTTAGTCCTGAAGGACTGTTCAATAATTTAGAAATTCTAACAAGAACCAGCTTTAGGTACCTGACCTTTGTTCCAACAAGTGTATTGTAATGTTAATGGTTCTTAAAGGTATTCCTGTGTTCTGTATCCTTTTTTTTCCAAATTATTTGTACTTATACTTAAGCTGAATGGCACATGAGAAAGTATGTACAGCTAATCTTTTATACCCCCAAGGAGTCCATAAATAGTCCTTACACACCCATGAGAATAACAGACACCATCAACCAGTTTAGGAGGAGGATTAGCAACAGCCCAAATTCTCTCTTTTTTTTTTTTTTTTTGAGAATACTTGTGTAAATCTATTGATCTAACATTTTGTTTTGGTTTGATGTGTTGTGCTATTTCAATCATAAAAACATTTCTGGAATCTGCTTGTTCTGTTCTAGGGTATTGAGCTCCACGTTTTGAATGAAGCTTTTTCAGAGCCAACGTAAAGATTTTGGAGCAAACTTTCAGTAGGTCTTTTGAACCTTTTGCAAAGAGAAATTCTAGGGCAAAACTCGAAATGTGGAGCACTCACAACGGAAACCAATGAAATGTTCCTAATGATTGTCCCACCTCTTGAAGCTTTTCCTTGATGAACTATTTATCCCCCACCTGTAATATTTCTGGATATTTGCTGTTCATGTCTGAGCTACCATGAAAAATAAGATCAACATGAAATAAATATACAAAGCTGAACACAAACCCCTGTAGTGAATGGAAATTAAGATCTAACATTTATATGGTATATAAGGGTGGTTCTGCTAAGGAAAAAAGAAATACAACATAGTGCAGTGAGTAAGTTCCAATTAGCCACTCACCATTATCTAGTTAAAATTAAGCCTTTCTAAAATCTTTTTCATGAAGCTCATCTGCCAGGTCCTCACTTTACGTCCACTTCAATTCCATGTGTAGTGGAACAGAAAGGAATAAAGTGCAAATTGTAAAACAAAGACCAAGCAAAGTGCAAAAAGAAGTCTTTATTACTTACACATAAGTAAGAAACAGCAAATAACAGTCCAACATGTTTTGTCACCTCCGGGGACTTCATCAGGGACAAATGCTGCTGAATGCACAATCAAATAAAGAATAAAACTACTGCACTATGTTGTACAACTACCCATATATATCATAAATAAGATCAAAGCCAAGTTAGTGCCAATAAAAGTAAGATATTAAACTTGCAACACAAAAGAGCCCAGGAATTTGAACCCATATAAGATGTTGTAGTTGAATTTAGTTTAGAATTTAATTCACTTTGATTCTGTTTATACAGCCCTAGCCACATCCCACTTGCCTGTGACTCACAAAGCCAACATGGCGTTAAAAGTTTTTTCATTTTCAATCTACAGCACATTGTAATAGGTATTATAGCACAGTGTGTTTACTTTATAAGATTGCTTTGTTAATTAAACTTTAACCACATGCATTCGACTCCTACAGGTTCTAGCAGGTAATCAACAGCGGGTGAGATAATAAATTCTAAATTAAACGCACTGTGCAATAAGGGAAGTTTAAAACGTTTAGACTTTTTTTTCAGGAAGTGTGTAGGAAAGCTGTGTGAGCCAGGGGAACAAAGTGATGTAAGCTCCTAAATATCAGAGAATTGAGGAATAACACTGCAGAAGCATGATCTATACGATAAAATCAGTTAATTAAGCTTAAGTTGTTCTGGTGCTTAGAGTGACCCTATCATCCACAAAAATAGGGTGGCGATTACAATTTGGGTTCTGGCCCAGAGGATCTATTACAAAAGGTTTAGATATTCTTTTCAATCTATTGTGATAATAAAAGTTACGGCAGAGCCCCACATTGGTACATGCCTAAAACAAATCTCTGTAATGAAAAGGGCAATGCAACTTAAAGCAAAGAGTTAACTTCTTCCACTTTGAGCAAAAGAGAATTAAAGTACCTTAAGGCATAACACGAAAACATATTTTCATGTCTGGCCCCATCTAGGTATGCAACTACTGTAAAAAACTAAAATGTTAACTTCATGTTAGTGGGGGCAGTTAGTAAATGATAGTATGCTGTAGACAGACAAAATTGCTTAAGGGATTGTTTTGACATCAATATAAAGAGTAACCCAAAATATGTCAGAAACTGGGGCTGCTGATCCAGAAAAAAAATTCCATGTACCATGAAAACAAAAGGATGTATGCTTCATAGTTAAATAACATTTGCCATTGTGTGTGGTCACGCTTAAATACGATTAGGCACCAGGGAGTTTATTTCCTCAGCAGTGAAATACAAAATATACCAAAAAAAACCCCCAAAAAACTAAAACAGCCAAATAGGATTTATTTTCCAATTTATGCACTTTTCCTACTTGGCTATTTTGGTTAATTATTTATATTTAACTATGATTCACTGCTTAGTGAAAAAATAAAAAATAAAAAATACAAAAAATGTTTTATATGTATTTTGAGTCAATTTCAAGGAAGTTCTTTGAAAACTGCCGAAGAACCATCAATAAATGTATTAGATTGGGGGGCGGGGCCTGACTCGCAATCTGGCCAGACGTGTCTCTGTGGGCTCCTGCCAGCACGACCATTAAAACTACTAAATCTGCAAGAAAATAGCAGTAGAAGGCACAGCAGCTGACACGACATACATTTCTATCGACAGGGACATAAAAGGTCCCCAAACAACTTGCTCTGGCAAACCAAAAGCAGCCGGCTTACCTTGCGGCCCACCTGGACGGCGGACCCGACAGCTGGGGAAGACGGCCGATCTCCCGCTGGGGTTTGAGGCACCGACACAGACACCCCGTTGCCCCCCCACTTTGGACCGGTGGGGGTTATCCTGGTCCGCACTGGGCAAGCAACAAACCTGAACAGCTCGACGACGGTAAAATCCCAGACCACATGGTGGAGCAAAAATGGCCACCATACAGAAGCATTCCCTACAACAGGCAAGCGTGGAGATCCTAGACTGGGTGCAGAGCTTCGAGGCCCGATTCGAACAGCTATGCAGCAATTTCTGGACCCGCATAGCCAGCAAACTCGATATCCCCAACTTACCTGCACGGCTCCACGGTAGGAAGCAGAAATCTGTACCTGATACACCGTTCCACCCTCGCCTGCAGCGAGGCACAACTAAAAGAAGACCCGCTGGGAAACCTACAGCAGTGCCCAGAAATGGAAAGCGGAGACTGGGGCCTCGAACACAGCCACGCCGCCAAAAGCCCGGCGGCCGCCTAGCAACATACAACCTGCACAAGGCAAGGACCAGCACGAAGCCACGACACCACCAAGCCACACGCCGCTCAAGCCTTCATGTGAAGAGGAGCGCCGCAGACACGCAGAGTACTCACCCCTACAAAGCAGCGAGAGTGGGTGGAAGACGGAGGGGACAGGTGGCAGCGAGATACGGAACGCACGGCAACCCTGACTATCATCCCTACCTCATGAGGGGCAGGCCTGTGCAAGCCGACGCAAGGAGTCAGAGGGACAAGCTGGGAGACTGTACAAATGGTGCAGATTCACCTAAGGTCCTGAAGTTATGTTCACACTTCATGCCCTATCATTCTCTGACACAACCTGTATTACCCAGTTAGTTACTTTTTTTTAAATGCGGAGGATGCTACTGTCTTATTCTTAAGTATGACCTCTAAGTACCAATGCTGTCAGGAGGCTGCAAGCACGTTTGATCTCATACAGGTTGTTATCATTTAGACATGTCTGCCTAGCTTAATTTGTTTCTTAAACAAAAATGTGCAAAATTTTCCATGCCACTGTTTAACATATGTTTAACCATAAATGTACGCTGTTGTGGCGTATGAATATGCTTTGTACTCATCTGCACAACAAAAATAAAGAATTTAAAAAAAAAATTTTTTTTAAAAAAATGTATTAGATTATTATGAGACTGTCCTATGTTATATGCATTTACATGAATATTTACTAAATCTAGACTAGAAATTGAACATTTATGACAGGACCGCAGGCAAATATTTGCATTCTTGCTTTACTGCACCTTCGTATAGCAGCAAAAATAAACTGTACAGAAACAACCAATCAAAACAAAGAGATGTCAAAAAAAAAAGGCAGTGTCACTGAGGTAACTCCTCTTTCTTTGCTGTTCGCCTCCTGGATCAGGTCAGAGTATTTCTTCTGCATAACTACTATACATATCTACATTTACATTGTTCCTCTTCATCAAATTAATTGTCATAATTGTATTATTATTTTCTTACTTTGTTTGTTACTTAATCCGTTTGTTCTTTTCTGTTGATCACTGGTCCCCTTCTCAGAAGAACAACCTCCCCTTATCTCTATTTTAATTATGTAGCTCTATTACCTTCTGTTTTAATTATTTTGTATTATCATACGTATATTATAATACTCTCACTCCTGCTTTCTTTTTCAATTCTACCACAAATTGCTTCCTTTTTTCCTGTGTCTGCATTTTATGGTTTGCATTGTGAGAAGCAGGCTTTACCTTTCGGCCTGGATTCGGACGCGAATTGCCATATTTGCCTGTCATTGCAAGACCTGCCGTCACATGAGTGTTGCATTGTTCCACATGTTCTAAAAAAGGTGCCTGAAGACATTGGAGTGCCTGGATCCTTTTTCTCATACTGGTATTTATTATCTTCTGGGCTTGTGCTGATCCTTGGTTCAGCTAAGCACCCTATCTTAAGTGAATTGAGTGCGGTTCCTTTTCCATTTTTGCAACTTATTTGTGAGAGGTCCGGCGGCCTCTTGTTGAAACTGATAAGATGATCATGGTGGACATGCCTTTTCTCTTGGTTTTTCTACATTTGTTGGTAGCCACATTTATTTTTCTTTTATGTTTCTTTTAAGTTTACTCTCCTCTTTCCTGTAGATAAGGTAATTATCTGGCATATCTATAAGACTCTCTGCACAGAGCCCCCTCTTATCTATCTTTTAATAGCACTGACTTGGTTTTATTTGCCATAATACCTGATACTATTAGGAGTGAGCCACTCAGGACAGACTTAACTGACAGTAATACAATAGTAATATAAACAAGAGGTTCAAGTGTTAGAATAAGAGGGGGGCGGGGGGGACTTATTCAAACACTTAAACCTATTGTTTATATTAGAAAAATCAAACAAAGATCAACGCTAACACGCCACAGGGGGTATGTTTGTAAAAGAGTATAGGCAACACACCTATAGAAAGAGGGTCCCCCCAAAAACAAACGTAATAAGAAAGATAAAGAATACAGAAAATGGTGCACCTTTGAGGAATAAATATGTAAGTTAAATAAATATATACAGTATAAAAAAAGTCCAGGTAACTTAACACTAGTCCAAGTAAGGTAATCCAAAACAGTAGGGAAGGTTCTTTATGGAGCAGCAGGCTGAATTGATAGTAGTGGTGTTAAGGAATAAAGCTTGTAATCCGGTAGAGCATGTGGAGAGGAAACAGAAGAAAGAACTCCAATGGTATGGTATATAAATACACTGGATAACAGAAGGTATAATAATAGGGAACTACTCACAATGTCCAGAGGTTAAATACAGCTCTGGTTTGGAAAGCGTGAAGTGAAATATTCCCCACTCAAGGATATATAAGATTCTTAAGGCTTCCAATCTTGTATATGAGCAGAGTAGTCCAACTAATTAATCAGTGAAACCACTGGGAGCCTAGGGATTAGCTGAGCGATTCCAACTGCTTGTGTCAACAGTCAGGTCCTGGAAGAGGGATCAGTTCCCTGGTAGAACCTTTACCAGAGTGCATTAAGCTATAGTGGTTCTAGTGACTATAGTGTCTTTTAATGTTAGATTACATCTCAATATTACTATTAAAGTATTTATATAGTGTTAGGAACACAAATCTGTATTCCCCCCTCTAGTCACTCCCTCCCTCGTGGCCCTCCATTATGGAAAGGTTAGAACACCTTTATGTACTCACCCAATTCCAGCGCCGATCTCCCTCAGTATTGGGTTGGTGCTCCGCCTCCTCCACTGTCATCCAAGGTGAGGGGTGCTAATTAGCGGCGAGCACATTTGGCCCTCTCCATAGGAAAGCATTGAAGCAACCAATGTAGATTTACCTGACGATGCATGTCCTCATGCAGAGTGTGAGGACGTCCAGTGTCAATTAGGAGACCAAAAGTCGGTTAGCAAACCGCTAGTGCCTCTAGTGGCTGTCAATGAGACAGACACTGGAAGAAGTCTTAGTCCGTGTTTTACATTGCAAGACTAAGGGGACAGGGACACTGCACCCAGACCACTTCAATGAGCTGAAGTGGTGTGAGTGCAAATAGTGTATTTTACGATGGCAGATGATATATCATTCACGCCAACTGCTTTACCAACTTCTCCATTTTAGTCTAACTTTCTGCAATGTGGTATTAAGTTCACTGTTTAGTAAATAAACCCCACTGTATTCATTAGGAAACTGTGACACATACAGCAGCTGATGGGTAAGGTGTTATTAAAGAACAAAGAGCGGGTGGGCAAGTTGTCTGAGAAGACACAGAGGTAGACATTGATTTTGTTTTTATATGAGCTTCAGCACATACAATATAAATATATATAAAGAAGGGAGCTTTTTGGCTCTGAGCCACACGTTGTATCTGTACATGGCAGGAGCTTTAAATCAGGAAGGTGGAGAAGGCAGAAAGGTAACATCTGTTTTGTTCTTTCAAAAATGTCTCTACTGCCGTTGGCAGGGTCAGGATATCATAACATGTAAGAGCAGGCTTTCAGCTAAACACAGTGATAGGAGTGATTCTATCCAGACATCAAAATACTGTATAGAGAATATGCGTATTATCAATACAAATCATAGCTACAAAGACAGGTATAAAAATACTTTAAAACCCAAACATAATTGGAATTAGTTTCTCAATGGAATTCCAGAATAAAGTCTACAATGTGCAGTCTCTTACTCTGTCTGGATCTCAGAAGGGTTTACTTTTTAACCAGTATTGCCTTTTTTGCCTTTTTTTTTAGGATTAGATTTGACATTAACGCCGATCACACTGCAAAATGAGTAAAATCCAGATTACGAGTTTTGGGGCTCTTGCAAACTCTTGCATTAAACGTGGCGGTTTTCTTTCGATATCTACTTTATTCAGTTAGATCGATTTCATTCAATTAAAGAGCAAACAAATGAAAAGGTGAATAGGGTACGCAACTGCCCCCGTCCCACCCTTAATAATGCCCCTGCTAGAGTGATACATACTTCCCTGATGCTTACCAAGTATGTGTTCTGTTGAAACATCCTCACCAAATTTGGCAAAATCCAGAACTCGTTAAAGTCTTGTGCTCCAAAGTATGAGGCTTATACACAAATAAATAACACAACGTAGCATTTTCTAATTAAGTATCTCGACAGGCTATTTGCTGATATTGCAAATATAAGAATGAAAAAAAAGCATAACAATTAAGTGACTAAAACAAACAGTTGGGAAGTTTGCTTCGCTTTCAAAAGCATAGGTGTTTTCAATCATGGCTAGTATGTATTTTTGTGTGAAGAACAGGTTAGAAGATACCATGCATATCACATGATATATATGGTATTTGAAAGATGGAAGAGAACTTGGAAATGCATACCAATCTGTCATGCAAGCATCTCAACACACTTCAAGTCTAGAATATGCTACACGCAGTACGTAGCTCTCTCACGATCTCAGGATTTCTATTTTTAAACATGAAGAACAAGCAAATGAATTATTCTCCACTAACGGCAAGACATTTCTCAGTGATAGTCTGTTTTAAATTGTAGGGTTGTTAAGAAATTTTTCAGTATCCAATAAGACAGGTGATGATTGACAATAAATAAATAAATAAAATAAAACAAATAAATACAAAAGTAAGCAGCCTTTGCTTGCAGCCATGTTTGCTTTGTAATTCTTACGTTATCCCGTCTTAATGGACATTTGTATAGTACATAATATCCTTCTCTCATTTTGTCCATAGTTTGCAATCAATAGTTCCTGTTTACAGCTTGCGAATTCCATTATATCATTACGGAGAATGAAATAAGTACGTAATATGTGTAGAAAAGCCAAGTTAAAAAACAAATCTGTAGAATTATTGTGCTCTATAGCCATTTTAAACAAATAAAACACTTTCTATTTGTGCAAATAAATATTCCACTTAGGTCATTGGTTTAAATTAATACACTTTCATTGCAAAGTAGTCATTAAAGAGCTTAAAGGCTCCCCATAGGGTACATTTCTACACGTTCTAATCATTTCACATGTACACTGAACTCTTGCCAAAAATGCCAGAATAAATTTTTAGAAGTTCTGATTTGTACATGTTGCTATGGTTAGACTGCGTTTCTGTAATTAAACATAACCTTGGTTACTCGCTTCCCTGCGGAGTGTCACATATATTTATACATACATATACACACAATGCTGTCTATCATCTGTAAGAGTCAAACTGTACTGTGGAGCCAAAAGGTATTCACACATTGTAAATGCATGAGAACAATGCAGGGGTGGAAAAGGGGGGTGCATGTAGCTGTTAACCATTAAGCATACATGCTTTTTATCCTTGGTACTATTTAGTTTAATTAACACTTTGGAAGTTATTATGTATTTGTATTATTGTGAAAATATAACAAACACGAGAACAGACATAGTCAGGGTTATTCAATAAAATGTGCATTGTCAGGAATTCAAAGGGTTACAAAGTGAATTTCAAATGTAAGGCCAACTTGCTATACAAACACAAAGGTGATCTGCTAAAAGATAAAGATAGAGGAGTGCAGGTAAAAATATGTGTATAATATACTTATAAATGCTTGATTGTCCTTTAGATGTTACCTATATACAGAAAAGGATAAACATAGCATAATACTGTTGGACTAAAAGATTGTCAATAAGTAAATATTGGTTTCACTCACACTTTGCAGAGCCACATATAGTAGGCTCTGACTTTTGTCGCTCTTTTCAAATCCCTGATGTATTTGACTCCACCACACCTCCAGGTCTCTCCACTTTTGCCAGGATACAGGAGATATAAATGATTCCAAAGGAGATAGGGGATATAGGTCAAAAATTTATTTAACATATATAGTTAAAAACAGGGAAATCTATAAAGTGCATTCAAGTGAAAATCAATAAGGTAGCAGCACTGACGCGTTTCGACCGTCAAAACAGTCTTTTTCAAAGTGCATAAAATGTTCGTCTCCATACTCTGTATATATACCATTCGAATTTGGCGCCAAAAATCTCCGTTCGCTGGCGTCCATGTACTTCCTGGTTTCGCCGGCCGGCTTACTTGTCTCCGCCCATTTTTACGTCAGATTGCGTTTAGTTGCGTCTGACGTCAGATGTCTTTTTCCCGAACCGGAAGTAACTCAAATTAGCTCCCTGAAGCTGCCGCAGCCATCTTAAAAGAGTCTTTATAATATATTCAGTATGGGACTATCCTGGCAATATATTCTTCAATTTGTAACAAAGTACAAACATCTCGATCTTTATAAACCTATGTTGCTAATAAAAAGCATATGCAATTGCACAGACATATTTTTCATAAGTATATTTAAAAGAAGAGAAGAGAATAACATATAACATTTAAAACAAGAGAGAAAGAGATAACATCATTAATATGTCTGTGAAACACAGAACAGTAAAACATATAGATTGTTAATACATATATTCATAAAAAATATATATATAGAAAATCATTTTATATTAAAATCATAACTATAAACCGTTTTTTAAAAATAATTAAATGAGCACACTCATTTCAAAATCCATATTAAGTCCTTTAGGTGATAGTGTGTCCAAATTAAAAATCCAACCCATTTCACATCTACTCAAATTTGCGTTGATATCACCTCCTCTCCAATGTTTTGTAACCGTTTGAATTCCATAAAACTTTATATGACTTGGGTCCTGATCGTGGTGTTCAAGAAAATGTAGAGAGACATTATGGGTTTTAAGTCCTTTTTTGATGTTATATATGTGTTCACGCACCCTCGTGGCCACACATCTAGATGTTTTGCCCACATATTGTAGACCACAGGGGCACTCCAACACATATATAACATTCTTAGTCTTACAAGAGATAAATTTATCTATCTTGTACTCTTTTAAATTAACATTGGAGTGGAAGGATAAAATCTTTTTTTCTTTTATTTTAGATGTTCTACATCCCATACATTTTCCACAAAAATTAAAACCTTTTAAAATGGTCTTCTGACTGTTTAAAAAATTATTGTCAGTTTTTTCAATAAAACTCGATGTTAAAATTTGCTTAAGATTCTGAGCCCCCCTATATATAATTTTAGGTTTCTCTCCTATATAAGGTGCAATATCATCATCTTGTTGAAGTAAATGCCAGTTCTTATTAAAAATTTGCTTCAGTTTTGAATGATTTTTGTTAAAATTAAATATTAGTGGGATTGTATCTTCATATTTTTTATCATTCTTTTGCTGGTATTTCAACAATTCTTCTCTATTTAATTCCCCAATTTTTTGAATTGTATTCTCAAGACTTGCTTCCTTATAACCTTTTTCTAAAAATTGACCTTTTAGTGAGGAGGCCTGTAAATTATATTTTTCTATTTCTGAACAGTTCCTTCTCAATCTAAGGAATTGGCCTCTTGGGATATTATCCAGCCAAGGTGGAAAGTGACAGCTTCCCTTTTCTATGAAGCTGTTCACATCCACCTGTTTAAAGAATGTACATGTCTCAATTTTGTTCTTTTTAATATAGATGTTTAAATCTAAAAAATCTATAGTTTGTTGGTTGATTGTATGGGTTAGTTTAATATTCCATTGATTAGTATTAAGATAATTTAAAAAATCTAAAGCTGATGATTCACCACCTTTCCAAATAAAGAAAATATCATCAATATATCTTCTATAGAGGACCAGGTTCGCTACCCAGTCATGTTGGGAAAAAACAAAATTTTCTTCCCAATGGGCCATAAATAAATTAGCATAACTGGGAGCGAACCTGGTCCCCATAGCAGTTCCTCTGCATTGTAGGTAAAAATCACCTTCAAACCAAAAGAAATTATTGTTTAAAATAAATTTGATAGATTCCAAGATAAAATCAATCTGTTCTTCATGATACATTTTAGAAGTCTGGAGAAAACATCTCGTTGCTTCACAGCCTCTATCATGTTGAATACATGTATAGAGGCTGGCTACGTCACATGTGACAAGTAAAAAATCTTCCTCCCACTTAACATCTTTCAAAATTTGTAACAGACTCATGGAGTCTTTAAGGAAAGAAGGACAAGTCCTAACTATCGGCTGTAGAAATGTATCAACATATTTAGATAAAGGTGATAATAGTGATCCTATCCCTGAGACTATAGGTCTCCCAGGTGGATTTTGTATATCTTTGTGTAACTTTGGTAAAACATATATAACGGGTGTTCTTGGGAATTCTGTATTCAAAAATTTATATTCTTTGGACATTAAAATTCCCTTCATAAGACCCTTATCTAAGATTTTAATATACTCTCTCCTTATTTCAGTCGATGGGTCACTTTTAAGTTTTCTATACGTTTCTTGATCATCTAATTGTCGTTTGATTTCCGCTATATAACTGTCCTTACTCAAAATGACCACTCCACCCCCCTTATCGGCAGGTTTGATAACTATATTTTTATCTTTCTTTAGATCTATCATTGCTTTTTTCTCTTTAATGGTTAGGTTATTCTGATATTTATTGTTTTTAACTTTTATTTCTTTTATATCCTTAATGCAGGCTTTTTCAAATACTTTCATTTCTTTTGATTTTAAATAAGTAGGATAGAATTTTGAGGGGTTCTTTAAATCTGTATGTTGAAATTCATTAGTTTCATCATCTTGGTTTCTCATACTATTAATTTCCTTCTCTTTAAAAAACTTTTTTAAACAAAGTTTCCTAGTGAACCTATTTAAATCTGTGTAGGTTTCAAATTTATTGATTGGACAACTAGGAACGAATTTAAAACCTTTACTTAAAACTTTCTTATGATTGTCATCTAAAATTTTATCCGATAGGTTAAAAATCTTTATCTCCGCCTTATTTTTCCTTCGGGTCTCCTCATTTCTCTCATTTCCATTTCCTCCAATTCTCCTATCTCTCCCTCCTCGTACTCTCTGTGTCTTCTTTTCTGTGGGAATGGGCTCATATAACACCTGTCTCTTTGGCCTCTCTCTAAAAAAGGATCATAGTTTCCATTATCATTTCGTTTTAATGGTTCATACCTATTATATGTAGGAATAAATCTCTTTGGTGGTAATGGGGTCCTATATTGCTCTCTTTCTTTTTTCCTATTATCTCTTCCATTTGTTTTCCTACTCTCAACTTTTTGAGGATATTTATTCTTCTTTTTTACTTCTATCCAATCATTGGGTTCATTCCTTTTTGGATATGAGATAGACTCTTTTCTAAGTAAATTTATTTTATCCTTCTTTTGAGTCATCCTATTCTCATATTTTTTCTCAAAGTTCTTATTGATTCTAGGTTTCTTTCTAACGTTATTGGTTGCATAATCATTATGATCTCTTTGAAATTTACTCTTTTTACTGGAAATTAATGATGCTTCCAATTTTTCCAACTTAGTACTAATTGCATTGGTCAATAGTACAAAATCTTCAGTCCCTATGAATGGTTCCAGTTTATTCTGAATAATTTTTATTTTCTTATCTAAATCTTCCAGATTAATATTCCTCTGATCAATAATGATTTGCATCATGGTATTGGAGAAGGATTCTAAAGCCCCTTCCCAAATACCCATGAATCTACTGTCTCCTTGATCAAACGTAGGATCTGCGCAACATAAGGCACTTATAAAGTTGTAAGATATTGATCCCATCCCGTCCCATGCATAATGGGGTAGCTAGTTTAGGATAATTTGCAATTACTTAGATGTGACTTTCAATGCCCATGGCAGGATTATTAATGCTCATATTAAAGTTGGTCAAGGAAAGAACCTTACTACTCCACAAACACATTGGCCAACTTAAAGCGGCACTGTCTATCACGAAGATGGGATCTTTATACTCATATTGACTGTGTTGGAATTGCAGAAGTAAGTAAAAGTAGCAGAGACTACACAAGGGAAGGTTTCTCAAACTTTACATGGAAACATGCAAAAAAGCAGAGTAAATTGAGTGATGGTGGTACACTCACATAAACCCAGTGTAGCACTACCTAAATCAACACTCACCCTTTAAAAAAGGTGTATGTTGATGGCATATGCTAGAAAAAAAAGAGATGTGTATATATAGTGTAATATGGTCAGTATACTAGTGCAGTAAATTAATATTGGATGCACTCATATAGATTAGAGCCAGACAAGGACAGGCTTAGATATCTACAGCAGGGGTATACTGTGTTGAAAAACAGGAAATAACAATTACAGGGTGCGCCAAGAAGAAAGTAAATAAATAAAATGGATAATAGGAAAAAAAAAAAAAATACCAGGGAAACAGGCAAACTAAAGTCTCTAATTCACAGGTATATTCTTCTTAAATTCTCAGGACGTCCAGTTTGGATAGCGCTGTTCCATCCCTCTTATTTTTTTCTTGTATACTGTGTTGAACATAGCTCTACAGGAACCATAGGTAACTTGGAAAATTTTTCCAACTTAGCTACTTTGGCCTTACATTTTAACTTGCCAATGGATCTCATTTTAGTAAATAACCCTAAGTGGTAGAAAGTTAGATTGGATTGGATTTCATATTTTCTACCTTAAATAAGGCTAAGGTATCATTATTTGACATATAACTGTCTTATGAGTAGATGTTTGCATGGGAAGAGAGAGGGTTAATATGTTACTTAAGTGATCCGGAACAAACTCTGATGGGTATTGACAAATGATTTGCTTTAACCATAAATTGAAAAAAAAGTGCTACACATTTGTGTCAGACTATAACTATAAAATATGTTAAGTACACAGAGACTGATCAGGCTATTTCGACATGTAGCTCAGCTCAGAGACATACAAGCAATCAATTGATAGATGCATATTTACTTCCTGACACATTTAATCCATTATTTCATTTTCAAATATAATGTGGCTTTCAATTGAGTGTTTCTCGTTCATGTTTTTGGTTTATTGTCCAATGGTTAATAGTTACATTGGCTTCCTGTATCCTGTAGGAGTCAATTCAAAGTGCTAACCCATACTGATAAAGCACTGAACAATTCTAGCCCCTCTTATATCTCTTCACAGATCAATAGGTATGCCCCTTCTCAGTCTCTCCGCTCTGCTCGTGACCTTCTCCTGTCCGCTGCTTGCACCCGTACAGGCAACTCATGCTTGCAGGACGTCTCGTGGGCGTCTCCCTTCCTGTGGAATAGCCTGCCTATCGCTATCAGACTCTCCCCTAGTCTTCAATCGTTTATCAAGTGCCTTAAAACCCATCTCTTTAGGAAAGCTTATGGCCTCCCAAAGTAACCTCTACCTTTCATACCTTTCTCTTGCTCTCTCCTAAAGAGTAGCACTCTACTCTTTCCTCCAGCACTACTTCACTCCCACCTTATTTGATTGCTATTTCCTATCCTAATGTGTTTTATACCCCCCCTCCTACAAACTGTAAGCTCGTTTGAGCAGGGACCTCTTCAACCTATCGTTCCTGTAAGTTTTTTTGTAATTGTCCTATTTATAGTTAAATACCCCCTCTCATAATATTGTAAAGCGCTACGGAATCTGTTGGCGCTATATAAACGGCGATAATAATAATAATAACGTATCAGGTTTTTGATACATTGTTAAAATAGTAGACCTAGCTAACATAATACAGATAAAGACAGTTACAAACATGGAGTTGTGGATATGTTTTTTTTCTTTTCTTTTAATGAAATCATCTTTATTGGTTTATTGCTAGGTAGGTCATTTTTTTTATATGGTGCCTCTGAGGAAATGTTACTAGCATATTATGCAAAAAGGTGTCTGTTTTAATTGTCAATTTTATTTTTATTACATTTTAATCGTTATTTTTGAACTTACGTAGGGACTGAAAATAAGCATTTGCTTTTCGCATACTGATCGATGAGGTACATTTAATGCATGAAGTGATAAGGATTTTACATATTTTGCCTGTTCTGCCTACAGTGTTGTTCATCAGTTTTCTCCAGTTTATTCTTCATCCCAAATGCATAACATTGCATTTATTTTTAAGGATCTTTTTTTATAGAATGACCTACTCTATAAAATACTCATATTGACGGTGTTGAAATTTCACTGAAATTCAGGATGAAAACTCTTTTCATCCTGATGTTGAGATGTTACAGGGGTATCAAGCTATGTATTTTGATAGTATTATCGGCCTCATTCTATTTTATACATTTGTATAAGTGTGACATCTGGCTGCCCTACACAATGTCACTTGATTGACTACCTTATGTATCTGGTGTTATCACTTTCAGTCCTGCCTGGATCATACAGGTGATCATGCTGGCCTTTAAAAAAAAATAGACCCAAATGTTGAGGATTTATTAACATAATCTTGTCTTGACACCTGGATTTGTTAGTTACATAAAGATTCACAACATGTCAAAAGAGAGAATTTATTAGACTTTTCTTAAACAAAGGCTCATAAAAAGCGAAATAAGTTGAAAAGAGGATTATCTTCAGACAAAGTGAATATCCCGTGATGGACCTTTTCCACAAAGTCCTCAAAAGCGACAAAAAGTTGAAGACTTCATGGCTTGATTCTCCTCTACAATAATTTCTTGATTGAAATTAATTTTAAACCTTGTGGTAATATTCGAATACTTGAAATCTTAGGGGAAGAGGAAAAATGCATTTTAGGAATTAGAAAAGTACGTTTTTACGGAGAATACTGAATTATACTGTTGTCTTGGTTAGAAAGGATATCTGGAACGTGCTCAAATTGTGGTTTTGTATGGCTATTTTTGCTCACAGATCCTTTGTAAGCATTGTTTCATGTAGGAGTTTTTATCACGAACTTCAATCACTGCATCTCTGACAAGTTCAATGAACATCTGCGGCCATAACTTTTGCAGGGATTCATTTTTCATATTGATGTCAGCAGCTTCATTTGCAAGGTCCTGTACGTAGGTATGGCAAAAGGCCTTCTTTTCTTTGATTTCCTGAAAAGAAAACATTCATTCATTTTAGTAATTAGCATAGGTATTTGAAGTAAAACAAACAAACAAAGTATTTGTCAGGTTTCTGCCTGCATAGGATAAAGAAAATAAAAGAAGCCTAAAATGATAGTCACATAAATAACATTTATTTCTAATGTAACAGTATTTAATTCTTAAGAAATATATAACCAAAAACACAGGAGTGGTGGAATGTTCAGATTAAAGGTGAAACTGTCACTTTCCAGGATTTTTAATAAGACGTTGACAAATGTACAATTCCACACGTTTTTATGTTGCTACTAGAAACCTCCATCTTAACTCCCTTGTCAGAGCATGTTGTGAAAAAGGTTAGCATGAGTTATCAGTGATTTTCTAAGTTTGATTAAATGATAGAATTTCCAGAGTTCCGTTTTAAAGGAACACTATAGTCACCTAAACAACTTTAGCTTAATGAAGCAGTTTTAGTATATAGATCATGCTTCTCATGTTTCACTGCTCAATTCTCTGCCATTTAGGAGTTAAATCACTTTGTTTCTGTTTATTCAGCCCTTGTCACACCTCCCCTGACTCTGATTGACACAGCCTGCATGAAAAAATCTGGTTTCACTTTCAATCAGATGTAATTTACCTTAAACAATTGTATCTCTTTCTCTGTAAATTGAACTTTAATCACATACAGGAGGCTCTTGCAGGGTCTAGCAAGCTATTAACATTGCAGGGGGTAAGAAAATCTAAACTAAACAGAACTTGCAATAAAGCAAGGATAAACATTAGATGACTCGTTACAGGAAGTATTTAGAAAGGCTGTGTACGTCGCATGCAGGGAGGTGTGACTCGGGTTCATAAACAAAGTTATTTAACTCCTAAATGGCAGCGAATTGAGCAGTGAGACTGCAAGGACATGATCTATACACCAAAACTGCTTCATTAAGCTAAAGTTGTTTTGGTGACTATAGTGTTCCTTTAACCCCTTAAGGACCAAACTTCTGGAATAAAAGGGAATCATGACATGTAACACATGTCATGTGTCCTTAAGGGGTCAAGTAAACCACTGGTATAGAATTAGATACTAAACTAGCCAGAAACAAGTGAGACACAACTGTCTAAATCTTACATTTGTAGTGAGCTCAAAAAGTGACAAAAACACCCAAATTATTAATATACATTCTCAAAACATGGATTATTGAGAAGGGATCTTGTGGAAATATGAGATGGAAATCGATTTAAAAAAAAAAAATGTTTAAAACTCACCCAGTATTGTGTTGCACCCAGTATACATGGAGACAGGGTAACACTGTAATTAAATGAATGCACACCTGTACATCTAGAAAGAATTCATGTAATAAGGTGGGAAAGCAATTATTTCCCCTCTATATACTAAACAAATGCACCAAGAGCCATAAGAGTGCATTCTAGTTATTAATTTAAACAACTGAGGAGAGTGTAGGTGCATGTAGAGCTAAAATATAAATACATTTGGTTAACTGCATTCTAAATAGACAAGGCACGCGTTAAATTCACTATAATACGGTTTTGGCACTAGTGGGGAATCAACTTTTGTGCTTATGAGAAATTATATATTTTTTTTTAGAGGAACATAGTTCACCCAGTTTTGATCCTTCCATAGTGTAGGGTGTAAGGAACTATCTGTATAACTCTCCTGTCATCATACAAAACCACATTGAGAAGTCATAGGGGAAGTATAGTGTGCACACATTGTACGACTCCCACGGAGGAGGGTCAGGATTGACAAAGGAATCTCAGCCACTTCCTGAACCATGAATATTCTTAGGATCTGCAGCATACAGTGGACATTTATAGGTACATTTTTTTAATATTTACTTTTTTCATTTTGTATTATTTATTGTTATTACAGATTGATAATCTTACACGTAACTACATAACACATGGGTATCATTTTGTGACAAAACTGTAAATATGAAGAAAATACTTAAATATGGATTTCAAAAACCAAACCCAAGGTAAACAAGTACAAACGTATTTTAAGTAAAGAATGAACAGTAAAATCGTGGAAAGGAAGATAGTATTATAAGAAAACCATAAAGAGTTATAAGTAGTTGTGTTGTTCGAATGTGGGTACATAGAGGGTAATATAATAAAGAAGGACAATGGATGAGGCTACTATTAGAAGAAAAAAAATGAATTAAAAGAATTAACCAAAACATAATGAGAAGAGCTCTAAAGAATGCACAGATAGTGAAACTAATGATATTTTAATTTTTGGCCAAGATTTCTCTCCTAAGAAGGGACAGCAACCTTGAGTCCCCACATGTCCTATGAGGCCTGTCCCCTGCAGTTTTCAGGTAAGAAAATGCCCATAATAAAATCAGGGCAAGCCGACCCCAAGCAGGACTGGTGCCTAAGGCAGCCACAGCCCTGAGCTTTATGTGGGTCTCTCTTGGCAGATGCCTTTTCTGCTCAAATATACTGTTCGACAAGGGTTTTAATGTTTGGAAATGATATGGACAGTGGAAGCTTATGACACCTGGAACAGGCTGAGATTTAACATATAGGACTTCGATTTAGTCATTATAAAATAAAAAATAAATAATGAATAGTAAAATTTGTAAATAAACAATGGATAGTTAAATCTCCCGATTTCTTAGGGAGGAGGGTCAGGGAGGGTAGTTGCTTTAAAGTGAAAAAAGACTTAAGTAAATCTTATATCCTGAAACAATTTATTTTTTATTTTTTTAGAGTAGATGTATAACAGTTCAATTGTATCTGAATAATATAATACACATTTTAATTCTATTCCTTACATACTATGCAATGCATTACCTTACTCAGCAAACATTTTTTTTATTATTATTATCAGGGTTATTTTCCGAGATGAGAATTCAAAGTGAATTTTACACTTAAGCCCAGTCTAACCACACTGAAAGTATAGACTTAAATAATTTTTCCAGTCTGGCTGTTTTGACTCTAAATTTGAAATTCACTTTAGTGAATAACTGTATGTGTTTTGAGTAGCTTCCTGTACTATGTGTCACTTTCGTTTACTAGTTTATTCTCGTGTTCTGGGTGCTTGGAAATAGTACATACTGCTGATTTCCAGTTTACCAATGCAGACTTCAATCATTCATTTTTCGTGTTATGTGCCAAAGCTAGTCTAGCTAGTCTGCCTGTATTAATAAAACATAACCCCCCAGTGGTTTCTAAGGTTTGGGTTAGCATAATTCAAATGTTTTTTTCCAGTTTCCTTTAACCATATCTCCACTTTGTTTAGGCTGAGAGTTAATCTGAGAACAAAAAAACGTTAACTAGATATGAGCTCAGAAACACATTGCACACTTTAGGGCAGTCAGACTACAGATACCCCTCCCCCCCATGACACCAAAGGCGGATTTGATAATCAAAACCCCATAACAGCTAATATGTACCAAGCTTCGTTTACAATGCTTTCTACTTACATTAACAGCATGCAAACAGGTAGAAATCAATCTGAGTTTACAAAAAAAAGTTTTGTTACCTCAAAAGGTATGGTGGATAGCGACGGTGATTACATGGGAACTATCAACAAACAAAAAAAGATCAAAAAGGAAAAAAAATGGAAAATGTATGCAATGACAATCAAGTGTCTGACTTGCTGATTTAGTCCACAGAAACATTAGGGAGGAAGGCCCACGAGGAAGCCACGGTTTTAGTAAAAAAGGAAGTAGTAATCCTCTCAGGAGCTGGCTTGTTAGCTAGGGTATATGCCTTCTGGATCATGTAGTGGAGCCACTTGACAAAAATGAGGCTGAAGAATAATAACCAAGCAAAGAAGAATTCCAGGATAGCCAAAAGGCCTCAGCAGAATACTTTACAACATGAACAACATCCAAATTATGGAACAACCTCTACTTCTCAGACGAAGGACAAAAGGAAAGAACAACAACCGTTTGGTTTAAAATTAGAGGCAACACTTTGGAAAAAGAAGGGGCCCACAAGCTAAAGAAATCTTCAGAAATATTTATTGCAGAGGAAACTGTCAGAAGAATCAAGACCTTCTAGGATAACAAATGTGAATATAAGTAAGCATTGGCACAGTACACAGCACCTAGAATACCATGTTCAGAGTCCAAGGATTTCAAGTCCTAAAAGAGCTGAAATTTAGAGTCTTCAAGGTATTTCTGTCTGGCCAAACACTTATCCAATCCTTCTTGAAGGAGTCCAACAGTGCAAGGAAGCTTAAAAGATTTCCAACGGTACCCACCAAGAAAAAACAGCATGCCAGGTATGTGTGGCATACTTTGTGGTAAAAACGACTGGTTATAGGTAGCGATGTCGCGAACTGTCCGCCGGCGAAGAATAGCGTGTTCGCGTTGCGCGAACATATCCGATTTCCGGTCCGCCCCCTATACGTCATCATTGAGTAAACTTTGACCCGGAACCTCACAGTCAGCAGACACTTCCTGGGAGGGAGGGTCTGCTGCTGATTGGGTGGAATGTGTCTGCTGGCTGTGAGGTTCCGGGTCAAAGTTTACTCAATGATGACGTATAGGGGGCGGACCGGAAATCGGATATGTTCGCCCAACGCGAACACGCTATTGTTCGCCAGCGGACAGTTCTCGAACAGTTCGGCAGACAGTTCGCGACATCTCTAGTTATAGGTTGTCAAGTTTGAAGTAAGGCCTCAATGATCTTATTTGAAAACATCTGCAATGAAACATCAAACAACCAATCTACAAGCCATCAAAGACAGAGCCGAACTTCTGGATGAACCACTTAATTTCTATGGAGGCCAGGAAATAAACTTGCACACCAGGCACCAGTGAGCTCTTTGAGAGGTTGATACATCACCCGTACTTTATCAACACCAAGACTAGACTGCCAGGTTGTAAGAAGTCATGTGTATCAGGATCGTCCAAGTATGAGACAAATGGAAAAGATGCTCGCATCAGCCATCAGAGCACCAAGCAGGGCCAGTCTTGAAAGGTGAACTACAAGAAAAAGTTTTGATTTGGAAGGATCAGATTACAATTATTATGCATGCGTCAGACTGACAGTTATTAGGAACTGGCCCTCCAGTGCCCCCCCCCCGAGGAACAAGTTCAAGGACCAGAGCTCCATGATTGGCTGGATGTTCTCTCCATAATTGGCTTCAGGAACAGGTTTTGAGTTGCACCTCAGACCCTGTTTGGGAACAGAAAAATGTATCTTCTTTATGTTCCCAAACAGGGTTTGGGGTTGAACTCAAAATGTGTTCCTGATCCCAAAGAAGGAATATATCCAGAAAGGTCTGAGCCCTGAGAGGGTCACAGGAAGGATGAAACAGCAGGAACCAATCCAGAGGAGGGCAGTGCTGAAAGTCCAGCTAGTAACCTGATAAAATCACAGCCACGTTCTGAGACAGACCGGGTCCAAGTGTCCCTGAAGAACTGCAAATATCCTCCCACAAGGAGCTCGGGTCATGGGGGGTGGGAGGTGAACACATTCCTGCAGACTTCGTAGGACTGGCAACTTTGTTGATCTGCATTGCAATGGCCTTTTATATCATCACATTCCTGGAATATCTTTGGACACATAAAATAATTGACAATAAATTACTCCAAATAATAACTCCAGAAATGTGATCCTATAGAAGAAAACATTAACTAATTTTCTCAGGACTTTCAGGAATGGGAAAAATAAAAGAGTAAAAAAACAGCAACCAATCTAAAATTAGTGTGGGTCATTCTTGCATGTTCACATATAGATTTCAGATATATGTGTAAACAAATTCTTGGAGGAAATGTAAAGTCACAACAAGCTGTGACATATAATTGAAGTAAAAATAGAGCAACATTATCCTGAAAATACTGATTTAATACTGAGCTACATGTTATCACATCATTATAAGCTAATGAAAAGTCAAAACAATGAGTTGGGATTTTTTCTGCCTGAAAGCATTAGATCTTGACTTGGGTCACCCATGCTAACCATAAAATAAAAAAACTCATTTGATAAGAGTCAGAAAATCCTTTCCAGCTGATTACTATGAGAAACTTATTTTTTCACAAACAAGCTCAACTGGGGATCCTCATTAGCAGAGCTTTTAGTGGCAAATCATATTTACTTTGCTATTTTATTGCTGATGGGAAACAGGACTTGGCAGATATTCTTTTTAATGTGGGTTTTTAAACCCAAAGTAAGATATGAAACCAGCTGTGAAATGTTCTAACAACAGAATGAGACAAAGAATTCACGCGTGTTTCAAGAATGCCGTAATTCACTGATTATTGCACACGCTCATTATAGAGCACTCCAGAAGCATATTTAATAACTCTAATGATTACATTTAGACAGGAAAACATGCTATCAGGCAGTGGAAATGTCTGACTTAACTAACAAGTATGAACTGAATATAAATATTTATATACATTTAAAAAAGAGTAAAATGTGTATGTTACACTGCTGTCTTCTAAAGACCTATATATGCTCCATTTATTTTAAATATATCATCTTAATAGCTACAATTATACATATTTTTTGTTATCGGTTTAAATAAGTTATATTGCTTTAGCCAACTCTATGGAGAGCACAATCCACATGTTATCTTAAAGTGAACTGCTATCCACAAAGTATATTACACCTCCATGAACTATCTTGCCGAAATTGCCAAAAAATGTACTGCTTGTTAGATATTGGAGATCGTAGGCTCTCGCCATATATAGAGAATTTTATACTGATTCTCAAGGTGATTGTCACAAACGGTACCTCTACTTTTTTTCTAAAGTAGATTTTCAATGTGTTGTATCCCCGATCCAAATCCATTAAAACCTTCTTTCAGTGTTTCAGAGATCATAATAAATTCTGAGAGAATCGAATTAAGTAAAATTTTGTTTTCAATTTATCACATGACATGAGGGAATTTCATCCAAATTATATACAGAATAGGAATGCCAAACATTAAAATCTAATTGTGACATATGATAAATTGAAATAGATAAAGGCATTGCTCTCAACTTGGGGGATAGACTCATAGCTTTAAAAATAATATCCCACACCTTGAGGGTGTTCTTGGTAGTAGGAAACATTTCTGAGATCTCAGGACAATTGGGTAAAGGCAGCCATCATAGAAACATAGAATGTGACGGCAGATAAGAACCATTCGGCCCATCAGGTCTGCCCAATTTTCTAAACACTTTCATTAGTCCCTGGCCTTATCTTATAATTAGGATAGCCTTATGCATATCCCACGCATGCTTAATTTCCGTCACTGTGTTAACCTCTACCACTTCAGCTGGAAGGCTATTCCATGCATCCACTACCCTCTCATTAAAGTAATACTTCCTGATATTTCTAAACCTTTGCCCCTCTAATTTAAGACTATGTCCTCTTGTTGTTTTTCTTCTTTTAAATATAGTCTTCTCCTTTACTGTGTTGATTCCCTTTATGTATTTAAATGTTTCTATCATATCCTCCCAGTCTCGTCTTTCCTCAAAGCTATAAATGTTATGATCCTTTTAACTTTTCCTTGTAAGTTTTAACCTGCAATCCATGAACCAGTTTAGTAACCCTTCTCTGAACTCTCTCTAAACTATAAATATCCTTCTGAAGATACGGTCTCCAGTACTGCGTACAATACTCTTTGTGAGGTCTCACCAGTGTTCTGTACAATGGCATGAGCACTTCCCTCTTTCTACTGCTAATACCTCTCCCTATACAACCAAGCATTCTGCTAGCATTTCCTGCTGCTCTTTAAGTCATCAGAAATAATCACCCCTAAATCCCTTTCCTCAGCTGTTGAGGTTAGGACTCTATCAAATATTCTGTACTCTGCCCTTGGGTTTTTACGCCCAAAGATGCATCTTGCACTTATCCACATTAAATGTCAGCTACCACAACTCTGACTATTTTTCTAGTTTACCTAAATCATTTGCCATTTGTAGTGATGTCCCGAACGGTTCGCCGAACGGTTTGCCGCGGACTCATCATTGAGTAAACTTTGACCCTGTACCTCATAGTCAGCAGACACATTCCAGCCAATCAGCAGCAGACCCTCCCTCCCAGACCCTCCCACCTCCTGGACAGCTCACTAAGAATGCAGCTTCACAATGAATGTAAAATGGATGCTGCCCAGGAGGTGGGAGGGTCTGGGAGGGAGGGTCTGCTGCTGATTGGCTGGAATGTGTCTGCTGACTGTGAGGTACAGGGTCAAAGTTTACTCAATGATGAGTCCGCGGCGAACCGTTCGGGACATCACTAGCCATTTGGCTTCATCTTCTTCTGTAAACTCAAATGTAACAAATGACTAATTTGTCCTTTTTTTCTAACTTAGGTCAATTTCCTTAATTTTCATCTGTAAATACTGAACAAAAATATTAACTGAGGTAGTCGGCTAGACATTTATCCTCTCCTACATACCTTCCTTCTTTTGTTTTTAATCTAACTAATCCTTGTTTTACTTTTCTTTTCTCATTTATGTATCTAAAAAATGTTTTGTCCCCTTTTTTTACTGACTGTGCTATTTTCTCTTCTGTGTGTGATTTGGAAGCTTTTATAACTTGCTAAGCCTCTTTCTGCCTAATCTTATAGATCATTCTGTCTTCCTCACTCTGTTTTTTTTTATATAATTACTAAATGCTAACAGTTTTTTACTATTTTGGACACATTTGCGGTGTACCACAGTGCTTTCTTAAATTGTTTGATTTTTACTGACAAGCCTAAAGCAATTTTCTGTTGCCTTCAGCAGTGCAACTTTTAACACCTTAGTGACCAGACCGTTTTTCAACTTTCTTACCATTAAGGACCAGGGCTGTTTTTGCATTTCTGTGCTGTTTGTGTTTAGCTGTAATTTTCCTCTTACTCATTTGCTGTACCGACACATATTATATACCGTTTTTCTTGCCATTAAATGGTCTTTCTAAAGATACCATTATTTTCATCATATCATATCATATCAGTTACTATAAAAAAAATTATAAATATCATGATTTTTTTTTTTTTTTAAAAACACACTTTTTCTAACCTTGGCCCCCAAAATCTGTTACGCACCTACAACCGCCCAAAAACACCCGGGCTAAATAGTTTCTAAATTTTGTTCTGCGTTTAGAAATACCCAATGTTAACATATTTTTAGCTTATTTTTTTAGCTTATTATTTTTATTTATTCATATATGCATAGATATATATATATTTTCATTGTAAGTGTATTTTGATATAAATATATAATTATCAAAATACAGTTAGAATAAAATTACTATATATTTATAATTTTGTTTTATTTAAAAAAAATGTATTTAATTATTATTTATATTTTCTAATATATATATATATATATATATATATATATATATATATATATATATATACACACACACACAAACACATTATATATAGTTTTATATATATATATATATATATATATATATATATACACACACACACACACACACACATACACATATATAGCCTTTTTTTTTTTTTTTACTAAACATAATTTTTTTTTTTTTACAGATGCAGGGAGACTGACAGCCCAGGCAGGCCCCCTGCAGGCAGCACTATGGATGCCTATTGCGGCCATGTAATCGTTCTTTCAGAGCGAAACATGGCCCGCATGGGGCCTAATTTGCAGGCAGTCCCACCAGACCAGGAGCAACACCGATCGCAGGCGGGGGAACGGTGACAATCAGGTAAGTAACTAATTTGCTGCAGATGTACTCGGTACATCCGCGTTCCTTAAGGACCGTTTTTGTCTGACGTATCTAGTACATCCACGGTCCTTAAGGAGTTAAATAATCCCATTTCTCCTGGACTCCATCTAAACTGCTCTAGTCTGATAACTCCTTTACACATATTCTACTTTTTGAAAAGTCTGTTTTTCTAAAGTCTAAAACTATTGTTTTTGTGTGGTGTGACTTAGTCACTGTTCTTATATTAAACCATACTGACTGATGATCACTGGATCCTAAACTTTCACCTACAGTAATATCGGATACCAAATCTCCATTTGTTAACTCTCCAACCTCTTAACGAGTTGGCTCCTCAACTACTAGTTTAAGAGATAATCCCAGTAGGGAGTTTAAAATATGTGTGCTCCTGGCACAAGCAACTAATTTGGTTTTCCAGTTCACATCAGGAATATTAAAGTCACCCATGATGATAACTTCCCCCTTCATTGTCATTTTAGCTATTTCCTCAACCAGTGGCGTACATACCAGGGTCGCAGGGGTCGCCCCTGCGACCCGGTATGTAGCCACAGGGCCAGCCTCTTCTCCTGGGGGGCCCAGGAGCCGGCCACCCCAGGCCCCCCGAGGCTGGCCCTGCTGTCACACACACACTCCTGGGCGGGTGGCCGGTCGGGCAGGCGGGCGCGCGAGGGAGCACTCAGTGCTTCCTCTTCAGCTCCCTCGCGCACCGCACTGATACCGGAGCCGGAAGATGACGTCATCTTCCGGCGCCGACATCCCTACGCGGCGCGCAAGGGAGCTGAAGAGGAAGCAGTGAGTGCTCCCTCGCGCGCCCGCCTGCCCGACCGGCCACCCGCCAAGGAGCCCAGCAGCACCACTGGACCCCAGGGAATCCCCCCAGCACTCCAAAAGGTAAGGAGGCTGGGGGGATAAAAAAAATGTTTAAAAAGTGTTAGTGTTAGAGTGAGTGTTAGAGTGAGTGTGAGTGTTAGAATGAATGTTAGTGTGAGTGTTAGTGTTAGAATGAATGTGAGTGTGAGTGTTAGAGTGTGAGTGTTAGAGTGAGTGTTAGAGTGAGTGTGAGTGTTAGAATGAATGTTAGTGTGAGTGTTAGTGTTAGAATGTGAGTGTGAGTGTTAGAGTGTTAGTGTGAGTGTTAGTGTGAGTGTTAGAGTGAGTGTTAGAGTGAGTGTTAGAGTGAGTGTTAATGTGAGTGTTAGAGTGAGTGTTAGAGTGAGTGTTAGAGTGAGTGTTAGAGTGAGTGTTAGAGTGTGTGTCTTACTGAGTCTGTTTGATGTCTGTTAGTGAGTGTGTGTTTGTCAATGAGAGTGTATGTTTTGTAAGTGAGTGTGTGAGTGTGTATGTATGTCTGTCGCTGAGTGTGTCTCTGTCAGTAAATGTGTGTGTCTGTTAGCTAGCGTGTATGCGTCTGTAAGTGAGAGTGTGTGTGTCTTCAGCACTTACCTTTCTCCAGCGCCGGACTCCCTTGGCGCTGGGGATCCCTTAGCCTCTCAGCTCCGAATGAGACCGCGCACGCATTCAAACCGCCCACAGGAAAGCATTACTCAAAGCTTTCCTATGGACGTTCAGTGTGGTCCTCTAGCAGCTGTCAGTGAGACAGCCACTAGAGGCTGGATTAACCCTCAGTGAAACATAGCAGTTTCTCTGAAACTGCTATGTTTTCAACTGCAGAGTTAAAACTAGAGGGACCTGACACCCAGACAACTTCATTGAGCTGATGTGATCTGGGTGTCTGTAGTGGTCCTTTAAAGGACCACTATAGTGCCAGGAAAACATACTCGTTTTCCTGGCACTATAGTGCCCTGAGGGTGCCCCCACCCTCAGGGACCCCCTCCCGCCCGGCTCTGGAAGGGGAAGGGGTAAAACTTACCTTTTTCCAGCGCTGGGCGGAGAGCTCTCCTCCTCCGATCCTCTTCTCCTCCCCGTCGGCTGTATGCGCGCAAGCGCGCGCATTCAGCCGGTCACATAGGAAAGCATTGATAATGCTTTCCTATGGACGCTGGCGTGCTCTCACTGTGAAAATCACAGTGAGAAGCACGCAAGCGCCTCTAGTGGCTGTCAATGAGACAGCCCAGAGGATAGGGGAAGGCTTAACCCATTCATAAACATAGCAGTTTCTCTGAAACTGCTATGTTTATGAAAAAATGGGTTAACCCTAGCTGGACCTGGCACCCAGACCACTTCATTAAGCTGAAGTGGTCTGGGTGCCAAGAGTTGTCCTTTAAGTGTGTGTGCATCTGCATGCACTGGCGTACATACCGCGGTCGCAGGGGTCGCAGCCCTGTAACCCCTGCGACCAGGTGCCCACCGCCATGTGTTGCGGCCTGGCCCACGCGCCGGAGGGGGCCCACGGATCAATTTTCGCACCGGGGCCCCATGGGTCATGTGTACGCCACTGTCCTCAACTACTAGATTATCTAACTTATTTGTCCTGGGTGCTTATAAATCACACCTACACGAGTTACTGTGTGATTACCAAATTCTAATTTAACCCAAATGGACTCTATGTTTGCCTCACTAACATTTATTAGGCTAGATTTTATGTTATCCTTCACATACAGGGCCACCCCTCTCCTTTTCTTGCATTCCCTGTCTTTTCTATATAAAGAGTACCCTGGTATTGTTATGTCCCAGTCATTTTTCTCATTATACCATGTCTCAGTAACAGCAACTAAATCTACAGTATCAGTTGCCATTATTGTTACAAGTTCATAGATCTTATTCCCTAAACGGCGAGCATTTGTAGACATGTCTCTATGCCAGTGATGGTGAACCTATGGCACGCGTGCCACAGGTGGAATGCCGGGCCCTCTCTGTGGGCACACGGCCATAGGTCGCCGAGGGAAGGGGCCACTGGATGTGTGCAGCAATGCAAAGTAGGCACCTGCCTGCCCAAAACGGCAGGCACCTACTCTGCTTTCTGTCGGGAGGACCTGGAGGCAGGGGGAGGGATCTGTGTGGAGCGTTACCATGGCAACAGGAGGAGGGGAGAGCTGCTTCGCAGACATATACTTACCACCACCAGGGCTGGCTGTGCCCCTCCTTCACCAAAGGTAAGAAGAAGGGAGGCGGGATACAGATTTAATATATCTTTTTTTTTTTTTTATGTATCTTTACCCCCACCCCACACAGTACCCCTCGCCCCTCCCACACACAACACCCATACGCCCCACATACAGCACCCCTAACTCCCCCCCACACACACACAGCACCCCTCACACACACACACAGAACCCCTTACACAAACACAGTACCCCTCACACACACACAGCACCCCTCACACACACACAGCACCCCTTACACACTCCACACACAGCACCCCTCACACAATCCACACACAGCACCCCTGACTAACCCTTTTTTTCTTTTACATTTTTATTGCTATTATTGTATGTAAAATGTTCAAAATCTTTAATATAAAAGTTGATAATAATTTGACTAGATCAATGTACAGATGAATTGTTATGATCTTTAAAGCATCACTGTGTCATTTCAGGCATGACAAGTGAACTTTAATAGTCTATATAGGTTGTCAAGTACATTATAAAAAGTGACAAGATGAAAGCTTAATTTAAGATACCATGTGGTGTTTGTAATTCAAGGAAAGAAATATAGAAAGCAGAAACACACTATTACCTCCAGTTTCTCGTTGAGCAGATCTTGAGGAAGGTAATGCAATGCCGCTCTGCTTGGGATATCTCCTCCCAACTTCCGGTAGTCATTACTTTCATCGCCTGCTGCTGGATACTTCTTAGATTTCCCCTCCAGAAATTGATTGAACGGTTTCTTTCTTTAAAAAGACATGTGCATCAACAGCATGACAGCATTTCACACAGCGAATCTACAATAGCATTTTTCTTTGGCAACTTTAAATGTCTAGTGCATCAAGTGCCAAATGACAACACTGACACCAATAAAACATTCTTAACTTTCATTTTGTTAGCAAGTTCAGAAAGATTTAAACTCATTTTAAGTGTTTTCAGATTGAGTTGGCATTAATTCATTAATACAAGTGAGCCATACTGTTCAGCATTAAAGGGACAATCAAAGCACTATAACCACTACAGCTAATAGTAAATTGGTGGCAGTTCATCTAGTTTATGTCAAACCATTTGAGTAGAGTTGACAGAAGCCGAGGCCTCTTTGCTGACATTGAAATAATGCAGTGTTTGCACTCTGTCGCTATCCACACAGATAGGACAGCTTAGACAGCAAATTTACTATGAGTCTGCTTTCATGATGCATAGTACTTGTGTATGATGTCAAGATTTAATATCTCCCAGGACACTGCAAAGACTTGGATAAGGGAGGTTCAGGACAAAGAGCACTTAAAGATGGCAGCTCATGTAAAGCAAGTGCAAGCCATTAAATCAACTGAAAGAAGGTATTTACTTATATATATAGATATGCATTACAAAACGATACACATAAAGACTACACTGATCAGCGAAATTAAAACCACCTGCATAATATTGTGGAGGTGACCCTTGTGCTGCCAAAACAGCTTTGAGTCAAGGCATGGACTCCACAAGACCTCTGAACATGCCCTGTGGTAGTTGGCATCAAGATATTAGAAGCAGAGCCTTTAAGTCCTGCAAGTTGCAAGATGAGGTCTCTATGGATCAGATTTGTTGTTCCAGCACATCCCACAGCTCAATTAAATTAAACTCTTTGTCATGCCTGGTAAACTCTCCCAAAAGAGCTCAAAGTGCTTGCTCATTTCCCCCCATTGTACCATCACTTACAACCCCACAGAGCACCTTGAACACCTAACCCACTTCCTATCTGGAAATTAGGGCCTATGACCACTAAACAGAGCGCTACTTGGAAGGGAGATTGGGGACCTGATGAGGCATCCTGGGATACCAAAGACTTTTGGGAGATCCCTGATATGGTGCCCTTGAAAATCATTATTTGAGACCAGAGCTTACTACACAGCAGCATGGAACTCTGTGACGGATTAAAGGATGGCCGTGGCCCAGTCAAACTTTAACCAGTGATTGCTCGGATTACGCACCTCCGATCCAATTTGTATTTGGACACCTTGTACCTCAGAACCTTCTCTGGGGATATATGGCACTTGGGGTTAATGTATGGGGAACCATATGTTTTGAGGATGCTATTGTAAGGTGCCCTGGTAGTTAATTAAATTAGAGTTATTTCCGAGACACTGAGGAGTTGGGGTGGGTTTGTATTGTTTAGGTTGATGATCCCCTCATGGGAATGAATGCCTGTATAAATATGTGCGAGTTTGTTAAATAAAGTATGTCTGTAATTAGCCTTCATCAAGCCTCGGCTGATGTTTGGGAACATGACTAAAGTCACTTTAGCTATCCTGTTCCAGGGAAAGAGACAACCTTGGCCCAGGTACTCAGTCACAATCATCACAATGTTCCTCAAACTATTCCTGAGCATACATACATTATCCTTCTGAAAGAGGCCACTGCCTTCAGGGAACCCCATTGCCATGAAAGGGTGTAGGTGGTCTGCAACAATCTCTAGGTAGGTGAGTAACATCAACACGAATGCCAGGATCCAAGGTTTCCAGGTTTTTTTTTTTTAGCAATTTGAGCTACTGTAGTTCTTCTGTGTGATCGGACCAGACAGGCCAGCATTCGCTCCTCACATGACAACTTTTGTAGATACTAACCACTGCATACCGGGAACACCACACAAGACTTGCCATTTTGGATATGCTCTTACCCAATAGTCTAGCCATCAATATTTGGGTCTTGTCAAAGTCACTTAGATTTTTTCGCTTGCCCATTTTTCCTGCTTCGAATACATGAAATTCAAGAACTGACTGATCACTTGCTGCCTAACATATGTCACCCCTTAATAGGTGCCATTGTTATAATTATACACGGTAATCAATGTTATTCACTTCACCGGTCATTGATTTTAATGTTGTGGCTGATCAGTGCATAGAACATGTAAACATTTATTTTCTATTGCAGTTAAATGTGTTGGCCTCTTAGTTTATCATGAGTGTTTTAAAGCTTATGACTGAGTCAGACAATACTTTTGCTCTGGTTACATATCTAGTAACAGGCATGATAAATTATTTCTACCTAATGATTTTACATTTGAGATCAGTAAGATGAAGACTGCATTCACCGAATAGGTAATTGAACTTAGATACTCAAAAGTAAATAAAATCCTCTGCAACTTTCAACAGCTTGCCTATAATGCCATCTATCAAAGTATATTAGATATTAAGGACAAGATAACAGAACAAATTGTCTTCCTGATACATGACCCCGGTTGAAGCAGTGACTACAGTCTCCATGATACATTTCAGAATATTCATCAATAAAGTTGCCCCGCAATTTTTTTCCCCCTTACCTTATGCCCCCTGTGTTTAATGATTGTACTATCCCCCTTGCCACCTGCCTTTATTTATATGTATTATTGTTTCTCAATACCTGGACACAGCCATTGTGTTCTAGTCTGCCTATAATGTCTGCTGTTTGCCCTTCTTTATTTTAGTGAGGATTGGTGGTAAATTTGATTGGCAACTGTAACATTAGCCTTGTCTAAGCACTGCCCTTGGCAAGTTTTGTCTGACTGCAATACATAAAGAAAGGTAATCCCTACTTTTCTTTCTCTATCAATCGAAAGCTAGAACACTCAGGAAAAAAATAAAAAGAGATGCAGACACACGGAGCTATATAGAAGCAAATTAGGAAAACTTTATTTGTGTTGAGAGTCACTTTAATTTAACCGTATGCCGAGTTACATAATGCTGGGCTGAACATGCTAAACAATCCATCTAGTCACTTACCTGAAGTCGCCAAGTATTGCAAGAAGTTTAGATTGTGGTAATTTGGACGATGCTATGTAGGCAAGGATACCAAATAATTTCTCCGACATAATAATGTCATTCTGAGTAACCTGTTAAAAGAATGTATCAAAATATGAAAATATGAAGTGTTAACAAAACAATAGACTTTATAGTCTCAGCCTTTCTACTTATGTGTGCCAATAAGAACTGTTTCCAGGTAACAATCCCTCATTTTTAATAAATGGTCTATCAAATACTGCCTCAATACTCATTGTTATGTTGTAGGATTATGGTTAGTGAATTACATTTCTGGGTAAAATCATTGTCCTGAATGATGCATAAATACATTACCAAAGTTAATTGATAAGGAAATATCAGTATCAAGTCAGTTCAAACCTGCAAAGTTGATTTTTATCTGTACAGCCATACCAGTTTGTTTTTCTAGACACCAATCAATAAGTTTAAATAGTTTCAGTTTCTCACGACAAAATTTAATTACAGATTTCTACCATCATGAATGATTTACCAGGCTGTTTCTATGGGAAACAAAAAAGTGGAACATTTGTTTTGACCATTTTGATAAATTGCATGGCATTATGGGACTGTTGGGACAGGTTTTAAGTTTGACTATAATGTGTGGTTATTGTACCCAGCAAATGTACAGAATGTACTTAAAGCTTGTGGGGAGTTCCAACACTAATTCGGCTACACACAACCTTATTAATGAACAGGGTTTATATGGGCAGTTGACTACAGAAAAACACAAAAAGAAAACACACACATATATATTATTTATAACTATTTTTCCCCTTCGAAAAGAGAGAAGGAGACTCAATATCAGACTATTTGGAAGTCAGATCACATGTGGAATATCCACAATGTGTCCAAGAAACAGCAAAGGAACATGTGAACAAGTTATGTTACTTTTTGTCAAAATCCCCTTCATCTGCACTAAAGCAAAACTGTGATGTGGAAGCTGGATGATTAAATCCATCAGTATGTGTCCAAGTCATCTATCACCATTTATATACCAGCAGAATGTTTCACATTCACTAGTATGGGGTTTAGTCACCAAACAGTGAAATATGGTGAACTCAAAACCCAATACTAACATTAAAGGGGTTACTCACTAAAGTCCGGGGTCATTCAGATTGTAAAATCCAGACCTTGTTCATGCTATTCAACAAGGTCTGTGAATGGTGTTGGTTTGGTCAAGATTTCAGCCAGACCAAATGCTGCCGGATGGCTGAAATTCAGATCAATTCCTGCAAATCTGGTCTGGAGGTTTCAAATTAAGCCCAGGTTTCAAATGTTTAAATAAATAAATAAAGCAAAACCATTTGCCCGCTAACAGCAAGCAGGCAAATAGTTAAAAATCCACTAGGTAAATGATTAGTTGCAAATGGACATTCTACTGGATGCATTTGGTCCTATTTTTTGTATAGTGTTTAGATGCTAATCCAAATGCATCCGGCCAATTGATAATGATATGCTTGGGCCAACTGAATTGCGACTGTAAATATAAAAATTGTCAATGTGGTCGGAATTTGGTAATTTGGACAATTTGGACGGTGTTTACTGAATAACCCCGTTATTACATAAAAACATATCAAAGCTCTAACTAGGCCTCAATTTTTGGTCAAGCTTTACAAATGATTAATATATTTGGATAAACGTTGCAAAATATTGAATATTTTTAAAAATGTTTTAATACTTAGATATTTTTTATATATATTTTGATATTTTAATATTTTAGAAAAAAAAAATATTTTAAAAGTGTACCCAAAAATAGTAAATCATTTAAAAAGCTTATCTGAAAATATTAAATTAGAGACCTATGTAGGAATTGTTTAGTTTCTATCTTTTTTCTATTTTTTTAAATGAGCAATTTTGACAAAATTGTGCAATTAGTTTTCAAAAAGCTACAATCTGTTGTTTTGTGAATAAACCTACATATGTCTAGGTGTCGTAGAGCCTTTACCTTAAAAACCATCAGTATATGTAAGACGTTTATTGAAGGGACACTATAGTCACCAGAATAACTACAGTTTAATGCAGTTGTTCTGGTGAGTATAATCATTCACTGCAGGCTTTTTCATGCAAACACTGCCTTTTCAAAGAAAAAGCAGTGTTTACATTGCCCCCCTAGGGACACCTCCAGTGGCCACTCCTTAGATGGATTGGCTGAAATCATATATTCTGAGGATGTCACCAAGGAGGCGGATCTGGGGCGTGGCCAGCGCAGGAAGTGTTCAAAATACGGTAAGTTTTATTAGCTTTTAAGGAGGCGAAGGAAGGGGGAGGGGGTGAGGAGGGTGCAAGCCACCTAAATAGTGGTTTTAACACAATAAGATCAGAAATAGATGTTTGTGTCCCTGACCCTGCAGTGTTCCTTTAAGCAAACAATTTACGTTGCTGACTTAAAAACTAATTGCAAAATGTAGAAAACCAGCTGATTTGCAATTGTTTTCAATTCACTAAAACTCACTGTTCAGTGAATAAAATCTTATGTGCAGTAAAAGTTTGAAATTCACAGTATGAACCTTTTGATGACCACACACGACCCTTTTGTTATAAAGAGTATAGTATTGTGTACTAGTAAACAGTAGATATTATTATTTCTATTTGGTTTTCCTTGATTCTTCTTACCTCGACATCATTAATTTTCTGTATGTTGAAGTTGTTCAGTCTAAAAAGAACATAGAATTTCCACAAACTAAAGTTAACAACAGGGTTTCCCTGAGGATCCAAAGTCAACTGATCAAGCCGACGTAGGTGAGACAAGGCATTGAACTGATGTAGGGTGCTCAAATTGGTCTCTTTAAATTTTAGGTGCTGTGAGTCAACAAAAATAGAAACATTAAATGATTAGCAAACCTGTTTAATTAAGGTAGCAAGTCCAATAATCACAAAGTAAATAAAGGTCATATCAATCATCTATTGTGTGTGGCCACTTGGAGAACCGTAACCAAGTTCCCTAAGTAAGACTAAAGGTATAAACACAAACAGGTAACAGGAGTAAACACGAACATGTCCTAAGCTTTGTATCAGAAAGCAGACACCCAGGTTGATAGATTTCAACTTGGCGCAATGGATTCTCATGACCAGATGCCTAATAAAAATAACATTTGCAATATTAAATAATTTAAAAAGGATCAGACCACCCCATACCTATACAAACACAAAGATAAAGCACCGCGCTTACAGCAGCAGTGGCTTAGTATCCAACAGCTTAAAATACATAGTAAAAACAAAGAAAACGTTACCTGCGCTCTGGCCTAAATCCCCATGTGCATTTAAACAAAATGGAGGCTCTTTAGTTTCATTCCAATGGCCATTTGAATATATAAGCTCACCAGCCACGTCAAGGCAAGCCTCAATAGGTGAGTTCCTACAGCATATCTAATGGCTAGTGTAGGAACTTACCTATTGAGGCTTGCCTTGACGTGGCTGGTGAGCTTATATATTCAAATGGCCATTGGAATGAAACTAAAGAGCCTCCATTTTGTTTAAATGCACATGGGGATTTAGGCCAGAGCGCAGGTAACGTTTCTTTGTTTTCACCCCATACCTATTACTTTTATTGACAGATTTTTTTTTTTTACTAATAATAGTGAGCACATAGCCTGTAGAAGCAGTTTAGGCAGTGGATTTTGTAGTCAGCATGTTTATCTCCCATTTTAAAATAAGTGTTGGGATACTTGGCGTACTTTACAATGTGGCCTTTTAGTGTGACTAAATTTGCAGTTTAGCACAGGTGATTTAATGTAGCATCATACAATTTGAAACTGAGCTATGAATTGAATGAATTGTTCAATTCAGATGCATTTTGAATACATGTCTCTACAGCAGCACCATTATTAAGAAATTTATATTCTGGGTTCACCACCACTAATTCCTCCCTTCCAATGCAGCAACCCCACAACTAAACTATTCATAAACTGGTTAGGCTATTACATCAGTCAACTGACAGCCCATTACCAGATGCCTTATTAAGCATATAATAACAATATTAAAATGTAATAGGATCTCTGCAGTCATACTGACTCATCTAATCGACAGCTTTTTTTTTTTTTAAACCTAAGCATGGGTTATGATCCAAAAGCACAAGTGACAGGAAACCAACCATGGACTGTACAGTTAAAACATTTTGGGTCTCACATGTTGCCAGTTCTGATCTCGAAGTTGTATATCTCATATTTACAGTATAGTTAATAATTTAATAGGATCTCTCCAACCTACATCGACTTGTCTAATCAAATTTAAACACAAACATACAAAAAACACTAAACAACACAGGCATAAAGCAAAGGCTGACATTTTAAATATTCACTGTTATTAACTACTGCTACTCTACACATTTTCTAATATCTGAATGCCAATAACCTTGTGTGTGTGTGTAATCTAACAAATATATCTGAATGTCTTTCACAGATAAAGGAAATATGCTCATGTATACAACAATTAATTAAAATAAGAAACATATAAGAACACACTGATTATAAAATTATTTGTTGGAAATGTATTGTGACTGCTCGAACAGCAAAGAAGACATATATTAAAATAATGCATAGAGGCTGATAACATTAATATATTTTACTTAAATGCAAGTTAGGGCATGCCAATACATTAAACAAGCATGCCTAGTGTTTAAATTCTACTAATCATAACATCCTTTAAAAGGGTAGGTTGTCTTTTGAACACCAAACAAGTGTATATATCTAACCAGATTTGGGTGGAGGGAACGAAAAAAGAATAGCTCATATTAGCAGAATTTGAAAATGATCCACCCCTGCTGCAATGGCCATGTTAGGCAAATATCTGACATATATATATATTTATTTATTTATTTATTATTTTTTTATTTATGTATTTATTTTGTTTACTTATGCACCTTATTTAAATTAAATGATAAAAAAGAGTGGTTATAAGAAATTATTATAAGAAATTAGTACATACTGGGAAACTATATAGCATAATATAAAAGTACATTGCACAAGAAGACAGCACAATTTTACATACAAAGCATAATAATGTACATAACAGTAGGTATATAGGTAAACAGTATACACTTCTGACGACAATACATCACTTGCATACGATTGATGGCGCAAAGATGGCTGACACTTTTTTGTGTATGTAAAAACCAGAAATACAAAAAAATATATATATATATATATATATATATATACGTAAGGCAACAGTACCCTCTGCCACTACTGAGGGGTGGGCTTATTTGTGGCCATGCTAGTGTATTGTAGGACGCTCCAGGGAGTGATGTATTACTTTACATTTTATTATTTATTGTATTTATTTTATGTAGTTATGCATTTTCTTTATTCTTACCGTAGCGTTAGGAAATTTGATTCTCAGCTTTGGAAGAACTTGTACTATATCATCAAAATTTACGAAAGTAAAAGAGACGGTGCAGACTGACCCCGAAGTCTGAACACTCCAAGTCCTATCCAATGACTCCAGGGCCCCTGACCCATAAAGACAAAGTGTATCTCCTTCAAGTTCCACAAGGTGGGAATCTATGACAGAAAGGGCTTGCACTGCACTGCTGAGAACTGTGTCAATTGATCTGCAAAAAACAGTTGGACACTTCAAACACAGCAATTAAGATGATCATCATCATTTCACAAACCACCACGTATTCTTCACATTAACAAATGATTTAGAAACAAACGGATTAACAGTCTATGTACAAAAGTCTTCATGACAAAATAAAGCAACCATACATGGCCTGATCTGTTACTATGTCACTTCTTTTTTGAGTAACTCCATTGAATTTTTTTCCAAGTATTTGAGAGGGTTTAAACAGGTAGTTTTCTTAAACGCTCCGACCCAAGTGTCACTTTGTAATTAGCACAGGTGCAATATTTAAAAAAAAATCATTAGTTTCTTATTACATACAATGTAATTATGTAAAGTGCTTTGTTTTGGGAGATGTTTTGCTGTTCATTTTAATCTCAAACAGGACCAAAACATTTAGCATAAAGGCATATTTCGGAAGGAAAGAAGAGCTTCGCTTGTCAACTGACACAGACAAGCAAACAATAAATATGTGCACGTCCCTTTACTGTGCATCTTAACATTCAGATTAATTATTAAAGGAACACTACAGGGTCAGGAACACAAACATGTATTCCTGACCCTATAGTGTTAAAAACACCATCTAGTCCTTCTGATCCCCATTGCCCCCTAATTATAGTAAAATCTTATCTCTACTCCAGTCTGCTGCTGCTGGCTTTGCCCCTAATCCGACTGCTTGACTGACAGCATCAGAAGTGATGATCTGAGCCAAACACAATGCTTTCACATAGGAAAGCATTGGATTGGCTGTGCTGGTAAAGGAGGTAGATTAGGGGCAGAGCCAGCATGAGCCAAACGCAGCCCTGGCCAATCATCATCTCCTCATAGAGATGCATTGAATCAATGCATCTCTATGGGGAAGTTCAGTGTATCCTTGCAGAGGCTGGAGACACTGAATGTCAGCCACACTGTGCAGCACTGCCCCAGGAAGCACCTCCAGCAGCCATATGAGGAGTGGCCAATGAAGGTATCCCTAGATTGTAATGTAAACATTTTCTCTGAAACAACAGTGTTAATTGCAAAATGCCTGCAGGAAGTGATTATACTCACCAGAACAAATACAATAAGCTGCAGTTGTTCAGGTGACTATAGTGTCACTTTAATTCCACACTTTTTAGAACGATTGTACTATCAGGTTTATCAGCCTCTAACGTGGCAAATATGTTCAGATATGAATAAAGTAAAATAGTTTTGTTTTTTCCCTTTTTATAGACATCTGGCAAAAGAGAACAGATACTCCTTTAACTTCATAGATTAATCTTGGCACCAACACTAACGGGAACTGTTAAAGTGAGCTTGGGTGGATCCTGACGATGGACTTAACTACTAGAATTCTCTACCATCGAGGGAATAGAGCAGCCGAGTGAGGGATTAGAAGGCCAGGTTAAAGTATGCACCTGGGTCTGAACTGGTGAAGATATAAAACTGCTTGTATAGTACATTAGAAGCGTTTACTGCTATTTGAATGTTAGACGAAAACCAGCATGTGTGTTAATGAAAGAGTTGATCAACCCCTTAAGGACAAAACTTCTGGAATAAAAGGGAATCATGACATGTCATACATACTTAAAGGGTTAAGGCAGTAGACGTTATTGAAAAGTGCAAAGTTTTAGTTTACCTGTGGTTGCAGTTGATAAACATCTTACTCATTTACAAAGCAAACACAGTAGTAGTTGGAAATTAAACGTATTATTTTACCCAGCTCGTCACCCTAGCGTCCAATACAAATTGTTTTCATTATATTATGGAAAGTTTGCGCAGCCATTTCAAGCGATCTTCAGCCAAACATTTACTCTTAATTCATGTCAACACTCCCGGCCAGGCTCTCTATCACACTACTAATCCAGCTTGCAAACTCAATGTAACTAAAGTTGGCACAAACACTGATCTAGTCTGCTTCTGTTCTTTGTTATTTGGCAGTGTTGTCATTCTAATGTTTGATTTACGGAGGACCAAGTCAACTAAGCAAAACCCTCATTGTTTCCAGGATTTTATAATACTTTCAGTAAGTTATTTAGTGATCATGTGAATGGAAGGTATCAAGGCCACCGCGCAAGTTGTTATAGAGTTATGCATGGAGGAATGCAAAGTAAAAAGGCTGGAAATGACAAATGGTTTGGTGTAAAAGATGCCCATTATTTAATATCTGTATATACATATGAAGAGAATTGCTTTTGACAGACACAGGAAAGCTGTTACTTGAATACACGAGCGTTCATCATTTAAACTGAATGTTAGTTTACAACAAAACACTGTTACACAGTAAACATGCCCACCATTGTGTCAGACCTTGCAAGAGGCCAATCAGGACAGTGGTAAGTAAATCCCTTTGATTGGTGGAATGTGGATGAATGGGCTTTGCAAAGAAACGGTCAACATAAGAATGCAGAAAATCACGGTCCGAGTAATAAAAAGTAATCCATACTTTTCTAATGTGTATAAAAAAAACACCTGAGACAGATTTCAAAACAAAAATAGTAAGAAACAAAGGGACAAACTGATGTGCTTGTGATCTTAGTGCAACCTAATAGCTAACTAAAAGTTAGCTACTGGCTTTGATAAAAGTATTTTACAATTCTTCATACTTTCTTTTCTCTTACATATTCTGCCGGGCAAACTATGTACATTAATTAACCCATGCAGTGCTGTACGCTTGAAGCATACAGGCGTATGGCACTGCTGTGGAAATCCAGAGCGTGCATGTTTTCCTACAACATTTCTCCATTACATACCCGGACAACTGAGGTATCAAATCCACAGTACACATATACAGTATATAATTTTATTGTCCTCTGCTGCATTATTCGCCCCAGTAATTACAGGAATAGCATTTACTGGGCTTAATGAAGTAAGAACTGTCACTTCCAGTTCTGCTTTTTTTTTTTTTTTATCTGCTACGTATAAATATTAAATATACTGAAGTATACGTTTGGACTCTGGAAGAGGCATTTGGCATCAAAGCCTTGGATACCTAACAAGACATTACCCAATTCCCAAACAGAGCAAAAACCACTGCACGTCCACCCATGTATTAAAATCTTCAAACATTTGCATCAGTGATGCCACATGGGATAAGGGGGACAGACCAATGCCCTTGAGTACATCATGTGTCCTAGGCCTACGTCTCAAACAGATTAACATCAGTGGTATACCGATAATTTATTTTATACTGCTGGCACATGAATGTGAACAGGATACTGAACAATTATTAACAATTGCATACAAACAGATATTTTAAGTATGGCATAGCAGATTACAGCTTTAAACACAAACACCAGAGAAGATTCTTCTCTTCAATTTTAGAAATCTAGAAGAGAGACATTGCATGAATCTATTACCTTACGAAACTATAAGAATTACAAAATATTAAATGAATTTACTCTAATTTTCAAACTGGTTTTAAAAACCTGAAAACAGTGCAATCTCAGTTCTTTAGAGCCCATGTTTTAGTTTTGTATAACCTTTCTTAAGGTATGAATTTAAGTTCAATTATACTATCATGTTACTACACAAATACATGCTGCAAGCAATATTTACAATCTTGTTATACATTTTCTGTCTTAAGGAATGATTTCCGGACATGCCTTACTGGTTTTTGGTAGATTGTGCTTGTACAAGGTTGCTATGGGGAGTGAAGATAGATGAAATAAAACACACTGTATACACAAGCAGGTAAATATATATGTATATATAAAAAAAAATAAAAAAAAATTGTTTCAGCCCTGTTAACAACTGTAAAAACATGCACGTGCAATATTACTTCTATAATAATAATAATAATAATAATAATAACAACAATAACAACAACACCAGCTCAATGGATATCGCTCACATTATTGTCTGTAGTATCTGGTGATTGGGGTACATGTATTTTAATCATTATTGGAGTATGTCTTTTAATTATGTTATTTATTTTTTAAAGGACCATGTATTCTTTCAGAACCTAAGTGGGAAACACAATACACTCTGATATGGATCTAAAAAAAAAATGTAAACATTCTGAAGGAGTACAAAGCAATTTAACCCCTTCAGGACGGAGTCAATTGTACACTTTCTGATCAAAACATAATGTAAACAAAAACTGGAATTTGCGCTATATGTCTGTTCAACCGTAATTCACCTCTTTCATATTAAGTGCACTCACACTTATTATATATCGTTTTGTTCAGGAGAAACAGGGCTTTAATTTCTCATGAACTATTCATATATGAAACATAATTTATTATGAATAAAATAGAAAAAACTATAAGAAATTAAGATTTTTAAAAACAATTTGTAGTTCCGCCTGAAATTTTAGCTGTAAATGTCATAATACTGTTAGCTTTTACTGCAATAAAATGAACATATTTGTATTCAGCAATGTCTTACGAGTACAACAGTACCCCTATTTAACAGGTTTTACAGTGTTTTGGAAAGTTACAGGGTCAAATATAGCACATTCCATTTTTCCACATTGAAACTTGCCAGATTAGTAATGTTACCTTTGAGACCATGTGGTAGGCCAGGAATGAGAATTACCCCCATGATGGCATACTATTTGCAAAGGTAGACAACCCAAGGTATTGCAAGTGGGGTATGTCCAGTCTTTTTTAGTAGCCACTTAGTCACAAACACTGGCCAAAGTTAGCGTTCATATTGTTTTTTGTGTAAAAAAAGCAAAAAATGACTGGACATACCCCACTTGCAATACCTTGGGTTCCCTACTTTTGCAAATGGTATGCTATCATGGGGATAATTCTAATTCCTGGGCTACCATACGCTCTCAAAGGCAACATTACCAGACCGGCAAATTTCAACGTGAAAAAAAAGAAATGCAAGCCTTATATTTGACTCTCTAACTTTCCAAAACACCATAAAACCTGTACATAGGGGGTACCGTTATACTTGGGAGACTTCACTGAACACAAACAGTAAAACGTATTACAACAATAATATCGTCAGTAAAAGTGCTGTTCATGTGTGAAAAATGCCAAAAACTTAACTTTTACTAAAAATATCAATGTTGTAATACAATTTACAATTTTGAAACACTAATATTTGTGTTCAACAAAGTCTCCCGAGTAAAACAGTACCCCCATGTACAGGTTTTATGGTGTCTTGGAAAGTTACAGGGTTAAATATAGTGCTTGCGAATTACATTCCCTGCACTTTCAGCCTGGGTTGTCAGGCATGTCAATCAAATTTTAATTAATAAAAATCACATAATTATGCTAAAAGATTACTTAAATATACACGTTGAATTTTAATATACATACCTATATATGTATTTAAATTCTACGTGTATACTTATGTAATCATTAATGTAATTATATATATATAAAAATTTGCAGTTATTTGTATTATATATATATATATATATATATATATATATATATATATATAGAATGTCATTCTAAGTGTATTTTTTATATATATATATATATATATAAAAAATAGAAAAAATCTTGCACTCCACCTTTTAAATGATTTGATGCCCGGTGCTTGTCAGCCAAAATACAAAAAAAGTTCCAAAGATAGCACTCCAGGGACTTGTAAAAATTAACTTTTATTACCTTCACTAAAACATCCAAAGTGTCAACGTTTCAGCCCGATACCCTCAAGCTTTTAATAACAAAATACAGTTAGAATGAAATTACATATGTATACATAATTTATTTAAATTTTTTTAAAATATTTTATTTATTCATTATTGTAATTATACGTATGTATTATATATATATATCTTATATAAATGTAACTTCATTCTAAGTGTATTTTAATACTAATATATGTTATTATATTAACATTAAAATACACTACCTATAATGTTATATATATATATATATATATATATATATATATATACACACACATTTATTTAATTTTAAACATGTTTCATTTTTTTTTTCATACTTCCCACCAGCAGGGGGACTGACAGCCCAGACAGTCTCCCTGCAGGCAGATCCACAGCTAGCTATAGGGGGCCTTGTTTGCCGAAGGAGGGCAGCCTGGGCTGTCAGGCAGTCCTCCTGAAGAGGATCACGGCGGAGATAAGTCCACCGGAGCTCCTGGGGGAGAAAGCCAATGGCTTTAAAGCTCATTATAATGGGGACGGCATAGAACGCCGTAACTGTGTTAAGGGGTTAAAAGAAAGTTGCCCTCATGAAAATGATGATAAACAATATGCAAATAAAAAAGTGTATGCTAATATTTTGTTTCTTTTACATTGTGTAGATCAAGGCCCATAATATGTTTGCAGAAAGTGATTGTGGGGAATGACAAGAAAAAACCTGCATGCGTAGAGTATCTCAGTAAGATGGCAGTAATGATGGAACTGAAGATAAATGTTATAATTACCAATGCGGCACATCTTACTGCAGTAGAGGCTTCAAATTTGATAGAACCTCTTAAAATATTCATTATCTTGCTAAGCTATTATCAAAGAAACAAAACAAACAAACAAACGGAAAAAAAACAGCAAAGGACAAAACAAATCCAAAACTAAAATAATTACTATTGCTTCTCTACTATGGCCTTACAATGTCTCAAATATTTTTAACAGTTTCTAGTACCACACATTCCGCCAAGGCTATTAATATTTACATTGACATTTATGAAACAGTCACAGAATATGTGACACTGCTAATTTAATTCCCATAATTAAATATGGTAGGGTCACATTATTGTATTTTAACACCTTAAACAGTGCTTCGGTTGTGACACAGATATTACTCCTGGGAGCCGTGCAATCATTTTGACAGTCTAATTAACTGTAACGATGCATAAATCTTGCTTTGTTCAGCAGGAATGCGGACGATTTCAGAACAGGATTTGGATGTTGAGCCTTAGAGGTACGCGTGGAAATCTGACATATGAGGTAATCCTGTAACATTAATGTATATGTTCAGTTCTCTCTAAATACGTGGCAGACTATGAGGCTCCAGGCAGGTATTGCTTTGGCTTACAAACACCGCTCGGATTTCACTTATAAGTTTGCTTCTTTATGCAAATTATACATTTGTAACACACACACAAAAAAAAAAATGTTGAGATCACAGGCTAAGACATAGAATTTCCGAATGGAAATGAAACTATATGAATTGACACGAATCTCACACAACTTGATTAGGATGAGTTGTTCCACTATCGTAGATGAGTTTGTTTAAAAAAAAAAAAAAAAAAAAATTTTAAGGAGGAAGAATTCCGGTTTTGTCCCATTTTCAATATATATGGTGTACAACGGTTAACACTGGTTCATGTCAATTAAACCTTTTTTTTGTAAACTACAATACTTGCTCTTAGAAATTAGATTTTGTAAATAAGATATATTGGTAAATTGGGTTTCTCCCTACGAGTAACTTACTAAATGTAAGAATTTATCCTTTTTTTATATATATATATAAGATCAGATAGAACAATATTTTCTGATCTTACAAATACAGTAAAAATTGTGCATTGTATTCATGCCTTCCTTTCAGCACATCTTTATGAATGCAAAACTCAATGAAAACTAGTCTCAATCATAAACATACCAATTGTATTTCAATTAATGTTTTGTCAAATTAAAAATGTTAACTTTTTGACTTTCATTTGCTCTATGTAAAAAAAAAAAAATTCCTATAGCTGACCCTTCTAGATAGTGGGAGGTCTTGCTGGATCCTCCATAAACCTCAATGCTGTACTCTTGCGCAAATTAGTTGGCTCCTGGCGCTGAACAGAACCCGGTGGCGTCTGCAAGTGAAAGGTTTAGAAAAGTAGAACTCACTGTAGCGAAGCCCTAGTCCTATCAGGGACTCTCCTCCGCTGGATACATCAAAGTACAGTCAGGAACAAGCAAAATAGTGATGTAGTCATTAATGTTGCAATGTCAAACTTGACAGTTCAATATTTCAAGGTTAGTGACAACATATCATCACAGGTTGAAAGTTATGGACAGCCAAGTGCGTTGATAATGCCAATAAATGTGAAGGTGTGTAAGTAGCAGTGTTTAGTATGGACACTGCAGAATGTTTGTGTTTCTTTAAGGTAGTTAAAAATTGACTTTTGTGTATTTGTTCTGTTTTTCAGTTTTGCTATGTTGTACCGTCATTACACAGACTATACATTGATCAGTCACAACATTAAAACCAATTGCCTAATATCGTGTAGGTCCCCTTTGTGCTGCCAAAATAGCTCTGATGTGTCGAGGCATGGACTCTATGAGACCTCTGAACATGTTTCCTGGTATCTGGCATTAAGACATTAGCAGCAGATCCTTTAAGTCCTGCAAGTTACGAGGTGGGGTCTCCATTAATCGGATTTGTTTTTCCAGCACATCCCACAGATGCTCAATCGGATTGAGATCTAAGGACTTTGGAAGCAAAGGCAGCACCTTGAATTCTTTGTAACATTCCTGAAACCATTCCTGAACATTTTTGCAGTGTGGCAGGGTGTATTATTCTAAGTACCCAGTCATCCAACTGATCTAACAGAAAAAGTGATTCATAAGACAAGGCAACCTTCTTCCATTGTTCTACGATCCAGTTCTTACGCTCACGTCCCCACTGACGCCACTTTGGGAGGTGGACAGGGTTTATCTTAGGCCTTTTGACCAGTCTGCAGCTTTAGAGAACCATATGCAGCAACATAGGCGTGCACAGCCTATTACATTAGGGTGTGCACCCTAAAGCACAAGCACACACCACATATATATATATATATATATACATACATACACATACACTGCTGTGGGAGGGGGGACCGTGCTGCTGCCTTCCCTGGTGGTCCAGTAGAGGTGGGGGCAGATTACTTAATATCCCCCCTCCCTTGTTACGTTATGCCAGGGAGGGGGGATCCTTTCTGCCTTCCCTGGTGGTCCTAGTGGTGAAAGTGAACTCTAGCCTGCGGGGCTAGAGTTCACTCTCGCGAGATCTGAGCGTTGCTGCTGGCAAGAGCTCCCCGGGTCCTCTCCTGCCTCCCTCCCTGCCTGTGGGTCGGTGGGGAGGGGGGCTGAGAGCAGAGCCGGCGCTCGGATAGCGCCGGCTCTGCATGAGCCGACAGGGGAGATTCTGCCGGTCTCACTCCACTCCTATGTGCAGCAAACTATCAAAGCCAGCTTTAAATTTTTCAGCAATTTTAGCGTCAGTAGCTCTTCTATGTGATTGGAACAGGCGGGCTTGCCTTCGCTCCCCACATGCATTAATGAGCCTTGGTGCCGATGATCCCGACGCCAGTTCACTGGTTGTCCTTCCATGCACCACTTTTGGTAGGTACTAACCACTGCATACCAGGAACATCCTACAAGACTTGTCGTTTTGGAGATGCTCTGACCAAGTTGTCATCTATTTGGCCCTTGTTAAAGTCACTCAGATCTTTTTGCTTCCCTATTTTTCCTGCTTCCAACACATGAAATTCAAGATCTGACTTTTCGCTTTCTGTCCAATAAATCCCACCCACTGACATGTGCTATTGTAACAATATAATCAATGTTAATCACTTCACCTGTCAGTGGTTTTAATGTTGTGACTGATCAGTGCATGTCCTGTATTTAATATAATTAATGAGGATCCATTAATGTTGCGTACAAATGTAAAAAACTTGAGAAAGACGTTTGTGGTATTCAGCTTGTTTACAAACACTATAGTCATAAACTAAATTTTGGTGTACTGGTTGTTTGGCAGAAAAGTGCTGTCTGTGTCTGTAAAAAAGTTATTTTTAATAATAAATAGCCAACAGTTATGACAATGTGTTGATTAATCCTAATAAACAGCAGTAAATAAGTATTGATGAATATTCAATTATATATTATAGTGAAATCTGAAATTTTTGTTTTTGTTTGAGCAGAAAATAAATTATTGTGAATGAAAATTCCATGTGATTCATTAACATTCGCAAACCGTGCTATCTGCCATAATCCAACCCAAGAACGCCTGGATTAAATTTAAGGAGGCTGAGCCACTGGAACCACGAAAGATAGTTAGCTCCTTTTTTGTGAGTGTATTTTTTATAATTTTTCTTTTTTGCCTTTGACGCAAACTATTCTGTTTTTCCTGTTGCTTATTTTCATTTCATATTATGGAAGTTGGTGAAAATATTCGACTACCTGCGGAACATATTTACCTTACAAACACTTTTTGATATTGCTACTATTGTATTTGGTGCAACCTGTTTTATTTTCTTTATATTTATATAAATAATAACCCTCCCTCCCACCCCACTACACACACTTACTGTGGATGAGCCTCAGTCGTGGTCATGTCTGACACCTTCACTCACACATCTATGAATGGAACTGTCAGTAAAGCTTATAGTCAAATATAAAGTTACAGGAAAGGCTCTATTGAAAAATGGGTAATAAGTGTGTAGTTTATAAGGTACAGGGTGCTCTTAGAGAATCTGTTCCCATACCAGATATATACATGTAATAAAAATTTATAAATGATCCTAAGGCCCAAGCTAATTGGAACTGGGCTACAGCTGCCATTAGCTTAGACATCAATTCATTACATCCTATGTCATGTAAGCAATTGCTGTCAACTGTTTATCTACATATACCATAAATGCCTGGTGGGCTTTCAAAGAAAAAAAAAAACTTTATTGATGTACTGATTCTATTATTTTGCTTTCACTGAACAATAACCTGTTCATGAAAGTTTTGTTTTGTCTTTTAAATTGCTATTTCTCGTGACACAGTGGCATCTAGTTTCTGGTATTTTTATCAGCAAATTAATCAGTAGTGAAGAAGTAAAAGGGAACTTTTTAGAAGTAAACCAACTAGTGCCTGTATGTCAAGAAGGGTGCACTTCCAAACAAAGTTTACTTCTAGATTTGAATTAAGAACTTTAATGAGAATGTGGCAGGAAGCCAACTTATGTATGATGAGGTGCTGCAAAATAGCTAAAGTTATTGAAATTGTAAAAAAAAAAAAAAAAAAACCCAACTTAAATCAACAGACAAGAAGAAGTAAGAAAATAACACCTTATATGTTTTTCCCAGAAAATAGCCTAATTATAGGCTGTGATTTTATTTTTATTTCTTAATGCATTCAGTAAAGCCTGGGTAATTTATACCGCATTTCATCTTATGACTCATCTCTCAAGCATTTGAGAACTGCTGCCTCGATACTCCTATTTTCAGTAGTCGCCAAAATGTATATAAATTTATTCATCAATATCTAATCTTTCTAATGAATAAGCACTAATGTTACATAGCATTAAACTGAGTGGAAATTGTGTTAGTATTTCACACAAACAAATACATTTTACATTTGAAATCAAGTTAATGTCTAAAAAAATAATACAATGACAAAAAAAACAAAACATAAAACCTAACTTGATGCACATATTTTTTTTTCGTGTTGAAATTGAGGAAAATTTCTGCAGAAATTACACCACAAAATAAAACACTGAAAATCACTAATAACTTGTGCACCGACACACTATTAGCACTTTTTCTTGAGCACATTTATTTCTGTTTGTTTGTTTTTATGAAGGGACACTAAGTTACTTTTATATAAATAAAGGTTTTTTGTTTTTCAATTTTCATTCATTTATTTTAGGTTTCCCATATTGTCAGCATTATGTCAATCAGTTAGACCATTGCTTTCCCTTATAATTACAGTAATTTTGACAGACTTATAGGTTCCCCAAAGGTTACACTTACTGTTCTTTTTAGTTTATTTACTATTTTTGTACCGCACAGTGAACCCGGCGCTATGGAAGCATTTGCACATTAGCTAAACCTCTACCGGGATCTTAACATCTTGGCCAGATCGTCATGTATAATCTCCAGCGCATCTTGCTTATTCTTTAATAAGTTGGTACTTCCCAAGCCTTAAAGGGATACTACAGTAAAGCAATATTTCTAGCACCATAGTTCCCTCTGCCCCATCCTCCCTCGCACCCCACCACCACGGTGCTGCAACTGTTAAAAAATCCTTAAGTCACTTACCCAATTCCAGCACCGATCTCCCTCGTCAGTCGGTTGGCCCACCCACACAGAGTGACGATGGCCGCAAGCAAATTAGGTCTTGCCCATAGGAAAGCATGCAGAGTGTGAGTTAGGTGACCTAAAATCTTGCAAAGTCCTGGAAGTACCTCTCGTGACTGTCTAGTAGACAACCACTAGAGGCTGCCTTAGTAATGCAATGTAAACATTGTGGTTTCTCTAAAACTGCAATGTTTTACATTGCAGCACTAAAGGCAATAGGGATACTCTACCCAGACTACTTCAATGAGCTGAAGTGGTCTGGGTGCCCACAGTGTCCCTTTAACTGACAAACCTGCATGTGCAGTGCAATTAACACAAATATCTAATTTAACAATTTAAATAATCTGTATTCAACCACAAATCGCAAAACTCATTGCTACACCACCAAACATATCTGTTAAGCTCAGAATGACTGAAGGCATACAAATTGAGTTCAGCATACTAAACAATCTTAATCTATAACAGGGTAAGCACAGCCTTTACCCTGTCATTTTAAATACCATAAATTGATTACCTTTCTTCTTTAGGAAATTCATAAGACGTAGTCCCGTTTATCTGGCAAGGTTTATGAGAAGGACTTGCACAGTCAAGACTTTCTAGATCTGAAGCAAGTGAGGGAACTCTGTTTTGCTGAATATCCCACTGACGTGCAGCATTGCAAATCGCTATTCGTTTTTTCTCCTGGAACAAAAAGCATGATAAAAGAAAGCTATGGATAGTACATTACAGAAAACTGAACACCCAATACAAAAGTTACTTTCTCCTTTCTTCATACCTCCCAAATCTCCCAGGTTTGTACCCATAAAGTGGTAAACAAATGCGTTCTTAGACACTCACACTCAGATAAGTGCATTCAGGGATTAACGCCCCATGGGCTAAGCACTTCAGAAGCACTCTGCGTATGGTCTTAACTGAGTAGGGCTGGCTTGTTTGATGGATAGTACACAACGCTTACTCTTATGTACAACCACCCTCATCTTCCTTCCCATTGTTAGGAGATAGGTTTACTGTTGTAAACTTCTCTGTGGAACGTAATTCATAAATTGATTGATAAAAAGTACATTTAAATCACTTAGCCTCTGAAAACCTAAAACAGCACAAATAAAAAGCAAAAACAAAACTCACATTTTCTAGGCTACTTTTTCTAAATAAAGGAGATAGATACCACTTTGGTATAACAAAGGAAAAATCTTTCCAGATATCTAGATGAAAATAGAACTGACAAAGGGTAATACCATCAAATACCAGTTAACCTACAAGGTATAAAATGCACTCGCAAGATGGCAAATGATTTTCAGCCCATCAAAATTGAAGCCCGAATGTCTGTAGGTTCAAATGACTTCAGGCGTGATGTATAGGAGCTTTGGTATGGAAAGATAGAAATAATAAATATAGTGCAGATGGTAAGCACAAAAAACACAATTAATTAGAATGCACTTACAGGATAGAAGTTAAAATAGGCATTTCTCCATATACAACGGATCTGCCGCTGATCTATATGGTGTAAAAAGGATCAGGAACCAGCAGAAATACAGAAACAAAGTCCCAACAAGAGATAAACTCAGAGTCTGTTTGCTTTTCATCCGACACATTTCGTCTCACAGACTTCTTCAGGAATGTATGTCGTCGTCTTCTCAGCCTTCTTTTAAATAGTGTGGGCGTGCGTTTCCCATTGAAACGCCACCTATTTTCTGGTTCTGGAACGTAACGGAGGATTACTATCACTATTTAAACGAAGACTGAGAAGATGACGACATACATCCCTGAAGAAGTCTGTGAGACGAAACACGTCGGATAAAAAGCATGGAGACAGAGTTTATCTCTTGTTGGGACTTTGTTTCTGTATTTCTGCTGGTTCCTGATTCTTTTTAACACCATATAGATCAGCTGCAGGTCCGTTATATACGGAGACATGCCTATTTTAACTTCTATCCTATAAGTGCATTCTAATAAATTGTGTTTTTTATACTTACCATTTGCACTATATTTGTGTTTTCTATCTTTCCATACCAAAGCTGCTATACATCACACCTGAAGTCATTTGAACCTACAGATGTTCGAGCTTCATTTTTGATGGGCTGAAAATCATTTGCCATCTTGTGATTGCATTTTATACCTTGTGGGTTTACTGGTATTTGACGATATCACCCTATGTCAGTTCTATTGTCAGATTTTTCCTTTGTTATACCAAGGAGGTATCCATCTCTTATATTTAGGTGATATCATCCCTTGTACACCTCACTTATATTTTTGTTGTTTGTCTATTTGTCTTTGGTGGACACACTTTTTAAGTGGGTGTTACATATTGCATATATTGTGGTCATATATTTTTTTTGTGGTTTATACTTTTTTTACATGCTGTTTCGTACCTTGTGATGCTGCAGTTTGGTACAAATAAAGCAAGAATAGTAAAAACATAATTATAATTTATGGTTATGCTTAAAATATCACACTTTACAAAGAAAACACACTCTGTAAATACATAAGAAATGCATGAAAATTTCCTGGCAGCGAAACCGTAGAAGGAACTGTATTTATTAAAAGAAAATATAATTTTGCTTTCAGCTGAATTCTTTTCACCAGATAACTCAAGTACAGCATATAAGTTATTTCAGTTCCTGCAGCCTATAATAATTTTGATGAATAGGCTTCATTATTATAAATAAGTCCAACCATAACATAGTTTCTTAGAAGATATAGCTATTTAGATACGGATGGTTTTGTTTTATATGCAGAGACAATCAAGACAAATCTCTTTTCATTAATGGGGATTTTCACAGACTTCCAACACTTTTCATATATAGACACATTTTATATATAGAGGCAATTCACCAGTGACAGAAGCCGGGAATTATATGCCCATCTGAGCAGTGACTAAGTAGATGAAGCATCAGTGGAATGCTGGGTCCCACAGTGAATATTTTCCTTTCCTTCTGCCAACTCTTCTGCCTAAGTCTAAAATGTATATTTTATCATGCATGTCAAATGATTTCACACAGTTAGTCAAAACTTGCTGTGTTTAGGTGAAAAACATTCTCAGAATAGAGAATATTTCTAACTTGTCCTTAAAATGAACAGTATGTGACATGCAACCAATTATTCTGGTACGATCATAAATAATAGTACCATTTGCTCAAGTACAGACAGAGAATTGTGGTTCGTAAGTACAAAAAAGTGGAAGCCTTTTTTTGCGAGAATTGTACTTCGGAGATCCAATGCTTCTAAAAAAGCTAATCAATCCAAAAGATTTCTAGAATTCATATTAAAACAGGGAAAATTAACTCCATGGGAAGAAGGGGTATCAAGTGTCTCCAGCACCAAGCAATACTGGAAACAACAGACAAAAGCGACCATTCAAAAGGAAGAGGCGGCTTGACTTCCCCCCAGGGGCACCAACTCAGTACGTGAGATGATACAAACCAATGTCATTATAACTCAACCCACACTAGATCTTGCCAACATGAATTGTAATCCTCCCAGCACATATACCATTCACGATATTATTCGTGTTCAATACTATTGGAGTCTGTGAAACCTTTACTGTATTTTATAGTGAAAAAACAACAAAAAATCAGAAAAAAAAAAATTAAAACAGGGAAAAATTTAATAAAATTATATAACTAATTTGAACAACATATGGTGACTTACGTTACGGACAAGGATAATTATTTTGTTATTCTAGCTGATGGTCAACCAGATTGGAGCATTATATTGAGAGCGCTAATCTGGAAAATACAGTACACTATGTACCAATATCTATAACTCTAGCAGTTATCCAGTCATAAGGAAGTAAGGATCCATAACACAAAAGTAGAATATAACAAACTTACTTCTTAAGTATTCATTCTGTCTTTATTTTGCTAGGTGGTGGATTAAGAAGCAGCAGCTGACAGAGGTTATCGATATTTTGATAAGTACCTCTAATGCACATATCACCACAAGGCTTTTAGAATTTTTTTATGTTTAGGATGTAAAATAGTGCTTTTAGACACACTATCTCCCTTTTAAAAGGTTTTAAATAACACAGATAATACTTTGTAGTTAATTTCACTCTGAATGAAACCAGGGTGCTCTAACTGCAGAAAGACCAAGGCTACATTAATTTAAAATTGCATGGGGAATCAAGACATTGGTTTTAGAAAGCATATTACTGCAGACAACTTTGTTCTAAGCCAAGCTCTTTCTCAAGATCTGGACAAAGAATAAGTATTTTAACTTTATTGATATTTGTTGAGGGAGAAGGGAGACTCTTCCAAATAGTAGTATCTCTAACAAGTTTGAGATACCAAATGATGGTTGCCCTTTTGGCGTACGTAGTGTAAATAAAGTGAGTAACATTCCGACAAAACTTCCTAGGGCTGTGCCAGTGGCATTATCAGACCCCAATCTGCATTCACAAACTAATTTCCATATAAAACCCACAGTTCTATGTATGAATATGTGTTCTAGTGAGTGCTACAATACATGTATTTTTTGGCCTGGAATTCACAGTGTCATCATCAGTTCTTCATGATTTGAAGTTTAGTGAATAAACCAAAGGGCCAGTGGACATGGCAGAGACGCACCAACCTTATTCATAAGGCCTATTGTTCTGTACTCTATACTGCTCTGTACTGCTTCCCTTTTATACTGCGATCAAGCCGTATAAATGTTATATACAGTAAAACTAGCACACAAAAAAACAAACAACTTGCGTGAAAGTGGTGTACCATGAGCAAGTATACAAAATAAATCATGTTTTAGTTCAGTTTACCTTAAAGTCAATGGAGGATTTAAATATAAAAAAATGTTTAACTATATTTTGTCTAAACATATGATTAAAACAACTATTAAAACTGTTTCAAATCAAATAAAATGTATGTTTGTTCAAAAATGTTAATCCCAACGCTTATGAGCGGAATATCCTTAGAACACAAGGATGACGCTCAAAATCCCTTCCCTTAATGTTAAAGGTCGCAATGCTCCTAAGAAGCTGCGATTACTACTACGAGAACTTAAAAGACTGAACCCTTACAGAGCCTATACAGGAAACTCACCTACCAGTGACGGCAAACTTCACACTTAAAGACCACATTTACACTGTAGTACATGAAGCTAGTGCTCGCCGCAAACATAATGGATTGGCCGTACTCATCCATAAGTGTTGCCCGCTTCAGGTAACCAAAGTTGTCCCAGACACGGATGTAAAATATGTTTTGGTATCTGGGAAAATCCACAACCAAACCCACCACTTGATCTATATTTACGCTCCAACTTCAATGCAGTGCCGTGCCCGGACGCCGACAGAAACCTCAGGCAAGGGATTTTGAGATCACACGGATTGGGTGGACAGGACAAACTGTTTCACCAATTCATTAGACGAACAGGACTAATTGACGCATGGAGGGCGCAACACCCCGACACGAAAGACTATTCGTTTTACTCGGGCCCACATAACACCTACTCAAGAATAGACAACTTTCTCATTAATAACATCAGCATTCTGAAAAGTTAGCAGAACAGAAATAGGATCCATTACGTGGTCAGACCACGCGGACTTGGTGATACATTTAGATAAAATAAGTGTAGCCTACCCTTGGATATGGAGATTAAATAACTCCTTACTTAAAGATAATACCAATGTAACTACTATCCATAAGGAATTAAAATTATATTTCCAAACCAACCTAGCTCCTGAAGTCCCGATAGGCACAGTCTGGGCGGCGCATAAAGCCATGATAAAAGATTCTCTCGTCAAAATGGCTACCCGTAAAAAACAACATAATAGCTAAACTTTTAATTGAATAGCTATGATTTCTGAGCAAATAACAATATAAAACAGATCCGACACAAACAAAACTAACAGAACTACAAGCCATAAGGCACTCAATCAAGGAATTACTTTGGAAGACACAGCACACTTTTTACAATGGTCACGTCGAACATTTTATGAAAAGTCCAACAAAATGGGCACACTACTGGCCCATTCACTGAAACCTAAACAATGCGGCACTCATAACTACAAACCGGGCAAGTGACGGCTCCCTAACAAGTACCCCCGAGGACATATCCCGAATCTTTACTGAATTTTTTAGAACTCTACATAACCACACCAAGGGACAGGGGGACTCGACAGCAAATGACACAGATATCCCAGAGATGTGCTCTTTTCTAGATACTCAAAACCTCCCAAAACTGCCCACAGAAGCTAAACACATCTGGGATCACCTTTTACGACGGACGAGGTAGAGGCAGCAATAAAATCACTTAAAAGGGATAAGGCCCCATGACTGGACGGATTTGAGGATGGGTACTACTAAACCTTCAGACAAGAATTAACCCCACAATTGACCTCACTCTTTAATGACTTAATGAAGGAAGGTGCCCCCAATAGCGACATGGCCCTAACAAACATAATACTGCTACCAAAACCTGACAAAGACACTACCTGAAGCATACAGACCTATCTCACTATTAAATTATGACGCAAAAATTCTAGCTAAAATTTTAGCGGGCAGACTAAACTCATTCCTGAAAAATCTGATCCATGCAGACCTGGTGGGATTCGTCCCTGGAAGATAGTTATTTGAGAACGCCAGAAGGAACATAGACCTGATATGGATACTGACAACCACAACTACCCCAGCACTAATATTGTCACTAGATGCTGAAAAAGCATTTGGCAGAGTAAAATGGCCTTACATGTTCTAACTTCTAAAACATTTAAACTTCCCAGAAACTTTCATAACTACAGTGAGCAATGTAAACTAACGTCACAGCACAGATTAAAACAACTCGAGCATACAACTAACCATTCACACTGAGCAATGGTACAAGGCAGGGTTGTCCCCTCTTGCCACTGCTCTTTGTGATGTCCCTGGAGCCCCTTATTGCAGGCAATTCGTAATCACCCCTCAAATCACGGAGTACAAATTAGAGACCAGACGTATTCATGGCACAAATGTCAATAGGTATTGCCGTTAGAATAATGCATCTTCCTACTTGGCCTACTGCCACTTACAATTCCGCTGGGCTTGGTGATACCAACAAACAGGCACGTATCATTGTACGTTCCCTTAAGAAATGACCCAACTTCATTAACCGCTGCCAAACGTTTCTCAACTTATAAGGTTACAAGTATGACTAGAACGATTAAGTTGCATTAACTGCGCAATCAAAGTGTTGTCAAAATGCATTATATGTGACAATTGTCTCTTATGTTACTGAAGACTGTATTGTTATACCTGATGACTTCGCCAAGAGTGGCAAAAAATAAAGAATTAAAAAAAAATTTTGTTAATAACTTCTGTAAATTATTTTTTTATAATTTATATAGCGCCATCAGATTCCGTACAGCTGTACAATGGAATCATTGATTCACTATATGCTTTCCTTGTGATTGATAATCTGAAATTTTGTTCTAGCAGAGTTGTTAAAAAAAATTTTATAGGACCAGAATACAGTTTGGTCCAATTCGATCACTGATGTCCCTCTAATCCAGCGTTTCCCAAATGGTGTTCTGCGGAACCCTGGGGTTCTGCGAGAACACAATTGGGGTTCCGCCCAAAATTTTTAAAATAAAATGGTCGCAGACGGCGAGGGAGCAGAGGGCAGTGATCTCCCTGCTCAGCTTCCTTGCACGCACAGGAGTGATGCTGGAGCCGAAATATGACGTCACTCCAACTCCGGCATCACTAAGAGGTGCACGAGGGAGCTGAGCAGGGAGATCACTTCTCCCTCGTCGCTCGCACACCAGCCACTAAGCAGCCCCACTGGACCCCAGGGGCCGCACGCTCAGCACAGCAGCCCTACTGGACCCCAGGGACCGGAAGCTCAGCCCAGCAGCTCATAGAGACATAGAGACTCATAGAGACATAGAGACTCCGTGCCCGCACTCCCAAAAGGTAGGGGGGCTGGGTGGAGTAAAATTTTTTCAAAATAATAAATTGTATGTGTGTCTGTAAGGGAGTTTGTATGTGTTTGTGTGTCTGTCAAAGAGTATATGTGTGTTTGTCAGTGAGAGTGTTTGTGTTCTTGTCATTGAGAGTGTATATGTGTTTGTATGTGTATCTGTCAAATAATGTGAGTTTGTCAGTGAGAGTGTAAGTGATTCTGTCAAAGAGTATGTGTGTCTGAGTGTGTCAGTATGTGTATCTGTGTGTCAAGGTTTGTGTATGTATCACTGTGGGTATCTAAGTGTGTATGTCAGTGTGTGTGTATCTGAGTGTGTATATGACATTGTGTGTATGTGCCAATGTGTGTATCTGTGGGTGCAAGTGTGTGTATATGTCACTGTGTGTTTCTAAGTGTGTTTGTGTATTTGTGAGTCAAGATGTGTGGGTCAGTGTGTATCTGATAGTGTGTATCTGTGTGTCAAGGTGTATCTGTGTGCCAGTGTGTGTATATCTGTGTGTCAGATACATATACACACACACTGACACAGAGATACACACACTGGCACAAACAAACACAGATTCACACACTTTGACACGTAGATACACACACCTTGACACACAGATACAATCACACACAGATACACACTGTGTGTCAAGGTGTGTGTATCTGTGTCAGTGTGTGTATCAGTGTACCACAATGTGCCAGTGTGTGTGTGTGTGTGTGTGTGTGTCAGATTCTGACACAGAGATACACACACTGGCACATACAAACACAGATACACACACCTTGACACACAGATACACACACACACACACACACACACCGGCACATACAAAAAAACTGCACAATTTTATTTATTTTTTCCCGGGGGGCGGCTGGGGTTCCACAATGTTGATACACTATGTCAAGGGTTCCATGGTAAAAATTAATTGGGAACCCCTGCTCTAATGCAACGAATGGCCTACAGGAGTACCCTACCTGATGTGGCAGTCTATGCACCACTGAACATTGCTCTCACTGACCTCACATAAATCCACATTGCCTCCAGGCTCCTGAGTAATGACGTGGTCTTTATAAAGCATCATTGTATGCACGTCTAAGCAGGTCCTCATCAACCTATTGTTCCTGTAATATTTTGTAATATTTATTGCTAAATTTTCCCCTTTATAATATTGCAAAGCACTGCAGAATAAGTTGGTGCCATATAAATGCCCATAATAATAATAATAATTAGACATTTACATCAGGGTACCAATTGGCAACAGATGCTAAGGAACTGAAAGGAAAGTGCTTCCACGACAAGGAGCTTTGAAATTTTCTTCAGACGTATGCTATTCCATGGCTGCTGCAGCTCTGTCCTATATTCGCGCTTAACAGAGTAATGTAGTCTTCTAGAGGTGAAATGTTGATTCCTGTATTGTACAAGTGACTTAACAGCCTATACCATGCAGTACAACATAGTTTGGAATACCTATGATATCTTAAATTAATGTATATTTGCAACTAAGAAAAAATACTTAAGTACAATGGTACTTTACAACATCCAATGTCCAAGGTGGACATAGCAGTGACATCCATGCTATTCAACATTGTTGTAATCCTTTTAACACCCCCACCCCATGTCAAGCAAATCTTTTAGATCATGCAGATAATGGAATGTCAAGCTAAATGTTTAGAAAGTAGGTATAGCAGGAGAAATTAATGGATATTTGCCTTTTAAGTCTAGGTTACTCTGTATAACATGAAAAGCATATGAAGCTTGGCTTTGGTGTACTTTGAACATCTTATCCATGACTGTATTTTCATGACAAATTTTAGATAGGGTTTTTGAGCTGGCAGCACTATTTTGTTTTATTAATTTTGTTTTGCACGTGGTCACAGTCTCAGTTTCCAATAAGATAATATTGTAATAGCGCCCCAGAGCTTTTTAAGTCACAGTTCACTGTCATGGTATGTTCGAGCAATTAAAGTCATTCATATATATCTTATCACAAAATCCTTCAGTGGGTCTCGCTGGCAGTGAGGTCTAGTGGAACTGTAAATGGTATATTGTGCTGGCCTCATACTTCTATGTCTGAGTTTTCTATTGAAGGTCTTTCAAATTAAACATTTAATTTACTGCTGAGTACATTTAATTTATTTAATTGCTATTTTTCAATCCACTGAGATCTGCTCAACCATAGCACTTGGCAATGTTTTACTTTACAAAGTGTACCAAAGTTTCCAATTGAAATCTGTTAAGATCCAAACTTCTGTCAGTCTAGAGCAAGACATCAGACAAATGGAACATTTAATACCATGCTAATATAGGGTATAAATGACTTCAAAACTTTAACCTCTTCACACCCATTAGAGTACTATAATGTGATAAGTCACATTATGGCACAGGACATTTGTCCAATTTAGAATCAGAAAGTCCTGCACCTGCTTAGACAATCTTTGACAATCTTTATTTGGGTTTTTCATAAACAAGAAAAGTACAGTGAGATAGTTAAGCAAGTCGGTATTCACAGCGTGTGTTCAATAGGATACATTGCATCAACATGTTCACATATAATTTCAATAGTACTTGTGCATCTCATTGTGTCCCTAGAATAATGTGTTCTAGTAAGTGGTACAAGGTATAAGTTTGTATATTCAATTAGGTCCGTCGCTACTAGCCGGCCATGATTATTAACCTGGTCGAGGATAACCCACAGTCAATTTGTTAAGGGGTGTCAAGCATTTTCATCTGGTAACTGCTTGTTCTGCATGGGGAGCGGCTAAGTTTGCCCTTCCTCAGTGTATCGCTGATTCCTTTACAGTCGTTGGGCTAGCCTGAGTCCTGTGTGCCATGAGGTTTTCCGTGGGTTAGTGTTCCTGTTGTGTGTCGGCATGTGTGCTCTTCGGGGTAAGAGAAGAGTGATGTGGTGGTTCATGGGTACGCTTCTGTTACCATGGCAGACTACCCCAGGCTTCCCCTGTATGGTGGCTCCAGGTCTCTTCTAGTGTGTAGTCGGTCGTGTGCCCATCAGTCTGCCCAGGTCGACAGTCCCGTCACCCTACTCCTCGTTGCTCTGTTTGTGCTACTTCTATATCCTGTGGTTCCAAGTATGTTGGCCTGTAGAATCGTGTCTGATGCATATCTAGTGCCAATCCAAATCAATGCTGCCCTATCTATTGGCTGCTTCCTATGCTAGAGCCCCGCGTATCCGGCATCCCCGCCCTCCCCCTATCAGTCTGCCCGGCCTGTCCTGTTTCTTCTTGTCTCAGACATGAGTCAAGCATGTATGGGTACCACATCGCTATCTGTATAAAAGTTCTTTCTATAAGAAAGGTAGTGCAAATGAGACATTTATTTTAAAGAAGAGATATGCTTTACTGAGTATATTGATTACATAAATAACACATTTCTTACATTGGAAAGCCAAAACTAGTTATTCTACAAAATTAATGAACGTTTCTCAGTCGCTAATAAATGCGCTAATGGGGGACATCAGTGCCAATGTTATTTGTGAACTCAACAAGGTCTATGCAACCTTGATTTATCTGCACAAAATAGTTCTCCAACCCCCATACCCCTAAAAAATAAAAAAACTTTAATTATCAAAGGAACAATTTTGATACATTTTATAATGCTAATAAGCGTCACTCATTAAAAAAAAAAAAAAAAAAAAAGTCTGGCGGACCTGCTATCTGAAAACTTAAAACTTATAAACAGAAGGCTTTATTAACCTTTTACAGACTGGGTTTGATTGCTCTCAGGAATCAGATAACAGCTTCACTATTTTACGCATGAACTGTAAGAACAATGTCAAGGTAAATAACTTGCAGAAATGTTAATTATGCATTTTTATTCATGTGTTAAATGAGGCTGAAACTATTTTTTTCCCACAAATTTTAATTTCCAGTTAAATGCTTAATATAGTACCCTTTACTATGCTTTATATATTATGTGTTTTGATAAAACATGTCTTTGTTCCCCAATCCCAATATTTCCTGTTTAAATTTCAGATGCTTTCAAGCAAATCTGGAATGTCACAGGCTCTTACATATCAGTTCTTCGTGGCTAAGTTTAACACAAGGAAAAAAAATGTATAATTGAAAATGAACACATACAATTTATCGGTTATTATCTGTGGGCTCAGAAATGTTTTAAACATCGCAGTTAAATTTGTTATTAATATTTTTTATCAAAATCATGCAAAAAAAAAAGGGTTCTTTTGCTAATATGCTGGCCTAATTACTCTAACCAGAGGCACCCTCATTGTTGTTGACAAAACTTTCATGTCATGGTAATTATGAATTTTATTGTAAGGTACAGACAACTGACTCAGCATTTTATGTATAATATAATTTGTTGTAAAATGGGAACAGTCTTTTGGTTTCCATGGTGAAATTCTCTCATTCTGACTAAAATTAAATAGGTTTAGTATTTTATATACTAAGCTTAGAATATAGTACAATTGGGCATTATAGTCAAAATAGTCAAACTTGGAAAAAAATCTCCAAACCATTTGCTTTCCAGTCTATCTACTGGCAAAATATCTGCAATCAATATCGATTCACACATTTAGCAGCTTAGAGAATAACCCCATGTTCACATGTTGGATTCACATATATGAGTTTAGTTAATGAAGTACAGGTATGTCCATCAACATAGTATCATACAAGACCAACAACCGCAACCCTCGGCATATAAGGGCCACCGGAGCCGAGGAGAGGCTTGCTCCAGGAGTTTAAGTTCCTCGGGGGAGAGATCACTGCTGCATCAGGCAGGACCTTGCCCGGCGGTGAGTGGAGTGGACGGCCGCCGCTCCACTATCCTGCCCAACGGAGCGCGACAGACAAGCTGACCCATTGCGGACCCGGTCCCGATCTCTGGACCGGTGATCCCGGTCCTCGCCCAATAACAGCACTCGGGGGCAATACCACATAAGCCCAAGGCCAAAAACAAGATGGCTGCCAGATCTGGGCCGCTTCTCTGAAGGTCTGCTTACAGCCTACTATCATGGTGGACCCGCTTGTATAAGACTCTGAAAACTCGTACACACAACTCTGGGCAAAGCTGCAAAACAGCAGACAATCTCCTGTCCATCAGTGCCAACCTACCGAAAAACGATGCACGGAGCAGCCCAAACTATGTGTCCCTCGGATGATACCACCGAGGTGTAGACACAGACGGACGGCGCAATCTAGGCACCAAAACTTAGTACTCACCTGCTGTGTCATAAGTTAAAGGACCACTCTAGGCACCCAGACCACTTCAGCTTAATAAAGTGGTCTGGGTGCCAGGTCCAGCTAGGGTTAACCCATTCTTTTATAAACATATGAATGGGTTAAGCCTTCCCCCAAAGCCTCTAGCGGCTGTCTCATTGACAGCCGCTAGAGGCGCTTGAGTGCTTCTCACTGTGATTTTCACAGTGAGAGCACACCAGCGTCCATAGGAAAGCATTGATAATGCTTTCCTATGCGACCGGCTGAATGCGCGCGCAGCTCTTGCCGCGCTTGCGCATTCAGCCGATGGGGAGGAGAGGAGGCAGATCGGAGGAGAAGAGCTCCCCGCCCAGCGCTGGAAAAAGGTACGTTTTTACCCCTTTCCCCCTTCCAGAGCCGGGCGGGAGGGGGACCCTGAGGGTGGGGCACCCTCAGGGCACTATAGTGCCAGGAAAACGAGTATGTTTTCCTGGCACTATAGTGGTCCTTTAACCATGTCTAGAGAGACTAGCGATGTTATTCTACAATATAAGCAAGTTATAGCAATGTTATCCGTTATCCGACGCCTCCTAGCCTATACACACACAGCATAACGCATATAGGCATTATATATTAACCAGCTACTGTTATACTACGAAACATGTTAACACATTATACTTACACTAACATAGTTGACTTAGCATCGTTCAGCAGCTCACATTTCATTTTATTTTTATTTCACTCTGATAATAAAACTGTCTAACCACGATTGCTAAAACTCTAAAATATGTGCAAATTTTCATGCCACTGTCCGACTTATGCAAATCTTGAAATACGCTGTTGTGGGATCTGTTATTACCCTGTAACCACCTGCACAACAAAAATAAAGAATAAAAAAAAAAAAACATAGCATCATTCACAAAATTTACTGCAAGTGCACAGGTATTCAGTGAATAGAACTCGTGAACTGGCTTTGATACTAAAGCCATGGATGTCACATACAAATGACAATAATATTTTGCAGACATTGGTCATGCTGTGACATCAATTACCCTATCTTGTGCACCCCACAATTGAATTCCATAGACCATTCTGATGCTATGTGTTTTACTGTGATAAAAGTTACCTTTAGTAAGGCTTGTTTATGGCTCTCACGCTTCCTCTCTTCCTCTTTTCTTGCCAGAACAGATGCAGTACGCCTTTCTTCTTCCTGAAAACAAACATCTTATACATAAACTCCTGGATTCTAGAGATACATACGCAATAATCACTATTCTGAATTGAATCATACCAAGACAAAAAAAGCATGTAATGTTTTTTTTAAACTTTGAAACCTATGTTTTTCTTTTAGCATAGTATACATCCATGTCATCAATATTATAATTTTCAGTTTTTCTTCTTAAACATAAAGTGAACTGTTTTTGCTTGAAATAGTCCTGTTATCTGACATAGAGGTGCCAAATCAAATCTTAAAGGGAAACTAGCACATGTGGGGTTTTAACACATCTGATACCATGCTATATATAAATCTATAATTTATATTGTGTCTCCTTGCAAAATAAAAGCATGCCATGTAAATTTAAATAATTCCTGTATTGTTCTGTATTCCTTTATGGTTATATGCGGGCATTCTACATTTTGTAAGAAGGGTCTAAAAACACATTCTGTAGGATGGCACGTTTACATGCCTGAGGATATTAGAGTGTTCACAGAACATAATGTGTAGACAACATCTCCACAGACAAAAAAAAAAGTGTTGTGAAGTGTGGTTTATACTTACCACTGCTGCACTACTCTCCCCAGTAAACAGTTCAATAATATTAACACAGGTGAGAAAAAAGGGAGCTCTCATTCTTTAAAGTAAAAATTAAGATGTATCAATGCTTGCCAGTATTTTACTGTAAATAACAAAACTTGATGAACGGCAAGAAACCTAAAAGTGATAAAGTATCATTCTCTATTATATACCCTTTTGTATTAAAACATTATTAAATATATCCTTAAAGCAAACATGGTTGTGCTGAATGATCTTTTTAAGATGGCAAACTAGACTTCATGCCAAATTCAGTCATTTTCAGATTATAATTTGCTCTCTGACTAACATGCTTCAATGTTGCAACTTGCTCCAGGTCTCAACCTTTTTTTTTTTTTTTTTTTAAATCCACAGGAGGTGTGGATTTAACAAAAAGTAAAAAAATGCTCCTTAAGGAATTTAGCCTTTTCTGCTAAGATTATGCAGCCCCTGCAGAATTGGATACATCCATGGGTTAAACATCTCACTCCACCTCCTCAAAAAGGTGATTCCTGGACAGAAACCTTAGGATTATGCAGGTCACAGTAAATAGAGGTCACTAGCATGTTTGTAGAATAAGCTTGAGATGCAGTTTGCTTCATGGCCCTGTAAATTACCCTACTGGATGTATTACACTGGCTAATAAAATATTCCTCACAGCATACAATGCTTCCCAACATTGTGACATATGAACTTAGGATGGGATTGTCATAGGTCAAAAATATGATGGACCAGTGATGTGAAGAGGTCATCCCATGTCTGCATACCATGTTAACTTACAGCTGCATTGGCCCTGTGAGCAATTTGCACATCACAAGTGAATCTACTGATGCCTACTGTGGGAGCAAACCAAGGACAGGAACCAAATTCAGGACTGTCCCACTGAATTTTGTGGCTGTTGGGAGATACGTATTGCACAACTGCCACATCTGTCTCACCATGTTTTTATTGTTTTCGTGTTTTCTCTTTTCTTCTTTGCTTTCAGTCCTCTGTCTGTCTTTAATTTGTTATCTGTTCCTCTCACAATGTGTCCCCTCTATCTAACTTATATTATCCACCAAGTCTTACTTGTCTTTTCTCTGCTGCTTATGAAGACAAATTTACTGCATGTGCAACCCAGATCATGTCCATCTATCTATATTTATTAGGATTGAATTCAGTGGCCATTTATTAACAGGTGAACTTTTTTTCTCCTGAAATTTGGATTATTTTCCAGCAATACTGAATTGTCAATGAATGTGGAAACTAGCCACAGATTTCGTTTTCTATCCAATTCAGGTATATCCCATGCATTGCAGCATTTAGTGTAATACCTTGTGGATCTCTATTTATGCCCTTAGAGGCAAAACTTTTTTTCCAATTTATACCTGTAAATATAAAGGAGGGATTTGAGGGGTATTTTAAGCAATATAACCACTACAGTCTCTGGGAAGTGTCATCTGGTTTAATGTCAAACCACTTAGGTAAAGTGTTAAAATGCTAAATAATGTTTTACAACTAACAAACAAGGGCTGGCTGCTTGTTCTTGGCTAGTTCAACATTATTACATTATTAGCATTCCACTTATATATTTTACAATCTTCTGCCACCTAGTGGTTGTCATTAGTCACACACTGGAATTGATACAATGAAAATAGAAAATTAAAATGGACTTTTGACATAAGTTTTGACCAGAATAAAGGTACCCAACAAACCCTTGCACAAAGTGCCTGGCCTATTCACTAAGCAGTTGGTTCGTGGTGGTGCTCTCGAACGTGAGGCACAATGTGCTGAAGCACTGTGTGCCAGTCAATTTTTGGATATTAGTTAAAGTGAAGGGTTGTTTTTCTAAGAACCAGGACACTTTATAGATTTATTAACCCCACAAAACCAGTTTTGAGAAAGAAAAAAAAAATCCACACTGGGCATTAAATTCTAGCAGCCAGGAACAAATATTACACAGTTTTGCCAAGTAGGTGTTTTTTTATCGTTTGCTTGTTATTTGTGTTTTTTTTTTTTAAAGAAGAATCCCCGCAGAAGTAATATCTACAGGAGAGCCCAGAAACGTAATTCTTGTAAATCGTAGCCCTAGTGGGATATCATCCAGGTAGAGAGTCACTGAAACACCCCAAGAGGGAGCTCAAATTAATAGAGCACCTAAAGTAACGGCACAACGGGAAGAAACACAATCCAAGTGAACAGGATATTGGAGATAGGCATTACTTAACAAACCATATTCAGAAAGTATCCTTTCTGGATGGTGAGAAGTACCATTCTTACATGTCAGTACAATTACTAAATCGTTATAGGATCTGAATGTAAGATCAAAGGACTGCTTAATTAGAAAGAAAAACAATCAGGATTGTCAGTCAACTTAACCAATCCTTTTGGAATCAGCAACAGTAGAAGGGGATAGTGGAGGAGGAACATGGAAAATTGGAGGCCACTGCAGGTACTTTACTTCTCACATAGTACTATATAATTGCTTTTTTATACTTGAATTCATTTGCTTATGGTCTGAAACGATCATCTTTAGCCGCTGTACCTCTTGTGCAAAAGGAACTTTCAAAATCTAGATTGCCCTTGCCCTTTTGGGTGGGATTAGTCTGACAGTCTTTAATGACATATGTGAGCAACAATTTGTCTGAGACATCAGCAGTGAATAACAGAAGGGCAAGCTATTAAGTTTTTGTCTGTTCTTATATTGTCTTTTTTTTTAACTAAAGAAAAATGCTGTTATGTTAGCAGAAGTACTAGTGTCTCACTGCACAAACACAACCCTGCTACCAGAATGTAATAAAGAACCCCCAATAACATATGTATATATATATTTTATTGCTGCAGTCAGAAGCTTGGGGACCACATGAGCAATAACATATAAAAAGGCAACAAGCCTGGGCATCTCCATGACCTGTAATGAGGGGGAAATGGTGCATCCACCTAATGCACAGAGAATGGAGTAGGAAGGGGCATACTCTCACTTACTGAAAGCTTATAATGACAACATTCAACATTTTCATGAGAAGACTGTTTACTGAGCCATGTACTGTTATCAATGGCCAATGGTCCACAATACATTAATTGCTTGTTAACGGTTTGCATGTGGACTATGCAAAGGTCTATTAAGCAGTAACATTCCTGAATATTGCAATATATTGTCCTCTCCAAGTTATTGTCAGGTGAAATTAAATATGATCAATAACCATCACTCATACATTTTTGGTATGGCATGGATACTGAAACATCTACCTTTTCTTCTTTTTGTAGAAAATATCTAACCGTACGGATGCACTGAAACAGGCATTTAAGATGAAAAAAATAGGCAATGTAATAAAACCATTGAATATGTTTGCATGTATCCTGCCAGACTGGTGGCCAATTGCAACAAGCAAGATAAATCCAGAAAAGTAAGTTTTTCTTTTCGGGGTGGGGGCAGGGGGTGACACATAAAAACAAATCCCTTCTTTGAGGGACTTGGCAAGTGGTGCCCTACTTGTAATGTTCATTTACAATGGGCTGCTGTATATTTGAGGGGAGTTGCCTTCATAAACATATGTCTGAAAGCCAGTGCAATTTAAATGACTTCTGGAGGACACTGACAAGTTGGCTTACAGTCAGTTACTTCACATTTAGTTTACTAGTTTCTTCTTCCATTTGGGTTCATTGTATTAAGTTATACAGCTGGTTGGTTTAATGTGTAAACACTAATTCATACATAACTAAATGTCATGCTCTCACCGTGATTCTCTTCATATCCAGCTGTCGTAGCTGCAGCATATGTCCAAGAATGGTTTGTCTGTACCATGTCTCTTGAGCTATAGGATTGCCATCAAGTGTGACATCTGAAAGTGATGTAGAGTCAGCAAGGCACAGGATGTCATTGATTCTGTCCAACAGATAAACATAGAAAGTGTTTTAGCAGATACATTGTCTCCCCAAAGTCAAAACACAGTTATTTCGAAACAGAGTCCCATTATTTCAGTCCTGTTGATCAGAGACTATACCCATATATATATATATAAATATTATTTCAGGTGTGACTGTGTGAAATTAATACATTAAAATCTCTCACTTGATATTTATCAACACATTTACAGCTGCCAAATCTATTGCAAGGCCACCATTCCAATACTTTTTAAAAAACATTTTTTCAATATTCTGTTTGGTAAAAAAGGGCCCTGTTGTTCACAAGTTTGAACAATCAGAAACATTCCAAAGAAGAGTTACTGAAAATGTAAGAGAACAATTAGACACTAGGCAAAATAAACACAGAAAGGAAAGTTTTTTCTAACAAACAACCAACAAACATGAATTTCTGTCACTATAGCAGTAATATCAATATTTAGGTTCCCTGACCCCCGTAACCAATGTAAAAGGTGATTTAACTCACCTTTATTACAGGGTAGCGCGGATCCGTCATGTCTGGTCCTGCTCACGTTCAGCCTCATTGGCTGAGATCATCAAAATTGACAAGCTCAGCCAATCCAATGCTCTCCCATAAAAAAGCAATGGGAGGCTATTGCGCATGTGTGGCAAAACACCACGCTGTGCCAGTCAGGATCTCCTCATAATGATGAATTTAATCAACGCTCAGTACTTTCATGCAAAGCGTGGAGACACTGAATGCCATACACGTGTAGGTACATACATAGCCATATAGGCTAAGAAAAAAAACTTGCCTCTATCAAGTTCAGTCTTTCTCACATTTTTGCAGTTGATCCAAAAGAAGGCAAAAATCCCAAGTTGAACCATTTTCCAATAGCAGTCAGATATCTCCTTGGATCAAGAAGTTGTTACCCCACATATTAAAAACTATATCCCTGAATATCATGTACTTGTTCAATAAAAACATGGCAACATTTCATTCTTTGTGTGTTATTAGTTTCAGCAGACTGTGATTGTCTATTGTTGTGATTTAGATGATGATCAGATGACATTTTATGACCAATTTGTGCAGAAAACCATATCATTCCAAAGGGTTCACATACTTGTTCTTGCAACTGTATAATGCAGAGTGTGTGTTTGTATGAGTGTGTGTATATAATTACAAAAGAATTTCATAGCCCCAAGTTTTACCCTCAACTTATCCACGAGGCATAGCATATTTCACAATTGTTGGTCACAAAACTGCACTCGACTTATACATGAGATCGACTTATACATGAGTATATACGGTAAAATGCAATTCTTATTTCTATAAGTATTTAGCACGTGTGTCCTGAACAATATCTCTTTCCAAAGGGTGTTAAAGAAAATATTTCTTTAAACACATTTTATGTTTAAACTTTTTCAGGTCTACTTCATTATCTTGCAATCATTATTATAATCTCTGTCGATGACACCTGGCAGTCAGCATAGGGAAGAGGAGAAATAGAACAAAGTTAGTATTTCTTCTTCTCATTTGCAATGTCTACCCTGGCTGTGCATGCACAGAATTGGTTTGAGATGTCAATTGGTAAATCTTTAAAGTGACACTAAACTCACCTAGATCACAACATCTCAATGAGGTGGCCGTGCAGTTGTCCTGTCCTTTAAAATTTGAAATGGCATTGTTTATATTGCAGGGTTAAGTCCACTTCGGATGGCTCTATTTTTGACAGCCAATAGAGGCGCTTCTGCTGCACTGTGAGAGTAAATCTTAGTCAAGAGACACAAAAGCCCATAGGAATACATTGTTTTCCTATGGGGACGCTTGGATGCGAGCAGCGCTCACTGCATATGTGCATCAGGACCACCATGGCTACTTTTGAGGAGCATACGATTGGACCATCACCGGGAGAAGCCATGACTTTTCAATGACATCATAGGAGGCAGAGATGTGAGCAGCACCATGGAAGCCATGGCACCGGAAAAAGGTAAGTGAAACTTACTTATATTCAAATTAATTTATTTTGCCTAAAACAGGAACCAAACGTTGTTTGTATTTTATTGAAAATACAGAGATTTTTTTTAACATATATTTTCATAAATAACCCATTGTACCCATTGATCTTTAAGAGTTCATGGACTTAATTCCCATGAAATATATCACTTATGCCTTCTTAGCCGAGTGCATCTATATGTTAAATTTGTTTTTAAAGTTCCTCTTTTTTATATATATTTGTAAACATGGCTGCCGATGAGTTCATTTAATTTCCAAAAATAAATAAATTATAAACCGGGGAATACTTAAACAAATAAAAACTCTGTACCATCTCTAATACAATATTACTGAATACAAATTGAAAATAAATAGATAATGTGATCATATTTCAGCTGTGTTGCTCTATTACTGCCGGTCTAAAGTTAATTAAAAAGAACATGTTCCAACGCCGTCCTATACCAAGCAGTGGTCACAACTGCGCCTGTTCTTTCCCCCAACAGCTGGTCGTCGGAAGGAGGATTATTAATAAATCACCACGATGGTCCCAAAGCCTCTCTTGCTATTACAACACCCCTTATATAGTAAATAAAGATTAGGGGAATCTCAATTCACAGAGCTCAATGTCCCTCATCCGCACAATACAGTAAGGTCCCTGCTACCTCAGGCTTGCTACAGAACTTCTCCAATCTGAGTTTCCAGTATAGGCTCCTGGTGCTGAAAGGATTTTCCCAACGATTTTCAATTGAGTTTGCTCTGTCAGTCCATGTTACTACCAATGTGTGAACACAGGTAGACAGAAGAAAAGGGAAATAAACTAACACGTACTTTGTATTTCTTTTGATGTTAAAAGGGCACTGTACATACTATAAACGCTCTGGTTAGGATTAAGCATTAAACCATTTCAACTGGTTTGACACTTAGCTGCGCCCATAGTCTGACACCTCCTTATGGAAGCAATATTAAAGGACCACTCTAGGCACCCAGACCACTTCAGCTTAATGAAGTGGTCTGAGTGCCTGGTCCTTCTAGGGTTAACCCATTTTTTCATAAACACAGAAGTTTCAGAGAAACTGCTATGTTTATGAATGGGTTAAGCCTTCCCCTATTTCCTCTAGTGGCTGTCTCATTGACAGCCACTAGAGGCGCTTGCGTGCTTCTCACTGTGATTTTCACAGTGAGAGCACGCCAGCGTCCATAGGAAAACATTATGAATGCTTTCCTATGTGACCGGCTGAATGCGCGCGCAGCTCTTGCTGCGCGTGCGCATTCAGCCGACGGGGAGGAGAAGAGGAGGATCGGAGGAGAGCTCCCCGCCCAGCGCTGGAAAAAGGTAAGTTTTAACCCCTTTCCCCCTTCCAGAGCCGGGCAGGAGTGGGTCCCTGAGGGTGGGGGCACCCTCAGGGCACTAGAGTGCCAGGAAAACGAGTATGTTTTCCTGGCACTATAGTGGTCCTTTAATTTTGTCTATGTCTAGATGGAATGCATTGGCTGACGAAAGCCAGTTGATCCGTCAGCGCTATATGGTTATGGTGGTTACAATGTTAATGTAATACATTTCCCTTCCTTATTTTGGAAAGAAAAACACAAAATGGGATCAAAAGGAATAATAAGCAGCATATAATATTTAAATTCATGATGATCAAACACAGCATTGTACTTAATAACAAGTCACAAGTAATGACTAAAAATATGATCCCGAAAAAAAAAAGTACAGTGTCTTAAACATGCATGGTACAAAAATCTAAAGCAGTAAAAATACAGGCACTGCGATAAACAGGAAAATGCCAATTCTAACTGCTCTGTGACCAAACCAGTTAGAATCAGTTTTCTACTTGGCATTTCCACAAGTGAAATTAATTATAGAGAATATCATTAGTTTTTGTTTGTTTTTTTAGAGTGACAAACGCATCTTGCGCTAAGCCTCTCGCCGATTGTGAATGAGATAAGCTTTGCGTTAAGGATGGACCTTCCCATCCCCTACCTTGTGAGTTAACTCAAGTATCATCCTCACACACTGTGATTGTAAAATAGACCTGGTGTGCAGAGGTGTATCTAGAAACCACCGGGTCCCAGTACAAAAATTGCCCTGGGCCGCCACCCATGTGTCGCTTTCTCTCCCCATCTCCCCAAAACTCCTCTTCCCTCCTACCGCCAGACCCTCCATGTGTCCCATTGCCTTCCCACCAGTACCTGCTCACCGACGCGGTATCTGTCTGATAGGAAGTGCTCTCTTCCGTTCACCTGCTCGGCTTCAATTCACCGATAAACCATTTTTAATGTTTTAAATAAGCACTCCAGAGTGAATTTTGTTTTAAAACAAATACCACTGTTTAGTAGATATACCCGTAATGAGTATATGCATGTGTATCTTATGAACTGCAGCCTTTGCAAGCCCTACCCCTTTTCACTGGAAGAGCCTAACATTCTCTTCAGGGGATATAAACCCATCAGAAGCTACTCATTGAGAAGTCTCTGAATTTGGGCACACGTGGTGTGTGGAGGCTTTGAATTGATTGAAGACGCTTGTCTGAGGTCTGTGTGGGAGGAAAGTTAAAGAAAGCATGAAGCAAACCTCCCTGGCTGTCTGACTGAGAGCCACGGTGGTGGACTATCATTTATTTATTTATAAAAATGCCACTTTGTCATACATATCAGCACTTTTATAAACTGGGATAAAGTAGGATACTCCTCACCCATAGAGCACTTCAGAACGTTGACTGCATTCAGCTTAACACATTGCCATTGCAGGCAGGGCCGGTGCCAGGATTTTTGCCGCCCTAGGCAAAATAAAGTTTGCCGTCCCCCCATGTGACATCACAATGCCCCACCCATATGATCTGCCATGTTAACTAACGCCAGTGCTGCTGTGCCGCCGTGTTTCCATTAAAAGGCCTGCAGGGACAGGCTATAGACACCAGAACCACTACATTAAGCTGCAGTGGTTCTGGGGACTATAGTGTTTCTTTAATGTGAGGTAAATTAGAGATTTGTGCCACAAATAATATACTAGATTGCCTACTTACAACCAGATGAGGATGATGATGGGCTCTAGCTGCAGTCTGGCTCCACTGGTCTGGTGTAGAACAGGCTCTCTGGAGGCTGTTTGTAACTGTGGTCACAAAAATCAATGTTCTGGGAGAACGGGAAGCAGCTCCATTTTTTGGGGGCCCTTTACACAGCTCAAGGTCTGGGTCCCAGGGTCCACCTTCATGTTCCACCAATGAGTTTGTTCACAGGGGGTGGAGTGTGTAGGGGATGTCCTGATATGTGTGTAAGGAATGCATTGTGTGAATCTGTGTTTGTATGTGTAGGGGCTGCAAGGTGTGTACAGGATGCAGTATGTGCATTTGTAAGGGATGCATTGAGTGTGTGTAAGGGGTGCATTTAGTGTGTGTAAGGAATGCATTGTGTGTTTCTGTGTGTGTAAGGGATGCATTGTGTGTAAGGGTTGCATTGCTTGTGTATGTGTGTCTGTGTGTGTAATGCATTGTGTGTTTTTTTGTGTGCAAGGGGTGCATTGTCTTTGTGTGTAAGGGGTGCATTGTGTGTGATTGTGTGTGTGTGATGGATGTCAATCTTTCCCCCTCCCTCTTGTCACTCTCTTCTCCCCCCCTCCCTTGTCACTCTCTTCTCCCCCCTTGTCCCTCTATTCTCCCCCCTCCCTTGTCACTCTCATTCTCCCCTCCCTGTCGATTTCTTTCTCCCCTCCCTGTCAATTTCTTTCTCCCCTCTCCTCAGTGTCAATTTATTTCTCCCCCCCTCGCTGACAATTTATTTCTCCCCCCCTCACTGTTCTTTCTTAACATTGAATGGACAGTGCCAAGAGACTACAGGCACTATAACTAATTCAGATGAACTGGTTATACAGGGTCCCTGTAACTTTTCCCACTACACATGGGATATCGTTGGAACCAATGTATGTAGCATACATGTGAGGAAAGTTGTGTGTTGAAAAACACAAATAACATTTATTAGACTCTTTCAGAAAGTGGTGCTCAAATGGCTACATGGAAATTATACCTAGGTAAATACAATATGATATCTACTTCTTAAAGTATAGGGTGGGCCAAATTTCAGAGTAAGATTTAACAGGTAAATAACTTATTTGTATGTAGTTATATGGTTTGGTTGCCGGTACATATTATAACTTGGAAGTCTTGGAAACTGGAGCCTCAAATATTAACTAATGTTATGAACAATGGAATCAAAGTAGCCCAACTTTGCAAGGCGGCAAATGGAGCTCAGTATGGGAAAGCACTGTACTGGCTAAAAAGAGGAAATTCTGATGATGTCATCAAGGAGGCGGACAGGGTTGGGGCCAGCATCGGCAGACCCACGCGTCGCTGGAAATTAGGGGAGTTTTAACATTTTCTACGGGGGCAAGCCAGCTAAATGGTGGATTAAACACTATAGGGTCAGGAATACATGCTTATTGCCTCCTCAAATCCTACTCTGAATATTTGCCCACCCTGTCTATATGTATATATAATGTACTCTTTGTAATATGTGATCTATAACTGCTAAATGGCTGGCCTAACAAGGTATCCTCAAATAAAAATTAGTTTATTTCTTAATGGTTTACATTTGTTAGTTGCCCTTGCTATGCAATAATTATTACAGAAGAAACTATAGAAAAAAAATAATTTTCCCATCTTTTTATCCTTTTTTATATTTTAATTGTGCTAAATGAGGAGTATATTTCTTTAAGAAAATGTGATGGACCGCCTGGCACCCCGACCGGGTACCTCAGTCAATCGCTGCTTCCTAGTAATCCTTGAGTACCATAAGCACCGCACCGGACACCCTAACCACCATAAACCCGACAAACCGCCCCAGCTTGGTTGGGGTCTCGCTGTCCTCCACCCACAAGGATCCAGCTTCCAGTGGGTAGTCCTCTCCTTGTCCAGAGAGCAAAGCAGGCTGCTCTTACAAGAGCAATTGTTGTACGCCAAGGGAGTATAGTGATTATAGCAATCCCCATAGCAATCCCCAATCCCCCAAACATGAAGGGTAAAATGAATCTCTTTAATGGCAGTCACAACTGGCCTTATATGCAGGTCCCCATGCAAGGGGCACTCCCTCCTAAACCTGAGAGTAGACTACTGTAAAAACATACACACGATTACATTGGCTCTCAGGTCCAGAACACTCCCATACAAAATTGGTCAATCCCTTCCCTATGCCTGTGAGATAATGGAGTCAGCACTGTATTAAACTCAATTATCTCCAGGCACAAAAAAACACACATTTTTACAAACCCCCAAAATACCTTAAAAACACACAAAATCCCCCCAAAAGTTACATCCCCTGATAGCCCTGATCTGGGTGACCAACATAACCAAAATCACCCAGATCGGTTCAGGAATTTCCTGGAAGTCATAATTTGACCGACCGCCTGCATGGTCCCATGCCCAAAACAGTTTCAGAGAATCAGGGCTTACGGTCGGTCTAGTTTGGTAGTTTAAACACGAACAAACTACAGAACATAGTCAATAGTCTCACCCTGGAGCTTGTTCCCCTTGGCGATCATGGAAGTCCAGCGGTGTTCGGACGTTTCAGTGTCCGAAAATAGTTCCATGAACTCGACGACCAAACACCGGTGCCTGTTTTCATGTGAACAAGATGGCCGCCACCTCATGATCGTCCATAGGAAATACGGCCACCCAGACGAAAATTTAGAACACTGCGGTGGAAATTGCTACAAAGCTCCAGAGTGGTCTCCGGTCCGTGCAGCTGTTCAGTTCCCAAACCAAATATAAAATCCCACAAACCAAGTCTGTTCACGTATTTTTTTTTATTTTTTTTTAAAGGGCCCATAGTCTTTTGGTAAGAGGCTGGCCAGCATGCCGAGGTTCAGTTCGTCACAGAAACCATGTATGTATTTTAAGTATATTTTCACAGATATAGAACGTCAATCTCTTAAAAGAACAATAAATAAAAACCATTGTAGAAAACTATGAAAAGCGTGAATTGTAAAGGACAGTTATGTAAATAATTGTGAAGCCAATCTAATATAAGCAATTACTCTGGATAATTTGAGTGACTTTCTGTGTTGTGCAGAGAAAAAAAGCGATACTGCAGTGTCATTTCTGGATCAGCACCATTCAAATAACAGATTCAGACTGTGCGTGTTTCAGACCCTAACTCTAAAATAATTGCAGGACATCAGATTCAGCTACGGACTATATAATACCACTGCAAAGCAAACTGCAGCTGTTTGACCTACAGCAGGGGTGTAGATACATATACTCTCCCATGCGGTTTTAAAACTACAACTCCCACAATGCTTTACTGGCAAAGCATCAGGAGAATCTGTAGTTCTAATCAGCTTAGCATATATATGCCTGATGTGCATGTACAGTTGAACAACCAAGAAGGTATTGTGTAAGATAAAATTTTGATGGCACAAACTTGCAAGGACAAGGACACCTAATGAAAAATAATTTAGATCTGCATTTACAAGCCTCTGAATAAAGAATATAGAGTGCCCATGACAATACATCATTTTATGGCCCTAAATTAGTTGATTATAGACCTCTACGTGTTTATGTGGGTGTAGCAGCAAATCAGGAAGACAACATGCTAGCATTCTACAATGTGTCTTATTCAGCTATAATGTAAAACACAGCGATAGGATGGCTTCTGTTGTCAAAGAAACCACATATTATACAGGGGACACAGAACAGTTAATAATCACAGGCAGATGGCGAAGTGCATTAATAAACCTGTCCTTACCTTGATATGTTGTTAAAGCTGAGATACAAAAGCTGGAGGCTTGGCAAAGTATCCACATCTCTCTGAAAAGAAGCAGATTCACCACATCAAGGGGGAGTATGTGACGTAGCACTGTAACATCTGCTCAGCTGATACAAAGCACACTCCCTGCTAATTACTGTGGTCCTGATGCAGCATTGATTACTGAGGAGCTTGCAGCTCCATCCTTTCTGATGTAGCTTCTGGGAGTGTTACAGTGCAGAGATCTATTCTGCAGAGCAAGCTACACTTGCAAGGTGAAAGGCACTGGAAGGGGAGGAGGGAAGACAGACATAGGGCTCCTTGCAGTAGCCAAGATGCATGCTCATCATTTTAACTGCATGCTGGCAAGTGCAGTGATTGGGGGCACCGCAGCACATTTCCGTTTTATTGTGTAGCACTAAATCATAACCTAGATTGATTGGAACATGAATTTATTACGTAATCAAGCTGTGATACCTGATTTTGTAATTCATTTCCTCAACCATTTGCTTTCATATTGGTCAGGGCCTTACAATCCGGAATGCATCCATCCTTTAATATTTCATGCTTTCAAGCTTGAAGCGAATGTTCAATTGTAACAAATCTAGACAGCATGTAGACTGTATGCACGGGCTATTATTTCACATGGAAATAGGCAGCATTGCTATAAATAGGGATTCTGCTGTAGACATGCAAATCCAATGATTCAACTCACATGGGATTTCAAATCACTAAAATGAATAATGAAGGTTTAGTTTGCATACTTTAAATTAGTTACATCAGTACAGTTCACATAATATTTTTGTTTTATATTTTAAATTCAAGCTGATGGTGCAATAAAATACTTTGAATAAATGTGGGCTGCACTAGTGGGCCCCTCTTACTAAGCTGCACTTTGTGGTTGAATACTTTGGATCAATAAAATACTTGTTTGAAATACTTGTTCGAAATGTCAAAGTTTTGCTTTAGACAACTTAATATAGCAAAGACTGCATGTTGGATGTTCATTTTTTTGCAAATAAAAAAATTAATCTGAAGGTAAAATCTGAAACAGTTGAAATTCAGTAACAGGTAATCTAGATTGCATTTCTCACTGGTATAAACACATGATGGATCACTTGTATGTTAATATGGGTGGGTTTCATCTGTAAAACCCAGCACAGAGCAGTATTAAGAATGACTGCTATCACGTGTAGGATATGACCTGAATATATAGCAGCACCAGTTAATGTACAGCTGCACCAAATGCTGACATGCCAAAGTTCCAAGAATAAACATGTACTGTAATATATTCAGAATACAAATACTACATTATCACTGTCACACAGTCATCTACTACTCAGGAAAGCACTAGTAAAGATAAGAGCTGATCTTAGCTATTTTTCTCATATTATTGGTTATATTCTATTCGTTCCTCAATAAATGTGAGTAGCACTGTTTGTACACAAATTATACCTGTACCTCATTGTCTCCTCATTTCCTTTGGTTTCATCTTTATTTGATCATTGTGAGAGCATCGTAGTATAGAGCAGCTTGTTGCTACTGTTTTTTTAATTCTGTTTGTGTACTGCAGTAACCTATCCCTTTTCTATTTGCGCCCTTATTTAAATATTTAATACAGCAATTGACTCCAGTAAAAATGTCTGTACCAATACTTTAATCAAAGGACAGCTCATTTGAGCCAGAATCAGAATGCATGTCACAGTCAACCGGTATTCAGATGTTATCTGGCTAAAGGGTCAAGCTACCCGTGCTGTGTGGGGATCTTAGCCATGTAAACAGCAAAGCGTCTATGAGCCCAACAGTGATGCAAGTGGAGTTAAAGGGACTCTTCAGTCACCAGACCAATCACTGGCTTTACATATAAAAGGCAGTTTTTACATTGCTGATGGCCACTAGATATGCTTAAGGGGTCAGTGCTGCACAGTGTGTAGCACAGACAGCAGTGTCTCTACGCTCTGCATGAAGATGCTGAACGCTTCTCATAGTGATGTACTGATCCAATGCATCTCTATGACGAGATGACGATTGGCGCAGCGCTGTTTTGCTGCTCATGTGCAATAGCCTGCCAATGCATTTATATGGGAAAGCATTGGATTGGTGGAAATCGTCAAGTTTGATGATCTCAGTCAAGGAGGCAGAATGGGATCAGGGCCAGCCATCAGGAGATCTGCGCGGTGCTGGAAAAGGGTGAGTAAAATCCCCATTTACTTTCCTGGCAGGGAGCCGGAAACCTAAATAGTGCTTTCACAGCTATTGTAACAGGAATACATATAGTGTTCCTTTAATGAGAAATGGTCTAACTGTTGAAAGACCAGTGAAAGCAATAATGAAGAAAATTTAACTGTAGAATGAATCACATGATCAACAAAACTACATCAAGTAGTAGAGAGACTTCTCAAGTAGGTATTCATATCCCTAGTAGAGGAAGCTTCCAAAACAGAGCTACACTGGATGGTATGAAGAGGATTTGCATCTACTGGACAATGGCCGGCGTTCTTTTGTGAGATCTCTGAAAGGATACCATGCTGCAAAAAGTAAATTAGCATTTCATTGGAAAAAGGACCAGTACTGCCAATATATGGCATATACAATGAAGGCTAAAGCACATCAGCGAATGCTTTTCTCCAACTAGACTGGAGTAAACAAAGGCCTGCCAACATGGTGGTATAATCTTCCAGGAAGGTGCAATGTAACATTACAATCAATTAATATTCAAAATCTCACTGCGTTCTTAAAATAGCCAATGTCAGCACAACGGACATATCTCAAGTATAAAATGATGGCTAATATTCTTATCTACATGATATGTTTCATAATCATCATCATTCTTATCATCCATATGCTGACATGACATAAATGATCCATGAAAAAAAAAATCAAAATAATTAATCTTTTACTTACCACAAGATTGATTTTGTTGTGTCTAAGGTTAAGTTCTGTTAGTGAGTCTAGACCATTAAGATTTTCCACTTGGCTTATGAAGTTCCTTGCAAGGTTTAACACTCTTAGTTCTCCCAGGTGACTGACATTCTCTATCTTAGATATCTGTAAGGACACACAGCATCACACAGGTGAGATCATTTTAATTACATAAACGTTTGCTGATGTTGACTGCATTACAGATTTCAGGTGATAAACACTAATTCGAGTAATAATTCATGGTAAATATAATTTAGTAATCACATAACTAGGATTAAGCATTGCATTTCTTTCCCACATCACTGTTCCCTTAGTTAGATCAAGGCGTAAGCCTGGGGAGGCCTGTTTGCAGTTTTCATACTTTGTTTAAAATAAAGAAAAAATAAGTTAAATAAGTTAAAGGAACACAACACTGTAGGCACCATAGCTACTTCAACTGATTAAAGTGGTTGTGATGCCGGAAGTCTTTGTTGCCAGGTCTCACACAACTGCTAAAAAGTTTACTCACCATTTAGCAGAGACACTCTGTCCCTCTCAGGCTACAGCCTGGTCTCCGTCTAAGAATATATCAATTAATTTCAGATATTAGGGCAATGATTAGCCAAGGAAGCTCAGCTGTTGCCCTCACCCAATTATTGCTCACTACCCCTGGTATGGCACCATTTCCTCCATTTCGTTATGAAAACTCTGGCTGTAGACTGTTTGGGACAGGGCAAAACTCTAGCTGCAGGCTGTTCAGGACTGGGCAACTTTGCAGGACCCAGCTGCCAGACTTCACTGTGGTGGTTATAGTCCTTTTAGCAATAGAATATTCAGAATAATTCTGAATATATTTTCAAAGTACTCAGTGAAAACAAGGAATGGGACGATTGCAAAAACAAATAAAGAGTACTGGGAAGTAACAGTAAGCAGCACAAATGTTAATTTCTGGTATTGTTTATATTTTCATGGTGCACATCCATGCAAAAATCTACATATTACAGGTCTTAACATGAGATACAATGTTAATAGTAATAGTAAGCCACAGAATTTGACCAGTAATTATACATTTAGCTATCACAAGCTTTCTAAGTATGTCCCGAGATAAAGATGTTATTATAATATCTACATTACATCCATAAGAAGGAAGTTATGCGAGTTACGGGACACTTTAGGTACCCAGACCATCAATGAGGTAGTATGGGTGCCATGTCCCCCCATTTAACTCTGCAATGTAAACATTGCTGTTCTGTTTTCATTTACAGGGTTAAAACGCCTCTAGTGGCTTTCAATCAGACAGCCACTAGAGGCGCATTCTAGGAAATAGCAGAGTAAAACTCTGCTTTATCTAGGGTGTTTTCTCACGATCGCTGGGAGAATCGGCACTCAAAAGTACGTCATCTCCTCCATATATGCACCCAACGCTCCGTCAAGCTCCTTCTGGCACACGATACAAGCCCACCTCGCATTATTCTCCTCACATCACCAGGTGATGGGTGGAGACTTTAATGCCACCTCATCCCCGGCGATAGATCTACGAAGAATGGGTCCTCACAGGAAACCCCGCACCTCTACCGCCAAATCCGCCAAACTCTTTCAAACTTTCCTCACACAAACCCGACTCATCGACGTGTGGAGAGCCCAGCACCCCACCACTCGGTACTACACGTTCTACTCTCACCCACACCAATCCCATTCACGCAGAAACACGTTTTTAAAATCACCATCACTACTTCCTCTGACCAAATCCACGAGCATCGGATCGATAACGTGGTCAGACCACACCGATATCACACTCAATCTCGAACCACTAGACACAACCAGACAATGGTCTTGGCGGCTAAACCCCACGTTGCTACATAACCCCCTTATCCACAAAGCCACCTCACAGGCCATCACAGACTACTTCTCTCTGAATAAACATTCACTAACTTCACCGGGCACATTGTGGGCAGCTCATAAAAACGTAATCAGAGGCTCCCTTATAAGCCTGGCCTCATACCACAAAAAGCAACGACTAGTGACCCTGGAACATAACCTAAACGAACTCCGCTCTTTAGAAACCAAATTCAAACAGCAACCCACTCCTGAACTAAACACTAAGATAACCCAATGCCAGGTGGCCATAAAAGACTTTATGTCCGCAGACACGGACGCGGCAGCTCTTCTACGAAAAGTCCAATAAAGCAGACACACTATTCGCACGCAAACTCAACTGTAGGGCAGCCCACAAACACATCACTAAAATCCACTCAAAAGACGGAACCACACATGAAACAAATTCTACTTCTCGGAACTTTACGACCACAGCCCCCAACACAGACTCGATCCCACCCTACTCACCTCCAAAATAGGAGACTACCTCGACTCTATCACCCTACCCTCACTGACGCCTAAAGGAGCCAGGAGACTAACAGCGACCGCTACACCGGAAGAATTAGCGAACCCGCTCAAAACACTAAAACCGAACAAATGCCCGGACGGCATCTCTGGCCTATATTATAAGACCTTCGCCGCACCCTTACTCTCACACCTATGCAACCTCTTTAACTCCAAGGGGACCCAATACCCCCAGACATGCTACAGGCAAACATTTGCCTCCTTCCGAAGCCTGGCAAATCCCAGCTCGATCCCGGCCACTATAGACCTATTTCACTGCTTAACATAGACGTTAAGCTATTCACAGAACTTATGGCCGAAAGACCCAACCCGCTCCTACCAAGACTTATCCACCCAGACCAGGTCGGGTTCATCCCGAACAGACAAGCTAGTGACAACACGAGACGAACATTCGACCTTATATGGTACGCCGACCACCGACGAATCCCTACCCTAATCCTCTCCCTCAACGCTGAAAAAGCATTTCACAGACTATTATGGCCCTTTCTCTTCGCGACAGTATGGATATTTGGATTCCCACTACCATTCATAAATGCCCTACACACACTATACTCCTTTCCCACAGCTAACCTTCTTCTACCCCCCTCCACACCTCCATCCTTCCAAATCAAGAATGGCACACGTCAGGGATGCCCCCTCTCTTATTTGCCTTATCCCTCGAACCTCTCCTCCAACTTCTCTGAAACCACAACGACATACAGGGTATACAGGTCCAAGACGAAATGTACAAAATCGTAGCATATGCGGATGACATTCTCCTAACAGTTACAGACCCATTGAACTCACTCCCACCCCTGATCACAGCACTAGACAAATACGCAAAGGTCTCCGGATACAAGCTAAACCTCAATAAGACTGAAGCCCTCCCGATCCGGATCGACCACATCAACCTTCAAACCCTCCAAACCCGACACCCATTCAGTTACCAGTCCTCCACCATCAAATATATAGGTACTGTCCTCCCAGCCGACCTGACACAAACTTACAACCAAAACTATATACCCCTACTCAACAAAGCAACACGGGACCTGGAAAAGGACATGTCGATCTTATGGCTGGGACGAATGGCCTCGGTAAAAATGTACCTCCTTCCGAGGTTCTTATATCTCTTCCAAACCCTCCCGATCCCCATACTCGCGTCCGACTTTAAAAAAACTACAAAGCGGGGGGCGTGGCTAACCGCCGAGAGGAATGGACGTGTGATCCTTTCACTCCGGCAACACGGGTCGCAATCTGACTCCATCTAACGCAACACGGCGGCACAACTGCTAAAAAAACGAAGATGGCACAGCAGAGAGGCAAGAAATCTGCACACAAAGCGGAAAAACTTAATTTCTTTGGACATAAACCGCACCAGGAACCGGAGGAGGCTCGGGCCTGGTCACAAGATGGCGGCTCCGCTACTGACAGCCTAGAGAACACAGCAGCACTGCAGGAAAGTGATCCTGACAAACTTACCAAGAGCTATTTACAACAAGCTTTGGACACCCTGTCAAGCAAGCTAATTACATCGTGGCAACACACAGCGGATTCGCTGAGGAAGGACATGCAAGAATTAGGCAAGCGCACCTCCCACATGGAGAACAAGATGGCAGAATTTGCTACAGCACACAATGACATAGCTTCTCATGTGGAACAACTGGAACAAAAATAAAATAACTGACCTGGAGGATCGCGCACGCAGGAACAACCTGCGCATTAGAGGGATCCCGGAGGATGTTGTGCCGGAGAACCTGCAGGCATATGTCAGAGGCGTGTTTAACGCTTATGCTCCGGACATACCAACCGATATGTTACTCGTGGACCGAATACACCGTCTGCCTAGACCACGGTTCTTGCCAGAAACTGCACCGCGGGATGTGCTACTGCGAATGCATTATTTTCATATTAAAGAGCTTATACTCAAGTCAAGCAGAAATAAAGCGACACCACTAGAAGGTTACCCAAACCTGCTGATTTTTGCAGATCTCTCGGCGTCCACTCTTCGTAGAAGGAAAGAGTTCGCTCAGGTAGCCAACTCCGTGAGGGCTCATGGCCTCAGATTCCGATGGGGCTTCCCTACCAAAATGTTGGTGACGAAAGATAACACCACCCATGTCATCACATCACCTGAAGATGGACTACAATCCTGGGGACTCATGGACCAAAGACCGGATCCTCACACCCCACCTGCCAGGCGCATCCCACTGGACTGGCACAATGCATGAACTGCTGGACATCCGCAAGTATAAATCTGATTATACATAGGTGCTTGCAATGGACCCGAGGGCTGGGGAAGATATCACAAGGTCTATATATATATATATATATATAAAAAAAAAAAAATTCAGGTTAACACGGATTGGCTATAACAAGTTAAACTACATAGTTCCTTAAGGCTACTTAAGCTGGCAAGCAATAACTCCCCAACACTTAATGGAGGTATGGGGCTGAACGGACCCCCCCTAGCAACCTGTAGCTCACGGGAGGGGCGATGATTTGCAGAGGACACACCCATTCTCTCCGTGTGCCTCATCAAGAGTATAGTGTGAGGGCAACACTGTTATACTGCTTAGAGATAAAAAAAAAAAAAAAAATGGTAGAACATAAGTTCTGTTTGTAATCAATAGATACCCATTACCCTAACGAGCCCTCCCAGCTGCTAGGGAGTAAGATGCTGCTCTACTGGATGTGCTTACCAGCTGCAGATTATGATGAATCTATGTGTATATATATATGTATTTACAAATATGCCTGACAAAAATTTCTCCTAGTCCTACTACCATCTATCCCTTTTCTTAAAACAACTGTACACATACCAAAGAGCCTATACGACTCTTAGTACTTACTGCATGGGTGACCTAGTGCGACCGACCGCCCCCAAGGTTAAAAGATAGCGGAAGACCCATAGCCATGACACGGAAACATGCAAGTTTCCACCCCCACGGTACTCACCACCAGTACCAAGACCCATCTATGTATATACTTTGTTTCTGTTTCTACCCGGTTTACACCTCCCCATGTTCTTGACCCTAGTCCCGCAAGGATGAAAAAGTCCAAGCCACTACCCATACCAGCTATGACCACTAGTACCCCCACAGGGGCACTCTTGCCTGATACGAGCACAACTAACATACACACGCGAATAGAAGATACAATCAGAAGTAAACTAAAAACTCAGCGACCAACCCATATAACAGTACACTATGAAAATATACTCACATAACGTACGGGGACTGAACACCCCTCACAAACGCAGAGTTCTGTTAGAGGAAACTAAGATAGCTAAAGTAGATATTATGTTCCTTCAGGAAACGCACTTTGTGCGTGGGAGAATACCAGAATTTGGGAAACAAGACTATCCGACGCAGTATCATACGACCTATTCTTCCAAAACAAGGGGAGTGTCCTTTTTGTTTCACAAATCGCTCACCTTTGAACTGCTAAACATTAAAACAGACGCACAAGGTCGGTACTTAATAATCCACTGTCAAATTAACAGAGCCATATATACCTTAGTAGGCATATACAGCCCTAACTCTAACCAGCGCAATTTTTTGCATAAAGTACTGAGCAAATTACCCCACGAGCACAGAGCTGGCATCATAATATGCGGCGACATGAACCATATTCTCCAACCGACTATGGACACGACAGTGTCGCCTAATACTCCCAGACATAGATCCTTAATACCACAATGCAAAGCCATCACCAAGCTCTTACTTGACCACAAATTTATATGACATATGGCGAACGAAACACCCGAACGACAAAAGTTACACTTTCCATTCCAAGGTGCATGGAACCCACTCCAGAATAGACGTCATATTGGTGTCACGAGATTTGGTGCCCTCCACAATACAGAGTAACATAGGGGACATAGTGTGGTCGGACCACGCTCCGGTGACCCTCATAACCCAGGATACTTACAAACACAGAGGGAAAGCCCCGTGGCGACTAAATGATACCCTCCTATACAACGGCACTTTTCAAAAGGAATTGGGGACTGAGATAGGTAAATATTTCCAACTTAACAACCAACCTGACATATCACCTACTACCTCTTGGCAGGCACATAAGGCAGTTATTAGAGGTCAGCTCATTAGCAGAGCGTCCTTCCTAAACAGGACCTCTCAACAGGCGAGCCTCGCACTATTGACCAAACTGCGCGACCTAAACGCAGCCCAACTTCTACACCCCACCCCCGGCCTCAACATTGAAATAGAACAAACTACAAATCAATTAAATGATCTCCTACTTCAAAAAACAGCGCGCACTCTACAAACACTCAAATTGAAGCATTACACCCATGGAAACAGAGCAGGGAAAAAATTTGCATCTTTACTGAGGCATCACCAAGCCCACTCCAAAATCCCATATTTACTCACCAGCACAGGTGGGAAAATATATAACCCCATAGACATTAATGAAGAAACAGCAGCCTATTACCAAAACCTGTATAACCTAACAAAGGATCCCCAAACGCATCAGCCAACACAAGTAGAAATTGATAACTTCCTCTCACAGATAAAATTGCCAAAATTAACACAACAACAGCAGGACTCCCTGATAGAACCGATTACACTGACAGAGTTACAGCAAACTATCCGCTCACTCCCTTCGGGGAAATCACCCGGGCCAGATGGCTTCACGAATACTTACTACAAAGTCTTCTCGGACATCCTGAGCCCCTATCTAGTACACACACTGAATCATATTGTACACACAGGGAAGATGCCATCGGAAATGCTATTAGCACACATAGCCACGCTACCAAAGCCAGGGAAACCACCCACGCAACCAAAAAATTTAAGACCTATCTCACTGTTAAACACAGATACGAAACTCCTAGCCAAAATATACGCCAATCGTGTAGCGGCCCTAATCCCCTTTATTACACACCCGGACCAAGTGGGATTTGTGAGGGGGCGACAGGGGACTGACGGCACTAGGAAGCTCCACAGCCTCCTCTATAATGGGACGCCTCTCGGAGAGTCCAGGGTCTTTATATCCCTGGACGCCGAGAAGGCGTTCGACAGACTACACTGGAACTTCCTGAGAACTGTCCTACAAAAATTTGCATTCCCACAACAATTCCTATCCCTACTCTCGGCACTATACTCCAAGCCATCAGCACAGGTTGCGAATGGCGGGTTTGTATCCAAGCCGTTCCTTATCACAAACGGAACACGGCAGGGATGCCCGCTCTCCCCAGCCTTATACATTCTTGCGTTAGAGCCATTAGCCCAGGCGATACGGGATAACAGCCAAATCCGAGGTGTGGAAATTAAAAATAAAATATACAAAATAACGATGTTTGCAGACGACGTAATGCTCTCCTTGTCTGACCCACTCACCTCTATCTCAGAACTCCAGAATCTGTTGCAACAGTACAGCAATTGCTCATATTACAAATTGAACAGTTCTAAAACGCAAGCAATGAGTCTGCATGCACCCGCATCGCTGTATACAGCCTTGCAACAGAAATACCATTATGAATGGAGACAAGACCACCTAACCTTCTTGGGCATAAAATTTACGAGACTAGAGAGGAACTTACATCGGGAGAATTACGGCAAACTCCTTACATCCATAAAACAGCAGGTGGCGAATTGGAAAGGGAAATACATATCATGGATAGGTAGAATAGCAGCAGTCAAAATGAAAATTCTCCCGAGACTGCAATACATGTTCCGTACATTACAAATTAGGCTCTCAAAAACATTCCTTCACGACGCACAACAATTGATTAACACCTTTGTCTGGTCCCATAAGAAATCCAGAATAGCGGCAAAAATCATGTACCTCACATATAAAGGAGGGGGAATGGGATTACCACACATAGCCACGTACTACAGATCAGCTATACTTGCACCGCTGGTCAACGAATTACACCAATATGACAAACCATCCCCTTGGGTAACTGTAGAGGCTGACCTAACTGGGGGACAAAAAATAACGCACCTAGCCTGGACTCCACCACAACTCAGAAAAAAATATAAAGATATGTCACCACTCACAGCTACAACATTACGAGAATGGAACAGATTTCACAAGGAACAAGGTTTTGATGGGGGGCTCTCACCAGCCTTCCTCCTAGATTCCTTTTATGGACTGATACCTTCATTGAACATAACGTCCTGAAGCAATAGAGGTCTGATATATTTACATCAGTTGTTTGATCAGGGAGAGATCATCCCCTTCAGCCAACTGCAAAATAAATACCAATTACCCAATGCAGCAGCATTTGCGTACAGACAGATAAACTCATGGCTGCAGACAAATAGAAAAGCACTGCCTGCAGCAAACAGGTGGAACACTTTCAATGCATTAGAAAGTCTCTGCACACAGGCGAAAAGGCCACTTAAGCTAATCTCTACACTGTACAATCACCATTATCGTGTACCAGACCCGCATACACTACAGTTTGTAAAAGCATGGGAAGTGGAACTAGGAAAACAGTTAACAAAAGAGCAGTGGTCATATGTACTATGTGAGAATAAGAAACTTACACTTAGCACAGCCCATCTAGAACTAGCCAGGAAATTATTATATCGTTGGTACTTAGTACCATCCCGACTGAAACATATGATACCTAAGAATACAGGACTGTGCTGGAGAAGCAATAAAGCCCAAGGCTCCATGCTACACATTTGGTGGGAATGCCCGGTCTTGACACCATTGTGGACGGACACACAGACCCTAATTAAAAACACTACAGGTGTATCTCTCGCACATACCCCCGAGCATTACCTCCTACAGTACATACCACCAAGCCATACAAAATCATCCCGATATTTAATATATCACATTATCCTAGCAGTTCTGTTACATATCAGCAAACACTGGCAAAAGCAGACGATCCCCAACATACAGAGCTGCATAACCCACATTGAAACCATAAAGGGGTATGAGATAATGGCCAGGTCCAACAATCCCCCGAAAAAATTTTGGAAGGAGGCGTGGGAAAAATGGGACACATACCAACAGACACAGTGACACTTAAACACTCTAAACACCTTTACGTTGTAGCCCACAAGACAATGCTTTAAGGGAAGAGTACTAAGCAAACCTTCTTAACATCACTCTCTGACCATATGGAAGCCTGCACATACTACCCCCTCCTACTTAAGCTGGTTGCGTACACTGGTGCAATTTATTGAGGCCAACGAATAGGCCTAAAAGCTGGACTAAGCTAAGGGACCAACACCCGCCCCCCTCCCCTCCTCTACCTCTCCCTTTTTCCCCACATTACACCCAGGTTATGCCCCAAGTTTACATTCCCCTGTTCACTGGAAAGTAGCTAGGCACCAGGGAAGATGCGGGTTACTTTTACAACTGAGCAATTATCGACACTGGCAAAGCGAAGAGAGAACTCCAACTATCACGCCCAATGGACAAGAAGGAGAGCTACACAAATATGGGCATAATAGCAATGTCAGGATACTCTGTTTAATGACATATTGTTTAATGGTGTACCTATAATATCACTACTACATGTATGCTTTAAACTGGTTCTCATCAATGTACGGTTATGATAGCACATTGTCAATACATGCTGCTTAATAGTTGCACTCTCTATGCTGTACTCATGAATGTAACTCGCATACCCTGTATACCTGTAATACGACTGTGAAATTCCATAAAATGCAAATAAAAAAAACAAACAAAAAAAAAAAAACTACAAAGCAACATAGACAAATTCGCCGGTAAAAGGGCTAGGATCGCTCGCCAAACACTGTACATACCGAACAGAGCCGGCGGGCTCGGACTACCTAACTTCACCCTATATTTCCAGGCCGCACAAATAGCACAAACAATCCAACTACATGCCGCATACGGCTTAAAACGTTGGGTGGACCTGGAACATATCATCTTTGGTAACGACTTCCCATCCCTATACATCTGGCTTCCAAAACAAGCTAGACCGCCCATCCCCCCACCTCCCCTGCACTCTGCACAACGATCAAAACATGGGATAAAATCACCGAAAAACACGATCTCATTCCCCATCCCTCCCCACTCATGCCTATCCTTCGAAACACGAAATTCGCACCTGGCATGGTCCCAAAGGATTTTACACGCTTTGAAGATAACGACCTGACACGCATACACCAATTTTACAAGAACCAACAATGCATACCGTTCGCGGAACTCCCACATCAGTCCCCCTTCACAACCAGAGACTATTTCTGATACTGACCATTTCTGAGGCAGTGAACCTGGATGATATGTCCACCAACATAACTGTCAAGCTGTTTTACTTTCATACAACTAATGTCTCTAGAAAAAAATACACAAAAAACATATAATAGATTAAGCATAAAACACAGGTTTGTGTTGCTGCCACAATGTGAGCAATGTTCTTTTTGCATGCTTCACACATAGCCCATACTGAATTCCTAATTGATAACTGCTCCTCAATTAAAAAAAGACCTTTGTTAAAGACAACACAAGGTTTTCTAACATTATCTAATTGGTACCTAGCAATACTTCTTCCCATTTAGACATAAAAATGTGCTTCAAAATAAATTTTAAAGAACCTGCTTTTATTAATCATTATAATCTGGCCCTTCAGAAATATCAACGGGTTCACATTTGAAATTAGTATTTTGATTGATTAGAGAGGAAACAGGGAACTAAACTTTAGTCATCTTAGAGATTAAAATGACATACGATTTGTGATAAAACTACAAGTGCACTTCAGCTTCCTTTTGGACCATGAGAGCTTAAAGCTCAATATCCTCCCAAGGGTAATCATTCAACTGCCAAAGAACCATTATCCTTTATTGAATCCTGGAATGTTAAAGCAAAGAGCACAGTATAAAAATATTCAGAAACACGCACCTGACTCATCATTATTATCCTAGTAAGAGCAGTAGCTAATCATTGACAATTTATACAAGTGCTCCATGACATTAATCCATTTAATAGAAAATCAAGGCTGTGTATGTGGATATGATCTTTCTGAAAGTGGGTCTTTCGCATTGTGGGCTTCCTTTTCGGGACCAGTATTAAGCTATAATCCTTTTTAGCTCTCTTGAACTGTAAACGTATACCAATTAAGCGCTTCTACCATATATTGAAACTAACACGGTAAGAATTAGTGTCATTAAATTTTGGATAGGGCTCCTTCAAGCAGAACATAGGTAATATTGAACTGTAGATTTATTTGCAACATGGAAAATATGACTTCAAATCTCAATTACACCGTGCATTGATTTAACAAAATGTGACCCACTGCTTCCCAACTTTGGGAGCCAGCACTTTGTTTTGCAGTTCACTCAATATCATATTTTTTTCTCTTTCCTCCCACTGCATCTCACTGCTGTTCCTAATGTAATACCCTATATATGTTTTCCTTTGCCAATTTCTCTTCCCATTTTCCCACAATTTCAGCCATCCTTTGGGGACCAATCACTACTCCCGTTTTCTCACAAACTAACTTTTCTGTTCAATATCACACCTCATGGAGCAATTCCTACTTTTATTTAAATCTTTCTCCAATACCCTTACAGCCAAATCTCTATGTCCGAATCATATCATATTTATTATGCTTCAATCATCTCTTTCTTCTCATTTTCAGATTTCAGATCTGGCTTTAAATTACACCCCCGTCCAATGAAACCTTAAGAAGATGCATAGAAGAGTTGTTAGATTGTCTGACTCAATTCTAAAAGATTGCATGTCACCTGTGATCAGTCTAAGAAGGATAGATACAGTAGATATTTCCTATATTTGCATATGAAGTTTCTCTCCCCCAAACGTAGTATTATATGTATTAAACAACGTGAACAACATCTTTTTTTGCGATTAAAGGCTTGTCAGTAAGACTTAAAGGAATACTCTAAGCACCAACAAGTCTTATTTTAAAGAATTAGTTTTGGTGTGCAGACCATGCCTCTGCAGTCTCATTCCTCGAGTCTCTGCTATATAGGAGCTTACTCACTTTATTTATGTAACCCTAGCCACAGTTCCCCTGGCCTGAGACTTCTCTATGAAACATTGGACTGGCCTGAGATCACTAAGTGATAAAAACTTGCGGCTGAGCCGATAATAAGGCAGCACAGGATTAAAGTGAAGGGTTTTTTTGTTTTGTTTTTTTTAATGGGTGGGGGGTTATTTATTTTAAAAATGGGGGCCAACAATACAAACATGCACACGGACATAGTTATGTTTAAAATAGATATATTGTTTTCTAAAGCTTGAGTGTTCCTTTAATGGTAACACTTAAAACAAGCTAATAAGGCAAATGCAGACCATTTGAAGACAGGTTGCAAATGCAAACAAATCAGTTCCATATGTACATAATGAGTAGTGTTGAAATTACACAATGAGTTTAGCTGCAATTACATTCCAAAGATGTAATGCTAGAAATCCCATGATTGAGAGACCTCTGTGTCTTTGCTTAAAGTGTACTTTTTTGCAGATGTCTGCTGGACAATTTGTAAAAGGTGAACAAACAGCAGTACTGTAGCAAGTAATACCACTGGATCCATTCTATACAGGAAGAATGAATTGTGCGTTTACCCATACCTGATTCCCATGTAAATCCAAAACATCAAGACTTTTAAGGCTCTCCAGGTTTGCAATTTTCTTAATTCTGAAAGATGAATTGAAATAAAACAATTTACTATTTGACCAAATATATTAACACATTATCTTCCACATAAAATGAATAATTGTAAAATAATCACATACAAATAAAGTTTTATGTTTGCAGAAGAGCCTCTCTCTGTTTCGATTTTTGAGATAACTCCATTTTAAAGGACAACGGTCATAACATTTTGACTTCTCATTATTTCAAAAAGTTTATAACATTTAACACAATAACAGTTTTTTGTTTTTTAATGATGCATATTGTTTTTGTCACTTCCTTATATTGTTGAGCAGCCATGTTGAGTCAGATTCTACTGTTGTCTAAACAACTGCACAGCGTAACATGCCTACTGCTGGAGGTTCACATAGAGAAAACAGACCAAATGCAGCAGCAGGCATGATAAAAAATAAAAAAAAAGATTAAAAAAATAAATAATAATCAATATACATCATTAAAAATAAGAAATACATGGTTGCTCTAGACACCATGACCCCTTCAGCATTTCACTGCACAGAGATAAACCCCTCTGCTGCCGGAGGTTGAACTTTACCTCTAGCAGCATGACAGGGGTGTCATCAGCCAGCCCAGAACTCTAGCTGCAATGTCAATTATATGCATCTTACCATGCACAGAATTGCATTAATTGTCTGAGATCAGTTAATGGGCATCATTTTAAAAAATGATTAAGTTTCATTAAATAATAAACTTTTAAAAAATGAGAAATGACAATATGATGGCAGTTGTCCTTTAATGGTATTAAGAAATTATGTCCCCTGACTGCTTGATAGGCTATTTAAAAATTGCATTCTCAATTTAAGACTGATTTGACAAGAAAGCAATGCTATTGCCAAACCAGAAACCACCTCTCTTCAGTTGCCTTTATAATGCTGAAATTACACTTCTGCATTACCAAGTGCTCTGGCTGCAAGGTAATGCACTGGTTTTTGTCAAACTGCTTCCAAATGGTCTGACATAAAACGGAAAGAGATGCACATTGACTTTTGGCAGCATCACCACTACACTGAGTATAGGTTACTTAGACTTCCCTTTTAAATAACAAAGGCATTTAAATATTCACAGAAGTCCTCTAATTTGTATTAAAGATCAGAGATCCGATTAAATGACAAACCTAGGGCCTTTTGCCTAACAAACTCCAGAGGCAGGGTGCCCTGCCTCCTAGATATAATACTTATGGAACCTAATACTTTGTTAATTAGGTTATAAAATAGCGCATCACACTTTAGTAAAAAAAAACAAAAAAAAACAAAGACCCACCCCCACACAACTCTCTGCAAAATCAATTGCTGACTCCTTATCCGAGGAATACTTTTCAACTCCTGCAGATATGTTAATATATTACAGTAAAAAATGAACCAGTACCTATTCTTTCCCAGCATGAGGACACGCAAAGATCGTAAAGCTGAAAGACCATTTATTTCTTCAATTTGATTGTCATACAAATCTAGAAATATAAGGCGCTGCAGACTTGATAAATTCTGGATTTTTGTAATAAAGTTGTGCTGGAAATATAATAATCGCAGATTTTCCTCCCCTTCTATTATAGGACAGACATTCAGCTTTTGCCTGAAAAACAGTTAAATACAGCAAGCATTCAATTTACTACTAAGAACATAATGAATCAAAACAAAACAAGCAAATGTTACATAGCATAAAATGTGTATCAAACGGGATACTATCAATAAAAATGTAAAACAATATTCCTTTTTAAATGAGCACACACAACTCCAAGCTATGTTTTTAGAGAGTCTCGCTTTTATCTCTGCTAGCTTTTAAACACATATTTCCATAGCTCTCAATGTTGGGAGGGATACTTTTTCATTTTGCCCAGAACTGCTCATTATAGACTCTTCCCATGACCTTGAAAGCTCATTTATTTAACAGTTTTTTTCAATATTTAATTAAGCTACAATATATTACTGTATTAATTAGGATGCTGCACACTGACATATAAAAGTATTTTTTTTTTTTAAAAACAAACAAAAATACCTTGTGATTTCACTTACTTGGCTTTAGACAACTGAAATACGTTCACAACAGCAATCCAGGCCTTTTTTTTCCTTTTGAACGGTCTAAAGCAGGCCTGTCCAACCTGCGGCCCTGCAGATTTTGCTGAACTACAACTCCCATGATTCTTTCAATGATACATATAGCCAGTGAATCATGGGAGTTGTAGTTCAGCCTTGGTCTAAAGATTCTGCTCACAAAATAACATGAATACGCTATTTAATTTCATACTTGTTGAACTGTGCGTTGCTGTTTTTCTCTCATGTATGAACACGAGTTTTGGTTGTTTTACAAAAAAAGGGCAAAACATATTAGCAAAGGGCACGTTTGTTTTTAGATTTACCCCGCTACCATGATAAAAAAAAAAAACATCTCAGCTGAGGTTACCTTTCTAAGTTAAGTTTGTCTGGGCAGATGGCTTTCTCCTCTGGAGTACGGTGCACAACGGGACAACCTGGTTCTGGCCTTGGCAAGTTTCTTATGTAACTGAATTGTTCTATGTAAAATGTTTAAATGATAAACAATCAGAGAACACAGTGTTAGCTTGCAGTGCAGCATAAGATAATGGATAGAAGCCTTTTTTTATTTGCCTTTATGGTTTTTCTTTATTATTTTACCTTTTTATTTTACACAATAATATAATATTATTTAACCAGGAAAGATCAATTTTGTTTTTTTGCTTGCTTGCAAACACTTCTCAAGGTACATTATTATAACTATAAAATTGTCAGTCTCTTGCTCAACCTCAATTAATTAAAAGCTTAGTTGTAACTGTGGTGTATTTAGTCTGCAGACTGCATAGAGGCTAAAGACAAACCATTTGGAGCACTAACGACTGAGCTATTCTGTACATATTCCCTCCAATCACTACTGCTGCAATACATCACTTGAATACAAAATAAAATAGCTTGCTACCTAAGTGGTAAAATGTACAGCAAGTAAGCACAAAGAATTAAGATAACAGGTTAACATTAAAGGGAAGTAAATCTATACCACACCAAAAAAGTAAAAGTATAGATTAAAGGGGTAGCATACAAATATCATGAAAAAATATAACCTGTATATAACAGGGAATGATCTTGAGAAAATCTAGAGGATACAAAAAAAAAAAATCACATGATGGTGAAGTATGTAAAGAAAATAAAACTCAATCCCGGAGGTAGAGAACTTACAAAAGATACTGATGATCTGCGCTTATCTCCCTCTTTTGCAGGGTTTGCAGGGTATCTTAGGAAGGTGCTTGACTTTCTTTGAAAAGGATCTTACGATGTAGGCGAAAGTATATTTAGAATACCAAATCCTCAAAGGGAAAAAAGCTATTTTGACGTCTGTGCCTATGAACGTGGTCGTCATTACGTCCAGCCAATAAGAGACGGGGACAGACGGAACCCGGAAGTGATAGAATTTTCGCGGCTAATTTCGAAAATCATCTACATTTACTAGTATATAAGGAAACAGTTCCTCTGATCTATTCACATCCCTGAAGAAGTCTATAAACGACGAAACGCGTTGGATTAAAGATCTGGACATTTGTTTTCCAGTTTTTATTGTTATTTTTATTTTATGCATATTCTTTTCTGCTGTATTTTTTTGACTGTAACTCCACTTGCTGTAATCTGACCTTCCTTATATGCTTCCACTTGTTAGTGGAGATACGCTGGCTAACTGCAGTTTAAATGTAAGTGCAATCAGTGTAAATAAATGTACTTTATTTTACAATACTGCTCTATATAGCTTTTTTTGTAAGTTCTCTACCTCCGGGATTGAGTTATATTTTCTTTACATACTTCACCATTGTGTGATTTTTTTGTATCCTCTAGATTTTCTCAAGATCATTCCCTGTTATATACAGGTTGTATTTTTTTATGATATTTGTATGCTACCCCTTTAATCTATACTTTTACTTTTTTGGTGTGGTTTAGATTTACTTTTCTTGTTATATATTATATTGGTGTATGTGAGGTACACTTTTGGGTGTTTAGCATTATCATTTGGTTTTCTTTTGGGATATTATACAGTACTTCTTTTGTGTACCATTAAAGGGACACTCCACGCAGACCACTTCAGATAACTGAAGTGGTCTGGGTGCTGTGCCCCTATTGCACTTAGTGCTGCAATAGAAAACATTGCAGTTCCAGTTACATTGCAGCTCTAAGTCTGCCCCTAGTGGCTGTCTGCCAGACAGCCACTGGTAGCGTTTACGGAATCCTAACAGACATTTGGTCTGTTATCTGACGCTGGAGCAAGGGGGACGGGGGCCGAGCAAGGTGGACGGGGGCTGAGGAGGGGGACAGGGGCTGAGCAAGGGGACAGGGCCTTAGGAGGGGGGCAGGGGTTGAGCAAGGGGACAGTGGTTGAGTAAAGGCACAGGGGCTGAGGAAAGGGGGACAGGGCTGAGGAAAGGGGAATGGGGACAGGGACAGGGGCTGAGCAGTGGGACTGGGCTGATGAAAGGGGGATAGGGCTGAGGAAGGGAGACACGGCTTAGGAAAAGGGCACAGGGCTGGGGAAAGGGAGAAGGCTGAGGAAAGAGACAGGGACTAAGCAGGGGGACAGGGGCTGAGCAGGGGGACAGGACTGAGGAAAGGGACAGGGGCTGAAGAAGGGGGATAAAAAAAAAACTAAAATGTATTCCTTCCCTCCCTGAGTCTTACCTTGGGCCAGAAGGGGTGGGACAGGATCTGGAGCCTGCAGTCAGTGGAGTCGGCCAGCCTCTCCTGATGATGTCAGGAGGAGGTGGCGTGACTTCCTCTGCTCTTCTCCCAGACTCCCCAGCGGTCCTGGGAGAAGAGCAGTGGAAGTCATGCCTTCTCCTTTTGACATCATCAGGAGAGGCCGGCCGACAACACTGGCTGCAGGCTGCAGAGAGAGTGAGATAATTTGAGAAATTCAAGTCCCCAGCCAGAGGCAGGGCATTCTGATTTTTGCACGTGTGTGTGTGTGGGGGGTGTAGTGTGTGAGCGGTGAAGTGTGTGAGTGCGTGAGGGCAGCAGTGTATGTCAGGGGTGCAGTGTGTGTGTTAGGGGGCAGTGTATGTGTTTGTGTGTGTGAGAGAGAGAGAGAGAGCTGCAGTGTGTGTGAGCAGTTCAGTGTGTGTGTGTGTGTGAGGGGGCAGTATATGCAGTGGTGTATCCTGGTTTTGTGCTGCCCTAGGCAGGACAAAACTCAGGCGCCCCCCTCCCCTTGCCCGCGCCACCCCCACCCAACCCTTCCCCCCCCGCTCCGCCTTCTAAATACACACACACACACACACACATTCACTGACAGATACGCATACACTAGATAACAGACACACACTCACTAGCAGACACACACACACTCACAGGCAAACACACTCACACTAACAGACACACACACACACACACACACTAACAGACACACTCACTAACAGACACACTCACACACACTAACAGACACACAATCACTCACTGACACACACACTAACATACATACACACACACACACACACTAACAGACACACTCACTAACAGACACACACACTCACTAACAGAGACACACACTGACATACACACACACTAACAGACAAACACACACTAAGACTCACACACACTCACTAACAGACACACACACACACTAACAGACTCACATACTCACTAACAGACACACTAAGAGACACACACACACACACACTAACAGGCAAACACACTAACAGACACACACACAAATCACTGACATTAACACGTTTTTATTTAACCCCCAGCCTCCTTACCTTTGGGAATGCTGGGGGGTTCTCTTTCTCCCTTGGGGTCCAGTGGCTGCTGGGCAGGCGGGTCTGGCGAGGGAGCACTTCATCTGAGCGGTCTGCTCAGCTCCCTCGTGAGCCGCAGAGTGAGGCAGGGAGACGGAATGCCGCCCCCTGGAAAATGCCGCCTAAGGCAAATGCCTTGTTTGCCTCGCGGTTAATACGTCCCTGAGTGTATGTGTGGGTCAGTGTGTGTGTGTGTGAGGCTTGCAGTGTATGTGTGTTTGGGGCAGTGTGTGTGGGGGCAGTGTATGTGTGTGTGTGTGGCAATGTATGTGGGGCAGTGTGTGTATGGGAGGCAGTGTATGTGTGGGCAGCATGTATATGGGGGACAGTGTGTGTGTGTGTATGGGGGGGCACTGTATGTGTGTGTGGCACAGTGTGTGCATGGGGGGCAGTGTATGTGTGGGGCAGTGTGTGTATGGGGGCAGTGTATGTTTGTGGGGCAATGTATGTTTGTGGGGCAATGTGTGTATGGGGGGGCAGTGTATGTTTGTGGCGCAATGTGTGTATGGGGGGGCAGTGTATGTATGTGAGGGAAGGAGGGTAGGAAGGCTTTTTAATAATGTTTTTCTTTTTTTATTTAATAAAATAAATATATTTATGTCCCCCCTCCCTGTCCCCCCTCCCTTCTTACCTTTACTGAGGGAGGAGGGGGGACATTTCTCAAATCCCTGGTGGTCCGGTGGGTAATCCCTGGTGGTCCCAGCAGTGAGAGTGAACTCTAGCCCGCAGCTCCAGGGCTAGAGTTCACTCTCGCGAGATCTGGAGCGTTGCCATGGTAACTGGAGGAGCTGCAGGCTCAGCTCTTATCTCCCCTCTGGTCCGTGAAGGCACATTGCAGGTGGTGGTTCACAAACTTTTTAGGTTCACGACACCCTTAATATTTTAGTGTTTAAATACAGGGGTCTGTATGTAAGTAATGTTTGTGTTTGATTGCAGGTGTGTGTTTGAATGCAATGGTGATGTTTAAATGCGGATGTACTTTTGTATGAAGTATTTATGTTTGAATGAAGTGGTGTGTTTTTATATCCTTTTGGAGATGGAATGCAGGGGTGTGTTTGTATGTAATATTTGTGTTAGATTGCAGGAGTGTGTTTGTATGTTGTGCTGATGTTTGGACTGAAAGTAAGAGTTTACTATATATAAGGGGGCAAGGTGGCCAGGGGGGCTAGATGGTGTTTTTATCACTATAGGGTCAGGAATAGTCAGTGTTCCTTTAAGGAACTCATTTAGCTCATGAACTGCACAGATACATTTTATACTTTTAATCCCCAAGACTAACCAATAATTAGAAAAGGCACATTCAGAAACGGCCATTCAACAAAGGGTATATAAAAAAGTGTTAATAGTTCCTGCAAGGTACCCTTTAAAATAGTTAATTTAAATAATTTCAACAAAATTAACCACTACCTCATTGATCATTAAAACTCTTACTGATCTCATTAATATTATTGAGTGAAGGATAACCAATGGGAACCAACCATTACCTCAAATCCACACATAATATTTAGAGAACCTTAGCAAAGAATAAAATTATTGATACCACTTCACAAAATGTACACCTCTACCAGGCTTAAATGTATGCATTGCAAGTACCTTTTGACATATCCTCGTTGTTGTTGTTGGGGTTGGCACAGTTTGAGACAGATTTGGACCTGGGTTTTGGTAGCAAATGACTTGGGATGTCTCCGAGTGCACCCAAGGACATGTACTCTTTTCCATATTTCGGAGCAGAGCCAAACACCTCTGTGACATTCGTAGTTACTGGGATGTAGGACGGTTTGCTACGTGTGACAGGACTTGAAACTCTTCCATCTTTAAAAAAAATAAAAAATAAAAGAAATAGTTATTGTATCAGTCTATATAACATTAACAAAGCTTTCAATTTAACTATGCTACCATGGAAATGTCTGCTTTGGAAACTAGTCAATTAAGACCTAGAAAATCCTTTTTTTAAATAAAGTTGTGAAAACTTGTATCTACTAACTAGAGGAAAGGAATGTCAGTGCATCATATCTCAAGAACTGAAATTACGCATTGCATTGTGGGTTTGCATGATGCACAATGGAAAGTCAGCTTTACAATGTGGACATACAACATAGAGCACATATATACTTTAACCATATATCCAAATTGTATAACTTGTCCCCCCCAAGCTGGCCTAACCATTCATTAATGCACAGAACTGTAGAGGTTATCACAGTAAAGGAGTTTAAGCATGCGTGGGATAGACAAAAGGCTATCCTAACTATAGATATGTTTCTATGTTTAAGTGAATATCTGATGACGGTTGTCCTTTAAATTTGTGAATAAAAATGTTCTCATAGACAAATTATCCAGTACCTTGCCTTCCACCACTGCTCCTTTCTCCATCGTGTTGAGTGGTACGGCTGTTAACAGAGGAGGATTCTTTGCTTAATCTAAATTCATACTGCAAAACAAATAAATATAAAACATTACACCTAGATAGAAAGATGTTAAAATATTTCTTGTTTTATAGTATTTTCACCCAAGCTTTTGCTCTTAAATCAAATATGTTTATAGAGAGCAGCAATTTCTGAACATGCACCCAATCCTTCTCTATGACTCCAAGGACTATAACCACTCCATTGAGATCAAGGGGTTATGATGCCTATTGTCCCTTTAAGGAAAAGTCCAAAGAGATATGTTGCACAAAAAAAAAAAAAAACTATAATCTATCTGTATAAAAATTCAATGTATTATGTTTATGAACAAATACTTCATCAACATGCTAGAATTTAATCACAGGTGACACTTGCAGGGACTAACTCTAGCTTTTATAGTGTCCTGGTGGTGTTGTGATGGTAACTAACTAAAAAGCGCACTATATTCAGACTTACGTCCAAGTTGTGAACTAAGAAGAGTTAAATAGCTGTCCAGAATCCTTACAAGCAAACATGAGTTCCATGTAGATGCTAAAGGCAGAAATTAACCATTTATATCTAGCACTGAAATGTAGCCATTCTGTGGCTAAAGATACATTTTGTAGTGAACACTTCCACAAATGACAAGGGCAAAAGAATGAGCATATTAAATAGACAAGCTTTTGAAGTTTTGAAACGGTCTAAAAAACTGGGGAAGGAATACACCAGGCTGTTAAGTTATGCACATCTGCTCATAATAATTACTTCTAATCTACATTTACCTGTTTGTTTTTTTCGGCTACTGGTGAGGTCTGCAAAACTAAATGAAGTCCGCAGTTGTTTACCTGAAGAAAGAGGTAAATATATTAAATTTAAAACAAGTAACAAATTACTGAATATAAAAGGTAAAACACACATAAAACAAGTATATACTTTGCAAATTATTTTGCCACAATTTTCTACTATAAGCAAGCTCCCGAAAGGTTAATCCACCTTCAGCACTCTCAGCAAATCATTGTCTCTCAAAGTCGGATGGCTAAAATAGAAGTTAAATAATATATCTCCCTGACACAGTAACACAAATATGGTGAAAATAATGCTTACTACCTAAAAAAATGATAACCTCTTACCATAAACTTTCACAAACCCACACCTAGAATATATACAAAAAAATAAAATTGTTCATAAATGCTTTTTATTAATTTTCTACTTGTTCGCCCAATGTACTGATTACGTATAGTAACCTTTTTCTTTTCTCTAACCCATTATTATAGACGTAAATTAGAAATTAGTAAAATGCCTATTTACTCATGTATACCTATATTCAATATTTACTCAAAATGGCTGCTAGAGGCAACCCCTCCCTTCGACTAACTACCTTGTGTAAGAAGATGGCACTGGAATCCAGAGTAAAATCCTGTGATTACAGTGACATCACGCCTTGTAGGATGTGCATTAGATAAAACACGTAACACCTAACCAAATATTGATGTTTACTTACTGTTATTTATAATTATGCATATGATGTACTCATTTCTTTATAAAGGGCCTCCCGCCCCCTGAATAAACATTCCTGAAGTTTTTCATCAACCTGAAACTTGTGTCTGGTGTGAATTACTTTAGGAGCGTGCACGCACTTTTATTCAATAATTTGGACAGATATTCAAATAATGAAACACTTGGTTTGAACTACAACAATTGGCGCCCAACATGGGGCATCTGGCTGTGTTCCAATGGACAGCTGACCTCGAGGACCTCCAGAGACGGGACAGAGATTGATCACCTCTGCATATACGATAATGATTGCATTTAGCACCATGCCTATATCTCCTGTCTTTGTGATTGGCCTGGCTCCGTGTCTATGCCGGCTGCTGAAGGGCACCAAAGACAGGTAAATAGCTTGCCCGATGTCCTCGGAAAAGAACCTGTAAATTGATTATCTGCCTTCTGGGTGTGAATGTGTTTTGCTTAGGGTGTTTGAATTTTCCCAGATTATTGCATCAGTTTTATTATTAGCTTTACTGTCTAGCAAGAGAGAGACAGAGACCGCAGTTTTATTATTAGCTTGACTGTCTAGCGGGAGACAGGGACTGCAGTTTTATTATTAGCTTGACTGTCTAGCGAGAGACAGGGACCGCTGGTTTATTGTTAGCTATACTGCCAAGAAAGGCAGGGAACACATTTTTCAGATTGCTTTACTGTTCAGCGAGGAACAGGGACCGCAGATTTTGTTATTGTTATGCATAATACATTATTAACCTTTATTGTAGTGTGGTGTTGCTTAGTAGGGGTTTCATCGTTTGTGACGTGATTGCGTCTGCGTGTGTGGCATGGTTCATCCTTGATTCGTGTTTGTGTGCACGTATTTTTGTTTGTAATTCTTGCAAGTGCTTCCTCCTTGGCATTTTCACTTTCTCTTTTTTCCTCTTTTTCTCCTGTACCTTTTGTCCTGAGAAGTGTTAGTCACACACTACTCGCCTCGCTCCAATCCGTGGCCACCTCGGGTGGGCAGACACAGTCTACGTTTTGGAAAGACGCACGAGAATCTCACGGCAGTCGAGCACTGTAGACGTTTTCTCACTATCTCTCTCCTATTTATCTCTATCAAGTGACGATTTGTACAGCGAAAATGGGACAGGAACATGCTAAGCCTTCTAAGGGCCCGTTGGCTTGTGATATTGTGAAGGAAAGGGGGCGGGTGAGGAGGCCGTGAGTATGATGAAGAAGATTGCTAAGATATGTGGTATTACAATGTCTTCCAGCGGCAGGTTACAGCCAGAGAGCTGGAGAAAATTGTTGAAAGACAAAGAAGGTTTACTACTTGATAATGGGTTAACAAAGGAAGCTTGGTATCGTGTAGCCAAAGGGATTAAACGAGAGGGGTGGATAGAGGAAGAACAAGAGATAGAAGGATAGAAAGTTTATGTGTATCATGAAAATGTTTGCATTGTTGAAACCGCTGCAAGCATGTTCCAACCACCGCCCTATGATGGCGCCTGGCACAAAGAAAATAAGGCTAGCCCACCTCCCGTAGTCTCCGCCCAAACACCAGCTCCTATTGACACCGCTCCTCCAGCCCCCACCCCCCTATATTCCATCCTTGGAGCGGACTTATTACCCTATCTTGCTTTCTCTCCCCGCCCCGTCACGCCCCTTCCTGCAGCCCCTGTTATGTCATCCCCTGTCCCACCCATTTCCGGTTTGCCTGCCCCCATCCCTCCTACCCCCATCCCAGCTTCCTTTCCAGTTCCCGCTACCTCCACCCCTATCCCATCCCCATGGCCCTTCTCTGTCACTTCCGCCCTGGTTCCCTCCCCCAATCCCGCCTCCTCTGCTCTTGCCCTATCGTCTACTCCTGCCCACTCCTGTCATGATCGTCACCTCCCCTCCCAGCATCCCTCATCCTCACTCCCTACATCCGCTTCCATTTCCGCCCGTCATGGCCACCTCCAATGTGCCTTTCCCCATCATGACTGTTGGTTCTCGTGAATCGGTAGCCTCATCACATCATCCTCCCGTATCACAACTGGAACGGTCACCAGACCATACAGCCCAAGCACAACACACTCCTCCGGTGCACGATACCATTGTTAGGGTTGCACAAGCCCCAAGTTCATCCGATACTGTCAGTTTTCATACACCACAACAACCACAGATCCTCTCTGATGAAGGCAGTGCACACGGAGGAAGCCCGCCACAAGCCCCTAATAACCTCCCTCGAGCCCCTCTGGCCGAGCCCCGTAGTGCCTAACTGGTGGAGAATGCGGGCTGTAGGGACAAATTGTTGTAGTTCAAACCAAGTGTTTCATTATTTGAATATCTACCCTGTCCAAATTATTGAATATAGGTGCGTGCACGCTCCTAAAGTAATTCACACCAGACAATTTTCAGGTTGATGAAAAACTTCAGGAATGTTTATTCAGGGGGCGGGAGGCCCCTTATAAAGAAAAGAGTACATCATATGCATAATTATAAATAACAGTAAGTAAACATCAATATTTGGTTAGGTGTTACGTGTTTTATCTAATGCACATCCTACAAGGCGTGATGTCACTGCAATCACAGGATTTTACTCTGGATTCCAGTGCCATCTTCTTACACAAGGTAGTTAGCCGAAGGGAGGTGTTGCCTCTAGCAGCCATTTTGAGTAAATATTGAATATAGGTATACATGAGTAAATAGGCATTTTACTAATTTCTAATTTACGTCTATAAACACCATGAATTAACCTTTTTGCTTTTTTTATCCTTTTATTGTTATTTAAGATTTTGTATATTGCTCTACAAATGTTAAAATTAGATTTATGGAACACCCTCTTGAAATTGCTTAGAAAATATTTTGGAGATATGGATAGATATATGTTATGTACATATTAAAGGGACATTATAGTCATCAAAACAACTTAAGTTTAATGTAGCAGTTTTGGTGTAAAGATCACGCCCCTACAGTCTCATAGCTCAATTCTCTGCCATTTAGCAGTTAAATCACTTTGGTTATGCACCCTATTCACACCTGCCTGCACGTGACTTGCTCAGCCTTCCTAAACACTTGATGTAAAGAGTCCTCTAATGTTTACACTTCCTTTATGGCAAATTCTATTTCATTTAGATTTTCTTATCACCTGCTCTGTTATTAGCTTGCTAGCCCCTGCTGGAGCCTCCTTTATGTAATTAAATTCAATTTATAGAGCAGGAGATAAAACCTTTTATGTTAAAGGAACACTATAGGGTCAGCACAACAAACATGTATTCCTGACCCTATGGTGTTAAAACCACCAGTTAGGTGGTTTGTCCCACACTTGCCCCCTTAGGATGGGTTAAAACTTACGTTATTTCCAGCTCTCCACAGGTCTGCAGGCGCTGCCCTCACCCTTGATCTGCCTCTTTGGCTGACATCATCGTAATTGGTAATCTACAGGGAAAGCACTTGATTGGCTGAGATAGTCAAGGAGGCGGGGCATGGGCGGGAGTTGACACTGCACTGACCAATTAGCATCCACTCATAGAGATGCCATGAATTAATGCATCTCTATGAGGAAAGAACAGCGTCTCCATTCAGAGCATAGAGATGCTGAACGTCAGTGCACTGCCCCAGGAAGCACCTCCACTGCCCATCTGAGGAGTGGCCACTGGAGGTGCCCCTAGGTTTTAATGTAAACACTGCCTTTTCTGTGAAAAGACAGTGTTTGCTGCAAAAAAAAGGGACTGACTATATTCACCAGAACAACTACATTAATCAGTTGTAGTGGTTCTGGTGACTATAGTGTCCCTTTGAGTTACATCTGATTGAAAGTGAAACCTGTTTTTTTTCCAAGCAGGCTGTGTCAGTCAGAGCCAGGGAAGGAGTGGCAATGACCACATCAACAGCTCCGCTACACTTCCCTCCATGTGAGGTACACAGCATTCCTACACATTTCCTATAAAGAGAGATCTAATGTTTCAATTTCCTTTATTGCAGTCTGTTTAATTTAGAATTTCTCATCTCCTGCTCTGTTAATAGACTTCAGCATCCAGCAGCAGCAGTTCAGTTTCCAGAGCAGAACATAAAAACATCTAAAGTAAGTGAACATCTGATTTAAAATGAAACCACTTTTTAGCGTATGGCTATGGCTGCAAGGACAGAAACATAAGTGATTTAACTCCTAAATGGCAGTGAATTAAGCAGTGAAACTTCAGAGGCATGATCTATACACCAAAACTGCTTCATTAAGCTAGAGTTGTTGTGACTATAGTGTTCCTGAAAGGTTTTTGTACATGTGTGGTCCTTGTTTGAAAAAGTTTTTATTATCAACACATTTAAGATATTTTTGTTCCCACTCCCCTTTTCTTGGACTACATTTAGTCCACCTTCTTGCACCTTTTTTTCTCTCTTTTTTGGTATTCTTAAAAAGGATTGTTTGAACAATAGTTTTTCATCTAAAAAAAAAAATATGTGTTTTCTCTGTAAGAAGGCCTTCATGTACTACTTTCACATTTTTTTTTATTTTTTTAAATTCTTTATTTTTTATTTTTCAAGATGCTTTGTTTTAACAACATTCCACTGGGTAATTGGCATACTTCATAAGATTGGACACAAGAAAAATGGAAAAACATGGTTCAATGACATGTATAACAGTGAGTTTAGCATTACTCTGAGAACTGGTGCGGTAGTCCTTTTTTTTTTTTAAAACAGCATCAAATTTTTAGTACATGCTTAGACTTTGTTGAGGGACTGCTAGAGAGAGGTCATTCAATAATGAGTTTCTGTTTATGTTTTGCTCTGATTGCGGTCCCTGTGTGCATTGTTTATGACCTATGCCCTGAGGTGGTGCGTGTTTAGGTTTGGGTGTGCGGGTTACAGGCATTTTGTCATGTATAAAATATAAAATATAACGTGTCATGCTAGTTACAGGTTGTGGAGGTGGTAGCTGATCACGAATACGGTGAGCATTTGCGCTCATGATAATGTAGTGTTGAAGTAAAGGGATATGCAACCACGCTGTGGGCCCCTGACCCAGGGGGGCTGTGGGGGGGTGGGTGGGATGTGGTGGAAAAGTACGCGATTTAGTGCTAGTGTATATGCTTGTCAGCCTAATCTGCCCTTGCCTGTGCCGAGCTACTTTCACATTTTTTATATTAAAATTTATTATATTATTATAGTAAGGTTATTATGTGGATATGGGAGTCTTATGCCAACATTTCTCTCACGTGCACACATATGTATATTGTTTTTATATGTCAGTTTATAGCTCTGTTTCTGGTTGGTAGCAAGAAGAGAGTAGATATTTAAAGTTTTATTTTATAGGCTTTTTTTAGGTATTTTTTTTTTCCCTTCAATTTTTCACTATTACACAAGGGTTGCTATAGGCATGTACTGCCAGTGATGTGTATGGAAGCAATGTAAATATTGACAAGTAAAGATGAATATGGAAACTGGAAAATACACTCCATTGGAATAGGTGAGAACTCCCCATTTTGTGTCAAAGGTGGAATAAAACACAGATGGATTTGGATTGAGAGAAATGAAACTAATTGACCTTGTACATACTTTTGATTTTTGTTATTCTACTATTCTGAAATGTTCCTAAATAGCATTGTTGGTGAGCAGCGAGGACTGGGTCACCTGAAGTTTGAAGGAACACTATAGGCACCACACCACTTCATCTCAGTAAAGTGGTCTGGCTGCCATTTCCCCAATGTTTCTACAGAAACAGCAATGTTTACAGTGCAGTGTTTAATACCCTCTAGGGGTTGTCACTCTGACAGCCACTAGGTGCTTCCACAGAAATAGCCAAGTGAAACTCGGCTACTTCAATCAGATGGTCCACAGAGACCATCTGATTGGAGTAGTGCAGTGTTTTGCAACGCATATACACTAGCATCCCAATACTTCCTCATGGGAAAGCATTGGGTCAGCTGAAATAGCCTACATCAGGAGTAGGCAACCGTTGGCACTCCAGATATTGTGGACTACATCAACCATAATGCTCTTACACTTAATAATGCTGGCAAAGCATCATGGGAGGTGTAGTCCAAAACATCTAGAGTGCCAAAGGTTGCTTATGCCTGGACTACACTGATGAACTCAGTCAAAAAGATGGAGCTTCCCCAGAGAGACTGGCAAAGCAAGGACTAAAAGGTAAGTTAAAATCAAACTTCCAACCCTCTCACGGAGTGGGAGGGGAGCACAGCACAGACAGATTAAAACCATAGTGTTAGGAGTACATGTTGATAATGATATAGTGTTCCTTTAAGTAGTATTCACTGCTGCACAAATTTGTATACGTTGGTTTCTAAACACTGGTGAGCATTATTCATTTTATCTTTTGTCCCATTATAAATTTTACATTTCACGCTATCGGGATTCTTTCTCTGTTTGTTCCCTATACATGTTTTATTTATATACTGGCATTCATAAATATACTTGAAAAATTATGTAATTTTATTTATTTATTTTTTTAAAACATATTGGTGTTTGTGTTCACTTCATAATTTTTTTGCGCTCCACAATTTTATTTATTATTTTTTACTGTGGAAATGAAACAAGCAGCATCAGAGAGGCTAGGCTCAAAAGGGTTTGATGCAAACTAGGGAGATGGCATTTTAATACTTAATATCTTGATCTCTACAAAAAGCTATGATCGTTTAAAGGGAAACTGCTACTTCACAGGATGTTTTATTTTGTGTTTACATATCACTATACTTAAGAAATGTGTATTTTTGAGGCATGATAAATAAAACTAAATGTACAAATCTACACCTCTTTATTCTGTAACCTTCTCCATCTTAGATTTCTGAAAGTCATGGTTATAAGCGCTGTCAGTTGTATCTGGCAGCAGAGAAAAGGCATACAGAAAAAGGTAGAACTGAAACAATGTCTCTAATTCCCCTCTTGTCTACAATGCGTGCCTTGGATGTGCCTGGACTGAGCTAGATTATAATATCATTTGCTAGATGTTTAATAAAAATTTAAAATAAAAAGCATCTGGATTAAAAAAATTCAATGTTTTATTCAGTTGTACAAATTACAGAGAATTGAAAATGTTACTTTAAAGGAACACTGACACATAAAGCACTTCAGCTTAAGTACTTTGTGTGTCTGGAGTCTGTCATGTTTGTGACAGTTTATAAAAGTGCTGATAGCAATAGAAATCAGCACTTTTATAAAAATGTGCTTGAAACACACCATAGCTGTCACTGAGACATGGAAAGAGGTTTTCTGCTGCAAATGGAAGCGGACAGGGTATTTTTCATATACCCTCAAAGGAAACACACAGAAAAAAAATACATGTTTTGTTTGTTGGTAAACCTATTAAACCGTTAAAAAATTCTGTGGAGTGAGCTTTACGTTGTTAATTTGAGACAACCATGGACAGAGCTCCCGAGAAGCATAAGCACTGACAGTGATAGCCTTGATAGATTTTTTTTATTTATAACAAGAGAAATTTGATGTGCGTTGTCATAAATAATTATAATAAAACATTTTAGGCTGGTGCCAGATGGGATACGATCCAAGAAAATTTTAATAAGTTTAGAAAATAATAAAATTACATAGCATATGTGGTAAAATATTATCGCTCTGATGTCATTTGTGCATTATTCTCCAAAAGATCATGCAGTGCAGAAGCCCCTAATCTGAGAGTAGCACTAGAATATAAATGCCCAGGGCTGCCCAAGATTAGTGGGAGTAAAGGCAGCCCCCTTCAGATAATACATTTGTGGGAGAGGAGCAGAGGAGACAAAAACTGTGCAATTTAGAAAACGGGCTGAATTAACAGCAAATGCAAACAGTAGCTTCAGTCTCGTGGTTGGAAAGAATACAGGGAAAGAGGTACTTTTATTAATTTGTGATGATCACACACCCAGAACATTCGAGGCAGCAAAGCTCCTTTTATGCCATAAATACATTCCACTCGATCCATCAATCTGGTTTTTAATCTAACCCACATGATCCTTCAAAAGGTCTCCATCCATACAGTTATTACAAAACTGTTGGCCAGTTCCCAGACACCTACTATATACACAATGTTATTCACAACAAGAAATACTCATTTAAGATGAATAAGGCAACAACTTTAATTCATGACATCTGAAACCACTTCCTGCTCTTGGCAGGAACATTGCAAAACGGTTTGCCCCATTACCAGGAAAGGGGGCCAAGATACTCCTGGCAACATAACCACTACAGAGGTCTGTAGTGGGCATAATGCTTGAAGCCGCCCTTTTACCATACTCTTCTATTATTATTTTTATTTATATAGCGCCAACAAATTCCGCAGCGCTTTACAGTGGGTGGACGAACAAACATGTAGTTGTAACCAGACAAGTTGGACACAGCGGAACAGAGGGGTTGAGGGCCCTGCTCAATGAGCTTGCATTCTAGAGGGAGTGGGTGCCCTTGTTCCTCCTGTTGCCACCTAGCCAGCGACATAGAACCTACCATTACTCCCATTCGTTTAACGGCATAGAACCTACCATTACTCCCATTCATTTAACAATATAGCACCTTCCATTACTCCCATTCATTTAACGACATAGAACCTACCATTACTCCCATTCATTTAACGACATAGAACCTTCCATTACTCCCATTCATTTAACGACATAGAACCTACCATTACTCCCATTCATTTAACGACATAGCACCTTCCATTACTCCCATTCATTTAACGACATAGAACCTACCATTACTCCCATTCATTTAACGACATAGAACACCCTAAGCGCACTGTAGTGGTCATAGTACCCACTCCCCATTTCACAAAGTCGTTCCCCGCCTGCGCTACTATCGCCGGAGAGCCGGACGCTCCTAAGCAGAAGCATCCCTAAGTGCTCCTGAGCTAAAACCCGCAAAGCTGAGCTCAGCTCATTGGCCGAGAGCAATTATTATTATTATTATATTATTTATATAGCGCCGGCAGATTCCGTAGCGCTGTACAATGAGTGGACTAACAGACATGTAGTTGTAATCAGCGGACCCTCGCTATAATGGAAGCCTAACTGCAAATTCTCTATCTAAACTATATGAATCCTAGCTGTAACCCTTAATTTAAAGGAACACTCCAAGCACCATAACCACTACAGCTCCCTGCAGTGGTTATGGTGCCTGTATTGCCTTAGTGGGAACTGCCGTCTACAAACAGCAGGTGTGGCAGGTGATGGCCATGGCTGTCTGTGGGGAATGGGGAGAGCAAGACGGGCACAGCACGGACACACAGACTACTCACAGCATTGGACACCAGCCTCCCTCGGTACCTGCCGGGCAGCATGGCTCCAGCAGCTGTCAGAGCATCGCTCAAAGCACACACAATGGAAAGATGGCTGGTCTAAGCGGAGCAGTCACGGCTCCCTGTTACCATGGCAACAACCCGGCCTCCGTGTCTGCCACCCTGCCTTGAACACACCGGGCTTGCCGGTCTCCTTGGTAACGGCCTGCAAAGGATGCTGGGAAGCCTCCCGCCGACCTGTTGACTTCACTTCCGGGTGTAGTAACCAGTGATGGCTGGCAGGGTGCTCTGTGCAGTGACACCTGGCAAAGCATCATGGGCTGTGTAGTTTTAAAAAAGACGGGGAGTTCCTTCAGCTGGACCTGCTTTATGATTCTGGAAATCTCTAGTGTGAATTTTTTTTTTTGTTTTGATTATTAATAAACACAAAAAAAGTAAACATTATTTTATACAAAATGTGTCATGTATTATATTTTGTATAAAATAATGTTTTATGGTGGGGGGGTTTATCTGTGTTTATTGATGTCCTGATTTTATGTTAGATTGTGTGGTTGTTGGTTTTGTTTGGTTTTTTTTTTACATATTATTTCATATCTTTTTTTTTTTTCTATTCATTTTTTTTTTTTTTTTAATTGATCTCAGTTTGTGCATTTATTTTGCTTGGATTTAGAGGGATACTCTAAGCTCAGTAATCATTAAAGGTTTTGTAGTTGTTGTGCTTCAAGGGGAGCAGTCAAAGGTGTTTTCTTGCAGTGTTATTCACTAAATCGTGAAGTGACTGTCGAGCATTGAATAAGAAATTTCAAATTTCCTGCCAAAATAGCCACAATGGAAAAATTCTCCCACTCAGCTACTCTCCGGCTCAGCTCTTTTGGCTTCAACGTTTCCATGTCTTGGCCAATTCTTAACATTCACTAAACTCAAAACAGTAGTGAAGTGTATCCAGCAATGACTAAGGCTCAGTTACTACAGTCCAAGATTTTTTTTTCTAACTCAACTATTGTAGATGGGATAAATGTGGATATCTACAATGTTTCTTCTGGAGGTTTTTACATTAAACAGTACAGTATACCTATTGCCCTTAGTCCTTAGAGAAACTGCAATATTTACATTGCAGCAGTAAGTCAGCCTCTAGTGGCTATCTACCAGACAGCCTTTTAGAGGCGCTTCCTGCTTGTTAGGTGACTTTTGATCGCCTACCTGACGATGGACGTCCCCATGCTCTGAGGACATCCAGCGTCAGAGAATTCACATAGGAAAGCATTGATTCAACATATGGGGAGGGCCCAATGCGGATGATGTCGGAGGAGGTGGTGAGTTGACCCAGCGGCAAGGGTTGCTGGTATCGGGTAAATAAATAAAGGTGTTTTTTTTTAACCCTTTATTGGCCTGGTGGGCTGGAATAGGCAGCTCTAGTGTTAAGCATACAGGTTTGTATTCCTAACACTATAGTATCCCATTAAGGTTATTTACTAAAGGGATAATTCAAAGTGAATGTCAAATTTAAGGTCAAAATAGCTGAAATGAAAAAACTAGACGGGTTTAGCTAAGCTTTCAGTTCTGCTTCTCTGGAAATTCATAGAGTAAAACAACTTAGTACTATTAGACATACTGTTAGCCTAGGCAAACAAATAAGTCCTCTCACATTGTGGTATGTCAAGCTTGGTGTTGCTATATAAAGTAAGTTAGGATAAGATGCTTCTCTATGTGTAGTATACAACCTTTTAACATATTTTTTCCATATGTCCCAATAGTATCTAAGTCTGTCCAATAATGAAGAGGGTTGTCTAATGGCAGGTTCGTAACCTTTATTTTCTATTACTTCTGATAACATCCAAAAAATTTTAAATACCTGTAGTTTCTGCAATTAGTATATGTCCTATAATGACCCTACCTATATTTTCAATATTATTTGGGAAATTCTTAAAGGATCACTCTAGTGTCAGGAAAACAAAGCGGTTTTCCTGACACTATAGTGCCCTGAGGGTGCCCCCACCCTCAGGGTCCCCCTCCCGTGGCGCTCAAGGGGTTAAAACCCCATTCAGCAGCTTACCTTATTCCAGGCTCCCTCTGAGCTGGTGACATCTCCTCCCCCGCCGACGTCAGTGGAGCCGTCTGACGCCACAGGATCCAAATGCGCATGCCACCCCCACATTCAAGCTGTCAATAGGAAAGCATTTCCTATGGATGCGCTGCGTGATGGAGGCATAATATGCCTCCAGCGTCGCATATGCGCCTCTAGTGGCTGCCCGGAAGACAGCCACTAGAGGCTGGCTTAACCCCAAATGTAAACAAAATGTAAAACTCTGAAACTGCTATGTTTGCATCTGAAGGGTTAAAACCTGAGGGACCTGGCACCCAGACCACTTCATTGAGCTGACATGGTCTGGGTGACTATAGTGTCCCTTTAACCCCTTAAGGACACGACATGTGTGACACGTCATGATTCCCTTTTATTCCAGAAGTTTGGTCCTTAGGGGCTTAAACAAAGCCAGTTCTGAAGTTAAAACAGTAATAGTAGGACTCACTGTTTGGATTACTTCCTTCCAATAAGCTGTTAGCTTTGGGCAGTACCAAAGTATATGTCAGACCCATATTTCTCAAATATAGTTTGCAAATTTGAGTCCAATGGCCAACTGTGCTCCTGAATTTCTGTATATGAACAGCCCAGGGATTCATTTTCATACAGCTCTGCTGTTTTATTAGTTAAAGTGCAGTAGTTGAGCTCAGTAATAATCACCCAGTAAAAAGTAAAAATCTTGTGTACAATGACCGTACCTACCAGTTCAGAATCGGAGGGTGCCATTTGTCCAAATATATAGTCCGCTGCTGATGTCTTGTGTTCTCAAATGGGAAGATTTAGTTCCCATACACAAACACTGACTTCTTTCAATGAGTAATAGATCCAGTGGCTTCCTTTGCAATATACTCCCTGAAAGAAACTGTTACTCAGCTATGGAAATCTGCCCAGATCTTAATGACTTTGTTTGTTAAGAACATTTTGTAAAGAATGAAATGAAACAGATGCTCACTGCACAAAAAAAGTGTCTGTTTATGCAGTAGAGATGACTAACCATGTGTACAAACTATGAAAATCAAATACATTCATGAAATTTATATTAAAAGTGCATGTGGAAATGGACAGAATTGTAAAAGTCAAGTAATTAATGAGACAATCTAAACACCAAAACATCCTAACGTAGTGGTTTTAGATCAAAGACCCTGTCCTTTCAGTCTAACAAAAAACAGTTTCCGAAAACCAGCAATGTTTACATTAAAAAATAAGGATGTTTCCAATTGTTGTTCATCAGACAGCCACTAGAGGCACTTCTTTGTGAAGGTTTTCAGTTACAGAAGTGAAAGTGAATCTAGTGAAATGTTCCATGTGAGAAGCATCAAAAAGACAGGGAGCGCTAATTCTCTACATTTTTCGCGTGAGAAGCATTGGGTTGGTCCGTGATCGACCAAGACATCACTGAGAAAAGATTAATTTTACTTATTTTGTGTTTCAAAAGTGGTGGTCCAATCAAAACATGCAGAGATACATTCTAAGAATAGAATGAACTTTATTCCTTTAAACAATTTAACTCTTGAAGTTTCCAACCAAGAATGACAACAGGATTTGGCTCTGCCAAGTTTTTATTAGCAGAGTAATGCTTACAAAGATTCTTTAGAGCAGCATTTCCCAATTGGGGTTCCACAGCGATTTGCCTGTCGGGTGGCCCAAGCATTTAGGGCCACCTGTGACAAACTCCCCTTCCCACGTGAGTTTGCCACTAGCTAGCCTTCTGCCCACAGACTATGGGCCCTGCAGGGAAACCTGTAAAAGACTATTTAACTGGCTTGTTTAGTTTGATTCCCATATGCTGTTCGGGAACCGAACTGCTGCACGAACTATGGACCACCCGTTACATTGTAACGATCCTAACCGCAGTGTTCTAATGCTTCGTCTGGGTGGAGGCCGTTCGTATGCACGAACACGTGGTGGCAGCATCTTGTTCACACGAACGCAAGCAGCTGGGTTTGGTCGTCAAGTTTCTGGAACTGAAAACGGACACTAAAACTCCCAAACACCACTGGACTTCCATGATCGCCTGCGTTCAGTTTTATATAACTTAGAAGAACACTGTTTGGTGGGATTGTTCGTCTGGATGAAGGGAACAAGCTCTATGGTATGGCAATGGATTCTGTTTGGTAGTTTGTTCTCTTTTAAACTACCGAACCTGACCGACCGCTACCACTTTTTCCCTGAAACTATTTTGGGCAGGAGCCTCGTGTGCCGTCCGTCAAATTATGACTTCGATGGAAATCCCTAACCCCTGAACTGATCTGGATGATATTTGGATATGTTAGTCACCCAAATTGGGGCTATCAGGCGATATGACTTTTGTGTGGTTTTCATGTAGTTTAAAGGTACTTTTGGGGTGTCTGTGAAATGTGTGTGTTTTTTGTGCCTGGAGATAAATGAGTTTTGTACAGTTCCTGACTCAATTATCTCCCAGGCATCGGGGAGTGATTATCCTATTTTGTGTGGGAGTGTCATGGGTTTGCTTGTCTGTGTTCCGAAATGTATAAAAGCAGGCCATTTGGCCATATTAAAACTTTCCAGTCTGTACTCCCAGAACTATGTGTTGTCTGGTTACTGGGAGGGAAAAGTGTGGAGGATTCAACGGGGAAAGTCCTTGTAAGGACTAGAGCCCCCGGGACTGAGTGTCGTCCAGTGGGTGAATAGAGCGAATTCCCCATTCAGGTACAGGAGGAAACGGTTCCAGGACCCCAGTCAAGCCACAGTGACTGTGGGCAAAAGTGTTGTGGTTTGTCCCCTGTTTCAGCTAGGAAGTGGTACCCAGCTAGGGGTACAGGGAGCTCCATTACACCACCCGATGGGTATCACTAAACAGGGGTCAAGGTCAGGTGCCTCAGCTAAGACTGCTACCGGACCCCTGTTGTATGGGATGCTGGGAGCAAGTGCCAATGTGTGTGAATCTTGACCTCTGCTGCTTTTCATACTGTATCTATCACTCCTCCTTCACACAACCTTTGCCTCGGTGTCACTGTACTTTACTGATTTTTATCCTATATTTTTGAGCATTCGTTTAGTATCTCTTTCTCTGATGCCACCACCTCCCCATTGCCATCACATTTGGACATTTATTCTCTATTTGCACTGCCTCTCTTGGTAACCTGATCAACTCTTTTGTATTGCAATACTATCTATATGCCAACGATACAAAGATTTACCTCTGCTCCCCTAACCTCTCTCCTCTGCCCCAGCACATGTCACAAAGTGCCTCTCTTCCATCTGTCTTCCTATTTTCTGAAACTAACATTTTCTAAAATTAAACTCATCTCACCCCTACCTTCATCTTGATCTATCTCCCTGCATGTGACACCTATTCCAAATCCATCAAGCTTGCGGTCTTGGTGTTATTTTTGATTCAGGTATTGCCTTTTCTCCTGACATCCAGTCTGTGGCAAACTCCCGTCCTCGTGAGTTTGCCAGCCTCCTGCCCACTGACTACGGGCCAGGTCACCGACTGTGAAGACCTATATTTTATTCCCCTGGTTTGGCACTTTCCATTCGTGCGCATAGAACTGACCACTAGCTCCTTGGTGGCCGTTCGCATGCACTAAAACCGCGAATAGACTTCAGGGGGACTTAGCCGCGAAAGCCCTGGAACTATTTTCTGCATGAAGACTTCGCGGTTCCCGGTCGGTCCCCAGCGGCACTTAGACGCGATTCTATGGATCTATTTCCGGCTATGGGACCATGCAGTTAACGGTCAAATTATGACTTCCAGGAAAATCCTGAACCAATCTGGGTGATTTTTCGATATGTTTGTCCCCCAGGGGATGTAACTTTTTGGAGGCTTTATATATTTTTAAGGTTCTTTTGGGGTGTTTGGGAAATGTGTGTTTTTTGTACTTGGAGATAATTGAGTTTAAATACAATGCTTAACTCAATTATCTCCTAGGCACAGGGGAGGGATTATATTGTTTTGTATGGGAGTGTCCTGGACCTGAGAGCCAATGTAATCGTGTGTATATTTTTACTGTAGTTTACTCTCAGGTCCAGCGAGGAGTGCCCCTTGCATGGGGACCTGCATATAAGGCCAGTTGTGGCTGCAATTAAATGTTCCAGCTTGTACTCCCAGAACTATGTGTCATCTGGTTACTGGGAGGGGAAAGCACTATTCTTTAATCACTGTTCCAGTGTGGAGGATTCAACGGGGAAAGTCCTTGTAAGGACTAGAGCCCCCGAGACTGAGTGTCGTCCAGTGGGTGAATAGAGCGAATTCCCCATTCAGGTACAGGAGGAAACGGTTCCAGGACCCCAGTCAAGCCACAGTGACTGTGGGCAAAAGTGCTGTGGTTTGTCCCCTGTTTCAGCTAGGAAGCGGTACCCAGCTAGGGGTACAGGGAGCTCCATTACACCACCCGATGGGTATCACTAAACAGGGGTCAAGGTCAGGTGCCTCAGCTAAGACTGCTACCGGACCCCTGTTGTATGGGATGCTGGGAGCAAGTGCCAATGTGTGTGAATCTGTGTGTGTATGTGCCAGTTTGTGCATCTGTGTGTCAAGGTGTGTGTGTGTATCTGTGTGTGTCAGTGTGTGTATCTGTGTCTGTTTGTGCATGTGCTAGTGTGTAGCTGTGTGTCAGTGTAGCTGTCATTGTTTAAGTGTGTGCCAATGTGTGTATCATTGTGCCAAGGTGTGTTTATCTGTCAGTATGGGTATCTGTGTGTCAGTGTTTCTCTCAGTGTGTGTATCTGTGTGCCATATGTGCTAGTGTGTGTATCTGTGTGTCAGATACATACACACGCACATACAAACATAGATACTCACCGGCTCATACACACAGATATACACAACTTGACACACATACACATTGGCACACACACACAGTATACACACTGGCAGATACACACAGGCACACAGATACACTGACACAGATACACGCAGCATGACACCCAGATACATACACACTCTGTGTTTGGTGTGTGTATCTTTGTGTCAGTGTGTTTATCTGTGTACCATTGTGTGTATCTGTGTGCCTATGTGTGTATGAGTCAGTGTGTATCTGTCAGTGTGTGTATTTGTGTGTGTTTGCTAGTGTGTATTAAGTTGTGTATGTCTGTGTGTATGTGCCGGTGTGTATCTGTGTTTGTATGTGCCAGTTTGTGTCAAGGTGTGTGTATCTGTGTTTGTATATGCCAGTGTGTGTATCTGGGTGTCAAGGTGTGTGCATCTGTGTCAGTGTGTTTGTTTTTGTGTGTATATGACTGTGTATGTGTCGGTGTGTTTCTGTTTGTTAATGTGTAAGTATGTATGTTGCAGTACATGTACAGACATCCCATCAATCAAACACCAACAAAACACACACTCCTGCAAACACAAACATGACATAATAAGACACCTCTGAACTCTAACTACAAAATGATATACAAACACTCAAACACCAATACTACACACAAATGTACATCCACATTTAAAATCCAATACTACATCCAAACACATCTCTGCACACAAATGCTAACATTCCATACAAACACATCCCTAAACAGAGGTTGGACAATGAAACTACATATCTTTTAAATGTACATAACTAATTTCCCCTAAAAATATCAAATTTATAAATGCACATCCATGTGTCCCTGTATAAATATGAACCTTGCTTGTTAGCTGCCACAGTAAAAAATAAAAATGGGGGGCAGTTTTACCACTGTCTCAGAGTAGGGTGGTTTAATACCTCCTTATGCCAACATCCTCCCTATCGTGGGTGGAGGCATGTCTACCTGATGGTGAGCAGCCTCATCTCCATTCAACTGGGGTAAAAAAAAATTGTGAACATCAGGTAAAGACAAAATTATTCATGAGGAGAGGACTTGTCTATTTCTACTTGGCTTGCAGGTTTGGGCTCAATTAGAATACATGGGGGCACATGTCTACAATATGCAAATAGGAGGACATCCATTTGTCTCTGAGAAAGTGGCTTATTGGCATGAAACACATTAGCATTCTAACCCTCTTCCCCATTGCACTGTGCTATTTTGTATGCAATAAAGCATAATTGAGCCCACATAATTGTTCCCAATTAGAACCCTGAATCATTGTTTGTTTTGCTGTGTTTGCATACAGCATACAGATGAGGAATCTCATGAATGGTAAGAATTTTATTTAGATTAGTTTTAACTGCCTTTTTTAGCCTCTGGTCTCCTTAGCATTTGACATGCATTTGTCCCCCATAGTCCTTACCCAAAGGCAGCAGATAGGGGCTATTAAATAAAGGGGAGAATGCTAGAATGCTAGCGTCCTAGCCCATGGTTGCTGTGCGACGGTAAATAAATCATTTGGGGGGGTAGAGGGGGGGACATGCCATGGCTGGCGTGGAAGCCAACCGATCAAATCATACTGACATGCAAAACCCTCCTCACACAGGACTTGTCTGATAATATTAGTACCAGGAAGTTTAAAGAGAGGCAAGACTTGCTTTTGAGAGATCACTGACTGGTTGGTTTTTATAAACACCTTTCCCATCTTGAATTAGTGGTCGATGCTGAGCACAGTGGATGGGAGGCAATGAACCTCCCCATAGTTTTGATGGGGGTAATATTGACATAATTCCCTTGGGAGTTTTCCTATAACATAACATAACCCTTGAGACACCAAATGTTTGTTTTTTATGCCCACTGGTCGCTAATGCAGACAAGCAGTACAGACATTTAAAATCCAGGCCCTGATTTTCAGCATTTAGAGGCGGTTTTCAGCGGTCGAGCAGTGTTTGATATAACTTTCTGTTTGCAAAGTCCAGACATTGTTAAATAGTTGGAACAATCCCTTTGATCTGATATTTTTGGCTAATCATTTCAAATGATTTAATATTTTTGGATAAACTTTTAAAATTATAGTATGTCATAGGTCTGAAAAGAAAACAGGCACCATAACCACTGTAGTGGTTACAGAGCTTGGAATGCTCGTTTGATGCATTACTAATGCAATACATTAAAAAACATGGTTTAATAGGCAACATAACCACTGCAACTTCGTTGGCATTATCTCCCAGTTCAACGTCAAACCTTTTAGGAATGTTTCATATAACTGTGGCTCTTCCTTGCACCCAGGGGCAATCGACAGGTAAAATTCTGAGCATTTTAAGTCCATACATGACTGCAAAAGCAGAGCTTGATGTCTGGGTAGCCCTAAATGGTTGCCAGTCGGGCAGCCTACCTCTAGCATGCATGTGGACAGTGGTTATGCCTCTATATGTGGGTGGGACATTGTACACACAACCTGATAAAACACTTTCTATTTTCAAAAACTCACCCTTTAGTAAATAAACCTGACAGTGTATCTATCTATATAAAAAAGGGGTCGGGGCACACCCAGAACATGCATTTCTTAGTAGTGGTGCTGTTGTTAAGACCAAAACATGTAAAAAAAAAAAAAAAAAAATACAGATAAAGAAAACCAGCACAGTCACTGTAAAAACAGGTTTAAATCTTACAAGGCTATGTAATTCACATATGTTAGCAAACACATATGGGGATTATTTACACCATATGGCTAAATCGTGTTAAGCCCACCGTCACAGTACCTTAATATTGATGTGTCCTACTTTAATTTTAACATGGGAGATATATCTATCTATATCACATGCTGGAGCAATGTATCTACTCCAAAAAAGTGTCTGTAGAGATGACTAACCATGTGTACAAACTATGAAAATCAAATTCCACCTATTTACAGTTTTCTGGCAATCTGTCCTCTGCTAAATATCTAAACCGTCTCAAATCTTTATTTATATACTCCTTTACCCTTCTCGAAAAGAATAAAAATCCCTTAAATTCTCAGTATTGCCAATTTTTAATCTAGCTTCATGGGAGGTTGACTACAAAACAATTGAAGTGTTACATAATCAAACAAGTTTGCTCTATGGAGGAACCCATTGTCTGTGCTTATATACCATAGGAAGAGCAAAAAGGAAGAAAACAAAAAATACTACCAAAAGGTGTACCTGATTACATGTGGTGTGAGAGTTGTAATAGTAATTGTCACAAAGAAATAATAATATAATTGGAAATAATGAATATAAAGTGCGGATAAAAATGTAACTTTTAATGGTTAATTTAAAAAAAAAACATAGAATGCGGAAATACAAGGTAAAACCCCAGGTATTAAGTCCTGTATAAAAAAAATAATATATATATATATATATTGTCTTGCTATAACAGCACTAAGCGTTCTGTCTATCTAACTGCCTGAGAAAAACCTCAAAGTATCAAAATAAAAGATAATATAATGAAAAAGTATCTATTTACACAATGTTATACAGAGCAGTTTGGGGGAGAGAGTTAGTAGCTATCTCTATAGACTAGGCCAGGAGAAGGCAACCTTCAGCACTCCAGATGTTGTGGACTACATCCCCCATAATGCTTGTACACCCATAATGCTGGTGAAGCATCATGGGAGATGTAGTCCAAAACATCTGGAGTGCCGAAGGTTGCCTATGCCTGGACTAGGCTCTGCTGCAGACTGCCTAATATGGCAAGTAGCTATACACCCCCAATTAGAAGTATTAGAACGCGAGAAACACAAAAATATTTGAACTAAGTACTGTAGAGTGGGAGGTCCCTTGTAAGAGTAGATCAGTGATAGTCAGTATCTGTGCCTAAATAAGACTTGTCAGTGCAAATCTAATGTGCCTTCGAGGGCACCCCTTAAGTCAAAACTACACTATCACAACCCCCCACTGAATTACAAGACTGAAATGAAAATAATTAAAACAAAAAATGGGCATGAAGCCCAATCTCATATAGCCGTTTAGAGACAGTGTTGAATGGAATAACGGCAGCGAAATGTAGAACACTAAGATAATGCCAGCTACGACATCCTAATTAGGGGCTCAGGACGCCGTAGCCGGCAATATCTTAAGAAAGGGACAGGCCAGCCATAAAATAGGCGGCCAGTAGGCTGACTTAGTGCCACTCAGGGCAGACCATGCACAGAGCTCTACCGACATGCTCTGTGCACAGTCCTTGTGCCCTGTCCAATGCCTACACCAGGAGCTGTGTCCTGCTTATGAAATTTGCCGGTCTTATCTTTTTAATAGCTGAGCTGCATATAAAAATATAGTAAGCCAAAAAATATAGTAAGCCAAAGTAAGGACTTTTTGGTTTTACTTAAGTGCCAACTTTTGGCAAACTGCAGCTAAGGGCAGAGGTACAAACAGCTTTCACTACTATATGGTGCCAGTTTCCACTAATGGTGGCTTGAGATGGTAATGGGGACAAGCAGTGATGACATCTCATTGCGCATGTACACGGTCATCCATGGGAAAAAAAGCCGTAATGTATTAAAGCCAGTACAGCTCCAGACAGGCCATTTAAAGTGGCTCGCTCACTTGGCAGGATTTGCTTTTAAAGAATGATTTTTTGCTTCTCTATTTCTATTTTATTTTTTTAATCACCTTATTCTTTTAGTTATAAATAAGAAAATATTGGGAATACTGTGTACTGTGTGTATCTCTCTGTATGTGTTTGTCTGTGTATCTGTCTGTATGTATATATTCATCTGTGTGTGTATCTGTCTATATGTGTGTCTGTATGTGTCTCAGTCTGTATGCGTATCCGTCTGTACGTGTGTCTGTATGTGAGTCAGTGTGTGTCCCTCTGTATCTGTGTGTGTCAATGTTTGTATCTATATGAGTGTCATCCTGTGTATCTGAATGTTTGTCATTAAGTGTGTCTGAATACCTGCTTTTGTGTCAGTGTGTCTGTATGTGTATCTTTGTGACTGTATGTGTATCTCTTGGTATGTGTGTCTGCATGTGTGTCAGTGTGTGCTCCTGTATATCTGTATGTTTCAGTGTGTGTATCTGTTCGTCTGTAGGTGTTAGTGTGTGTCTGTGTGTGTGCTATTGTGTGTATCTGCATATATGTCAGGGTGTGTTTGTCTGTTTATCTGTGTGTGTGTTAGTGTGTGTCTGCATGTTTGTCAGTGAGTGTATCTGTGTATCTGTATGTGTGCCAGTGTGTATCTGTGTATGCACCTGTGTGTTCGTGTATCTGTCTTTGTATATCTGTGTATTTGGGTGTTTTTACCTCTGTATGTCTGAGCCTGTGTATATGTGTATCTGTATTTGTGTTTGTGACAGTGTTTGCATCTGTATGTGTGTCAGCATGTGTATTTTCTCTAGGTGAAAAATAAGTGTGGCTAAGTCTACGATCTATGTGTCTGTGTGTTTTCTTTATGTATGTCTTTGGGTGGAAGGCGTGTTTGCATGCTAGAAGGTGGGAGGAAAGGGACCATGGGGCCCAAGCAAATGCTTGCCCAGGGTCCAATCAACATTAAAAACGGCCCTGGTGCGAGGAATACAGCTTTGTATTCCTGGCAGTATCCTTTTACGGGTTATAGAAGACCTCCAAATAGTCTGTTTAACCCATCAGCTGCCACTCATTATTTGAGGGGTCATGCTTCATCCCATGAGTGGCTAAGTTGAAATACTCAAATTCACTTTTAATCCTAGACAATTCACACTTTAGGTTTCTTTACTGAACTCTGAACTACAGTGTACTGAAATCTGAATGAAAAACTTTGGTCTAAAGAAACACTATAGCGTTAGGAATACAAATATGATTTCTAACGCTATAGTGTCGGATTACCTATTTTGATTATTGGGGCCACATAGAATTAAGAGAAGTTTTCCTTACCTGGCACACTGCCCTCACTGTAGCTTCCCTTCCTTCCACATAGGGAACCTTTGGGAGGCTATTATGCATGTGCGTCAAATCGCCATATTGTGCCAATCAGGGGCTTCTTAAGTCAGTGCATCTCTATGGGGAGTGTTCAGCCGCTCAATGCACAGTGTGAAGACCCTGTATGTTGGTAATGCAGCCTTTCAGGATCAAACCTAAGAAGCTCGTCTAGTGGTTGTCAGAGTTACAGTCACTAGAGGTGGCATTAGGTAGCTTCAAAACATAGTCTTTTCTCAGACACGATAGCGTTTACATTGCGGAGGCCACAGGGACAGGCCATATGCCCAGAAACATTAAACTGTAGTGGTTCTAATGACTATAGTGGCCCTTTAATGGAACACTATAGTGTTAGGAATACAAAGCTGTATTCATAACACTATAGTGTCCATTTACCCTCTGCCTTCAAGCCCCCCACCCTGTGGCATTTAAAGGGATAGAACCCCTTTAAAAAATTATCTTATTGAAGCATTGAGGCTCGGTCTCCTCTGACGTCCGCGAAAAGGGCGAACACATATTAGGCTTTTCCAGTAGAGAAGCATTGAATCAATGCTTTCTTATAGGGATTTACAAGACGCTGAAGGTCCTTATGCAAAGTTAAACTCTGTGAAACAGGGTTAAGGGGCAGAGACAGTGCACCCAGACCGCTTCAATGAGTGTCCTTTTAAATAGACAAACTGTGACTGTAGCCGAGTTGAAGATTATTTCCAGATCAGCTGTTTGAGCCTTGGTTATGCCATTCAGATTTAATTTCTCTACAAATTGTGAATTTAGTGAATAACCCTTCCAGTTCCCAACAACCCACACAGTAAGCAAACTTGAATGTGTCATGAGCATTTTATCATCTGACACGTTACAATGTGTCCAGTAGGTGGCGCCAGACGACACCAGCAGCCATGCACTATTAGGGAATGTCACTGATGTATGCTGGTTGACGCCTCTCCTCTGCCTGTCCCTGCAAAGCACTCAGGGAGGGCTGCTGATGGTAGTAAGTAAGAGGGAGTTGGAGGGGGGATAGAGGAGGACCCATCCTCTGCCTGGAAGAAGGAGGAGGAGGTTGAGGCCAGAGCTGTGCTCACAGCAGCAGGAAGAGAGAGGCTTGGATAGGCTTGGAGGCCAGCCTGAGGCTGCAGTGTGTGGCAGTGCCAGCACCCGGGAGGGTCTGGCAGGCTCTGCATTGCCATCTGGGCTTACCATCTCCCCCTGCACACCACCACCACCACTCCCAGCCAGGCACAGCCTCACCAGGAGCAGCTGGTGGCAGAGGAAAAAGGATGGAACCAGGTGCCCCCCCTGAACTGCAAGCTGGTGACAAGGACACAGAGAGGGTACCAGGAGGGCACTGTGCTGTCGGCAGCTGGGACATGGGCACCCAGATACAGATTAGGGTGGCCATAGAGGCAGTTGATGATGATGATGACCCAGACACCCAGGATTTCAGAGGAGGGCTGGAAGGAGGAAGCTGCAGCGAGGATGACTACAGCCGCAATGACAAATACAGGTACTTAACACCATGGTCATCATAGGGTTAATACCCCCTCCTCACCCCCCTTAGATTACTGCCCCTTTATAATGCCCCCCTCCTCCCCTAGATTACGGCTCCTTTATAATGCCAGCCACCTTATCTAATCACATAAAGAGCCAGGGAGCAGGAGCATGTCACTGGAGTTTACATCTCAGAAGAATTGAATTGATTTATATTTATATACCCTTATCCCCATGGCTGTGAAAGGGTTAACCATTAGTACCCTCTAGCTGGGCTTGGCACAAGTTGATTGGCACGCAAAGGGTGGGTGTCAGCACGTGTGCGAGGTGCTTCCTGTTCTTTAACCCCTTATAGACGGAGGCAATGGTACAAGTTCTGAACCAAAACAAAACCTGGTATGTGTCTGTTCAACCATAATTTAGCTCTTTTATATTAAATGTAAGCGCACTTATTATAGATCATTTTATTTAGGAGAAACAGGGCTTTCATTTCACATCAAATATTTATATATATAAAACATAATTTAATATGAATAAAATCTAAAAAAGAAAAAATGGTGAGAAATTAAGATCTGTAGTTATTTTTCCAGGTTCTGCATGGCATTTTAACTGTGAATGTCGTAATACTGTTTTTACTGCACTAAAATACACGTTTGTATGCTGTATATCCAACTAAGTACAATGATGACCCCATGGGCAGATTTTATGGTGTTAGAAAAGTTACATGATGAAATATAGGGTTCGCAAATAAAAATTTCTGGCATTTCCGCACGCTATTATGAATTATAGTATTATATGTATATTTATATATGAATAATGTAATTATATATATCTTAATATCAAAATACAGTTAGAATGAATATATATATATATATATATATATATGTATATATATATATATATATATATATATATATATTTCCCCCCCCTATTCCAAGCATATTTTGATGTCAATATATGTTTTTATATATTTGATATTGTATATATTAATATCAAAATAGATTTAAAATGAAATTAAATATATATTGACATTAACGTTTATTTTCAAGTAAATATTTATATACTTATGATTATACATAGGCGACCTACCTGACATCCGAGGCAGTCCCCCTGCAGCCAATCCAGCAGATCCGAGTCACATGATCGCGCCGTCACCATGATCACATGATCTCATGGTTTGGATTGTCTGGATTGACTGCAGGTAGACTGCCTAGGTTGTCAGGCAGCGCGATAAGGCCGGAATAGCATGCCCTAACGGTGTTAAAGCCCTCCTTTTGTAAGATGGCATAGAACTCCGTAATGTTGGGAATGGGTTAAGAATTTTCACCAATCTGAAGAAGGAAACATGTTGCCACATATGGTGATGACATGTAATGATTGTGGTGGAGACATGCAATTCAGTTCTCTGGTATTTCTGCTGGGCTGTTATAATCTATATATATTATATATATAAATGGACAGGCAATGATTGTGAAATCTAATAGAACGTGCAATGAGAGATGCAATGATTGTGTAATCTAATAGAACGTGATTAGAGTTTTTCTACTTTTTGAGAAACAGTGAAGATGATTCCACCATGTATCCAAAACATTTTACAGAGCTTTCACCTGTTACAGACAAAATTTGACTCCTCTAATACAGTAACCTAAATCTGATCTCCCTAATCTAGTTAGTGATGACTGTCTTTAGCACTCCCGCTGCAAACTCCAATTCCCATGATGCACAGCCAGCCAGCATCGTGGGATGAATTGTATAGAAGAGCTAAAGTGCCAACTCTCATTCGTCACTTCTCTGATCAGTGTATCTGAATGCCTGTGTAGAATCAATCTAATCAGGCTCACTGGATACACTTGCTATCACTGCAGTATTTTGGCAGTGCGTGAGTAAAGATATTTTAGGATAGGTCTCATTCATGCCTGCAAAGAATATGGTCTATAGCCAGGAGGAAGCAGTTATGTAGTCGAAGGAGGGCTGCGGGGAGATGAGCATGTGCAGAAACGGATCATAACATTTGCTGCAGTGTGTATTGTTCCTTTATCCCCCTAGTGATGCACAGTGACAGCATTATGGGAGCAGAGAGTAGTCTGTCACCACTGTCTGACCTTCCTGTGACAATGACGCAGGTACCATCTGACAGTGCCTTGAGAATAACAAAATCATGGTAGCAGTCTGCTTCTAGAGCTTTTAACCTATACCCAGTGGAGGTCAATCCAAACCCTCATCGCTGGAAATAACCAAACCATTGCCCCTGGGAAGAATATTTATATTAAATAGGTATATGTTAACTTCAATTTTATCAATAGTATTTTCCGTTAACTACTATTCACAGTTTAATTAGTAAGCCCCTAATTAGTAATAAGCCCCTACCACTACTTTTATTGCAGTTTGTTCTTCTGATATCAGTTTTGTGTTGCATTATATATATATATATATATATATATATATATATATATAAAATTTCCATATATGTATGGTTTTATTTCTTCTGCTATCCCTTGAAGATCTACATTTATTTATTTCTATATAACATTTTTTACCAGGAAGGATACATTGAGATGTCTCTCGTTTTCAAGTATGTCCTGGTTCCACAAAACATTGAATTGATACATTATGGTACAATAAAATACAAAAACAATATTAATACACAATATATACAAAATGTAATAATTTAATATTTAATAAAATATTTTACCAGGAAGAATACATTGAGATGTCTCTCGTTTTCAACTATGTCCTGGGTCCACAAAACATTGCATTGATACATTAGGGTACAATAAAATACAAAAACAATATTAATACACAATACATACAAAATTTAACATAGAACAGGTAGGAAATATAAAAAGTCATCATAACGTTGCAAAAGTAAATAACATAAAGTGGGACAATCATTATAGAAACCAATGGGTACACCTTACCATTTTTGCACCATTTATTTTAGAACATAGCATATTGATATAATGTCAGACTGTCTTTACTCCAACACAATAAAAACTATAGCTGGCTGTAGTGACTATGGTGCTAGTAGTGCCCTGGTTCCCTCCCATGCCTTGCAGGAGCTTACAGTTCCAGAGGAGGAGCATGTGGGTACCCAGCATACCTTAGGTAAGTTGGCAGACCGTTCTCAGATGGTTTGGATATTTACCCTGGGAGAGTGCCAGGGGACTCCAGGCAGCGGTGCTTTGAGTGTTATTTTAAAGGTTTTTTCCAACCCATTTTTTGAAAATAACTTTTTTTTATTTTGTAACGCCTTATTAGGCACTAGTACCGTATCCACCCCCTTTTGTATGCAAACAAAATTGTAAAAGAAGATAAAACTTATTGATAATCCAGAGCTAGGTGCGGTTCTTCCACACTCTATCCTACATCAGGCCATGTCATTCATTTCATTCCTGTGGGCTAATCAAACACTTCTCATAACCCTTTCATACCCTTGCCTCAGAGCTCCGAAGGGTGAGCACTGAGCGGGCATTATTACAAAAAACAATAAATAATAATAAATGTTAATGTAGGGTGGTGGGGAGGGAGCGCACTACAGGAGGGAGAGAGGGGAGATTTAGGTTCCCCTTTACATGTGCACTACCAGCGCTGCCTACAAGGGTAGAATCTGACTATGTCGCCAGCGTGCTGATGACAGATGTATATTTTGCACAGAATTAATATTAGGTACCCAGGGACAGAGCTCTAGACTGCCTTAGGTTTAACTAGTGTACAGCACAACAATACAGATTTCTCTGTACGTGTTGCGTTTCAAGCACATACAGATTCCTTCCTGCTTTTAGAAATCGTGATGGAGGCTGGAGTAACAATTTAAGTTAGTTTTCCTTCCTAGTATAAACAGGTTTCTTAAAACATGTCTCTTTCCATTTGTCCAGCAATCATCTGCATGGAACGGTTTTAAAAGTATTGGGATCCATGAGCTGTACTTCCTCTTCAGGCACAATTACAGGTTACCTGTACTTTCTACTGTATTTCATTATATCAAAACCATTGTGCTAGCTAATGTGAAAATAGCACCTCCCTCTCCTGTCAGTCAAACTATTGGCATAGAGTCTATGCCAATGTCTGTTAGCAAGAGTACATGCCTATGGTTGTTCTATTGCTTGTAGTGCTATGGCAGGTTAGGGACATTTCTAAACCTTTCCAAAGAGGGGCAGTACTGCATAGGAGGTAGCAGTGCCAGAGAGGAGGTTGTCGCCCATGAAGGATATTGCCACCCATAAAATTCATTAGCCAAAGTTTAAAAATGTTTGACAGGTTCACTTTAACTGACTGTGTGATTGTTTTATTTCATAAAGTCTAATTGTTTGCACACACACGTTGCTGTTCAAAATGTATTTGTGATTATTCTTTATGAAGTTTTCTTATAGTTGTCTGACCAAATATGTCAGGTTTACAGGTCTGCAACTTCTCAGAAGAGAGTTTCATCCTTTGTTAGACTTGGGCAGCATTTCTGCTATATGATCACTTCCAAAAAAAAAAAAAAAAAAAAAAGAAAGAATCTGTAGGAAAGATAATAATAAATATTGTTCTAGTATTTACTGGACTAAGATCATGAAGTACCCACTAGTGGGCGGTAGGGACCAGGTTGACGACCCATGATCTATACTCTCATCTCCAGTGTTAAAGGAGCACTATAGTGCCAGGAAAACAAACTCATTTTCCTGGCACTATAGTGCCCTGAGGGTGCCCCCACCCTCAGGGTCCCACTTCCGTGGCGCTGAAGGGGGAGGAAGGCGTTAATCCCTTACCTTTTTTCCAGCGCCGGGCTCCTTCTGCGTTGGGACTCTCCTCCCTCTTCTGACGTCCCTGGCTGAATGCGCATGCCCGGCAAGAGCCGCGCGCGCATTCAGCCAGTCCATAGGAAAGCATTGAGAATCACAGTGAGAAGAGCGGAAGCGCCTCTAGCGGCTGTCAATGAGATTAACCCTAAAGTAAACATAGCAGTTTCTATGAAACTGCTATGTTTACAGCAAAAAGGGTTAAACCTAGCTGGACCTGGCACCCAGACCACTTCATTAAACTGAAGTGGTCTGGGTGCCTATAGTGGTCCTTTAACACCAACCTTTTATATAGTATTAACATATAAACCTTCCTCTATTCCCTATATATCAGTGATGGCGAACCTTTTTGAGCCCGAGTGCCCAAACCGCAATACATGCCAACTTTGTTTTCCTTAAAGTGCCAACACAGCAATTAAACCTGAATACTGAGGTTTAAGTTTAGAAAAAACAACTCGTACTGTTGTCTGAACTAATTAACAACTTATGTTTTAAAAGAACACAACAACAGAGAGTTCAATGATACAAATTTTAAATAATGATATAAACAGTCTGCTGAATACACATACAGAGAGACAGCTGAGAACACACACACAGACTGCTGAGTACACACACACAGTCTGCTGAATACACACACACACAGACTGCTGAATACACACACATACTGCATTGAGAGGTGTAGTGTATGTGTTTGTGGGGGGTGCTGTGTGTGTGCGAGGGGTGCTGTGTGTGTGAGAGGGTTGCTGTGTGTGTGGGGGTGTTGTGTGTGTGTGTGTGGTGGTGGTGTGTGTGTGTGTGGGACGTGTTGTGTGTGTGTGTGTGAGGGGTGGTGTGTGTGAGGGGTGCTGTGTGTGTGAGGGGTGTTGTGTGTGTGAGGGGTACTGTGTGTGGGGGGTAGGGGTGCTGTGTGTGGGGAGTAGGAGTACGGTGTGGGGGGGTAGGGGTGCTGTGTATGGGAGGTAGGGGTGCTGTGTGTGGGGCGTAGGGGTACTGTGTGTGGGGGGGTAGGGGTGCTGTGTGTGGGGGGTAGGGGTGCTGTGTGTGTGGGGATGGTGTGTGTAGGGGGTAAACGTGTTTAAACATTTATTTATTTTTAAAGTGTACTAAATCAGTATCCCCCCTTCTTACCTTTAATGAAAGAAGGGGGGGGTACACACAGCCATCCCTGGTGGTCCGGTGGTGGCAAGCACTGCTTCTAGGTCGGGAGGCAGGGGGAGGGATCTGTGAAGCAGCTCCCCTGTCCTCCTGCGCGATGCTGTGTGGAGTGTTGCCATGATAATAGGTTCGCCATCACTGCTATATATGGTGTACCTCAAAAAGTACATCACACAGAACTTCTTAAACTATTATCAATTATATTGCGTCAACATATTCCGCAATGCTTTACAATAAAATAAGGATATCAGACAAGTAATTTACATACAGAATACAACAAAGAGATGAAGAAGGGCCTGCTCAAACAAGCTTACAATCTTTGAGGAAGGAGTCAAGACACACATGAGAAATTACAGTATGTCAGAGGGGGTATGGATTGATGGATACGATGTCTGTGTCGAAATAAGCTAGTAGAAGTGATGTGTGGCATTTGCGGTGTTGCGTGTCAGCGGCGCAAAGGATAGGGTTTGGGTGCAAGCAGACCCTTGCTTATTATAAACCTATTTTAAAAAGGTTTGATAAAACTCTGAATGACTAAGCCTATAGTCTCATTAAACCATAACCACTACACTAAGCTGCAATAAGTTTCACTACTTGGAGTGTCTCTCTTACTGGGATTTTAGGATATTTTTTAGAGATTGAGATGGAAGTGGTTCAGTGTTTGCCAGGAGGGAGTAAGCAATTAGTTTGTTTCATTTCCAAAGGAATGTGGATTTATTTTGTTGAAAAGGGAGAAAAGACGATTGGTTGCAGTTTTTATTGAGGACGATATGTTCACAGATCCAGTGGGATTGGGAGTGTAGAAAAATAAACAAGCACGAGCTCATGTGTACAGCAGCTGTGTAGTGAGTCCATGTTTCTGTAATAGCCATGAAAGCAAGTTGATGGTGAAGTGAATGTCGAATGGCTTAGGGCAGTGGATCTTTTTAATTTTTTTTGGCAAGGACTGATTAACAGTAGTAGGCAATAAAAAAACCCTCTAAACCCCTTGTCTGGGCATCGCGCCCAAATCAAAGGTGGCGCAGACCACGTGGTCGCGTCCATCTTAAGCTCCTCCCCTCTAATGAATACAGACGTGCGTGTGACGTCACGACGTCAGCGCGCACGCACGTTCTGGGGTCAGAGGTCACCCTCTGACCAATCAGAAGCCAGAGAAGGATATTTAAATCCCTAATTCACTTTACTTCCTTGCCCTGTCTTGGTTTCCTGTTCCTGGTTCCCGAGAGTGCGTTTATCTTTGTGAATTTGACTTCCTGGTATCCTGATCTTGGCTTTTCCCTGGTTATTCTGAATTCTGGTTCCCCTGACTTGGCTTGTTTATACGGTATTTGAGTATTTCTGGCTTCCTTGACCTCGGCTTTCCCTTTGACCATTCTCTATCTCTAGCGTATTAGTCCTGCCATTCTAAGGTCCGGTTTACGCTCTGTCCTTTTATTTTCCTTTTCTTTTGTATGTATATATTTACATAGTTTCTGCATGTTGGACCACACTAGCTGCCATGACAACAGCCCTGTATGCGCACTTAACTGTGCAGCTACGCCAACCAATGTCAGCAGCCATGTCAGAGAAGGAGGAAGCAGTCATTAAGAAAATTGACTATAAAAAACATTACAGACTAGTTTGACGGTGAATTTATACAGGGCTGATCAATAAAGTGAGAATTCAAATAGAATGTCACATTTGAGGCCAGAGTAGCATAATGGAAATCATAAGTGACTTAGAGAATTTTTCAAATTCAGCTATTTTTACCTTAAATTTCAAACTCACATTGACACAGTCTACAACATTTGCGGTTAGCTGGTTCACTTTAAATATCATGTTTACATAAAGTGGAATATTTTCACTGTACCTTTAAATATACAAATTCTGCTGTGCGGTTCGGCTGATTGCAATTCCATGCTATTTTCCGGCTGTAATAATAGCTAGTCTTTTCATCTTCAGTTTGTGGTTAAATCTGTAAACAGAATGTGCTTGACTGTACAATTTTGCAAATCAGTCTTTATAATTTTTGTTTTATTAAATACAAACTATACTTTATAATTTCAGTGCTCTCCCAGACAACACTTACCTGGGGAATTTTGTTTTTCATAAGGTTTATGTGTTTTTAATAAAATAAAAGAATGTTCATTTCAGTGTAGTTTGCCTAGTTATTAGTATGCCTGGAGCTGTAATGCTGGTGTCATTTATAGTTGATATCGGTAGTGAACAGCTGGTATTTTTTTATTCATTCATTAAGTGCCGACACCGAGAGCCATAACAAACTCAACAGCCTGTGCACCTGTGCCCCACTAACAAGATCTAATGAAATGTTCAAAGGTAATGGCATTCACATAGTGTGACACTTACAGGGGTTCCATAACAACTACAGTTTATTGTAGTGATTAGTGAAGCCAATTTGAACTGTCAATTTGATTTAAATCTGGAAGAATTTTGTTCATTCAAAACCAAGCTACCAAGTTGCAATGTCGTTTCGGCTTTCCCAGGGTGACACGGATATACCTTTTCGACACAAACAAATTGATGCCAAGCCTGCATCAATTCAGCGTTGAGAAGGAAGATTTTATTGTTATGAGATCAATTTAAAGCGTTGGCCTCTGGATGCAGGGAATTCTTCCTGTTTTCATCAGATGTATTTAAATGATTTGAAATAGAATAACGTGCAGAACCCATAGCGTCCTGGTACCATAACCACTGCAGTGTGCCACACTAGTTATGGTGCTTGGATTTCCTTTTAATCTGATGCAAGGAATACTGATTTGTTACATGTGTCAGCTCATATAACCAGATGTGTGAAAATCAATTAAAATAATTAAATAGAAAACAGTTTCTTTCTCAAACAGGCAACAATGAGCTTCACAATAAAGATGAACAGGGTTAGTCACTAAAATATTGGGAATTCAAAATGAATTTCAAACTTCAGTATGAAAGATCCAGACTAAAAACATGCTAAGTGCCCCCTCCCCCCCTATTTTGGCTATTTGGTCTAGTAGTTAAAATCCCCTTTGGGGTGGTAGCCAAACTAAAAATATAGCTGATGGATATATATTTTTTTAATTCAGCTGTTTTGGCCTTGAGTCTAAAATGAATGATAAATATACATTGAATTCCTGAAAATGGTTTTATTCACTAAAGCAAACTGAAATCCACATAGCATAACATAGGCAAATATGTTCAGATCTAAATTCAAATTTGCAACTATCCTGAATACATCCTATGAACCCAAGATTTTTTGTACCGATGTTTAGCAGTAATTAGGAACATTAATAAATAACGAGGGGTGCAAGAGTAATCAACAGCACACAGAGATATATACTTATTAGTATGAATGTAGAGCCTCTTGATCTTTCTAAAAAAGCAATATAAAAACATTCATAGCATAATAGTGTATAGCAGCAAGTATAGATCAGTTAAAGAGGTAATGGGTCACTCACACTTTCCAGAGCCACAAGCAGGCTCTGGCTATGTTGGCAGTTGAATAAAGAGCTTATTCAAGCTGTAAATTTCACTCCTTGGGATTTTCCTTCCTGGTACTGCATAAATACGAAGTTATCTATTTATTCAGTGTCACCCATTGTAAAGCGCTACGGAATCTGATGGTGCTATATTAATAATAAAAATAATAATTTTAGTGATTTTAGACAATGGGAATTGTTGCACTTAGATTTGCACTTTTAAGCGCCAATCCACCTTTATTTTATCCTTTCTTGGATTTAATATTGTATATCAGTAATTAGGAGCAGGTATAGGAGAATAAGGTGAGCTAGAATAGCATGATAAGTACATTTCAGGGTACAGGAAACTTTATCCGAAGGATTCTCGTCACATCTCATAACATTCTGTCTTTCAAACTGTTAAAGCTGTGTGCTGTGTGCCAATAGGAAAAGGATATTGCATAGATTTGGTTTTGAGCAAGGCGCCGAAATTGTCAGTCTGTATGAAGTAAATACACAGAATATGAGAAATTGTGCACAACCAAAAAAAACAACACATTGGGAGTTATGGGTAAAAGGGTTTCCGTGAGATAGCTTGTTCAATAAATGAACAGTTGAGCTGTATACAAAGAGTTCTACAAGAAATACATACAATGCAAAGTCGAAAATGGATCAAATAAATGCATTTACTCATTTGTTGCAGATTATGTTTTAAAATAGAATTTTTTTAACTACATTATTGAACTGCAGTTTGCCATGATCCTGTGTGTGTTTAATGAATTTTCATATATCGCAGATAATACCAATGTGAAAATAAAAAAGGTCCAAATGTGTGAATAAAAAATTTACATTTGATCCTCATTTTGCTGTCATGTATTATAAGCCCATTTAGACACAAAGTTGTAGAAATTAAAAAACAAAAAACAAAACACCTACCGTACTTGTCCCACGCCTCTCAACTTTCCAATGAGCAAAGAGGGACACTGTAATTGCAGGGGGGTGAGTGAAGGAATGAGCTGAGGTATTTTAGGTTACGTACTAATAATTTCTGCATATATAATGTAAGTTATACCAAGAACAATGTATCTTATTTACACATTTAGAGTGATTTCTAAACACATCTATTTTAGTTTACAGACTCATTACTGTGTGTATTATTGTTGTGGAGCTCTGTTATACACTCAGACATACCAACAATATGGAACTCCTAGAAAAGAGGGATATTAGGATAAAAAAAAAGAGGGACAGAGGGATTTGGGTCCAAAATAGGGACTGTCCCTGTTAAATAGGGACACTTGAGAGGTATGTTGTCCAAGTGACTAAAGTGGTAGCTCGATCTACTTGTCTAGCATGGCAATCCAGTTGTCCTGGCACAAGATCATTTGAAATTAGTAAATTGGGGACCTGGATTAGACCTGGATATTGGTAGGATTATTCACTAAACTCGGAAACCGGGAACTACATGTGGGCAAAACAAATTCTACATATCATAGATATCCTTGTACATGCCATAGTGACGGATCTGTAAAATATGACCAAATAGGTCATGAGTAATCTTAGAGATTGCACTGTAAAAGTGGCAGTCCAAGCACAAAACCACAACATTTTTGTTTACATAGTTTACATTTTACAGAAACCACTCTTCTAGTAGCTGTCAAATTGACAAATTCTTCAATTTTCAAAGCTCTTCATATTTCGTGTCGTCACACACAGCATATAAAGAAGCTACCACAGTATTCAATGTTTTTAGAAACATAGAATGTGACAGCAGAATAAAACCATTCGGCCCATCTAGTCTGCCCATTTTAAAAAAAATACTTTCATTATTCCCTTATAAAAAAATACTTTCATTATTCCATTATTCATCTTATATTTAGGATAACCTTATGCCTATCCCCCACATGCTTAAACTCATTTACTGTGTTAAGCTCTACCACTTCAGCTGGAAGGCTATTCCATGCATCTACTACCCTCTCAGTAAAGTAATACTTACTGATATTATTTTTAAACCTTTGCCCCTCTAATTTATGACTAGGTCCTCTTGTTGTGGTAGTTTTTCTTCTTTTAAATATAGTCTCCTCATTTACTGTGTTGATTCCCTTTATGTATTTAAATGTTTCTATCATATCCCCCCGTCTCGTCTTTCCTTCAAGCTATACATGTTAAGATCCTTTAACCTTTCCTGGTAAGTTTTATCCTGCAATCCATGAACCAGTTTAGTAGCCCTTCTCTGAACTCTCTCTAAAGTATCAATATTCTTCTGAAGATACGGTCTCCAGTACTGTGTACAATACTCCAAGTGAGGTCTCGCCAGTGTTCTGTACAATAGCATGAGCACTTCCCTCTTTCTACTGCTAATACCTCTCCCTATACAACCAAGCATTCTGCTAGCATTTCCTGCTGCTCTATTACATTGTCTGCCTACCTTTAGGTCATCAGAAATAATTACCCCTAAATCCCTTTCCTCATATGTTGAGGTTAGGACTCAAATATTCTGTACTCTGCCCTTGGGTTTTTACGTCCAAGATGCATTATCTTGCACTTATCCACATTACATGTCAGTTGCCACACATGCACTAAGTATCCACACTACATCTCTAGGATAGGTATTGGATTGGACACATATCATCTTCCTTGATGACCTTAAAGGAGGTGGAGGGAACACTCCACATGTTAAAAGAACACTCTAGCCTTAAATATATATATTTTTTTAGCTGCTGAAAATATGCTAGAGATTATTTGTGTTCATAGATTTAAAATAACACCTATGACATAATTAAGACTGATAGGTCAGCCAGAGTTTCCTACAGAGACATGAATCGTGTCATGTCAAATTTATTACCATGACATCATCCTTTATAATTAGTGACCACGCAGGGTCAACAATCAGTCATTGCAAAGGTGTGCTGAGAACTACATAAGACAAAATGTGAATAGTAAGGAGGAGGAGACCAAGTTAAACAATTACTAGAGAAATGAATTTGGGAACCAGTTGTTCATCATTAATTGTGCTTGTAATCTGTCACCGGGAATCCTGCCATATCTGATAATTATTACAGTTAGAATAACAACACTGGTGAGAATTGACATTCTGCCAACATATGACAGTACGTTTTGTTGTACTTTCCACAGGTGTTCTGAGACACATGCTGGGCTGCGAGATCTGTGGGTTATGACTTTACGATCGCGTCCTCACATCTTTTAACAGACTGGCCAGTATGATTTGGTGCTGTAATACTGCATGAAATAGCAGTATATAGAATGTAGCAAATAGACGTGCGCTGCTGAATCTACGTCTAAACATACATCACAGTAACATATTAAATAGCAGTATTGTATCACTATACAGAGCTATGGTATGATATGCCTGTGTTAAAGGACCAATTTAGGCACCCAGACCACTTCAGCTTAATGAAGTGGTCTGGGTGCCAGGTCCCTCTAGGATTAACCCTTTTTTTTTTTATAAACATAAATAGGTTAATCCAGTCTCTAAAGCCTCTAGTGGCTGTCTCATTGACAGCCGCTAGAGGCGTTTGCGTGCTTCTCACTGTGAAAATCACAGTGAGAAGACGCCAGCGTCCATAGGAAAGCATTATGAATGCTTTCCAATGAGACTGGCTGAATGCGTGCGCAGCTCCTGCCGCGCATGCGCATTCAGCCGAAGAGGCGGAGAGGAGGAAGAGAGCTCTGGAAAAAAGGTAAGATTTAACCCTTTCCTCGCCATCCAGCCCGGCGGGAGGGGGTCCCTGAGGGGGGGGCACCCTCAGGGCACTATAGTGCCAGGAAAACGAATATGTTTTCCTGGCACTATAGTGGTCCTTTAATGCTGATAATGTCCATCAAGCTGCCCTGCCTAGTGTGTAATTCATATAAATGAGGCAATTACAAAGTGTTACGGGAACAGTAGTTTGACAAGGACCCTACTCAGACGAGCTTACAGTCTAGAGGAGGTGGGGTATAAAAAACACAATAGAGTATCAAGGGGACAGCAAACAAACAAGCTGGGTAAGTAGTGGAACTGGAGGTGAGACTGGAGTGTGGCCTTTTAGGGGAGAGCAAGAGACAGGTTTGTAAAATAGAAGTTACTCTGGGAGGCCATAAGCATTTCTGAACAGATGGGTTTTGAGGAACTTCTTAAGTAATTGGAGACTGGGGTAGAGTCTGATGGCGGTTTACGCCATAAGCATTGCTGGAAACACTGCAAGTAAAGCCTGCAAGTATCCCATAACTGCTAGGGTGCCCCAACATACTAAGAATTGTGTCATGTCCATTTCCTGATGCTGTATTGATAATAGAGTCATCTTTTTTGGTTATACATCAGCTGATGATTATGCCGGCACAGTGCCTTGTTTTAATATATACCTACCTTGTGGATCTTAGATTCACTTCAGGCTACAAACAAATAAATCATATTTATATTCAGTTAAAAGTACATGAAAACTGTACTTCTTATTAGAATAGAATACAACACATTTAAAGCTTTAATTTGCTTGTCATTGATTGGCTCAGTGTTTAAAGGGTTACCCCAAAAATTAGAGTTAACCAAAAAACCACTACAGCAACCGTTTGCCCTCCTAACTCGGTTCTTCGAAGCGCCGAGCCTCCTCAGAATAGGGTGATGCGCATCCAGCTTCTGCAATGTTTCAGAAGACAGATGTCTTTTCACCAGTCGTCCAATCGGTGACCAATTGTGCACAGAAAAATGCACAGAATTGACATTAGCCAGCTCGAAACTCCTATTCCTGACACCTTCGGCAGCAAAGGGCTATATTTATGAATGCGCACTTACAGACTTAGAGCACCATAACCACTTCAGATTACTAAAATGACTAATCCTCTCTGTTTGTCCACCCTTGCTCCCAACCTCTGTCCACCCTTGCTGCTCCCTCTCTCCCTTTCCATTAGCCATGTGCCCAGCCCCATCCCCCAAACTAGCTAGCTATGTTTTTAGTCCGCATACCCCCTGTCCCTTTCCATTAGCCATATTTCTAGTCCCTTCGGCCCGTAGTCACATTTCCCTCTGCTTTTACCATAAGCAGGGGGCAGTGCTTAGAGCTCTGGTGAGCACAACTAACTTTGCTGGACAGTATCTGTATGGACTGGAACTCAGGCTGTTCTTCTGGCTCCCGTAAGCTCTGAAAGGACGGGAGGTATGTAGGAGGGTTTTAATTGGCAGTGTAGGTGCCCCCATCAGACATGTGCTTGTAGACAGGTGCCTACTATGTCTAATAGGAAATCCGGTCCTTTGTGGGCGGGTCCATGATGGGCATTGCCAATGATGCAACCCACATCACAAGTGTTGCCCATAATGAGCAGCCCCATCCACTGGCAGGCTCTCTGGCTGAGCCGGTCCACTGGCAGGCTCTCTGGTCTGGCCCCTTCCACTAGCAGGCTTTCTGGCCTGGCCCTGTCCACTAGCAGGCTCTCTTGCCGGGCCCTCCCAATGACAAGCTCTCTGGCTGTGCCCGTCCACTAGCAGGCTCTCTGGCCGGGCCCTCCCAATGACGGGTTCTCTGGCTGTGCCCATTCACTAGCAGGCTCTCTGGTCTTGCCCTGTCCACTAGCAGGCTCTCTGGTCTGGCCCCATCCACTAGCAGGCTCTCTGCTCTGGCCCCGTCCACTAGCAGGCTCTCTGCTCTGGCCCTGTCCACTAGTAGGCTCTCTGGTCTGGCCCTGTCCACTAGTAGGCTCTCTGGTCTGGCCCTTTCCACTAGCAGGCTCTCTGCTCTTGCTCCGTCCACTAGTAGGCTCTCTGGTCTGGCCCCGTCCACTAGCAGGCTCTCTGGCCGGGCTCTCCCAATGACAAGCTCTCTGGCTGTGCCTATTCACCGGCAGGCTCTCTGGCTGTGCCCGTCCACTAGCAGGCTCTGTGGCCTGGCCCCGTCCACTAGCAGGCACTCTGGCCAGTCCCAGGATGCAGGGAGCACGAGCATGTCTAATGATGTGCTTGTGCTGTGCGGTCCCTAGATGCGGGACACCAGGGAACTGAAAGAGTACAGGATCCAGAAAGCGGAATTGTTGGGAGACCTGGAATAGTATTAAGCTGTGAGTTACAACATCATTATATAATACATAACCCAGGACATTTGTGTCACCTCGTGTCCTTTCTAGTAAAATACGGGTTTCTGTTTTGTGTACCTAGACACCCATACAGTGGCATCATTGGAACCAATGTGGCAGCATTAGATGAGTCACTGTGTTCCTGCAGTGTGGTCTGTGTCAGGTCAGTGAAAGTCATATGGCAGTCATACATCCATCATAAAACCTTGAAAATAGCTACCTAAATAAATTCCACATGTACTTAAAAAAAAGCTATACATGCAAATGTTACAAACAGCAATATTTTGTATATTTGTCAAATTATTAAATGTACATAGTGCAGCATGACGATTTACAAGTCCATTATTAATATTAGCAGAATAGATTATTAGATTATTATACTCCTATACTGCAGAGCTGTACAACATGGGATGAGACATATGACATATCAAAATGGCATGCATGTGAACAAAACTTTGATTGCTACCTACAGAGGCTGTAAAAGGTATATGACTTGAGCAGAGGACCAGGAGACATACCGGTAGTTGTTTTAAAGGCTTTGTTAAGGGTTGAAGAGTAGGATAAAGCCTAATTGATTGGTGAAGAGGATTCAGTAAGGATGATGCAGCTATAGAGAGGTCTAAGAAGTGGATGATGGCGATTGGTGTTTAAACAGTACAAATGCGCAAGTCTTCAGCAAAACGTGGAGAGGGGTGAATGGGACATGCTTGTTTGTTAGTGATGTTATGTATGTTGTGGGCCCTCTTATAGGGTAAGTACTAGAATTTTTAATTGAACTTGAATAGTTATAGGGAGCAAGAGATGTGAAGTATGGGTAGAGGAATCCATCAGTAAAGATGAGCATTAAAGGGTTCAAGCAATATGACCATGTCAGTGTTTTGAAGTTGTTATGGAGCTTGGAGTCTGTATGGGCAGTATTTCCGTTTAGAACCCTGCACATACATAGTTAAAGCATTTTGCAGCTGGAGGTGTACCTGTAACTTCATCTTTGTCTGCGTCATTAGCCATCCCAGAATAATAAAAATAAGACACAGTTTTTAGTTGGAGTATCCCTTTAACAAGCATTTTTAGCTGCATTGTGCGTTAGGAAAGGGTGGATATGGGTAAAGTTGAAATTGGCAGGATTTAAAGATTGACTAGACGTGGGGAGTGAAAAAAAACAGATCAGAGTGAAAGAGAACTTACTGGCAGCGAGCCTGTAGGCTCTACCTTATGGTAGCACAACTGACCCGAAAGGATCCTAAAAAACAGATGATAAATGCCTAAAGGAATAAACGAGATGCTGCTTTTTGCAGAGATGTAATGCCTTAAAGGCAGGAGCTGTATGGTTGACGTAATTGGATGACATGATGCGTCAGAGAGAGAACGTGGTTGTTTATTGATGAATGTTTTATTTGGAGGGGAAGGGGAGCTCAGCTTTATCAATCCATTAATCAATGAGATGTGTTAGTTGAATGACTAAAGAAGATATTTTCAAAAAGGGGTGTCAGTTCCTTACACATGTGCACCTCATCCAGAATGCTTGCTGTCCATGCCATAAACAAGACTCTAAAGCTTATATTGCACAGGACAACCTAACCCAAAATTAAATAATAATGGCTCTACTCTACATTAGAGTATACATGTAATCTTCATGCAAATAAACAGGCTTTTATATTTAAAAAAAATAAATAAAAAAAACTATACAAACTAAACAAAACCCACAATAAATCACGTTGGGTTAATCCAGCCTCTAGTGGCTGTCTCATTGACAGCCGCTAGAGGTGCTTCTCACTATGATTTTCATTGAGAATGCTTTCCTATGGACTGGCCGCACATGCGCATTCAGCTGATGACATCAGAAGAGGGAGGATAGTCCCCAGCGCCGAGGGAGCCCGGCGCTGGAGAAAGGTGAGTGTTTAACCCCTTCCTTCCGGTGGGAGTGGGACCCTGAGGGCACCATTTGATGGCACAATATATACTGGTAGATAATGTTAGATGATGCTATGGCAGGAGCTGTTTTTTATGTCTACAGCTGAAACACTCATAATTGCTGATTCACTTTAAAAGGACTTATCAATACTATGGTGACACGGCTTGCCGGTAAAGCACAATTTGTACGCTGCTCCTTCTGGCGAAGTAACAATACCATTACCACTAAGAGTCAGGAGCATCTTAAAGGCATGTACTCCCACCTAACCCAAAATCACCTTCTAAGCACCCTGACCCAACTCTAAGTGCGTATTCACCACCTTATCCCGAGTATCAGTTAAACCATTATTAACTGTGCTCTAATGACACAGCACTTAAATGCTCTATATTTAAAACGTGATTTATTGTGGGTTTTGTTTAGTTTGTATAGTTTTTTTTTTTTTATATATATATCGGATTATAGGATGATAAATCTTGCATATAAACATCTGGTGGAAACCATCTATGTGCAATCCATTACAGAAACACTATAGAGTCACAAACACAAATATATATTTCTGACCCTATAGTGTTAAAAACACCATCTAGCCCATCTGACCTCCCCTAAATATAGTAAAATCTTACCTTTATTCCAGTCTGCTGGAGCCTGCTCTGCCCCGCAGAAGTTATGATCTCAGTCAATCATAATGATTTTACATAGGATTGGCTGAGAATTAATCAATGCATTTCTATGAGGAAAGTTCAGTGTCTTCATGCAGAGGGTGGAGACACTGAATGGCGTACAGAAGTGCCCCATGAAGCACCTCTAGTAGCCATCTAAGGAGTGGCCATTGAAGATATACCTTGGCTCTGGTAGACAGCCACTAGAGGAGGAGTTAACCCTAAGAGGTAATTATTGCAGTTTATAAAAAATGAAATAATTACTTGCTCAGGGTTAAGGGTGATGGGAGTTGGCATCCAGACCACTTCAATGAGCTGAAGTGGTCTGCGTGCCTACAGTGTCCCTTTAAGCATGCTGTTACCGTTTACCTTTCCAATGCATTGTTCTGCTGTTTTGTTCTTGTTGCTACTGTCCACTGTCTGTATCCGATGTTTCAGAAAATCTATTAAGAATAAAAAAGTATTTGTGTTTCAATATTTAATATACTTTGTTAAATAAACATGTAAATCAACATTTATAATCTTCTTGATTTTCTGTTTTCAGACAGGAAGAGAGGTATTTAACGTGTCTTTTTTTTAAGCATTATAAATTGGCTTATTATGTGGTTTATAGTGAGTCTACAGACGGAGGTTTAATTTGCATGTTGCAGCAGATGGAGGAATCTAAAGCAGGCAGAATGCAAGTACAGACAGAGACTAGATTTACATACAGACCGCTTGCTTTGTCATTGATGGTGGAAGAATGCTGCACTGTATAATATTGTGCTACGAAAGAGAGGCAATGACAACTGGCTTTATAACCCTGCTTACCTTTAAATACAGCCTAAGTGTGCCATGCAGGTCTCTGGCTTATATCAAAAGTGACAGAAATCAGAGTTTGATTTATCCTAGGAAAAAGAGAGAGAATGCATTCCTTGTCCTATAAAGAACATTCTAAAGACCATAACCACTACAGCTGTCCCACTGTTAACAGCTAAACCATTTTGAATTGTTTGACACATTCTTGAGTCTCACAGACACTGGCAGTCCATCCCCTCTTTGTACTAAAGTGGAATTTCCTTTCTGCTTTAAAAATAACAATTATTCCTAGTTTTGAATAGAACGTATTGGCTGTGGAGTGTCGGATTCAAAGCAATGAAATTCAGAGAAACTCCTTGCAAAACGTATTGGCAAAAATGCTAGTCTGTCTAAAGTAGCAAATATTTAAAGGGACACCAAATTGGAAGTTACCAGTTAAAAGAAAAAATAAATCTTAATAGCATTTTTACAGATTGTCGCAAATATGGAGCTTTTTCAGGAAGCAGGAAGTAGCTAAGGTTTCACAGCCTATCCTAGTCTTCCCATTGATATCAACAGTGTACAGTGTACACATATTATAATCTCCTGCCTAGCAGAGATATGAGAGAGCTGCAGTTTCGATTTGTCTACCTACTAAGATCCTCCTAGCTTGACGTATATTCATTTGTGGGGGAGGGAGGGTATGAATGAAGTTCCTTACGATAGTTAAAGCTCTATACAAGCTCTCTCGTCAAAGAGTGTAGAAGTGCTTGTGTATTTTCCCTCGGTGATATCATACAGTGAGGGGATAGGTATAAGCTTATAATGATTTTTTTTCAATTGGTGCTGAGATAATGAACAGTATAAAGTATGAGAAGGACATGGAAATTTGCTCCTTAATGTGGACAAAGGACATACATAGCGTTGTGTTGAAGAAGATCTAGATCTCTGTACAGCAGGGGTAGACAACCTTTTAGTAGTACTGAGCCAAAACAAGATCTTTAAGTCCCTTGGCGTGCCCGTCCTATTTTTTTTTTCAATTGAGGTGTGTATGTTGCCATATTGTGCTTGTGTTATTTTTCGGTGCTGCAGTTGCTTTGTAGTGTTGTATTTGTGTGTATGTGGGCTGTTATATTGTATACTGTATGTTCATGAGTAGTTTGTGTATGATACCAATGAATGTGTGCTGTGTATGGGGGCTGCTTGTGGAATTGTGTGTGTGGATGATATGTCACATTGTGTGTTTGATGGTGTGTGTATGTGTGGTGCTGTTTGTGGGGTTGTGTGCATGTATGTGGATTAAGTGTTGTTATGGTTGTGGGGACTGTATGTGTGTTTGTGTGTAGGCTATTTGTAGTATTTTTATGAGGGGGCGGCTTCTTATGCAGCTCTGTGTATATGTATATATATATATATATATATAACTGTGTGAATGGCTTCTCTGGGGTCTATTGGGGACTGGACTGACCTGCGTCAGGCAGTGTGGATTCCCATTCACAAGTGCTGGGAGGAATTAATCTGAGATCACTTACTCTAAGTGCAGCAATGTGTAGACTGAGGATTGTCCCTCACCACCTGCAATCACCGCTCAGTTTGCACTAGCAAATATCTGAAATCCCACTGGGACTCCAGATAGGCCAGAGCCTGTTTGGTTCTGGCAGCCTTGAGTGCCATAGGTTTCTGAGCCCTGTTATAGAGCATCATATCTATTTACTGTACAGAATTACAGAACATCATATCTATTTGCTGTATGATACAAGTAAGCATTTACTGTACAGATTCAATATTACAAATAGTAAGAAGCATATACATATATATATATATTAACGTTCATGTTGTTCTGGGTGAGAGTAGGGAGGGTTGCATTCCTTTTTATATGTTGAGAAAAACAAGTAGCAAGAGAGGTGAGAATGGATAACAACTCAATTAGCCTGCCCTTCGGTGGGACTTGTGCCATTACAGAGAGAACATATCTGAAGCATATCAGACTGGTCCCACCCGTACGGCCAGTCCAGATCCCAAATGCCAGCAAGTTCTCTCTGCACGAGAGACACAGCAACCCCAGATGATCGTTAAACCCTGTAAGGTATCATCAGTGATGTATAGCCAATATCCCTCTAGGCACCGTGAGCAAGGGGTCCACGGCTGGATTGACCTTTAAACTTAAGGAGAGAAAAACAAGTAGCAAGAGAGGTGAGAATGGACAACCGCTCAATTAGCCTGCCCTTTTTCTCTCCTTTTTATATGTTGTCTTACTCCTCCGTGAAGGGAACCTATAGTCCTTAAAATAACAAACATTATTTCAGGACTACAGATTCCCTTATGTTCCCCTCTTCAGGCATGAAGAAATTATAGCATAGAAATTAAAGTAATGATTACTCACCTCCTTTTCAGCAACGGGACTCCTCCGCTGCGGCCTCCAGCCCTGTCTCTAGTGATGGCAGCACCCAAGCAGACAACACCTCCGATCTCCATCAATATATTGCTTCTCACTGAAAAGCAATGGTTTGGAACTCGGTACGCGCGGCCAAACGCTGCTCTCCTCCAATCAAATAATGCTGTGAGACAGCCGCTGGAAGTGTATTTAACCCTAAAAAGACAGGGCCACTGCACCCAGACCAGAGATGAAGTGGTCTGGGTTACTTTAGTGATCCTTTCATATTGCATTATACGATCACAATCAAATGTACAGGTTAAAAGATATACTTATATGGTGATAACTTCCTCCATCTGCAATATGGCCTCCAGGAATGGACAGGGTGCCCTCAAATAATGTGAACAGTATCCTACAGTTTTTGGGTATCGCCACATCCCTTGTAGTAGTGCCATTATGTGAGTGCATGGCAATAACCAGTAAGGTGATCAGTATAAAAAATTTGAATTAGAGTTTAGCACTTTTTAGAGAGGTGTTTTTATTTCTACAAAAATGACACCAAATATCTGGCATGACAGTTGGAGTTGGAAAGCGATATTCATCAAATGCCATGTTTGACCCTGCTCACAGATGGGAGTACTTTGATGAACAGACTTGTAAAGGTAGCGAAAGAGCCATATTCAGGGTGAGAAGAGGGTGGCCAGCAGGGACAGTGTCAGAAGTAGAAACCGTTGCTAGGTAACGGATAATCAGATTAATGATTGCAGTGCACGCTAATGGTAATCTCCGGTATCTGTCAGAGTAGCCTGTTACAGAAACAAAACACTATATTGACAGAATTTGTTAAAGAAAGATCAATTCAAGCGTAGCTTCTGCCTGTGAAGTATTCGAACAAGAGATTTTTGTAAAAATATCTGTCATTACAAGCAATAAGGAAGTGACACAGGACCTCCTTGCACAATAACCTGTGGAAGAAACACAGTTTTCTGTGATGCATGGAGAGTCCATTTAAAGCCCAACAAAGGAATGGACCAGCACAAAAATGGAGAGGGCCCTGTCCCCAAGGGCGGGGAGGGGTGTCAGTCTGCTATGAATGCACACCAGGCTGATCGCGTACCTCCCAACATTTCAAATGGACAAAGAGGGACAACCACCTCCATCTTAGCCCCCCCATATTGAGAATTTTAACAAAAGAACATTCCATTTGTTAGATCAACCTTTTTTTCCGTTAGATCTACTCTAAAATATGCAATATTAAAGCCCACAAAGTCGTTCAGTGAATACCGCCTCTTGCGTGATAGATCTAACAAAAAACAGTGGATCTTACCTGATCTAACGAATATCTACTAAAATTAGTAACATTTTGCCCAAATTTCAGTTGGGAGGGGGGGCAGCCCCCCGCAGCCCTCCCCCTAATTATATATGCAATATCTCAGTAATTAGACTAGATCTAACAAATATTTTTGCCTGAACAAACCTGATCTAATGCAGAACTATCATAATCAACAACATTTTGTGCACGTTTTTGTTGAGGGGAGGCTGGCTACGGGTTAGCCCCCCTGAAAATGATTGTTAATATCGCATATTTTAGAGTTGATCTAACAAAAAAAATTGTTGATCGAACAAAGATCTAACAAATGGATTAATCTTTTGTTAAAATTCTCAATAAGGTGGGTGGCTAACCTGTGGGTGGTAGAGGGAGACTTACTAATAGCAATTTATGCAACTAAAATGCAATTTGGGCAGCTAGTGGGGGCTAAAATTTTATTCTGCCAGTTGCCCCACCTATTTTGCCCCATCCATGGGCAGCAGATAGGGCTGAAATATCATGACAGGGGGAGACTTGCCTTTCAAGCCATGCTCATTACCATTAAAATAGGAATAAAAAGTTGTGGAAAAACTGATTATTTTGGTGCACTAAAGAAATGGTGAGAAAAGAACGCCAATGCGTAAAGGGTGAAGTACCAATTTTAAATGTAAGCAAATGGCGCATGAGCACAAAACGGGCATGAATGTGAAAGTGAATGCATCACGTTTTTACACTTAACCCCCATGATAAATTATTTGTGCTTATAAACAATACATGGAGGTGCTGCCCAGTCGTATATAGAATTCATATGCTGTGGGCTGGAAATCGATTAATTAATCAATGAGGAATCCAAAATGAACTGGTTTCAGGTTTCTCTATGACTGTGTCATAGCAGAACTTTCCATATGTTTACCATTAACATGTAGAATTATAATACTTTAAGTAAAACACGATTTACTGTTCAATCCTACTTGTACATACTGCGGATATTACATGAAAAGTTCTACCCACACTGTGATTAATTACTGTGCTCAAAGAAGGAAATCAGTTCATAAGTCAAAAAGGAATTTCCCAGCTGGCCATCGTTAGAAGTGATTTGATTCCCTTTCTGCAGTAAACGATTGCTACATACCTCAGGGAAGCACTTTTCATGTGGTGTCCATTAACTCGTGGATGGGAAGTATGGCAAGCAAAGCAAGATCTGGTGCAGGTGATCATGGAAACATACAGATGTTCAAGGATGTCCTCAGTCCAGCTGTTTTAGACTAACATTTAAAATTTGTATGTTCTTATGTAACAACGTGGGAGTTAGGTAAAAAAAACAAAAAAACTCAGCTAGTAAACGCCAGTCTCATTTGTAGCTAATTTAAATTTAGGACAAATTTGGTATAAAAAAATAAATAAAAAAATCCACCCACTCGGCTATTATAACAGCTTGATTATTTCAGTATAAAGTTTACAATTTGGTGTTTATTTTCCTACAATTCAACGTTTAGTGTAGGGACCCCTATCTCTAAGGGTTTCATTCTGATTTTTTTTTTTTTTTTTTTTAAACATCACCTTTATGTGCAACCCTGGCCTATTGAATTGAAAGCATCCCAAGTAAAGGGATATTATTATTATTTTATTATTTTTTACAATACTTATTGCTGACATATCTTAATTAGATAGCTAAAGACTGTATGTATGGAATTATGAAATGTCATCTGCGTGAGTCACAATAATTATCAGGTCATTCACAGACAATAACCAAATACATATTAAAAAAAATCTTACATATCGAATGACCATCTTTACAATAAATCTATACATTTGCTTTTTTGAAATCTTAGTTTAATTCGATTTCTATAATAGAAAGCACATGCAATAAAAACTCAGGTCATGACAGCAATTTAAGCCCCAGGATTGACTGATACTTGAGTTTTAGGTATATTTTAAACAGATTTATCCACAAAACACTGAATTTAAGTTGATTCAATCCCAACCTCCTAAATTTAGGCTTAGCCAACCTTTGAATAAATTTAAGTTTTTGCCCAAATTATAAAAAAAAATTTCACGTATATTTGCTGCACTGTATGCTGTCTAGAACTGAGAAAGAGACTGGTAACTATAAGCCAAAATAATTTGAATTCTAAATCGGCTACTTTGGCCTAAAATCCCCAACGCTTCTCTTGGTTTCCCCACATATCACAGGTCAGTGATTAACCATGTCAGACGTATTCGGTAAAAACAGAATTGTCAGGAAGGGAATGTCAAGTTTAAGGCCAGGAAAGCTGAGCTGGAATTGGGAGAATTTTTCCTAATTTGTCTATTTCAGCCTGCTATTCCCTGTTCATCTTCTGATAATTCACTGTTTAGTGAATAAGCCTGAGCTCTCTGATTGCAATCCTAAAATAAATAAGAAAAATCACCTTGTTCAGCTTATTAAACACATCCCTCAAAATATATGACGGTTTCAATAAGAAAGTATTTTTCATGTTTAGTATCCTCTCTCTGTCAATGTTTTTTTCTGGCATAACTAATGTGTCTTTTACTAAAACTGTGCTTTTGAGGTTATTTGGCACACTAAGGGTTATTGAGGGTAGGGGGAATCTGGTCAGCTGACACTTCCTCTATATTTAAGCTAACCAGACTTAATTTCAGTGGCTGGTTTGGCCTCTTTCAATATATAGAAATGGACTGCAGTGTTAGAAACATAATGGAGTAGTTTGCTCAAATGTATTGATGATCATCAAGATGTGTGCATTAACTAACCATAGGGGAGTATCTCTGCACATGTGACTGCAGTAAAACTAATTGTGTTTTTTGTTCTGTTATGGAGGCAATTAACCTATCTGTCACCAACATTATAGGAAATATTAGAGTTGAAGGAAGAAATCCTTTAATGCTAGCAACCACTTATCAGTGCAGGGCTAATTCTGTCTAAAGTGTGACTGTGAAGATGTATCAGTTAATGAAAGCTTCACTTCGTTGCTTTTTAATCCTTCTACCTCTTCCAGTGCAGGATTTCTTGTGGCCTGGTGATAGATTGGAGGGGATGAGATTTGGTTGCATCTATAGAAGGAAGGACCAAGTTGGGTTTGATGCAGGTGTCCAGAAAAAGACTGCTGTAAAGTCTCAGGTTGGCCTAGCCTCTTCCCCTTGGGAAGTTGGAACTCAACATTTTTGGGAATCCTGGCAGACTGTTGATTGGCACCTGTGTTCTCCATTTTTGTTGCAGACCTTGCAGAAGAGCTTGGGGCTTTCCAGACCATGTCATGAGATGGAACCAGTAGTGAAGCATGGGCAGGTACACCAGGGATGTATAAAGGTTGATGGTGGCTCTTCTAAATATGACTTAACTGCAGTTCAGGATTCCAAGATTGTTGAAGAAATAGACTCTGCTTCTAGATCTGGTTTAATCAAAAACTTTGCAAGCCCTTTAGAAACCTCATTCCACAACGAAGTCCCTTTCCAAATCACAATGGCTAACTGTGACACAGAATTGGCTATCAATTCTGACTTGATGTTAAAGTCTCTGGAGGCCTCAGAGACCGAATTAAATCACACTTTTGAAAGGAACTTGATGGCTGATATTGTACTTAGGAGAAATTCTAGGTCCTTGCTAGGTATTGGGGAATGGCTGGCAGATGAGGCTTTAGGCACACTTTATTACCTAGAGGATTCATTCTCTTCATCCATAGATCTGGGTTCACATATTGATGAAAATATATGGCCACCACTAGATCCAGGTGATAACTTTGACACACTTGCCAATGGATGGCCAGAGCTAGAAAATGAGGAGAGTATTGGGCTCCCCCTAGAGGTTGATTTTGGATATGGAACATTTCCAGGAATTGAATGCTATGGAATTGGAGGTTGTGTAGATCTGATGGACATTGCTACTACAGCTGAGAATGGCTATCAGGAAAAAAATGGAGTAATAGAAGGAGGCAGCTGCAGTAAGGAAGATTACATCAGGCAAGATAAATACAGGTATTTCCACCCTTTAGTTCTCTCTACCACTCCTACCTCCTAGTTCCTGTAATCTATGTCTGCTGGAGCAGAGGTGTCAAGCTACATTCCAAAAATTTCTTGCACTTTTCTGTAGCCACTAGGTGGGTTAACCAAGTTTTAAATAGAATGCTTTTCTCTTCTGTCCTTTGGAAACCTCAGGTCTATTATTGTACTGTAGCTTAAGCAGGAACAACATGTTGGGGTTTATTCGCTAAACAGTGAACTAGAAATTAGATTGCAAAGTTATAGATAAAAGTACTTGATTTGGGAAAAATATTTAAGTCAACTATTTGTTTACATTTTGCAGTTCAGTGAATTTTGATTGTGATTCAACACCTCGTGTTTACCCCATGCACCACCCACACGTTTTCTGTAGTTCTCAAATAGCCTTTCTACCACTTTTTTTTTTTTTTTTTTTTTTATCCTGATTTTTACTTCATATTAGTCAGTATAAAGTTTAATTTTTCATGTTCCTTCTCAGCAGCAAACTTGCTTCACATTTTTACAAAGCATTTAGGAGTCTGGGCCAAGACACGTGAGCCTTGAACTCATACTCACTTGGGTTTTAATACCATATTAAATTGTGTCCACATATGGCTCGTATTGTACATGATTTGCATACTCAAATTAAATGTACACTGCAGGCACGATAACCACTTCAACATGTTATAGTTCCTGACTTCTGTATGTGCAAAGTCTCATATAACTACGTTCTCTATCCATTTAGTATAGATGGAATGGAAATGGACACTGAAACTGCTGTGCTTTGTTTTAAAGCCACAACACACACACAACATCCGGTAAACACATATTCTAAATATCTGACTGACGTATATTCTCTGAATTTACCACTCAATAAAATATACTATAATTAAATAAACCTGTTCAGTTAATGGCAGACTTGTGTAGAAATTTTCTATTTTCAAAACTGTAAAAACTGTACTTTCAAAACTGTAAATGTACACCGGTACCAGCTATTGGTTTGAATGGCCACTAATTATCGATATCTGCCCTAAAAAAAGCAATTTCGGTTGATACTGAACAACCATTACAGCGTGTTTGTAGCTTGCCATTTGTATAAATAATGAGGAGGTGAAATGTTAGCATTATTTAAGGGATATTCTAGTGTTGGAAATAGTTTTTTTTTCTAGAACTATAGCTCCCTAGTGCACCCCCCATCATACAAGGTAAGAGTTAATAAAACCTTACTGCACATAAAAATAGGGGAACTTCATTACGTAACAGGAAAACAACCTGAGAGGAGCCCTGTCAGAGGGCAAGAATAAGCATGCAGATATAAACTTACAAACCCCCACACTCACTGGGCACGTATTACAATATAGCACCATGGTGGCCCACACAATCAACCTCTACAGCTACCCCCTTAGAGGACAACTCCCTGCACACATGGATGATTGCGGCCTATAACCCGCTATATCCTACAAGGCACAGGTTATTTGACCGCCGACTCACACCTTACAATAATTCAATTACACTTCACATAATGCCAACCACGAAACAGCCCGAACACTCGGAGGCAAAATTGCCACTGTCTCCTCCAATTTAAAAACAAACCAAAGCAAATATCTAAACCCCGGTGTAACTTAAACATTAGTATACACTATGAGTAGAATCGTACTGCACTACTAGATATATCTTTTAACTGCTACATATCAGTTAAATAACAATATAAACCGATCGACACAGGCCAGCAGGACCATACTCTACCAATTTAGCTGCACTACTAGGCTCTCAAGCAATGTCTCTGTTTTTGCCAAAGCTAATCTAACCTCACATAATAATGTCAATGTTTGGATGTCTCTACCTTGACTCGCTAGACCTCTTAGGATCTAATCTGTCTTCTGTACCAAACTTGATATGCACCTTGTCCCTTCTCTTTTTTGTTGTACCCAACTATGCACTGCTATAACAAAAAAAAACAACAATTAAAAATTGAATGTCAAAAAACCTTACTGTACTTACCCACTTCCAGCGCTGAAAAACGGCAAGAATTACCATTGCAGATTTAAGGGGACAGGGTTTGGGGGTGACCCTGGATATCCTCATGCATAGTGTGAGGATGTCCAGCATCAGTTAGGCAACCAAAAGACTCCTAATGACCCAGAAGTTGCCCTAGTGGCTGTTTGATAGACAGCCATTAGAGGTGGAGTGAACCCACAAAGGTAAATATTGTAGTTTCGTAAAAACTGCAAGAATTACCTTTGCTGGGTTAAGGGACCTGGGAATATGCACCCAGACCACTTCAATGAGCTGAAGTGGTCTAAATGCCTATAGTGGTCCGAAGTTATAAGTGCCAGGAAAACCTATTTTTGTATTTTTTTTTATTTTATCTCTCTATCTATCTCTCAAACACAGCCTAACTGTTAACACTAGACATGGGTTTTTAAAACTCCCTTACTTATTTGTAATTCTATGTCTGGCAGAAAATGACAGGAAGCAAATGATGGTGTTCAGCATTATTTATCCATGGTGTAAAGTTCACAACAAGCACAACTTGGGCTGGAGTCCAAAAAAGGATTAAAATTTTTATTTATTTATATTTTTCCTTTTCATCAGACAGTGTGAAGAGGCAGCATTCTGTACATTGTTTCACAGTGCTTTCTGGATTGGTATGCCAGTAAATATTTGAGATGTGAAAGCACTTGGAAATACACCAGGATTACTGTGATTTCAAATGGTGTATTGTGCACTTTAAGCGGCACTGGTGACATGGTCTTCTGGTGGGTCCTCTTCTGCTGCTAATGCAAAGGTTGCATGCCTGAGAGTACAGCATTGAGTTCTGTGGACGATCCCTTGGGATCCTCTATAGAGCCATTTCCCTGCAGCCTTCGGCGTACACCTCTGGGATTGGTGCTCATTGACGGCAGTCGCGCTACACAGTGTCTACAAATGTCAGGCTTGGGGAAGAAAATACTACATTCTCTCAGCAGATCTTTTGACTGTTTTTGAATTTTAGTGACATTCCAACACAGTCCGTATTAATGTGTATATGCCAATAAACCACTCTCCTGTTCAGTGCCAGGAAGTACACCAAACGTCCTGACTGCATGTTTTTGCAGGTAGCTCTGCATTATAGGACATTTTATGCCTCCACTTTTACTTTATTTTAATTAGGGGTGAACTCGGGGCCAGACTTGCATTACAAGCACTTGAAGACAGATCATTCTCAAGTGTTCCAAATACCATCTTCCAAAAAAAAAAAAAAAAACCCCACTCACACAGAAAACTTTGAAAACTCATAGACTGTGTGTTCACATGTGTAACAGTATGTGGATAGTGGTCTGTAGGTATGGTTTTTAATTGTGTGTAGTCATTTGAGTTAACCCTTTTGGCCCTTGTCCTCTTTCTTCCCCCAGGAGATTGCTGTGTTCGGTCTCTGCGGACAGGGTCACGCAGAAATAGGTCTCTCTCAGACTAAATACAGCAATCTCAGTCTAGCAGAAGGTGTGCTCTTAAAAGGACACTCTAGACTAGAGCAGGCTTCCCCAAACTCCGGCCCTCCAGATGTTGCTGAACTACAACTCAGCCTTTCTATTTAATTCATAGAATCATGGGAGTTGTAGTTCAGGAACATCTGGCGGGCCGGAGTTTGAGGAAGCCTGGTCTAGACCTTTAGTTTGCTGATATGCTTTGTGTGAAGTGTCCTTCCTACCCTCCCCCACCCAATTTTACAAAATAGATTTCAATAGAAATTGGCACACTTCCAACATAACTCCTTAAAGACAACCGGTCCTGTCACTTCCTGGTTATTTAGCTAAATGGAGTTAAACTCAATGCAGCCAATTGCCCAGAGCACCTGCCTTGCAAAGACATCTCAATGAGTTGTGTTAAAGTCTGTTATTGGACAGCCACAGAAAGTCAGGAATGGGGAAGGGGTTTTTTCCAAAGATGGCAGACAAAACTTTTGCAAGCTGTTTTTCGATGTACCCCAATTGAGGGGAAGCATAAATAAATGCATGCATATATTAATTTGGGTCTATCTACTAAACAGTGATTTATTTATTTTTTGTATTGTAATTAAGCAGTGGATTGTCCCTTTTAACATGCAGCAAACCCTACTACCTGCTTTGCCCAATGGAAATCCAGCCTTTGGTGGATTGAACGCTGCCAAATCTGTTGTGGGTTTAGGGTCTTAAAGGACAACTATAGTGCCAGGAAAACAAACTCGTTTTCCTGGCACTATGGAGTCATTAGGTCTCTCCCCCCCTCTTCAGCCACTTACCTTTCTCCAGCGCCGGGCTCCCTCTGTGCTGGGGAACTCTCCACCCTCTGCCGACGTCAGATCTGCATGCGCTGCAAGAGCCGCGCATGCATTCAAACCACCCATAGGAAAGCATTACTCAGTGCTTTCCTATGGACGTCCAGCGTCTTCTCACTGTGATATTCAGTGAGAATCGCGGAAGCGCCTCTAGTGGCTGCCACTAGAGGCTGGATTAACCCCAAATGTAAACACAGCAGTTTCTCTGAAACTATGTTTTCAGCTGCAGGGTTAAAACTAGAGGGACCTGGCACCCAGACCACTTCATTGAGCTGAAGTGGTCTGGGTGCCTATAGTGGTCCTTTAAGGATTGAAGGCCCCGGTCACAACTCTATTTAGAGCAATTGGGCATTCAAAGAGTAGGATGTCTAATCTAGTTTGATGTATTGTTTACATAGTTTATGTAAATCAAGGTGGTTTTTTTTTGTTTTTGTTTTTTTAATTTTCTTTTTAATTTTTTTTTTTAATATAATCATGTGCACGGATCCATTTTTCATTTGTAATTTTTGTAGTAATTTGTTTTTGAGGATCGTACCTAGATATGTATAACTCTTAGACGTAGGTGTGCAGTTTCTATATATAATTTTTTTTTTATTTTTTTTTTTTAGCTTTTTGATTCACTTGTGCAGTGCTTGGTAATAAAATGTCTGCATTTGTGTGTTGGCTTTATTGTGTAATGTAGACAGGAACTGACAAAGGGGACTTTACTTGGATGTTCATTCACTAAACTGGAACGCGTGGAGAACTAGAAAGAAAATGTTTGTTGTTTTTACCATGTCTGCTAGTTAAATTTTTTTTTTATATATAATCTTTGTAAATACATCCCCCTAATAGTTACATAGCTGAAAAGAGACTTGGGTCCAAGTTCAGACTTCCTCACATGGTTTTTTGCTGTTGATCCAAAAGAAGGCAAAAAAAACAGTCTGAAGCACTTCCAATTTTGCAACAAACTAGGAAAAAAATCCTTCTTGACCCCAGAATGGCAGTCAGATTTATCCTTGGATCAAGCAGTTATTACCCTACATTGAAAGATAATATCCTTGAATTTTTGGGGTTTTTTTGCAAGTAGGCATCTAGTTGCTGTTTGAACATCTGTATGGACTCTGATAAAACCACTTCTTTAGGCAGAGAATTCCACATCCTTATTGTTCTTACAGTAAAAAAAAACCTTTCCTTTGCCTTAGATGAAATCTTCTTTCTTCCAGTCTAAACGCATGACCTTGTGTCCTATGTAAAGTCCGGTTTGTGAATAGATTTCCACACAATAGTTTGTACTGGACCCGAATATATTTGTATAATGCTATCATATCCCATTCAAGTGACTTTTTGCTATCATATCCCATTCAAGTGACTTTTTTTTCTAAACTAAATAGGTTTACATTTGTTAACCTTTATTCATAGCTGATATATTCCATTCCTTTGATTTGGTAGCCCGCCTCGGCACTTTATCTAGTGCCATAATATCCTTCTTTAGAACAGGTGCCCAAAATTGCACAGAATATTCAAGGTGTGGTCTTACCAGTGATTTATAAAGAGGCAAAATGATATTCTCATCCCGAGAATGAATGCCCTTTTTCATGCATGACAATACCTTACTGGCCTTGGCCACTGCTGATTGACATTGCACATTATTGCATAGTTTTGTTGTCTATAACAATTCCCAAGTCCTTCTCGTGTGTTATCCCTAATTCGCTTCCATTAAGGGTATACGTTGCTTGTGCATTCTTTAAGCCAAAGTGCATAACTTTGCATTTTTCAACATTAAATTTCATCTGCCATTTGAGTGCCCAGTCTAACTAAATCCCTCTGCAGCAAAGTAATATCTTGCTCACATTGTATTGTTTTACAGAGTTTTGTGTCATCTGCAAACACTGAAACATGACTTTCAATGCTGTCTTCAAGATCATTTATAAACATGTAAATAGAAGGGGTCCCAGAACAGACCCCTGAGTGACACCACTTGCCACCTCTGTCCAGCTTGAAAATTTACCATTAATGACAACTCTTTGTACTCTATTTTTAAGCCAATGTTCTACCCAAGAACATGCATTTTCATTGAGACCGATTTCCTTGAGTTTGAACACTGATCTATATTGTGGATTTTTTTTTTTTTTTTTTAAATGTGTGTTTTTTGTTTTTGCCCTGCTCCTGGCAACAAGCCATAGGTAGCAGCAGTTACACCTTCTTCTGTCGCTTACAGGGATCCTGAGCCTCCGCTATAGTTGGGAGGTCGGGACATCTCGTTCTGATGCAGTGCCTCCACTCAGTGCAACTTCTATTTATGGGGAACCCACCCCACTGAGTAGATGAGTACCCTCCACTTAATAATTCAGAGACATGAAATGAATACAGACATGGTTAAAGAGATCTATAGCAGCAGAAATAACAATGCAGTTCGTGGCTAATGTTAAACACAGTCACAAGAGTCTTTACCAGCAGGAATGCAGACCGCAAACTTCTCTTCATAACATCAATAACTACATCTGAACAGTTAAACTCCTAGGTACCAGCAGGTAAATTATGTGCACAACGTTGGGGCCCTTAGGTGTAGGTAGTGCTACCCAGGTACAGTTATAAGGGAGAATCCTGAAGCAATCTCTGGAGACAGTACCTTTTGAGTGACCTCTGTAACTGCAGATATCTCCAGAGAGATCCAGCAGAACAGCAATGGCAATCCTTTCTCTTCCTTCTGCTGACAGAATACAAGAGCTCATTCACACTCCTGCAGGGAGCTGAACATTAAATAACAAGTCTTCTAATTCTCCTAGCAGAGCAGTAGACGGTCTCCAACTTCTTGTAGTTGCAGTGCATTAGCCTTCCCCTGTTATTATTTCACTGTCCCAGCAGTCATAGACCATTGAAACAGGTAGGGCCACACTTTCTTTAAGCGGACTCGGAGAACATGGCTACTCCGCTCTCCTCTTCTTCCTGCCATCCTAGCCCTTCCTCAAAGTTCAATATCTCAAAACTTAAAGCAAAACAGTGAAATATAGCAGCCTGTTACATATGTATTAATTAAAACCAAATCAATTAACAAATTGTATATAAGGGAAAAAAATGTAATCTGTAAACAGATGCATAGGTCAGATTCTAAAAGCAAAACCATCATTTTACCTGATTGCAGGGTACAGACAGTCCCTGACAATGATTATGGTGGTGTCTATCTACAAGTACTCTCCACCAGGGCGTTAGGAAGTTCACTTTCCTGGCTTGCACAGTAACTCGTAACAAATTTGTATGTCCCTGCTGATGTGATGAGGACTGCGAGCACTATCCTCTGGAACTAACACTCATATTTCTGGCAAAACCGACGGTGTTAACTGGTGGTGGGTAGAATGAGCAGAACCATGCATCTGTCTGTTTTTATGCACGGGCCAGTTCAGTTTTGCGAACCCCTGTGCCACAGTGTATGCAGTTTTGGAACCTTCTAGCATTGTGAGTAGGTTTAGTGGAGAAGACAGGCGTATTCTAAGTGCAGTGTGGACTGTAGATGTAAACATGGATATATATATATTTTTTATCGCTCTACTTTGACGACTAGCTCTAGGCTAGCTCATTTTGCGATTTTTGCCTAGTGCAAGTCACAAGCCCTATAATTGCCTCATTGCCTGGTTGTCACACCCCTTTTCTCTGCTCCGTGTCTAGCTATTATAATAAGCATTATGTATAGAGTAATTTCCATGATGCACTATGCCCATACCTGTCAGGAAAGACGTAAAACAGGTGTAAATACAGCTTTTCTGTCTTTGAGTAAGTCAGGTTCACTGTTTCTGTTGATGGTCTCCTGTCTAGCTGTTTTTATATATAATTTCATAACGCATTTGTATGTTTACAGAAAGAATATAAACTCTGCTCTTCAATGCACGAGTCACATGGTTTTTCTCTGGCTAATAGAGCATGTCTGTCTGTGTCTGCTTGAAAGATACTCAAAAATCACATGTGTAGAGTACTGCGACAATTGGAGTGTTAAATGCTTCTTCCAAATAGGCTCTTAAAATGTGTGTTTTTTGTTTAATAAGACCATTAAAACAAACTCTTTACAATAACAGTTTTTTTTTTGTTTTTGTTTTCTTTCTTTCTTTAATAGTGGGGCGGCTACCAGTGGAGGGGAGAATGATGGTGACGAGCTGGATCAGAACTGGCAACCTCCTGATTCAGAACTGATACAGAAACTTGTAGTCCAGATTGAATATTACCTTTCTGATGAAAACTTGGAGAAAGATGCCTTCCTCTTAAAACATGTGAGAAGAAATAAAATGGGATTTGTCAGCGTTAAACTACTTACCTCCTTTAAAAAGGTTTGTTTCAGTTTCTATACGTAGCGTTTTTTCTTTTCATAGTTTTGTGTTTAAAGCTATAGAATCTGGTTTTAGACATTTCATATTAGCTTGGACTGCCTTAATTAACGTTGCCAAGAATATACAATTAAAGGAGGCGCCATAAGTACATGCTAATGTAGTTATGGTCCATGCAGTCACCAGGTCCTCGGTCACTCAAGAGCATTTGATGGAGAAATTTGGGGTGGGGATGGCTTAAAGACCAGTAATATTTAACTTAAGTCAATGACTCGAGCAAAGATGTAACGATTACCTATCCCACGAAACCATGGGGGGAGTAAAGGTGTCACAGAATCTCTCCTCCTTTGAGGATGGTCGCCTAAACTGTGCTCCCCCAAGGGGGTATCCCTTAAAGACCATAATAAAAAATTACCAATACGCTCCACTAATAGGTGGCGCAAAAGGAAGGGGCACAGTGAAAAGTTAACTTAAAAAGAACCCTAGGTTTTATTAAGATCTAATGTTAAAAAGGAAATAGAAAAAAAAAATTGCTCAACTAAAGGTGTAAGCCTAATTGATCTAGGAGATAAAGTGGAAAGGTGGAGTCCGACAGTTACTCATACTGCTGTATAGAAAGCCACCACATGGGCAGGTAGGTAAACCAGAAGAAACCCCCCTTGTATAATATACCACCTACTAGAGAAAGGTACAGGGTCTCAATGGGGAAATTCACAAGAAAAAAGCTCTAATAGGACTCCCTCATCTGTAAAGAGAGACTCCAGCACCCAAGTGAGGAACACCTCATAGGGATTATGCTTGCACCCAGACCACTTCAATGAGCTAAAGTGGTCTGGGTGCCTATAGTGTCCCATTAAAGACAACATTTTAAAAATTGTGTTGTGTGTGTGTGTTTTTGAATTTTTTTTTTTTAATTATTATTTTTTTTTTTTTTTAATACATTGACTGATACGTTTGTGTTCCGTACTTGGGAAATGTCAGCGATTAACACATGATTCTGTTGAAGAATGATTAATATTTGACGGTTTACAAAATTCCAATGCTATTTACATTTGCTCTGTTTCCTACAGGTAAAACACCTCACACGTGATTGGAGAACCACTGCATACGCTCTAAGGTTTTCTGATTTACTTGAATTAAATGAAGATGGCAGGAAAATACGTAGAAAAACTCCTGTTCCTGTATTTCCTAGTGAGAATCTTCCCAGTAAGATGCTCCTAGTCTATGACCTCCACTTTATTCCAGAGCTTCAGTGTTTAAATAAAGAACAGGAGAATGGTGGGATGCAGGAAAAGATAATGGAGCAGCTCCTCAAGAGTTTCGGAACTTTTGGTGTAATTTCCTCTATACGTATTTTGAAACCAGGGAGGGATCTTCCATCAGATGTCAAGAGGTTCAGCAGTAGATACAGTCAAGTTGGGACCAAGGAATGTGCAATAGTGGAGTTCGAAGAGGTAGAAGCTGCTATCAAAGCACACGAGACATTGAATGCAGAAAGTGAAGCAGACGATGGTATTAAAGTTGTTCTGATTGGTATGAAGCCTCCAAAGAAAAAGATACAGAAAGACAGGAGTAAAGAAGAAGATTCAAAGAATCTTCGCAAAAACAGATCTTTGAATAAAAGGGTGGAAGAACTTCAATATATCTGTGATGAGTCCACATCCGAACCAGAGAGTAATCCAAACTCTCCAATGACTGGCCGAAAAACTCCATCCAGTAACAAGCTCAGCCCATCTGCTTACCCAAATAACCACTTGAGCCCCAATGCCTCACCCAGAAACAGCCCTTGGAGTAGCCCCAGTGGGCAGCGGAAGGCCTCAAAGCATTCCCCACTTGCGGAAAGCATGAGTCCCGAATTCTCTCGTAGGAGCACAGAGTATTCCTCTGATAGCAGCATTACTCCATCAAGTAGTCCTTGGGTTCAGAGAAGGAGACAAGCTCAGACTGTAACTCAAGAAAAAAGTCCAGCTTGTAGTCCTATGCTAGGCAGGAAAATACAGAATGCCGATGGCTTGCCACCTGGTGTTCTGAGGCTTCCAAGAGGCCCTGATGGTACAAAGGGATTTCACAGTGGAAGCGAAAGAAATAAACCAGTCGAGAATCTCTGAATGCCACACAACCTTAAGGAAATGGTTGCACCAGCATTCTACCAGCCTCTTCTGTACTGAAGTGACTTGTGATGCAACACATTGCTTCAAGCCAACCCAGTAGTGTTGGGTTGCACATTATTTTTAGCTGGAAAGGAAAGCATTTTCAGATGGACTGATCTAAAGTCTGTATTTATTTTATTTCTCTTTAATTTTTTTTTTTTTAAATGTCTGTTTTTTGGTTTTTTTTAAATCCGTTTACTTTCTAAGCCTACTGTGTACATTTGCAGCCGTAAAAACTGCTTTCTATTTTATTTTTAGTTTTGCTTCAAACCATTTTTTTCAATTTTTTTATTTTTTTTTGTTTCCCTTCACTGATTCATGTAAAGCAATTGCTGTTGACATAAAGGCACATCTAAGCTCTGATTCCAGGAAAGTAATGTATTTTTATTTCACTATGTCTAATGTCAGGACTATACAGGCTTGTCCACTAGCTGAGTTGGATGCTGTTAGACCTCATGCAATGCAAGTCATAAACTTCCAAAGACACAACTGTATATAAATGTATATTTGCTGTGATGTGAAATTAAAAGGAAATACCCTAAGCATTGAAAAGGAAACTGGGCCTCACACTTATTTGCTACCCCATACTGTGTTTTTATTTCCAGTTATCCTGTAACAATTCAATCAGGGAAAATTAGTTAAGAGGGACACTATATAGTCACCAAAACAATGTTACCTTAATGAAGCAGTTCTTGTCACTTTAAGCGAACCAAAGACCGAATCGGAGATAATCTGAGAGTCACTGGGGTTCTGCTTCATCAAGGTGGTTTTGCTCGTAACAGTTTCAGTCCTAGTACATTAATGGAACACTCGAGTCTCCATAATCGCTTCACCTTATTGGCACAATTCCATGTGGAGGGACTTGCAAGGTATTCAAAAAGCCTTACTACCGATAAGTAAGACTAACTCTATTTTTGGTTATTGGGTGCCCATGGCTGCTCACAGTACCAATCCGTAAAACAGGGTGTCTCTGGGTTTAACCCCTTAAGGACACATGACATGTGTGACATGTCATGATTCCCTTTTTATTCCAGAAGTTCGGTCCTTAAGGGGTTAAAGGTGTTGCTGCCCTGGATCAAGCTCTTTTAATGTCTGCAGAGACCCAAATACTCCATGGTATAGGAATTGTAATAAAATAAGTTGAAGTGGTAGAGTGTCCCTTTTTAAATACATTGCAAATGTGCTTATTATTAATGGTAAGACTGTTACCGTTGTGGGGACTATACTCTGTATGAGTTACCTTTTATACAACCTGCACTCTTCAGCAGCTAGAGAGCAATTAGTCACTTCTCCCTCTTACTACTTACATTTTCACAGAGGGGTTTGATTACTTCTTCCAGTATTATTGCAGTGTGCATCCCAGTCTGTCACAGACCTTGTTCAAAAAAGGAGCAATCTCAAGAGCATATTGATTTATTTCTTTAGAATTCTGTAAAGAGAGAGCACGTTAGGTTGTGTATGTTAGCTGATGGACTGCTGTTAGCATACTATAATGTCTTTGAGTAGAGCAACAATATCACACACTGGGCTAGACTATGGCTGCCAATCTATCCATCATAGATGGCAAACTACCACTTTGTATCGAAGCCATGGCTGTATCACACAGTATCAAGAAGCCTGCTGCCAAATGTTTGGTTTAGTGTGTTTTTTTTTTTTTTTTTGCTCTCTTAAGTAGGAAAAAATGAGTTAGGCACAGAACATATATAATTTTTTGAAGCCTCTGATCACTCTGGGCCCACGTTAATACATTTTTTAGGTCTTTATGGTGGATGGTTAGCTGTTTAAAGGGGTAAAATATATAGATACGTTTTTGCAAATGAGTACATTCGTTTAATTCATGTTTCGCTTCATAGTCCACTGTCCTTGATAAGGATTGTACTTTAACACTATATAGAAATCTGTATTCTGAATGTTGTAATGTTCCTGTCCCAGGCTCCCTTGGCGCTGCTCAGCATTCCTATCCAATCCAGTTCTACACAAAGAGGAGCACGGGAGACAAAATGCATGGCGAGCACAGTGTGCGTATTCAAACTCTCATAGGAAAGGATTGAATAAGTGCTTTCCTATAGGGCTTCTGCGTCACGTGCATTTGGGTCGGTCAAGCCTCTTAGTGGCGATCAATTTTCATCATATTATCTCCATCATTGCAAAGGCTGAGAGTCTGTCTTTAAATTCAGTCATGGATCATGATTTTGCAATAATTACAATATTGTTTTGTTGCAAGTTGACTTTTCTTTTTTACACACAGATGTGTTTACTTGTTAGTGTCCGTTATAATAAAGTATGATGGGCCTCATGATATTTTACTATATTTAAACTCACACTTACAAAATAATGAAGTGTTTTACATTTGTGTGTTTTTTTTTTTCTTTCATGCAAGTAGATACTTTGTACTTACCCAGCCTGGACACCAACCTTCTTCCTAGGATACATGTTAAGGCCAGTTTGGAGAGTCATCTAAATTCAAAGATGAAATAAACTTCCCCCTACTCAACCTGTATCGGGCTGTAGCAGGAATACTTCATGGTGGTTACAATTGATATTGCATTTACCAAATCTTCCCATCTGTGTACTTGACAGACTGCTAATCCTTTTTAACCACTGTACTACAGAATACATAGTTTTTTACTTTTATGCATTTTGCAGAATGAAATTTGGTTAATAAAGCCTCACTTACCCTCCTATATACTCTAGTAATGAACACCAGCCTATAGAGGAACTAATTTCTCTTCAGCATACTTGCCGGCATTAAAGCAGTACATTTTTAGTAAGATGTACTGCCTGTATAAGCAAGGTATTTTTACCATTTTTATTTATCGATTTGTCACACCTACTGTGAGTAATAGCATTTTTATTTTTATAGTAGCATTTCGGATTGTTTGAAATATTTTTATAAAGGCAGAGAAAATTAGCAAATTGTTTTATTCATGTATCTCTCCATAATCCTGGGTCATTGAACTAAAGGAAGCTGATCTCAGTCTACCCTAGCCACGGTTCCCGTCCATTGCACCTTAAAAGGTGGACAGTGGAACTGATCACCACTTGTAACACAAAATAGAAAAGACAAAAAAAAAAGTCAAAATAAGGAGAGTGGCACAAAATGAAGAAAGGGAGCCCTACCTTTAGTCTTTACTGCACTGATTATACTTAATCACTGCAGTAAAGTCTAAAGGTAGGGCTCCCTTTCTTCATTTTGTGCCACTCTCCTTATTTTGACTTTTTTAGTTCTTTTTCTAGTTTATTTTGTAATTTTGAGGGTTATCCCCTACTTTTAGGAGAGTGACACTGGGCACCTCTGGAGCTAGTCCCTTAGCCCCCTGTACCATTGGGACTTCTGGATCAGCTTCTGTTTGTTTATTCATTTATGTTTTTGATCACCACTTGTGCATTGGAAAAAGTTATGTGGATTTTTTGCCTTTTTCTTCAGTTTATGTGAAAAATGTGCTTTGTAACTGCAACAGCAGTGTGTGAATGCAAATCGGAAGCATTCTGTTAGAGATTACAAACTGCATATGTTTTGGGCACGAAGGTGCAGAGGGTTTATAACATCCAATTTGTGTCTTTAGAGCTAAACAAAAATACCGTATTTCACTGCATAATGGTTGCAGATTTTATGCCTAATTCGTTTCCTTGAAGGGTGCAACCATTATGTGAAGCTTTATTTTTTGCGATATTATATAAGCAAAGCTTTTTTTTGACAGTTTTGTAACAGTTGCTGATAACATTATAGTCTTAATTACATAACACAGCATATTTTCTTTTTTTTTTTATTCTTTATTTAACATTTGGCAATGACATAACAAGCAATCTGCCGCACATATATTCCACATTTTCCTGCTGGTTACATTGCTCATGAAAAATACCCAGAGCACCGGGCCCCGACCACAGTCCCCCAGCTCCCGCTCCTCCAGCCAAGTGCCAGGGTCGTGCACTTTGCTCCGAGTTTTAGGCTTGTATGTGCGTCCCCTCGGCTCTTTATCAGTCCCTTCCCATGTCAATGCCACATTAAACAGAAGTCCAACTGAACAGTAATAAACCAGAAAGAATGAAGTTGTCTCCATCCCGCTCCCATATATTCATCGCATTGTCACCCCAGGCCTCTGGACCTCCCATTCCATCCCTACCACCCTCGACCCACCCCCGAGGAGGAACGCTATTCCGTGGGCCAAGTTCCATCCTCGGTCCTGTCGACCTCAACACAGCATATTTTCTAATGCATTACATAAACTCTGATCCTGATCCCTGTTCTCCTGTCATTTCTTAATGCATCAAATAGATAAAATACAATAAACTGATGGGTAATAAACCCTCTCTACAGTATAAGATCGGTAGGATGTTCGCAATTGGTTTTCAATAATAACCAAAAAAAACGCAATGGTCAATTATGCGACTGTTACGCGATGAATTGAGTTTAAACCAAATTTTGAACTGAAAAACCAGGGTGCGACTATGCGGTGAAATACGGTAGTAGTAGAAAACCGGATTAGCAAATATCTTTATGGTATAGAATAGATTGCTGCTATTTCTATAAATAGGGGCAAGAAATGTTACGTTGAATTCCAATTAATGCTTTATAGCCAGATCTGGGCGGGTTATCACCTACGCCAGGAGTTCATTGTCTTTTGTTTAAATAGAAATAAGCAGGGGAGGCAGGCGTTAGTTTGAGTCACAGTGTGACCATGTTAATGCCTGCAGCCTTCACTCTATTAGCTGTTGGAAAGCAGACAAAATGTGGTTTTATTCACTTGGTGGCCTAATTCACAGCTTCTCACAGTCTATGGAGTTTTTCTACAACACACATCTCTTCGTGGCTACATTTAATAACCAGAGTAAGCAGTATTTTCTAAAACCTGAAATATTTTGTTTTAAAAAATGTTTTTATTTTTTGGCCATTTGCAAAATTTTCAGACTTGTCTGACTCTGAATTTACAAATGAACAGGAAACGTTGTTTGTGTGTGTTAGTGTCACAGCATCACCGTAATGTCTTGGAAGTGTTCTAGAAATTTAATAAAATACTGTGCTTGTACCAAGCATTTACAGATAGCAATAGAGTGAAGGTTTTCTGGAATGGTTGTGTCCTTCAAACACATCCTTAACCCCTTCATGACAGATGACAAATCCTAGGATGTCATTATGGTTATGACCTGTCCAATTTGTCTTGAAGGTATTTAAATAAGTCTGTCATATAACCATTGTATACTTGCCAACTTTTCCAAACTTGTAGCTGAGACAGCACTGGAACATGGCAGTGATACAAATTTTCACAGGCACCCCCGTGCTGGGTCCAATGTGTAGCTGTGAAATTGAATTATCCTCTTGGTGGGCAGGAGGACCGAATTACAAGCTGCATTTTAAGGTCCCCCCACCCCCTGTTAAAAACAGGCCTGAGTAATAGATCAAAACTGTCCTGTTGAATTGAGGGCTGTTGGCACATGGTTGTTTTTAAAACGTTAGGGGTGGATAATGTTGCCACTTCCTCCTGACTATGAACTATTGTACAAAGTGGCGCTGCCAGCATATCCTGCTTATGTACCATGATTTAATGTTTTAAAAGATTTATATAGTGGGACAATGCTAATCTGAATAATTTTGTAATTTTAAGCAGATTTAGTTTTTTTGGAGAGCAAAATGTTTTGGGTGTTTTTTGTCTGTTTTTTCTGTTTGTCAACCTATAGTTGCAATATAACATCTTAAAAAATACATGCCCAAGTGGCCACCTGCAGAGAAAAACAAACCCATATCTTCATGTGTTTCTAGCCATACGTTATTATAGATGACATCCTTTACACTATAGGTATAATGTTTAAAGTGATATGATAAAAGGACATTTTAGTCACTGTGCCACCTTTTCTAAGTAGCTGTAGTTGATCGCTATAAAGACTTGCATTATCACTGAAGAAATATTTTTGACATGAACTCCTAGAAAACTGATTTATAGTTTTTCTGGTTCTCAAAACCCTGCATTTCTGAAGTTTCTGTCTGTTCCAAGGAGCTGCAGAAGACCTGGGCTGTTGTAGGGTCATCTATTTACCTAACAGAAGAATTTTAAAATTGCAATTGGTTTGAAAATAAAAATACCAAATACATTAATTTATCAAACTCTAACAGGTTTATTTGCTAAACACCAAATTTGGTTAATATGACTGAATTCAAACCGGCTGGGCAATTTCCATATTAATTGAAGCCAACATTGGTTGAAATGTGTTCCTCCCGCCTGAGGCTCCATCATTTGGCTAGATGCATTTCGAGTCAACTTTTAAATTCAGGTGTTTGTGGGTTGTTGCTTTTAAATGTATTTATTTTATTTAAACATTTAAATGCTATATAAAGCATTAAATCTTGACATGTGCAAAGCACTGTTTCTTAACATCTGGGCAGAATGCATCAGGTAAGATGGACATTCATATATTCTAGTAACAACAAAAAACATTGATGGTGTGAGGGTTGTTATGTGGCAGCTGTCTGGTATGTGCTGATCAGCCAGTACAAACCATGGGGCTTACTATAACCATTCAGTTTAACATATCTGATAAATAGTGGAGAGCCAGGAATGGCACCAGTAGAATATTGGGGGGACTTGGAACTGATCCCTTCCCCAAACATGTTGGCTGATCATGGGTTTATTCAAGAAACGATAGGTGAAAATGATTCACACATAGCTGTAAAATTAAGAATTAAAACCGGTATTTGCCTGATATTGTAACACCCCAGAACTGGATTTGTTTTTTTTCCCTTTACATGTCCCTAGGCTGTAATACACCTTTACTGACGTGCTGAAATCAGGAATTGAGTTTGTCTCTAAACAACTCGAGGGGATTGCAGTTATCCACTGATATGAAGAATCTATGAGCATGCATGTATATGATATCAAAGACATGGAATGCAGTTTGATTACGTGCCATGAAATAGCATACAGTTTGCATATCCACGTAAATCTTATACGTTACCCGACGTGATCTTCATTTGTGTCTATAAGGAAAAACCCTTGTGTGTTTTTAATGCCATGTGGTTAAAATGTCAAAGGTGCTCCAAAACTCAGCACTCCAGAAAGAAAATCAACTCATAGTTGCCATAAAAACAGCTTCTTCTTTATCTATCGTTATATCCAAGTCAGTCATACAAAAAAACCTATAAATGTACGAAGGGGGGTGAGGAGCAAAAAAAAAAAAATGAATTAATTGTACCACGTGCCCAGGAAAGCTTTTGACATAAGGAGGTTATATCACTTATTGCTAGGATCTCCCCACCTGGAGATACAGACCTGGGGGTGCAGCTTGGGAATTTTGTCTTTTCTGAACAATGCTGTATTAGATTTTTTTTTAAATTACCCACTTAGTTGCCCTTATATGTAGTGCAATAAACAATCTCTTTTAAATATTTGTTTGTTTTATTTGGACAATTGCCAAAAATGTGTAACTGAGAATGAAGGAATTCTTATCGAAGACTAGAATGGTTAGGTTATTATTTAGATTAGAGAGAAGGCCGTGACAAAACTAGTGTTCAACTTTTAAACTGCAATAAAGTGGTTTGTTTTTTGATTGCGGTTGTGTGTGCTATAAGCAGAGGTGGAGTGCTGTGAGATTATATCTATAAATATACACGTTCTATATAAAATCATGTATAACTTGATGGAAAAATATGGTTTGACTGGTATTGACTGAGTGAATTTTCAGTTTTATCAAATGTCTTGTCCTACAATAATTTAAAAAAAAAAACCTTTTTGAATAAAGAAATGTCGTATTGAATTTCATTCAAATGTAAATAAACATTCTAGAACAGACTGTTTTTGTACTGTTAATGTTCATTGGGTCAATGAAAGCTAAGTACAAATCTAAAGAGGTTTAATGTAATTGCAGTCTACCATAGGATTAGACTTATTGTAAACTGGTTTCTGCAGAGCAGAAGTTGAAAAGCTGGTTCTATTTCTGAACAAAACCTATTTTACCTCTTATGACTGGTAAAATATACAAGGTGAGGTTTGTGTTTGCATAGAAAGTACCAATTGAACTTCTATAATAAATATGTGGGGCTTTATGCTGTAAGCTGTGAATTGGAAATTTAATTTTCAAAGAGTAGGTTAAAATGACCACATTTCAATTAAAATGTTTTCTGTTTCTGATCTATTGGCCTACGTTTGAAAGGTCTGTTCGTTTCATAATTAAGATTTTTATAAACTTCTTAACCTGTATGCCATGGTGATATCTAAGTAAGTAATCCCATAGAGACTGTTCAAAACAAAATGTTTAAGAACTTAAAGAATCCGTTAAATGCAACTAGGTATTTTTAGAAACTCTCCTGTTTTCATTTGCCAAAATAAAATGCAACAACAAATTGCACGAAAGAAGGGGTAACCTGTGCCAAAAGCATTGTGTGAATATACTTGCATCCTAATGTGATCTCTTACAAACTATTCTTCTGTAATTTTTGAAATTTGCAATCCCAAACATACCAGCATAGAACTTGTACATGGGTGAAGTGAATGTTTTGAGCATTTTAACATGATTGCACCAGTAAAGCATGTTTGTAAAGGCTGTCCATGTACGTAGAGTCTGCACATTTTATGGATTGTGAGATAAAAGTATACTGGATAATATACTCCACTCCATCTATTTCTACAATGAAGAAAAATAAAATCAAAAATATTATTTATCAAGGTCAATCAAAATGCACTTTGTGTTACAATTAATGAATGAACCCTATGAATAACTAAACCCTTTTTAATCTGACAAATGTTGAGAACTCTGCAAAGACGTTTACAAGCAACATTTTTTTTTAATTTTTTTTTTAAATTTGTAATTAAACATACATTTCTATTTAGAATTCTTACAGCTTCAGTTTACCAAATCTGTACCTTTTTTTATAATGAATTTAAATGTCTTTACAAACTACCTGCCAGGGCAACACCTACATCTTTAATAAAAAGAAAAGAATAATGAAAGGTTAAGAAACATGTCAAATACTCAATTTTACATGTTCAGTCCCCAATGTTCAAAGGAAGCATGTGATTGGTATGTGTGACAAAGTTCACAAAGCAGAATAAACACTGTTAAAGTAAATAAAACTGAAGATAGTCAGGGTTTGTTTAAAGTAAACTAATAGGGTTTTTTTCACTCTGGTTTCTGGTGCATCTGGTGGTGGTGGAAGACATTTCAGAACAAAAGACTACAGACATTGGAAAAAGCATTTGAAAGCACTGTTTCCATGTGTAATGGAAGAAGGTAGAACCAGTCGGTAATAAGATTAAATCTGGCAGAACTTTCATAACGTTTGGGCTTTGGTCCCTAGAGAAAAGTCTACTTAAAGCAGTGTGAGCATGATGCTAATTGTGCTTTTTTTCCCCCAAGGCCTACATGCCCATACAAAAACGCTACGTGGGTAGCCAGTCATATTGGTTCACATGAATGTAGGGTTATAACCTAAAGTTAAACTGGTTGGGAATTTAAATTAAATTTCACATTTAAGACCAAATTAGTCAAAATAGAAAACCACTCAAGTAAGTATGCTTCCGGTATGTCTACGTTGGCATTAAAGGATCACGATAGGGTCAGGAACGCAAAAATGTATAGTGCTTGCCCCCCCCTGCTGGCTCCCCCTTTGTGACATCAAAATGGCTGATTTTAGCTAATCCAATATTAGCTAACAATCAGCATGGGGCGGGGCCAGACGCTTTTTGGGCCAATCAGCACCGCCTCATAGAGATGCATTGAATCATTGCATCTCTATGAGTAAAATTAAGCGGGGACACTGAACGGCAGGGCCACTTACTGTGCAGCCCCGAGCCAGGAAGCCCCTCCAGTGGCCATCTAAGGAGTGGCCACTTGAAGGTGTCCCTAGGGGCAATGTAAACACTGCCTTTTCTCTGAAAATGCAGTGTTTACATGAAAATGCCTGAAGGTAATTATTATACTCACCAGAACAACTACATTAAGATGTATTGTTCTGGTGACTATAGGGTCCCTTTAAATTTGAAATTCACTTTGAATTGCTGCCAATCCTCACTGTAGTGAATAACCCTGAGTTTATAGACTACCTACCTGGCTCCTTAGCTAGATTCACCAAACCTGAAATTATGACTAGAGATATTGGTAGGTTTATAATCCTGTAAAATGATACCAATTAATACTTATAGAAAAATAGCAACAACAACAAATTGTAAAAAACAGAGTGAGAGTGTACCCTTCAAGCAAGATATAAATATAAAATACTTGTGCATATACATGAATGGCAGAATGGTCATAAACAATACCTAAAAAACAATAACACAAAACATAGTGTGTACTGCCAAAATACAAGCGAGTATAGATGAATAACTGGTTCAACTCACAGATTCCAGAGCCGTACAAGGCTCTGTATAGAAAGCCCAAGGGTGCCTAAGCACTACTTTTTGTTTCAATAAAAACAAAGTATAAAATAGGCTTACAAAAAAGCAAAAGTGTTCTCTGCTTTTTTGTAAGCCTATTTTATACTTTGTTTTTATTGAATAAATGTATTATTTGATCCACTTATTTGCTGCTGTGGCTTCTCCTATCTTCGTGATCCATCTGATTCCAGTGGTCCATGGTCTGCTTAGGCACCCTTGGGCTTTCTATACAGAGCCTGGTACGGCTCTGGAATCTGTGAGTTGAACCAATTATTCATCTATACTCGCTTGTATTTTGGCAGTACACACTATGTTTTGTGTTATTGTTTTTTAGGTATTGTTTGTGACCATCCTGCCATTCATGTATATGCATAAGTATTTACTTATTTTATATGTATATCTTGCTTGAAGGGTACACTTTCACTCTGTGTTTTTTACATTTTGTTGTTGGTGCTATTTTTCTATTTGTATCAAGGTGTGGGGGCAACACCTTTTTTCACCCTTCTCTGCATAGATGTATTATTAAAAATTGAAGCGCCCGACTTGTATTTGTTTTACAATTAATACTTATGTTGTCCAGAAAAGTCAACAAAGTCTACTAGTCCTTGTCTTCTGGTCATATAAACTGTCTCAGAAGGTCAATGCGTCCTGCAGGAAATGCAGAGACATTGCACTCCTCTGTATCACACACTTGGCATTCTGCTGTGGGGTTTAAGCAAAAAAATAAATTAACAATACTCCAAATCACTGATGATTCACTGTTCAATTACTGATCATTCCCAGAATGTGGATGATATTGTGACAACTGCATTAAAAAGAAATAGGTAACCACTGACGGCATAAAGACACTCAAGGATCTGAGGGGGAACGAAGAACACACTTTCCTGATACGCCTCAAATACAAACAGATCCGGAGTTACATTACATCCCTCCCGCAGAGACCGGCACTAAATAGGGCTACCACTCCCTTCGAGAATCTATGCTTGGAACCCAACCCACTAACACATGGGGTATCGGCACTATACACCCTACTAATAACACTCACACCAATTGCCCAACCACGGTTCATGGGGAAGTGGGAGTCGGCACTGGGCCAGACCTTTGACAAAGTGGAATGGGAGGAAATCTGCTATTTAACGCATCATTGCTCTAGCTATAGCAAGACACAGGAAATGGCATATAAACTACTGACACACTGGTACCACACTCCTGAGTCACTACATGCCCGAATTCCATCCCACCCCCCACAGTGCTGGAGATGCGGGGAGGACAGAGGCACACTCTTACACATTTGGTGGGCGTGCAAACAGATAGTCCCATTCGACCCAGCAGTCATGCTCTTACACCATACTAAAACCCCACGAACAGCTTATAAGAGATCACTCACTATTCTCATACTGAAAACGGCCAAAATGATCATACCACAGTATTGGAAAACACAGGTCACCCCCCCTGTGAAAGTTTGGTTTAAGCAAATGGAAGAATTGAGATCCCTAGAGGAACTTCACCACAAAGCTCACGATACATTCCAAGTGTACCTCAACACTTGGACACATTGGATCCTGAAGACAACAGACCCCGAATTTACTAACATGACATAAATACCACCACACAGTTAGCTGCAGGAGGCCACAAACCCAGAGAGGAGCGGGGAAGACAGCCACACAGGGGCGGGTCTACCTCCGGCACCAGTGGCTAACCGACACTAGAAGGCCCGACAAACACCCAAAAGGACAAGGGAGGCCCTGTCACATAGACGAGGAGACCACCTCAACTAAATAGGGCATCCCGAAGAGGGGAGGGGTTGAGAGAGGCAGACCATAGGACCCGGGCTGTCACGCGACACTCTCACAAACAAGCACGAGTAACGGAGACATACACACACACGCAATATTCACAAGGGACTTGTAGGACTGACGTAATCGCGGGCATACGAGCCCAATAGAAAATGCAACTGTATAAAAATATATAAGAAAGAGTGTAAATGCTGAAGAGCAAGACACAGAAATGGACCAGTCAACATGTTTGTCATTTTTCACAGTTCTATATTCATGGTTAAATTAATGGAGACCTGCGAGTCTCAATGTGCTGTCATTTGCCCTGTAAGCACACCGCAAGACAATAACGGAGACCTGCGAGTCTCAACGCTCTGCCTTTTTCTTTGTGTGCACAAAATATGCCAATAAAAATATATTTACAAAAAAAAAAAGAAATAGGTGGTAGCTGAATGCTACTAAGCTACTTACTTGTTCCATAGAGAAAATTTGATTTTTAAATTTTTTTTTACAGATGCCTACCAAATCCATGCCAAATCTAGTTGAAATTAAAATTTCTCACCGGCAAAACCCTGGTTTTGGCAAACTTGTCTTTCTTCCTATTAGGGAAGCCTACATATCATTCAGTCAGTTCTCTTAGATGTTAAATAGGTACAGTTAAGTTAATAGGCAGAAATTTTTTTCTCAGCAGATACGAAATCACCAAAAACCTATGCCCCTCCCCCAGTGACGGATTATTGTCATGACTCCTAAATATGTTTACATAATACCTGTGGGATATTCAGGTGACTTTTGTACAAAATTCCTCAAGGTTCACATGTGGCTGTGAGTCACCTTTTTGACTCCACTGATCTACAGCATCGAACCGAATAGCGTCATATTATCCTGACTGATTGCATTCCTGGCATTGTAGCAGTAAACACACTCACTACTTGAACAAAGCAAGTACTTGGCCCTGAGGTGGTGGCACCTGTAAACAACATGAGAGATGCAGCCAACAAAATATTTGTTATATGGAGAAAATATACTGGTTTATAAGTTTCCAGAATATTTCGCAAAAGAAAAACTAAAATTAAACTACATTTTCTGATGGGTAAGCGGATTTACCGGTGAATACAGAGAGAGAGAGTGTGTTGATTTACGCTACATAACACATTATTGTATTGTTTATGTCTGGAACCAATCACACTCCACATTCAGTTAATGTTGTTTAGTAGCTGTGCAGGTGATTGGTGGATTTTCCAATCATACTTTACATATTTGTCATCTTCCAATCTAAACATCTAGCGTTCCCTTTGTGCTGTCTTGTTCCTATTGATCCAAAGTAATTAATTTCAAGATTGGTTCTTTTCATTTTGTATCTTACACATTCTCTTCCTAAAACAGACCTGAGATCCCTTAAGTTAACCCCCCTCTCATCCAATACCTGGCTTCTATTCTGTCCCTTCTTCCACTCTTCACTTCTTATCCCCCTTCTCTGAATAAGAGGTCTCTGAATTTCTTGTCACAATGATATAACCCAACACGCAGACATGTATACCAATCCTTAGAGGGGGGCCGGGCTTAACGTGAATAAACAAGGATGAGAACAGGAAGGTCACAGGGAGCCAGAGATCAGGTACATTTAAAGACAAAGCTGGGTTAAGGATGCCCGAAAACAGAACAGTCATCAGAAGCAAAATCAAAGACAAGAGTAATCAAGATACAGAGTAAATGCGCTATTAGGACCAAACAAGGACCACAACAAGGCAATGACAGATGGACCAGGGTATTTATAACTATTGACTCTGTGCATAAAAATTCCCTTAAACGTGCACATATGTTGTTGCCAATATATTAACACAACAGGACAAGTATAAAATAACACAAGTATGGAGTGTGCAGAATCAGATGCTGGAATGATGATTAGCATTGTGTTTACCCGTCTAACTCACTTTCTCAATACTATTCTTCACAGTTTTCAAGGCTTCTGCTTCCTTCATACTGCTGAAACTGCTCAAAATGATTAATGACAATCTCTGCCAAATATAAAGTTCATTACACTCTCTTTATTTGCCTTGACCTCTGCTGCTTTTTATACTGTATCTATCACTCCTCCTTCAAACAACCTTTGCCTCTCTGTCACTGTACTTTACTGATTTTTATCCTATATTTTTGAGCACTCGTTTAGTATCGCTTTCTCTGATGCCACCACATCCCCATTGCCCATCACATTTGGACATTTATTCTCCATTTGCACTGCCTCTCTTGGTAACCTGATCAACTCTTTTGTATTGCAATACTATCTATATGTCGACTATAGAAAGATTTACCTCTGCTCCCCTAACCTCTCTCCTCTGCCCCAAGACGTGTCACAAAGTGCCTCTTCCATCTGTCTTCTTATTTTCTGAAACTAACATTTTCTAAAATTAAACTCATCTCACCCCTACCTTCATCTTGATCTATCTCCCTGCATGTGACACCTATTCCAAATCCATCAAGCTTGCGGTCTTGCTGTTATTTTTGACTCAGATATTGCCTTTTCTCCTGACATCCAGTCTGTGACAAACTCCCCTATCCTCGTGAGTTTGCTAGCCTCCTGCCTACGGGCCAGGTCAGCGACTGTGAAGACCTAGATTTTATTCCCCTGGTTTGGCACTTTCCATTCGTGCGCATAGAACCGACCACTAGCTCCTTGGTGGCCGTTCGTGAGTAGACTTCAGGGGGACATAACCGCGAAAGCCCTGGAACTATTTTTCTGCATGAACACTTAGCAGTTCCCGGTCGATCTATGGATCTATTTTCGGCTAGGGGATCATGCGGTTAACGGTCAAATTATGACTTCCAGGAAAATCCTGAACCAATCTGGGTGATTTTTCGATATGTTGGTCCCCCAGATCGGGCTACCAGGGGATGTAACTTTTTGGGGGTTTTATATATTTTTAAGGTTCTTTTGGGGTGTTTGGGAAATGTGTATTTTTTGTACCTGGAGATAATTGAGTTTAAATACAATGCTTAACTCAATTATCTCCTAGGCACAGGGGAAGGATTATATTGTTATGTATGGGAGTGTCCTGGACCTGAGAGCCAATGTAATCGTGTGTATATTTTTACTGTAGTCTACTCTCAGGTCCAGAGGGGAGTGCCCCTTGCATGGGGACCTGCATATAAGGCCAGTTGTGGCTGCAATTAAATGTGTTCCAGCTTGTACTCCCAGAACTATGTGTCATCCAGTGCCTGGGGGTGTCTAGAGTGAATTCCCCATTCAGCTCCAGGAGGGAGCGGTTCCAGGACTAGAGCTCCGAGGACTGAGTGTTGTCCAGTGCTTGGGGGTTGCTAGAGCAAGTTCCCCATTCGGCTCCAGGAGAGAGCGGTTCCAGAGCCCACGTCAAGCCACGGCAACTGTGGGCAGAAGTTCTGCAGTTTTTCCCCTGTTCCAGCTAGGAAGTGGTCCTTGGCGGAGGTACCCAGCCAGGGGTACAGGGAGCTCCGTTACACAGTCTATCTCCAACTCCTGTAACTTCCACCTTCAAAATTATTAACCATAGTTGTCCTTTTTTACTCAAGATACAACAAAGGCACTTTTTCACGCACTCATCATATCCCTTCCAAATACCCACATTGCCCCTTTTCAGTTTGTAATGAATGCCACTGCCAAATGCTTCTACTCCCAAACCTCCTTTGCTACTCATGACATTGACTTCCAGTACCCTTCAGGATCCACTTCAAACAGTTAAAAGAAACCTAAAAAGCCTCAATATTCTCTTGTGTCTCTATCACTTCTGTTAAATGGCAAGCTTGTTTTAACAGGACCTTCTTCTCCCCTTGTCAACTGTGGAGTATGTTAGCGCTATGTAATAATATAATATTAATAATAAATTATATTAATTCTTCCTCAGGATCAAGTAACTGGATGATGTTTGTGGTTAGGTAGGAAAACACAAAGTATCTTCAAGGTAGTAATCACAGCAAAAGTAAGGCTGCCATTTATACAATCAAGTTTTTTATTTTTAAATAGAAGAAAGTAATTCTTTAATCTTATTCTATTGGGGTCAAAATTGCATACAGTACATAGTGAACAGATTGTACAGCGATATTAAAATAAATATTATATTTTTCAGTATAAAGTAAAAGAAAAAGGAAATAAGTAAGAAGGTGTGATGGGGAGAAAAAATAGTGAAATTTAAGTGGAACATAAGGGTGGAGAAACCTTATCTAGAGACCTCTTTGCGGCCTGCAAACTGTAGGGTCAACTGGAACAGGGGGAGGCTGTAGCTCTGTGTTCTGAAGGTCTGCTATAGCTAAATGTGCAGCTATACATGGGCTCCATATATTCAGATATTTTTATTTTCTGGTAAATAATGTAGCTGTTGAACTTTCCACAGGATAAATATCCCAGGTCTTTGGAAATACTGAAAGTAACCTAAAAGCTCTCGGTGAGTGTGTGTTTAGATTGCTGTGCATATGCTGTTCACTAGAAACAATTGAATGTTGGGTAGTTGGAATCCCTGTGGTTTGCCATTCAAAAGAGCAATAAAAGGGGGGCTGAGACAGTTTTAAGCAATAGGATGCTATGCCTAAAAACAGACAAAAAAGGGGAAGGGACAAGGAAATAGTTTTTGACCGTTTGAAGATTATTATTATTTTTATAAAGTGCTAAATTGGTGGTTTTTAAAGAAATTTTATAAAATTTTTATTGGTATAAGGATCTAGATTGATGGCTTTGACCTATTTTAACCAGTGAAAGGGAAATCCAGTGACTTCTACTATGTTGTGTATTTTATTAAAATCACACATATGCTCCAGCTGCAAGATCTACCATTTTCCCCAAAAAATAGCTCAGCCCTAGCTTATTTTCCAGGGGATGCTCGTAATATAAGGCCAACCCAAAAATAAGCCCTAGCTGAGATTGTCGCTAGTTCGCTAATCTATGTTTGGGGAACTTTCTCCGAACATAGATTTGCGTGATTCGATGCGCTAGTAAGCTAATCTATGTTTGGGGAAGTTTCTCCGAACATGGATTCGCAGGATTCCATGTGCTAGCAAAAGGGTCTATATTGGGGGGAATTCCCCCGAACATAGACCTGCTTTCTTGCACATACTTACAAATGCATCGTCACTTACCGGCGAATTCCCTTTACGACCATAAATAAGCCCTAGTGCCCTGGTCTTATTTTCGGGGGAAAACAGTAGTAGTGTTTTTAATATATAACATGCGTTATAATATATATATATTTTTTTTATAATTCTTTATTTTATTGTGCATGAATATGACAATCAAGCTTGCCGTGCCACAACAGCTTGGGCAAACAGATTAAGACATTAATATACATATGAATGGTACATGATATTACTGCACATTTTTGTTAAAATTACTACATTGCAGAACAAGAAAAAACAGTCTAGGCCTACAGTTGCTGGAATATGTGGTGTGATTGGAGTGTGCTCAGCTATGCCCTGTTGTTAGTCCATACTGACTGTAGTATAAGTGTATTGTGGTTTTGAGGTGGGTGGTCCAATGTGTATGTGAGCAGGCTATCCGTCTTGTCCCTTGGATAGGTTAGATTTAGTTTGTTCACCGTGTGTTGCGCGGTGCGTTCCTAGCCCTATCATGTGGAGTTACGGGTACATATTCGGTATGCCACTGGGGCACAATATATAAGTGTATGGCCGGTCAGTGTGGCGGGGGGGGCAGGGAGTTAGCTAGCTAGTCAATTGTCCCAGGGTGCGGGCTACTGCAGGCATTAGGTTCTATTGGGCTAGTACTCCAGCAGGTAGGTTGTCGCAGCTTTCGAGTATGTCACCTAGAGAGTAACCCTCTTGGTGTGCTGTGATAGCAGCGTTGTGTGATAGGCGTTTGGGGTGTAGTGGCGATCTGACTTTGTGGCGCCGTCATGATGGGCTAGATCCTTCGCATGCCGGGGTGGGCTGATATTGAGGTAGCTGTTGGAGTGCTTGGGTGTCTGGTGCGCCCGAGAGTATGGGGGGATGTTTGGTGAGGATGCATGCTGGTTCGTGTGCTGTGACTATAGGTATTGCTGTGGAGGGGGGTGTGCTGCTTGGATTTGGGAGCTGGTTTATCGTTCCCGTTTGGGTGGAGTAGCTATTGAATCGCTCTAGGGTCCCTGAGTTGGTGGGGGGGGGAGGGGGCAGTCGGATTGTGTGTCTTGCAAGAAGTGGTGTGGAGACGTTAGTAGGTTATAGTAGCCGGATGGCTTTGACTGAACATGCCTACATAAAATTTTAACTTTATGACTATGTCAACATTAAGAGTTATTATCGCCTGCCAGTCCTTCGGCACTTCCCTCTACCAGAGGGGTATGTTGAGCCCGGGTCTGGTTGGGGCATCTCATCCTGTGTCGGCTTCATTGCGAGGTACAAAGGGGACTATGTTGGATATGTCCCAGGAATGTCCAGGTTTGGCAGTGTCGGGCTTGTGCCGGTTGAGCCCCAGGCTGTGGAGGAATGGGTCGGCGTCAGCAGCTGAGGTGAGTCGGCGGGTGGTCTCGCCCTGTGTGGCTACGAGTGTGTGGGAAGGGCCCCATCTGTACTGGATGCCTGCTTCTCGAAGGGTCTTGGTGACCTGGCTGATAGAACGTCTCCACTCCAACGTTGCCCTGCAGAGATCCTGGAGAAAGGTTAGTTGGGAGCCCTCAAATTTGAGCGGGCTCTTGTTCTTGATGGCGTCCATCATTGCTTGTTTGTCGCGTAGGGCCTGGAACCTCAGGAGGACATCGCGGGGAGCGTCTGCTGGAGCCCTTGGGGACTTGGGGAGTCTGAGTATTCCATCTAGTTGCAGGTTCTTCGCCTGTTTGGGGTGCAGGGTCTCCGACAGGAGGCGCCTAATAAAGTGGGGTAGCTCCGTGTCGTTGACAGCTTCCATGATGCCTCTTACTTTTATGTTGATTCGTCTCCTAGAGTCGTCCATCGCATTGACTCTGGCCTGCAGGGCCTGGTGTGAGCCTTGGAGTTGTTGTAGTCGCTCTGTTGCGTCTGTCTGGCATTGTGCCATGGAGGTGATATCCTCCTCTGTGGCCTTCACCCTGTCCGTCACGGCTGTTACCTCCTCACGGAGCAGCGCCATATCCGTATGGAACCATGTGCGCAGGTGTTTCAGAAGGCCCAGGATGTCTCCCTTCGTTGCGGGAGCCCCCAGGTCCCCTAGTTGCACGGCGGAGAAAGGGTCATCTGCCTCAGGTATGGCATCTGGGGAGTCCAGTGGGTCTTCGTCCGAGGATAGGCCTGGGGAGTCTGGTGCTGCCGCCATTTTGGTTTTAGGCCTCGCCAGGAATATGTCTCCTCTTCGACGCGTGCCGTCGTCCGAGGATGCTTTCAGCTTTTTTGATCGTTTCCCCATATTGTTGTGCAGGGGGATGCTTAGTTTTCGGCGGTGCACCGTCTATTTTGTAGTCGTTAGCTAGGTTATTGCCGCTTTCAGCTCGGAGCTCAGCCGACATGCGACTTCTCTCCATGAAGGTCAGGCCCCGCCCCCGCGTTATAATATTTTTAAAGGAGAAAGTTTGTTAAAGTGAAAATACCCTCTTCTTTGACACTTTCACGATATAAGATAGGTTGGTGGGTTTTTGGGGCACTACAGGCTTTCTTTTCTTATTTATTTATTAGTGCTATTTATATAGCGCCAATAGATTCCGCAGCGCTGTACAATTAGTGGAGAACATACAATATACACAGACAAATACAAGAGGTAGAGAGAGCCCTACCCGTAAGCTGATATCTAGCTATTGGAGCTCTTTTATACAAAGTGCTTAGCTAGATGGCCCGTGAGCTTACACTCTAAAGGATACAGTGGGGAATTAAATTAATGTAGGTGTTTATTTAGGTGTTGGACAGTAATTTGAACATTCACTATATCTGTTAAACAAACCTTAACAAATAGATCATGAGAATATTGAATCTGGTTGGACTGAATCTGGTTGGCGTGAACAAATAGTTGGCCATTGGGTTTAAAATGCAGCGATAATAAAAACTTGGCATGACGACTGGAATCTTTTCTAATAAAGTAGTTTAGAACATGTGGCTTGGAAAATGTTGACAAGAATTATAGTACATTTTGTAAGAAGGAGGTGAGTATTTTTTTTCTCCTCTTTATCTTTAATTAATTAATTGTAATGAACTGTTACAATGTGCAGCATTTCATTTTCTGTATTGGTAGTAGTTTATTTACTGACCGGTGCCAAAATTACCAGAACCACTTTTTTTTCTTTTGTGCGCTCATTTTCCATTTTTTGTGTATTAACTATAATTGTATATTTATTCACAAGAGGCTTTTAGGAGCATTTGTACATTATCCTCCTGGTAAGTACACCTATTAAATTCTTAAAGGACAACTGTCATCACATTTTCATTTCTCCTTTTTTTTAAGTTTATTACATTTATGAAACAAATTATTTGTTTACAATTATGTATATTGATTTAAAAAAAATATAATTTCACTATTTTTATCTTGTCTTTCCTCCTCCTTCTTTCGCTCTCCGTTCAAGTTAGTGGTATCCACATAAGTCCATCCTTGCAAGCGTGCGGTCTTGGCGTCATACTTCATTCTGGCCTCACCTTTGAGCTTCACATCCAGTATGTCGCCAAATCCTATAGATTCCATCTTAAAAACATAGCCCGCATCCGCCCCTTTCTTACACAAGATGCTTCCAAGGAGCTTGTCCATGCTCTAGTAATCTCCGGCATGGATTATTGTAACCCTCTCCTGATTGGTCTTCCCAAAAGCCGTATTCCACCGCAACAGTCTGTAATGAATGCCGCCGCCAGACTGATTTTCCTCTCTAGTTGGTTCTCTCAAACCTCACCCCTCTGTCAGTCCTCACATTGGCTTCCTGTATCCTATAGGAGTCAATTCAAGGTACTAATTCACACCTATAGAGCACTTAACAATTCTAGCCCCTCTTATATCTCCTCACAAATCCATAGGTATGTCCCTTCTCAGTCTCTCCGCTCTGCCCATGACCTTCTCCTGTCCGTTGTTTGCACCCGTACAGCCAACTCACGCTTGCAGGACTTCGCGAGGGCGGCTCCCTTCCTATGGAATAGCCTGCCTAACGCTATCAGGCTCTCCACTAGTCTTCAATCATTTAAGAAGTGCCTTAAAACCCATCTCTTCAGGACAGCGTATGGCCTCCCAGAGTAACCTCTACCTCACATATCTGTCTCTTGCTCTCTCCTAAAGAACAGCATTCTACTCTCTCCTCCAGCTCTGCTTCACTCCCACCTTATTTGATTGCTATTTCCTGTCCTAATGTGTTTATACCTCACCTCCTATAGAATATAATAGTTTTCTTGTAATTGTCCTATTTATAGTTAAATCCCCCCTCTCATAATATTGTAAAGCGCTACAGAATCTGTTGGCGCTATATAAATGGCGATAATAATAATGAAATAATCCTGAATGTCACTTGCAATCACACTGCCATTGAATTACAATCGGTTATTAAATCTTATAACCAAAAAGATGTGAAATAGGTGGAGCGTTACAGATAATGTTGCTTATCTTAAAATGTAAAAATATAGCTAAACTGATATATTAAAAAACAGAAAGGAATACAATACTGTAGACCACGCAAAAGAAAAAAGTGACACTCACAATCAATGGGAAATTCACATATAAAAGAGCACATTTAAACTCTTGGCCCTTACAGTTGGACGCTTCCTGGGTGTACTATCCCCTTGTCTTTTCTTTTCCAAATCAGCTTAAAAGTGGCTACCATTTATGTAGTACTATAAAATGTTATAGCATAAATCTGGAAAAACAAGAGTGTTTTGATGGTAACTGGAAGAACTCACATGTTCCAGAGCCCTAATGCAGCTGGCTTGACACTTTACACATAAGAATAGATCCTCAGGAGTGATTTTCAATATTGTACAATTTGTTAAAAATATATATTTTTTTTAAACAGAAGAAAAATATAGAATATATAAGAAACAATATAACATAGTATGCAAATATATAAAATGTCTCACAGGATAAAGTTCAGAACACGTTTCACCATTAGATCTTCCTCCGCTTTTTTTTCTACATTTAATACAAGTAACATTATCTGTTGCCCTCTGTCTATTTCCCATCTTTTTGGTTATATACTTTTTGTGTGTTTAGAATAAAGGGGTTCCACACAGATGCTTTGAGCAGCTAATTAGCTTTAAAAAGCACTTCTACGAATGGACCCAGTTCTAAAACTCTTGTACATCACGTACACTATGTCTAGGTAACAGCTATATGGCATAGTTTGTATATTTCACACTTTATATAAATACTGTAAAAGTTGAAAGAAAAAATATACTAAATTACCGTGAGTCTTTTTTTCTAGCTGATCGGAAACTTGGCAGGCTAAGAAGGCCAAACAGTTAAATCTTGCCAGCCAACAGTTTGCATTTTCAGTAATCTCAACCTCTCTCCAATAAAAACTAGACATTAAAATGTTTCATCTGCTGTGTTCTCACTACTTTCACTTTGCCCCTAATCAAAAATGTCAATGGAAAAAGAATGTGTCATAGCTGCAGGCTATTATAATGTGTTAGACAAGGACACTAAATGGGCACAGATCAAAGAAATATTTTTTTTTATCAAAACCTACACTAACCAATTGGAGGTACAAATGGAGCTGTGTCAACATTTACAGATAAATTAACAATATCTAAAATTAAATAGTTTTTGATAACAATTTACAATTTTACATCAGGCTCAGGGAATGTCAGATACTAGAATCACTTCAATGTGTTGGTGCCTACAGTGTCCTTTTAAGTACACCTCTTGGTTGCCATCTTATATTATTGTATACGGTTTTAGGTAGTTTATTTAGCTTATCTGTACTCCTATGAAACCGTCGGCAAAGTGGATTTAGAGGGATCTCTGTCTGAAATTTATATTTGATCAATTTGGTCCTTATTTGCCATTTATAAAAAAAATTAAAAAATAACAAACGTTAACTTAATGAAAAATATAAATCAGGTTATTAAACTGTAAAGAAAAAAAACAAACTGAAATTAATTAAAATAAAGGTATAAACTTTAATCTTCTCAGAGACCATGCCTCGTTGATGACAATTCTCAAATGTTGTGGGAATTCAAATTGAATTTTAAATTTTAAGGCTAAAATACACTGTCCCTGTCCCCTTAATGCTGCAATGTAAAATGCTGCAGTTTTAGAGTGGCTATCTATATGGAGGCACCACCTCGCAGCTTGCTGGACTTAAAGGACCACTATAGTGCCAGGAAAACATACTCGTTTTCCTGGCACGTTAGTGCCCTGAGGGTGCCCCCACCCTCAGGGTCCCCCTCCCACCGGGCTGGATGGAGAGGAAGGGGTTAAACTTACCTCTTTTTCCAGCGCCGGACGGGGAGCTGCTCTCCTCCTCTCCTCGGCTGAATGCGCATGCGCGGCAGGAGCTGCGCGCGCGAATTCAGCCAGTCCATAGGAAAGCATTCACAATGCTTTCCTATGGACGCTGGCGCTTTCTCACTGTGATTTTCACAGTGAGAAGCACGCAAGCGCCTCTAGCGGCTGTCAAGAGATAGCCACTGGAGGCTGGATTAACCCATTTATAAACATAGCTAAAACAAAAAAGGTTAACCCAAGCTGGACCTGGCACCCAGACCACTTCATTAAGCTGAAGTGGTCTGGGTGCCTATAGTGGTCCTTTAAATCATATGATGCTAATGTCTTGGTGCCAGATACCACAGGACATGTTCAGAGTTCTTGTGGAGTCCATGCCTTGACTCATCAGAGCTGTTTTTGCAACACAAGCAGGACCTGCATGATATTAGGCAAGTTGTTTAATGTTGTAGCTAGTCAGTGTATATCAACTGCCTGAGAAATCTGTGAAAAGTATGTGCAAGAAATTTCGGATGCACTTTTGACGCATATTCTGCAAAGCAGAAAACCAACTAACTTCAAATACTACTCCAATTACTACTTTCCATGCAACAATTATCATCCACTCAACAAACTATTTATTTCCCCTACTTTAACCCTTTGTGTCACTATACCCCACTCCCTCTAGCATGTAAGCTCATCGAGCAGGGTCCTCAACCCCCTCTGTCCCTGTACGTCAGTGGTCTGATCTCAATTATGTGTCTGTTAGTCCACCCATTGTACAGCGCTATGGAATTTGTTGGCGCTATATAAATAATAAAATAATAATAATAATAATTTGCATGCTTTTTGGACCAGGTTTTTTTGTTACAGACTACTAATAGCCCAGTTAAAATAGCTTAATTTGTAGCTACGTTATGGCTGCCATTTGCTTGTTTGATAGTTCCACTCATCAGATCTGATGACTGTAACTGTAGCTAGGGGCTAAGCTACATATCTCATAAGGATGTTGGACAGATTCTGACCATAGTACATCCTTGGGCATTAACATTGACAAATTACTTCGCTAGCTTCTGGAAAACATATTATATATATATACACACACACACACACACACACATACATATAACTCCTCAAAATCATCCAGGGGCTTCATAGTGCACACGCCAAAAGGGAATCATACAAAAATCAAATAGGTGAAGACCATTACATTAACACCTTCACCTTAAGTGATCCAAAGTATTCATCCACGAAGCACAGCTTCTTAGACGGGCCCTCTAGTGCAGCTCAAATGTATTCAAAGAGCATTCAAAATACAGACGTTTCAATGATAAATGCCCTCCTTGAGTGAGTGGTGTCCAGCCTTTAATCCTATGTTTTTCAGTATTCTGGTGAAACTGATCTAAACAAAGTAACCAATAATTTAGTCACTGGTTCTGGCAATTTTAACAATGTTTAAGTCAACGTTTCTTGACCTATTTAGTCTAAAAGTAACCAAGGTTCTCCTGAATTAACCTTGGCCTCAGTAAGACCTTCTAAAGAGAAATAAAAATTTTTTTACTGCTCTGCTTTTGGTTAGCTAAAAACCTTGTTTGGAGTTCAGTAACAAATTCTAATTATCCATATTTAACTGGAGGACGGTTTTGGTTTTGAAATTCAATGTCTCTATTTTCTTTTTCTGGTCAATCGTAACCATCAACTTTTAACCCCTACAATGTTTATCTTTAAAATATAGCTCACCTTTACCCCTTCCTAACCAAAGGCACCATTCTTGCCATGTTTTCCTTCCTTGATTACTGCATTTGATTTTCCATGTCCTCACATAATTTCCTCGCAATGTTTTATGGATGCTACTGCATGGATAATTTTCCCTCACCCAATTCTCCTCTCTATTCTCTCCCCTTTCTTAGGTCTTACATTAGCATCTTCTCCCACGTTAAATCTGCTCTGCTCAAATAAAAATATTGGTTAGAGTACTTGGCATAGTTTGCATAATTTTTGCATAATTTTTTTTATTCCTTCTTGTTTAATATTGTGACTTGTTTTTGTAACGTCCTTTTTTTTAAACCTATAACTGTATTAATAATGTGCATTTTTAATTCTGCTGCTGACTTGATAGATATTGGATTTAGATGTCTTCCAATGATCTGCAAGGCTTTCATGCTTATAATTACTGTGAGCATCCAGAAAAGGAATATTTTACTGTACGTTTTTTATGACTCACCCACAAACATCCCCTTTGCTACAAACAGGGGTTTATTGAATACAAAATTGTAGTGAAATTAAAAAAAATCAAGCCAAAAAGTGTCATTTGTAAACATGCTCCAACACAGCTATTTTAGCCTTGATTTTGCCGACTGGTATACAATTCAATAAAGGTCAGAGTTTTCTGAAAAAAAAAACCTGTCAAACTCATTATTTTCAGTGTGGCTTTTCAGTTGCCCATAATAATTATATTTTGAATCTACTTCTGATGCCTGAACTAAGTGAGGTTAAAGACTTATCCGTGGAGACACAGACCAGACAGTAAAACCACCATTTTACCATTAAACATTATGTTAATGATGAGTGGAAAACTCGCTAAGAATCAATTTTAATAGCATCAGTTAGGTTTGCACAGAAATGCTATTAAAGGACCACTATAGTGCCAGGAAAACACTCGTTTTCCTGGCACTATAGTGCCATGAGGGTGCCCCCACCCGCCCGGCTCTGGAAAGGGCAAAGGGGTAAAAACTTACCTTTTTCCAGTGCTGGGCGGGGAGCTCTCTGCCTCCTCTCCTCCTCCGTTCCTCCTCCTGGGCTTTCCTATGGACGCTTGCGTGCTCTCACTGTGAAAATCACAGTGAGAAGCACGCAAGCGCCTCTAGTGGCTGTCAATGAGACAGCCACTAGAGGATTAGGGGGAAGGATTAACCCATTTATAAACATAGCAGTTTCTCTGAAACTGCTATGTTTATAAAAAAATGGGTTAACTCTAGAAGGACCTGGCACCCAGACCACTTCATTAAGCTGAAGTGGTCTGGGTGCCTAGAGTGGTCCTTTAAAGCAGTTGATATTGTTTTGCCAGACCAGCTAAACAGCCTATGTCATTCTAATTCTAAATGTCAAAATTGAACATTTTCATTATAAAAGATTCACCAAATTGAAAAAGAAGGTTAAAAAAAAGCACATTTGTCTATAATAAATACATATATTTCTTAAATCGGATTGTTCTATTATATATTCAATATCACGGATATTATTTCTCTTTTTTATTGTGTTTTCTGATAAAACGTGTTGTGTAATGTAGTGTTTTTTTTTCCTTTTCTTACTGAGGCCAAGCCTTAACTTTTGTGTGAGGGGCAAATAAGGCCGTAGGGGAAATAAGTAGGTTTTGGTGTGCCTGTAATAAAAGAGGGCAAAAATTGGGTACCTGTCAGAAACGAAAAACAAACAACAAAACCTAATTGCCTAGCTGTATGGTAAATGCCTAGCGGGGAAATAGTAGCCCAGCACTTGAACCGGCGCTCTTAATTGTACCAGGGGAAGTAAGGTATATCAAAGGTGTTGGCCCCCCAGGGTAGACTAAATGTGGGGGTAGAGAGGTTAATCAGTAGGCTGCATGAATGGTGAGACTTCCTAAGACAATGCTGCAAGAAGGACGTGGTAGCTGTGGGAAAGTATGTGGGCCCAAGAAACTGTGAGAAGCAAGAATAGTGGCTCATCAACTAGACACAAAGTGAAAGTGACTAGTGCCCATCAAATACAGCCTTCCTCACATTTGTGTTTAAACGGTTGATCCAAAAGAAGGCGAAAAACCCAGTTTGAAGCGCTGCCAATTTGCAACAAGTTGGGAAAAAATTCCTTCTTGACCCCATAATGGCAGTCAGATTATCCTTGGATCAAGCAGTTATTGCCCTACATGTAAAAGTTGGTGCTTGGTTCATAAGGACAGGCAACTAATAGGTCTGATAGAGATTGAAAATTGGAAGCAGATGGGGAAACCGTAAGATGTAAAATTGTCCAGGAAATGTCTTGTGTAAGGTACTAAACTGGTATGCGGACATGGAAACTGCGTATGAAAAGTAAACCCATGCAGCATGTGAAGTTGTAATCCGGATAGGTAGAGTTGATGTAAGTTAGAGGTTGCAAAAAGCGAAAAACCAACCGCAGACAACAAATCAAAAGAGACAGCAACAGAAAAGGCCCTCAAGGAGAAGAAGGCCCTAACACGTACCGCGAGCGCCAGTAGAAAGAGCCAGACGGGAAAGATGACGACCACGAGCCAACAAGGCTGGCAATCCACGAGCGGAACGCGAAATGCAGGGAACAGCAGCGGCTACGGGAGAGGCAGCGGGCAATGCCATGCGGAAGGCGTAGAGGAGGCCCAGGAGAGATCGTATGAAAAAGCTGGAGGAAGACCGGCTCGGAACCAGCCAGAGCGGCAGATGCCAGGTACCCAAATTGCTATCCGAAACCGCTCCATAGACAACAGCAGCAGAGAAGAGCGAGATTGGGGCCCACTCCAACAACAGCGCAACCCGTGGAGGTGGACAGACGCTGAGAGTTCGGCCGACCGAAAGGCTGCCGGGGAGAGAAAAATGTGGACTTGCGAGAACCGCAGCGAAGCAAGGAAGAGACCAGGACACGAAAAGAAGGTAGGAGTAGCCGAAACTCCACAGCGTGAAAAGACAAAGAAACAGAGCATAAGCGACCCAATGTGTGTGTGTGAGTGAGCGTGCACATTGTGTGTGTGTGCGTGTGTGTGCTGGCATACTAGCTAAAGCCAACAGGCGAAACAATTAAGACTAGGTTCGGTGACAGGTGAGGCCCTGCTAGATGCCAAGCGGCATGAGAGGCTCTATGAGTTGGCGCGAGGGGACAACGTGGCCACTGAACGTTGTGGCAGGGTGTTGGCCTCTCGGTGACAGGTAAACATAAGATAGAATGGGAGTGACAGGTGAGGCCCTCTCTATGCCACAATGCGAGGCGACTAACTATGATTTGGCCCGAGGGCGTAGTACCTCCGTGTATGAGGATGGGTGTTGGCCTCGCGGGACCACTAATCTAAGGCGAAGAAGCCAGAGGGAATTACAACTAGTGGACACCTACGACCCTGACAGCCAGCCACAGCTAACTCAGGATGTACCGTGGGACGAGAAAAAAAAAAAAAAGGGGGTTTGCCGTAAACAAATATGAAAGTATCAAATCTGGTTGTGGTTGATTAGTGAACATCCCCCCGTAGACCATAACGATTATCAAGCTGGAAATCGCGAGTAGTAAAATTCTGAGATCGTGGAAATCAAAGCGAAATTGCGTAACTGGTAAAGCACTCCATGTTTCTCCTCCTCCTTACTTTCAAAGGATTGCATGTGTATTCCCGTCCCCAGAATTATGCATGGGAAAATACAAATGAAACATCACAGGGATGAAAACTGGCCAAACTAAAACTAACAAAAACATGACCTACAAAACCAACTGCAATATACTGCAATGCACACATAGAAAGACTTCTGAGTACCTTCTAGGGGTCTGTAGCTACCGAGCCACGGTATTTTTTTCAGTACGTCCATTTGCACTAATTATCCGTACATTACACGGCATCAAAATCCATGCAAAAGCAAAGAGATAGGTAAGCTGAGCTTCATTTTGCATTCTCTAGTAATGCAAAGAGCTAGCCCCGACCTCCCTCCATATAAGGAGAGAAGGAGTTAACTTGCGAAATTTTCCTTGTTACAATAAAAGAAAAACAGATAAGTATTGACACTACAACATACGTCACTTAAAGCCCAGGCATGGTCTATGGTAAATTCTTGCTATGCATCATCTGTTTTACAGAAGGCCTAGTAAAGGGTCACATTGTATTTAACCTTTACATTCTAGAGGCAGCAGAGCTGTACTGCTTCACTGCTGTACAACACTCAGCTGTTCCAGATATTTGAAATGAGAGGCAATATTCTGAATTACTCTGAACTAACAATGTTCTGTGCTACGTGAACGAGGAAACAAATCAAAGATAAGAGGGAGAGAATGAAATGGGCTTCTTTATCACGCTCTGAGGGAAATCTGAAGAAACAGAGAACGCCAAACTCTCATTCCCATTTAAAATACTCAACCTTTTAGCAAAAGTGAATACCTAATGAGAAGCAAGTTTGCCGTGCAACCCTTTGTGTGCATGGCAGATGATCAATGGGTGTACCTTTCTTAACACTCAAAGAGGGGTGTGTACATTCCAATGCAACTTATCATGCATTCAAACTTAGCAAGATTGCCTGCTGACTTGAGATCACATTGATTTTAGGGAGGATTCATTCTGGGAGTTTGACTGAGAAAAACCTATATTTGAGCCGTGAACTAGCGCCATATGCATCCCGACAGAGACTGTTTTCTATGTACCTTTTACCATATAAAGTCGGCGTCCGAATGCCAATCGCACGTGTGCTGCACCCCGGAAACAGGCGAACGCAAAACATGCGCAAGCGATCCGACCAGCAAGAGGAACAGAAACAATAAAAAAACTCCCGAACGGGCAAACAACAGGAGGACATAAATCAAAACGAAAAAATAAATAAAAAAACACGCGAGGATTAGAGGGGGGAAGGGGAGATACCCAAACCGCGAAGACGCCGCGGGACTGTGACCGCGGCGTGACGGCAGTGTAAGTAACTCACGGAGCAGAAAAAGACGACAGGAGGCACCACGGAAAACTCGGAGTGCCAGGGACAACAAGAAGAGCAAGAGCGGAACCCAGAAGGACCGAGGACCAACGAGACAGCGTGGAGACAGCAGGCCCCAGGACATGCGAGTCGCTAAAACGTAAGGGACGGAGGAAGGTGAGTAGGGGGGTTTAAATAGGTACCATGCCCCTCCCACAACTGCAGGCCAAGCCTTAACATTTGCACATACAACAAAGCATAGTAACAAAAATACCATTCAACATTACCATTAAAAATGAATCTAACTCCATTGAGAATACAGAACTAACTATAATAGGAGCCCAATGAGCACTAGAAAAACTCTCTAATATTATATGTGTTCTAGTGAACAGAAACTTAGATCAGGACAGGTATCCGGCCCCAGAACAAGCGAGCATTGCCTTGATATCATCACGGTTTGTCTTGCCCGGGTAGCAGATATGATGCAAGAAATTACTGCATTACCTATACAGAGCAGTCAGACCTACCCAGATGTAATTTCAGAGCCCTGAGAAAGCGATCGTTTTTGTCCATGCACAGGATCACTGATATTTAAGATGGAAGCCTGCACGGACACTCAAGCATATGGCATCAACATAGCATACACGCGCAAAATTATGTTCACCTGCAAACAGCTGTGGGCGAGTCCCCAGATCACACAAGCTGAATATTTGTTTTTTCTTAATACTTCTTGATTTTTTTTTTTTTTTTTAAATGTAAAACTAGCCTTTCTATTGATATTAATATCATGGAGTCTGACAAGGATTTACCTATGTCCTCTGGGTCTCATGCGACCCCTCAGGTTCTCCACGATGACCATGCTGGGGAAGGGGTTTTGTCCCCTGATCTCCCTGCACCTGCTGACATGCAGGTGCTTTTGGACAACATGTCCAGATCCATGATGCAGGCTCTAATGTCTGCTATGGGCATGATGTCGACTTCATTGTCACAAACCATCACTCAGACCCTTTTACAGGCTCAATAGTCCGCTCAGCAGACTGCTCTGTCGACTGCACCTATACCGGCACCTGCCACACAAGGCCATAAAGCTACAGCGAAATCTAAACACTCCTCAAAAACAGATTTGACAGGCAGCTTTCCTGCTGTCACACATGGTGCACAAATACCACTGCGCAAAAGAGCCACTAGCCGGCCAAAATTGGCTAGACTATGGAAGCAGGCGAGAGCTCAGCGACATTGAGGAGGAGAGTGATGAGTCCATACTGGACGCCTCAGATGACCAGTCTGAACCAGACTCCGACAGTGCAGGCGGAGAGGTGACCGCCTCCTCCACCAGCACCTTCCCCGCTACGATTTTCGGGAACCAGGTAAGTGGCTTTGGAGACGATACAAAAATCTTGGATCCCCGGGGGTTACCACGGTTTGATCCAGAGGATTTGAGACATCCGCGTTCAGCGGAGTGGTGCCCTTCCGAACATGTGGCGAGATACATCGCCTCTAGAGTCCGTAAACCCTTGGACAAGGCTACACAAAATAAGTTACGGGCAGAATGCCCTCGCCTTACTGTCCCTGATGATGCGTGTAGAACGCCTATTGTAGACCCCCAAATCATTCATTTTTTTGAGGAAAAACTTGTTGGAAACCAAGAAAGAATTTGGATTTTTCATTGACCCACTCTCAGGATAAGGTCCTAGACATATTAGGCCCTGCTGCCAAAATTTTGATGCGGTCGAAGACAACCGAGCTACGTGGTTGGATCCAACGCATCATTTGCCTGGTTGGCAATGAAAATACTACGATTGCTACTGAGCGACGCAAATCCATACTACTCAAAACTGACGCTAAACTGGTCAATTAAGCCCTTAAAGGACCGCTATAGTGCCAGGAAAACATACTCGTTTTCCTGGCACAACAGTGCCCTGAGGGTGCCCCCACCCTCAGGGACCCCCTCCCGCCAGGCTCTGGGGAGAGGAAGGAGTTAAACATTCACCTTTCTCCAGCGCCACTGGAGCACTCCTCCTCCTCTCCGCCTCCTCTTCTGCTGAATGCGCATGCGCAGCAGGAGCTGCGCGCTCATTCAGCCAGTCTCATAGGAAAGCATTCACAATGCTTTCCTATGTACGCTTGCGTTTTCTCACTGTGACTTTCACAGTGAGAAGCACGCAAATGCCTCTAGCGGCTGTCAATGAGACAGCTACTTTAGAGGCTGGATTAATCCATTTATAAACATAGCAGTTTCTCTGAAACTGCTATGTTTATAAAAAAAATGGGTTAACCCTACCTGGACCAGGCACCCAGACCACTTCATTAAGCTGAAGTGGTCTGGGTGCTGTGACGAGAGCAATCTCGCCACATTGCATTGGAGAAGCCTGGTTGCTCGCCTGTTGCCTTTGGATTATGGCCCCATGTTAAAAGGCTTGATTTTTCCCTGCAAAGACATGAAAGCCGGGTCATTTGGTGCTTGCCCTGTTTGAACGGTGATACCCCAGATAGCTATGCCATGGAGCCCATTCGTATAATGAAAGACTATGGGAAAGACTTTGGCTCCATGGCAATTGAACTATATGTGTGTGCTCTGAGCGCCATTCAGTAATAATGTGCGCTCAGATCTGAGCTATCTGGGGATATGTTGAATGTACCTGTTTTGTGCAATGGCTGCACAGTTATATGTTTTTATGTGTTTTATTGTCTTTTGCTGCCATGTGTTCAATGGAGTTTTGCCTCTGTCCTTGGAGATAATTGGATTACTTCCTAATTATCTCCAGGATAGAAGACTCTGTGGAACTGGTTTTGGGCAGAAAAGCCATGCTTCCTTTGGTCACAAAGGACTACGATCTATCTTTTGAACCACTGGACCAATTTGTATGATTTTGACGTATGTTTGTATTTGGAGTATGCTGATTCTGAAAATGTTTTATGTGAATGTGATGCATACTTTTCAAGTTATGAATAATGTGGAAAAAATGTATTTCTCTGCTTGTGCTAAATTACATTACCCATTGTGTAAGGTAATTGAATCACATGCAGAGGGGAGGAATTTGTGTGGGAGTGTCTGAGTGTATTGTATGTGTTTATTGGTTGTGTTCCAAAACCCTGTGGGTGGTACTAATGTGTAAGAATGTGTACATAAGCACAATAAACCCACAGCTCTGACTGTTCACTGCTTGACCCTCAACACGGAGCTTTGTCTCGTTCTTGGGGGGATTTATTGTATGCTGTTCCAGTTTGACTGCTAGGAGTGTAAACCTATTCGGATGTTTTTTCCTATTCGGCTGGTTACAGCATTCATATGGTTTCCTGTTCAGCGGATTGGTGTTCTGCAGTAGCTGTGCCTGCATCTCTGGAAAGGGGGACGATCGCCTAAACGTTTTTACCCCTTATGTGCAAAACGGTCCGTTACAGGTGCCTAGAGTGGTCCTTTAATGAACCAGGTGTCCAAGCTAAAGGGTAACTATTTGGTGACTCCTTTGTTAAGAAGTTGGGGTAGTTTGTCCACACATTTACAGCTTTGGATAAAGCCCTAAGTAATATGAGAAATTTTCACCCGAAGATTTTTGACAGGGCTGGAAGAGGAAGGAGCTGTCTGTCCGGCCATATAAAAAGAGGTTCTTATAGACAGTACCAGGGCTCCTATTTAGGACAAGTTGGTTTTCAGGAACAAAAGAACATCACCAGTAATCTTCCCACAGAGATGCGGAGCCTGGGAAGCTAGGGGCATTCGAGGAGCTCCTTCTGGAAGACGACCTTATGGTAAGTGTCAACTCTTCTCCTTTTTCCCTTCTGTTTGTAGGGGGCAGACTCCGCTCCCAGAGAAATTGTTTTTTCCCCATCAAGATGCTCTCATTGTATCCAAGGAGATTCGAGAACTGATGCGCAAACAAGCCATCACAGAGATTCCGACCCATACCCTGGGTTTTGTCAGCAATTTATTCCTGGTCCCCACAAAAGGTGGAGAGGTAAGACCCGTCATAAACCTAAAGCAACTGAACATTTATGTATCCTACAACCATTTCACGATGGAAGGCATACATTGTCTTCGCGATTTACTCCAACCAGCGGATTGGATGGCCAAATTAGATTCACAGGACGCTTACCTCATGGTTCCTATAGCGGAGCAACATAAATTCTTTCTCCAGTTAATGTGTCAGGGACGGAAATGGAGGTTCAGGTGTCTCCCATTCGGCCTGTCGTCAGCTCCGTGGTGCTTCACCAAAATCATGAAACCTGTGATTGCTCAATTAAGGAGTCGTGGCTTTCGGCTTATCATTTATCTGGACAGTATCCTCATTTTAGCGCAGTCGGCCAACCTTCTTCACACACACACCTGACGTGGACCCCGATGTTACAAAACCTGGGTTTCCTTATCAATTGGGAAAAATCCGTCATGGTTCCTTTCCAACATATCGAATTCCTGGGACTCATGGTCGATTCAACTTTTTAGACTCTACATCTACCAACATCAAAGCTGGTAAATATCAATAAAGAAATAAGACGCACGTTGGTTGATCCCCAACTCCCCATCAAACACTTGGCACGAGTCATCGGACTCCTCGCATCTTCCATCCAACCATATTCCAAGGTCCTCTACACTATTGGGCACTTCAACGGCTGCAAGCCTCTTACCTCCGAGGCGAAGCATCATACGAAGAAATGGTGACATTGGACAAGGAGGCGAAAAATAAGCTTCATTGGTTGCTTTTCCACATGGAAGTCTGGAATGGATGCACTATATTTGGAATGACCTCAGACCTGATCATAGAATCGGATGAAGCTTACAAGGTTGGGGTGCGCGTTGTGGAAATATCTTCACGGGAGGCAGATGGTCAGATCTAGAATCAACACTACATATCAATTGCCTGGAACTTCTGGCCAGATCCTTTGCTGTGCGCAGCCTCTCTCCAACCCACTCCGAATGCACAATCCTACTGAAGATGGACAATATTTCAGCAGTCCCATAAATCAACCATCTAGGAGGCACAAAGTCCAAAGTGCTGGTGAACATGACTTACGATTTTTGACACTTTTTGCCTTATGCACAACATTTCTGTGACAGCAGAATATATCCCTGGCTTCTCTAACACCAGATTTTCAGATTGGTACTCCTGTCACCTCAAAGATTTCAGCAACTGTCGTCTGGACACCTCAATATTCTAGAAAATCACAGACCTGTGGGGAGCGTTGGAAATAGATCTCTTTGCCTCTTAACGGAATGCTCAAACCCCTCGCCTTTTCAGCTGGAGACCAGACCCGGCAGCTCTGGCAACAAAGCTTTTTCCCCAAGATTGGTCTACAGAAATTAATTACGCATTTCCCCATTTGCACTGATCCCTAAGGAGCCCCTGTGGTCCATGAGGGCGCCCCGGCTAGGGCTCATTTATGGGCAGGTATCCGTGTCCCCAACCAGTGTTCCCCTCTGTAGGACCCAGAGCCTGAGAAGCGGGCATGCCCTATCTGCCTATCTGTACCCCCTTGTCTGACTTACGCCATTTTGTCTTAGATTAGTGGAAATTCCCCAATTCAGGGAATTTCCCATGATGTGTGCACCCTTACGCTTTAGTTCTGGCCTTGAATCTTTGCCAAGTTAAGGGAGGTTCTAAAATGAGCATCTAAGGTATAAATATACCTTTTAAAATGTTAGAAAGAGAGGAGAGATTTGGAGACAGAGACACGGTTTCAAATTATAATGGCAGAGAGGCTGACATGTTGATATGTTCAGGAGGGTATGTTATTCTACTTTAATGATATTGCAAGCATATACTTTAATCTTATAAACTCTGCTATAAATTGTTGTAATGGATTTTATGTCTATATTTATATTTTTATATAATAAATATCTAAAAAGACAAAACTTTATTGCTTCCAAGACATGTATTTATATTGTATTCTCAATTATTTATATAATTTTAGATAGAGGATCTCTTGCTAACTATATAATATTACGACTAAGATATCTGTATGGTTAGCCCTGCTAAGTTCTATGCCTTAAGACATTATAGTGGTAAATACTTGCCTCTGTGTCATTAATACAATCATGACTTCCCGTCATGAAATCGTAAAATCTGGTCATTTTACCTTTCTACGGCACCTTACAGGTTAAAAGAGTATGAAGAAGCTCTGAAATACGTCCGAATTCTTCTTAAGAAAGAACCAAAGAACTCGCAGGTCAGGAAATTTGAGAAAATAATTGAAAAAAAACATGCAGAAAGATGTACTTGCTGGTATGGCTATTGGCGTTGCTGAACTGGCCTCATTGGTTTGGCTATTTCTAAATTCAAATAAATGTATTTTACTTCCCTCCACCCCCCATGTTTTGCTTTATTTTGCACAGTTTAACTCTGAAACCCCAAAAAACATTTTCTTAATTTAACGAGAAATAAAAATATATGTTTCTAAAAAAAAAAATTTTCAAAAAAAAAGATCAAATTGATAAACAATCTTTCCCGTGTACTCTGTATTTTGCTTGTCAGACGTGGTTATGTAATATAAATACTAAATGAATAATGACAGCGAATCCATTTTGTATGCAAATCAATTTACTTTAAAATACTTACTGTATATTACACTTGACAAAAAGAACACAACGTAATTTAATATTTGTATTATTTTCAATGGAAGAAATAGTTTAAAATCCATTTAAAACTTGCATTAGCTAATAAAAAGTCATAATAAAAACTATTTGTGTGACTCACAGGCTAATGACGTATCCTGCAACATTTACTCTGAGATCTAGAATGTTGTTCTTTTCTTGCAGTCTCTTGTTACAATTCAAGCTCTATAGTTTCCTCCAGTTTAGTTCGGCATTCACAGGATGTGGTTAAATACGTCTGATTTTAGCATGTTCCACTTCTCCTTCAAGTGTGATTTATCACTTTCTGATGCAAAGATATAATCTATGGCCTGATATGACAGGTCCCACACTTGTTGTGAGTTCAAGTTGAATGTATTAGCAGCGAGTTGATATTCCAGCGAAAGATCGGTGGCAAAAACGCCTTTGTCATCAGTCTGCAAAAAATATACATTCTGAATGGTTTTGCAAGGCAGCAAACTATATATGCATTAAAATGTGGTATAAATTTTTTTTTAAAAAAATCTATCCCAAACAATATAACGGTTGTTTCCTTACATGATGTAGTCTGAATTTACAATGAACAGGAAAAAAAATAGGCCAAAATAGTACAAATGGAAACTTTTCCAAATCTGTTATTATTCCAGATCCGCTATTTAGGTCGGAATTTTCCAATTTGCTTGTTAGTTTACCCCATCTCATGTGGATTTTTAGTGTATGACTTGCCTAAGAGGTTTTGCCTTGACATGGCAGGTGAGCTTACACTTTAATGGCCACTGGAGTAATACTAAAAACCTCCAGTGATTTATATGTGAATAGGGATTTGGGATAGTATGCAAGTAACCTTTTTTCTTTGATTTTTACTGTATGTATTAGGCTGATTTGTACTATAGTCATTCTGCCGCCCAGGAGTTTGAGCACAGGGCTTAATTTTGTATGTTTCGAATTCTCAAACTGTCTGCCAGAACACTACAAACAAATACTACAGTATGCAACATTCATACAATCTGTCCCTTAACAATGGTTTGTACTATAACCCTGGAAAGATCTTGTATGGGGTTGGCCTTTAAATCATCTGGTGATGTTGCTTTGTGGATTTTATACTAGCTGTATTTGTATTTACACGGTAACATTCAATACATTACAGTTTTCATTACATATCATGCATAATTCTACTATAATGATCTAGCCAATAATACAGGTGTTTTATTAACAAGAAGGTTCCTTACACACAGCACAGATGGATGACCCAAGTTATACCAGAACCCAAAATGATGTTTGTCGAATGATGGCACAGTCTGTCCTTTAATGTTTGAAGTCAAACAGAGCTCTACACAAAAAGATAGACATACAATAAGTTATATAAATAACAGTGCTTGTTCAGATAAAAAAAAAAATAAGAATACATGCTCTTTACAGATAAATATAGGTAAGATTTGGACCAGATTATGCTCAGTACTCCTTTTAGAAAAACGTACCTTTGCACCATTGTGTGGCTGCCCACTGAGTGACTGCTTTTATGGAGCCTAAAACAGATCTATACTGAAAGTGCATTGAACAGATTAATCATTTTAGGGGAAAAAAAGTGCCAGGTCTGTATTGTTTCACAAGAATTTTACATTTGAAGCCACACCAGCCAAATTTGTAAACTTCTCCAAGTTAGCTACGATTCCAGTTGGGCTATTTTGGTCCAAAGTTTGACACTCTTTGGATTTATTTTAAATCCTGGGCAATTCACACTTTAGTGAATAATCCGGATATCTTAGTGCTAGCTATCCGTTTCAGTGGTAAATAGCAAACAAACCATTACAACCAAGAGGTAGAGTATCTTTTTAAAACCATTAATATTTGACACAAAACTGCATTAATAAAGAAAAACAATCAACATCTATAACTAAATGGCTTTCATATAAAATCCAACTGGATCAAGCTCTGCTAGATGTCAGGTCGGGTTATGGCATACAGAACCTCTGGATTTGTCCATACCAGAGGTTGGAAGTCCGTACTGTAGATAATAGTACATTTCTAAATTTCTCCTGATGCCAAGCAAAGTCAACTATAAACCATAAAGAAGATATGAGGTACCAAGGTTACACACTCTTGGTCGATATTGTATATACTTAAGACCATGGATACAGAACCAACTACAATCAACATGGCTACGAGATCTGTAAATAAATGTGTAGAAATGAATTCTGTTTTGTTTTCGTGAAAACCTGGCAATGATAAGTCATTTATCACATTTCCAGTAACATCTTTTGAAATCTGCTGCACCCAATTAGAACCACTTATTGGATTAATGTGGTGTGGCAAGCTTTGTCGATTAGAGATGGGAGGTTAACTGTGTCATCAAATGCACGTCTTGTTATTCTGTGCATACCTACATCAGTGAGTCACGACCAGCTTAATTCGATTTAATACAGTGAGTAGTAAAATGGATAAAAAGGCCACAGATTGTTTTTACAGAACCTACCAAATTATTTGCCCATCAGTCCTTGACAGCTCATACCTTCTGCAATGTTACAGTCTGCATAATTCTAGATAGAGGTACTAACAGAACAACTTGTTTGATTAATACAGTTAATTCCGAAACATTTTCTGTAGCAATATGTTGGCAATGCCAATCCAGTTATCTGTGAAAATCCTATAACTCACCCAATCCCAGAGCACTGAATGTCATATCAGTACACACATAAGGTAAAGATATTAAGTTAGCTTACCCAGTAATCAAAAAGGGATGCTCTGGTGTATAGCAAGACAAATCTCAGAAAATGGTCACAAGTAAGAATGTGAAGTTTATTGTAATCAACAAAAGTTTACGTCAAGGCAAGGTAGCTTGTTGGTGCCGGGACCTATTTTTGTTTTTGCTCATGTGTGTCCAACCATTATTATTGGCATTTATATAGCGCCAACTTATTCTCAGCACTTTGCAATATAGTAAAGGAGGAAACTTTTTTTTTTTTTTTGACAATCTTTATTTTTGTTTTTTGATGCCGAACAGTGATATGGCGACATATAATGTATAACAAGTATAACATGCCTGTTAAACATTAGGTATGCGTAAAACAACTTCAGCTGCGGTGTTTTGTTATGTGAGTGGCTAAGTTAGGAGCACTGTCCTTGGCATTAATGTAGTCTCATGTAGCTTACCCTTTCTAATTGTCCCCTACTCTCGGAGTTAGTGTCATCTGCTATGTTGCGGTCTCGAAAGGCTAGTGCTAGTGTAAGCTGAGTGTGCCCCTGCTCTGCCAGTTGTTGTGGTCTATAAGCCAGCATGCGGTTAGCTGAGTCTATGCCCGCCTGTCCATGTCCCTAAAAATTTTTTGTCTTGACTTGGGGCAGTGTGTGAGGAAATGTAGGGCTGGCCCGTCTCATCCCGTCAGGCATCTCGGGCTATACAGGCCTGCTCGAGGCAGCTGCGCCCATTAGATGGGTAACTGGCAGACCGGGCGTGTCTCCGCCCTCATCGCTTCGGTGATGCATATACGTTCCCATGAGGGCCAACCCTCTCAGTCAGTCAGAACCTGCGTGGCATAGGGCCTGGTGTGCTCAGGTACTCTACGGATACTCGCCTCCGCTAGTGTCACCTGTATGCTCCTCATCTTTGGTGCGTTACAATGGTGCATTCCCTTTGAGTTTGTTCCTTTTTATTTTCTTGGGGGCTAGCCTATCTGGTCTCTCGGTCCACCCTCTTGTTCCTTCGACATGTCGGGGTTCCAGATCCCCCCCTTCCACCCCGCCCCCCAATGTGGGTCTTCATGGTTATGCATCTCCCCTATCGCCCCCCCATCCCGCCCCCGTGACGCCAGCTGAGTGCTTAGGGTGAGGGAAGGGAAGGCAAATGGGGGGAGGAGCAGTGCTCCCCCGGGACGCCCCACCCCCCAGGCCCAGATGATCGCCACCCACCCCCGACCCATCCGGATGCCCGGCTCCTCTCCCCGATGTCCTTCCTATCGTCTGGACAGATAGAGTATCCATGGGGTCCAACATTACTGGTATTTGTCCAATTTGTCCCTGAGTGTCGCCGTGAGCCTCTCCATCTCGTGTATCTCTTCCACTTTGTCCATCCACTGCTGAATGGTAGGCACCTGGGGAGATCGCCATCGAACCGGGATCATGAGTTTGGCGGCGTTGAGGAGGTGCTTGGTTAAGGAGGATTTATATCGTGAGATGGGCATCGGGGTATGGTGAAGCAGCATCCGGAGTGGCTGGAAAGGAAGGTCGCTGTCCGTTACCTCTTGTATCGTCTTGTGAACTTCCTTCCAGAATGGGGAGATCTTATCACAGGACCACCAGATGTGTAGAGCTGTACCCGGCCTTCCCCCACATCTCCAGCACGTATCCGGGACATCAGGTAGCATACGGTGTAGCCTGTCTGGGGTCCGGTACCATCCGGTGAGCAGTTTGTAGTTCAACGCCTGCATTTTAGAGCACATGGAACTTTGATGCGTCAGTATGTATATTTTCGACCATATTCTGGGTCAGTGAGCGTGATTCCCGTGGCTTTCTCCCAGTGTGCAGCGTGTTTTGCCGGTTCCAGTGGGGTTGCCGCTATTAGCAGGGCATATAAGAGTGAGATCCCCCTAGGGGGACGTGTCCTATTTGTGAAGTCCCTCAAACTCTGACAGGGGTCTGTGGAAGAGATGTTTCCCGTTTTGTGCTTTATAGTATGACTTGACTTGGAAGTAGCGTAACCTATCTAAGGGAGTCGGGATCCTGTCCCCCATCAGGTCTGGTAGTTGTTTGAGATCGTCCCTTGAGCACCACTGTTGCATATAGGACCAGTCAGTGCCTCCGAACGCGAGAAGTTCCGCGTGTGCTAGGCCTCCCGCCACCTCCGGGTTGTGCGCCACTGGGGTCAGAGGCCCCGGTACAGTGGTGAGCATAAGTTTCGTCCTTATCGCGCACCAGATTTTCAGGGTCGCACCTATGAACGGATGGTGCTGTGCTAATGTGTCTCTGATAGGTTCGTATCTCCAAATTAAAGCCGGGAGCGCCCCTTCCATCTGGGCTCTTTCCATGTGTATCCAGGTCTTGGTTGTCCTGGACACATGCCATTCCACTATGCGCTGTAGATGTGTGGCCCTGTGGTAATTCCAGACCGAGGGTAGTCCCACCCCTCCCTGTGCCATGGAGTAAAGGAGGAAACTTTAACGATAAATGAGACAATTACAAACTGTTTCAGGAACAATAAGTTAATAAGGATCCTACTCAAACGATCTTACAGTCTAGAGGAGGTGGGGTATAAAATAAACACAACAGGATGGGCGGCAGAGAGGGGGATAGGAACCAAGTGACAAAGTAGCAGAGAGAGAGTGGAGTGTGGCCCTTTAAGAGACAGGTTTGTGAGATATAAGTTACACTGGGAGACCATAATCTTTTGTGAAGAGATGGGTTTTGAAATAGTATTGAAAGCTAGTAGAGTCTGATGTGGGTAGGCAGATTTTTCAAAAGGAACGCAGCCACCTGCTTTATAAATCATAAGACTTACTTAAACGGTTACCAGAACGTCCATGACCACTTCTGCTTTTTGCAGTGGTCACAGAGAAAGGAATTGTCCATGACCCCTTTGACTTGAAACACTGCACAAACAGAGTGCCCCAGGCACAAAAGTGCAAATAACTCTGTTCCGGACTGCCAAATGTCAATTCTGTGCATATCATACGCCGGTCGTAAGCACGCTCAGTACACTGGTGACAAGACTTCTCTGATTCTCCCCTTGCAAGCAAAGCCTGCCCTTCCTAACATTGGGAATTAAGAGAATAGACTCCTTTGTGGGACATGGCCTTGGGTGGCAAAGGGAAAAGTCACACAAGACAGATGTGAAGGTGTGTGGACAGGATGCACTGTAATGCCAAAACTTTTCAGTGTCTGATTTTGAACACAGTCACGTGCTATAAAGATCAATCCAATACTAGACACTGAAGATAGGACATGCCACTAGTCTTTACTTTGATAAATAAAGCTAGCTGTACTTAGTATGGATTATACATTATTCATTCCCTCTCTATATTTTAAAAATGACATTCTACTTTGCAGTCATGGATCATCATGAGCATCGCAAAGCAGGCGAACCCCTTCACCATTTCTGAAGTTCGCTAGAAACTCTAAACATCAAAAGAAAATATATTAAGAAAATATATTAATATTACCTTCTTACCACTACACAGCTGCTTTATGCATAGCTACTTGCCTACGTGTGTAGGTTGATGTATAATCTAAAATAGAACTGTCACTTTTCTAGAAATTACACCACTAAATAAAGCATTAATAATTAGAGATAACTTGTGTTCATGTGATGATCTGTTTTTGTAATGCAGATTAAAGATTTTGTAAATAATATCACAATCCAGTTCAATCCTGGCAAAGCCAAGGCACACATTGGATTAGATGATGGAGGCTTCTAGGATATTTTTTGTACCAGATTCAGTGGAGTGCTTAAATATGTGCATAAAACTTAATAGTACAAGGAATATATATATATATATATATATATATATATATATATATATATATATATATATACACACATATATACACACACACACACACATATACATACACATACGGTATTTTTTACATATCCTTGAACATTCAATGTTTCTTTATGGAGAGTCGTTAAGGAGTTTTCTTGTGTATTCAGCAGTAGTATGCAGTATCTCAAGGAAAGAGATTTATATATAGTGTGATACCGTTTGTAACAAATATTTTCATGAAAAAGAAAAGGGGCAGGTCACCTAAACGGACCTAGAGGCAAATAACTCCCAGAGCTAGGTTATAGCTCTGGAATATGTGAGTGTTCCAATTTATGTGTATATTACACTTGTGTACATAAGGGTACTATAAGGTATACACAACATTGGGGAAAAAAAAATGTATATGTATATATATATATATATATATATATATATATATATATATATATATATATATACATACATACATACATATACACACACACACACACACACACACACACACACACACCTACCTTATATCCTTGTTTGCACTAGGTGTACTATAAAGTTTTATGCACATATTTAAGCGCTCCACTGAATCTGGTACAAACAAAATTCTGCCTTTGATGTGATTTTTGGAGAATTGCACATTACAGTGTGGTAGCAGCTAAGAGATTAATTTTTTTTAGCACAGTCGATCGATATAACACTTACACTTTAATAAGCACTCATATACATCAACTGTGTGAGGCTTTTAGGATAGACTAATAATGATTAATAGATTATTGAAACAAATAACAAAAATAATTACATTTAAACATGTTTAGTGGCTCTGCAAACTATTATCATTTCAGGCATTCTCTGTCCCAAAAAAACCAAAAAACAAAACCCTGTCTGATTGCAGCAATGCTCCACGGTGTCATTCAATGTGCAATACCTATTTAAAGGGCTTTGTCAAGTATGACTTTTCATTAAGAGCTTACAATATCCTAAGGGATATTAATTTCTTGTTTTGATGATATAAAGCATTATAAATAATATAAATACTCTGATTGTTTTTTACATTGATTCATGTAACCCACTGCTTATCAGCCTGAAAAGTGCCCAGATGTCCCCCATCCATAATCAGCATCTCTGCCAGACTCATCTAGCTCACACTTCACCCCTCTGTCATTCTCTACACTGGCTTTCCGTTTTATTTAGGACTTAGTTCAAAGTGCTCCTGATTATTTACAAAGCTCTCAGTCCCTGCTTACATCTCCTCACTCATTACCAGATATAGCCCAGCCCTGCCCCCTCCTTATGGAATGCACTCTTGTTACACATCCAACTCGCCCAGTCTCCGCAGCCCAAAAAATCCCTAAAAAACACATTTCTTTAGAGAAGGCAATCAGCTCACCTCTTAAACTCCTCATCCCCTACAACCTTCCTACGCCATCTCCCACCTATAGTGCTCTCTCCTCCCTAACACCGCTCCCATCATTCAGGTACAAACACATCAATTTATTGACTGGGATGTCCCTCATCCCTTGAGATTGTAAGTTTGTTTAAGCAGGGCTCTCTTCACTTACTGTTCACGTGTGTCAAACATGTTTGTTAAAATTGTATGTCTTGATTACTTGTTTTTTTTCCCACCAAATCTTCATATATACATATGAACATTATAAACATAAAAATACCTTTACATTTTTTCATTTTAAAAGTATTTATATGGTAACACGCAATGGTAAAAGGGGATTCTGTTTCTTATCAGCCTGTTATAAAGTCCCAGCCTTTTATCATGTTTTGCCATAACAACTTGCAGCAAAATTTCAAATTATATATATATATAATAAAGATGTTATCCTTCTGAAAAGCTCTGACGTTACAATGCCCCTTTAGGACAAGAGTACTTTCTCACCAAGAGGAATTTGTTTCTGTTTCACGATCTCTACTATATCAGGTGAGTTCCACAGAAAAGTCCCATGTCCGATTCTATCGGGGGGGAGATTAAGCAGAAGTGCAGTTTCCTCTTGTTGACTGGGTATCTGTAAGAAATAACAAGTCCAAGTAAATAAGGAAGCTTTGCAAAATGTTCTTAAATTATGCATATAATATAGGCCTCTTTGGTCTACAAATAGTTGGATAAAACAAAGAACAATAAGATGAATTTGTCAACTATTGTCTTCTGTGCAAGAATACTTAAGGAATTATGACACTGTTGCTTTCTCTCGTACAAGCATTTTCCAGCTTAATTAAAAAAACATTTTTTTGTAAATTTAATCCAAGCGATTCAAACAAACCAGAAATTGTTGAAAATTGATCATGGAATAACAACATTTTGGAGAAAGTTGGATTGTGGGGGGAAAAAAAGGAAGAGTAAGCGCCATGGCCACTTCATCTTAGTTTGTTATTTGGCTATGGGATACAATCCTTGCTTTTGTTTCTATTAAATAATTAACAAAATAGGGCTTTAAACGGACACTATAGACACCCAGACCACTTCAGCTCAATGTCTGGATGCCACATCCCTCTTGTTCGAACCCTATAAAACATTACTGATCCGCAGGAACACCAATGAGTACACTGCAGTGTTTAAATGGATCTTGTCATTATTGTACTGACAGCCACTATAGGAGTTTCAGCAGAAATAGCAGAGTAAAATGTGGCTGTTTCCATTAGAGAGACCACTTGATTGGCTCAACGTGCCATAAGGATGGGGTTTGTCACCTGGTGACTAGGATACTATAACGTTAGGAATACACATTTGTATTCCTAACGCTATAGTGTTCCTTTCAAACAGAGCTCATAGATCCACATATAAATCCTGTCAATCAGGAAGCTGAAGTGGTAGAGGTTAACACAGTAAAGGAGTTTAAGCATGCGTGGGATGGGCATAAGGCCATCCTAACTATAAGATAAGGCCAGGGACTAATGAAAGTATTTAGAAAATTGGGCAGACAAGATGGGCCGAATGGTTCTTATCTGCCGTCACATTCTATGTTTCTAAGCTGGCAATCCCACGTACCCACGCTTAGCATGCATAGTATGCTGACCTGACAGAGACTTGCAGGCACCCTGGGAACAAGCAGTAGCAAGTATAATCTGTCTTGGTCTTCAGGTCAGGAGCCACGGGCAGCATCAATCATCTTATTCAGATACACTTTTGACACTCTCACATTAGCACTGATATACACACTCCTGCAGAAAGCGTCATTCCAGGATCCCTGACTGACAGAGCACTTTAAGCACTTTTTTTGTCATTATTTTGCTTTACACCTGCAATTTCCTTGTCAATTCTCCAGAGTTCCTGTTTTCATTAATAATTCCATACAAGTCGCTTCAAAAATGAGAACAATTCCCACCTGCAGTACAGCTAAAATGAGTTGAAAAGATTTAGATTGCCTGCCTTGCATTAAAGTGGGAACGTAATTTATCTGTGATCAGGAAAAGGTTCTTCTGCTTTGGCTAAACAGAAAAATGCTCATGCAGACCTGAAATGGGTAAATACTTTAGGAAGAGTGGCTGTAACACTCTTATCAAATATACCTCAGATAGATGAAGAGCTAGTTTGAGGCCAGATCGCTTTGCTTCACTGAGAGGATCCATGAAGTCCTTCCCATGCCCCACCTTTAGTTTGGAAAAAAATATAATCATATTAATAGCAGTATACATTATCAACACATTCCATGTTGCCAGACAATGGTAGGCAACCCATGGCCCAGATGTTGTGGGCTATATCTCCCATAATGCTTTTACAACCATAATGCTGGTAAAGCATCAGTGAAGAAGTAGTCCACAACGTGTGGAATGCCACAGGTTGCCTGCCCCTGTTCTAGGACCTTGTAAAATATATGACATTGTGCAATGTAAAATAATTTTGGCCTTAATTTAAAGGGACACTCCAGGCACCCAGACCACTTCTGCCCATTGGAGTGGTCTGGGTGGCAACTCCCACCACCCTTAACCCTGCAAGTGTAATTATTGCAGTTTTCATAAACTGCAATATTTACCTTGTAGGGTTAACTTCTCCTCTAGTGGCTGTCTATCAGACAGCCACTAGAGGGTCTTTTGTGTTCTTAGTGTTGTGTTTTAAACTACGCTGGACGTCCTCACACTATGCATGAGGATCTCCAGCGTCGCCGAAATCCCCATAGGAAAGCATTGAATAATGCTTTCCAATGGGAAGGTCTAATGTGCGCACGCAGCTATTGCCGCGCATGTGCATTAGGTCTCCCCTGCCGGCTGATGTCTGCGGGGGGAGGAGCGTGGGCGGAGCCTGACCCAGCGCAGGGTCCTGCAGTGCCAGGAATATCTTGCAGCTGTTCCTCTGTGGGACATACTAGCGGGGCAGAGTCCTGGCCCGCAGGCCGCAAGACACACACTCAGCAACACCGGCCACGAGCACCGAGAGACACTGGTCCTGCGGATGGCCTTTGTCCTATCAGCACAACACAGGAGTGCACCTCCACATGGGACTATTGGTGCCCACGCATATGGAACAGTGGACTCATGCCTTCCAAGGTTGTCAATCTGCCACAGTTAGGCATCGTATAAACAGCCTTATTCAGGCCCCTTAGTGACAAGATTTAGTTTAAGGGCTTGAGATAAATTGATTTGTTGCTCTACCATAGGCAACAGCTTTACTAACCTAGATTCTCCCTCTGTTCGAATTGTTGTGGGGGCCCAGTGGTTATTTTATTTTACTTTATTGAATTTCATCCTGCATGTTACCCAACAGTATAATGCTTTATATTAATACGTGTTACTTTACTCAGCATCCATGTGAGTAAAATCCATGGCGTCCAAGCAAAGTTAATTTTCTTTTTTGTTTTCCATATTATGCCTGTCGTGCCTGACTGCCTGCATGACCTTATACTAATAATCCTACTTCAGCAACCTCAGGCATTTATAGCACCATCCTGTTTACCTATTTAAAAAAAAAAAAAAAAAATGTGCAGTCTAACCTTGTCATGATATGGTTTGCTTCACTATGCCTGTTACTGCTATCGTGACACTGCAGGCTTGTATGTAATCTTTATTGCACAGTAAAAATAAAGATTTAAAAAAAATATTAATATTAAAGTGAAATGTAGACATCGAAACCTTTTTAAACTGTAACTGGTTGCCACCATCTTGGCTCCTTAACAGTTACTGTTTAAAGACCTGTCAGTAGCACCTGGCAGTCAGCATTGAAAATGCTTACACAGAAGAGGATACCGTATATATACTCGAGTACATTTTTTGTGCTGAAAACCCCCCACTCGACTTATACTCGAGTTAATGTCTGTATTATGGCAACTTACATTGCCATAATACAGACAAGGACCGCCGGGCTCATTACAAGCCTGGCGGTCCTGTAACTTACCTTTCCTGCAGCTCCTGTCAGCTCCCTTCTCTCTCAGCTCCTGTCAGCTCCCACTGTAAATCTCGCGAGAGCCGCGGGGACCGCTCCACGCGGCCGCGAGACTTACAGTGGAGGAGAAGGGAGCTGACCGGACCAGAGGAGAGAGAAGGGAGCTGACAGGAGCTGCAGGAAAGGCAATTCTCTGCCAGCCCCCCTCCTACACAGCCCATCCACTGGACCACCAGGGAATGAGAGCCCCCCTCCATGGCCAGCTAACAAGCAGGGAGGGGGGACGAAAATAAATATAAATAAAAAATGAAATTATATTAAAATAAAATATATTATATAAAATAATAATTAAAAAAAATAAATAAATAATATATATATATATATATATATATATAATACACACACTGCATTCATACAAACACACTGCATTATATACACACACACACACACACACACTGTAAATAAATATTCAATTAATATAATTTTTGGGGGATCTAATTTTATTTAGAAATTTACCAGTAGCTGCTGCATTTCCTACCCTAGTCTTATACTCGAGTCAATAAGTTTTCCCAGTTTTTTGGGGTAAAATTAGGGGTCTCGACTTATATTCGGGTCGACTTATACTCGAGTATATGCGGTACATAAAAACATTTCTATTTTTTGCCCTCGCTGTGTATGGGCTGAACTGGAATATGAGGTCATTTGCTACATTTTAATATAAAATTTGAAAGAACATGGGGCAATATGTGAAAAAAGGTTAATACAAACAATGGGGGATTTAAATTTTTTTATTCAATGGTGTAATAAGGTGAAGACACAGTTTACAATACAGGAGTGACATTCCATACTGGAATATTATTCTTAAAGTGATGGCAAAATCGACCTTGTTCTAGCAATTAAAAGGTGATGGTCTTTAATAAGGATAGAGAAGATATTGGACATATAATAAGATGTCAAATTACAGTAATTACATTAGTTCCCAGAGTTTATAGACAAATACAGTGGGACCTCTGTTTACGCATTTAATGCGTTCTCCGGGACGTTTCTTATTGCGAACAATTTGTAAACCGAAATGCGGTTTCCCATAGGAATGCATTGAAAACCAATTAATCCATTCTGGAGATCAGAAAAAAGTCAAAATGAGCTGACATGGAAACCAACCCACAATGCAGAACACACAATAAAAGGCATGCAAACAACGAAGCTTAGCTCCCTACCTTTCCACAGCTTGAGAAATGCACCAAAAAGTCAGAAAACAACTGAAAACAATTTCCAGAATGGCTCCAAAACTCAATGCAAAAGCCGCTCCAACACCTCCACACTTAACGCCACGTGCTACCCACAGGCTCCAGCATGCATAGGGCAATGCTATAAACCTCCCAGGTGCAATGCATCCTGGGGAAACTTGCTTTGTATTGCAAAAAAATTTTGTAAACCGAAAATGTTAACAGAGGCGTTTGTAAACCGAGGTCCCACTGAACATAAAAACAAAATTACAGCAGTAAAAATGTACGTATAGGTTACCATCTAAAAAAAATAAACATGGGACGGATGCATGACAGCAGAGCTCTCCTTATAAACTAGGAAAAACTCTCGCAATACTAGCCCACAGCTAATTAAATTGAGGTATATCAACCACTGGGGGTGCAGAGAGGCTACCGGACAGCAAACGGGGCTTTCATGTGCCTTAAAAGGACGAAAAAAACCAACCTGAAGTATTTGCGGCCTAGCAGGACCCGATCGGGAGTGGCAGCCGACGTCCTGGCCGAGAACCTAGCAGGGTGGGGGTCATCCTAGTCCCAGCTGAGCACACATCGTCAGCAGCACATTGCCCTGGCACAATGAAGCAACCCATACCACCCAAGATGGCGACAGCCTCTCCCCTGGACAAACAAGTCCTGGGCCTAGAGCAACAACCAGTATGTCGAACAGGACCTACAACGCTTGGAAGAAATCTTCAATGCCATTTAGGCAACACTAAAGGCCCGCATGTAGCAGACGCCACAGATGCCTACTACAGCCAAAAGAAGCACTGTGGCGCCGAGGAGGGGGATGTCTCCCCGAGGCAAACCAGCAACTAATCACACCAGAGACGAAACGCCATTCTGGGCCGAGAGCCACCCAAGGCACAGCCCTCAAACGTCGACCACGGCAGCTGAAGACTCTCCGCCAACGCAAGCAGTCACCGTCCGGATGTTCCGCCAACCCCAGTAGTGGCAGAGACTTGGCACTTCACCGTACCAGAGTTTGTGGACACAAGAAGCTGGCCCGTGCCCAGGCCTGGGGATGGAGGAGACCCCTATCCCGATGCTCCAGGGGGACCGCCTGCAAACACCATCTGGACTGCACCCAGCTCAAACCACTCAAGGGGATCGGCTGAGCCGTGAGCCATGCATATCATCAGCACTATGCCCCGCTGTCGTGAAGATGGAGGCTGAAGAACTAGCTGTAACTGCTAAGTTTTACCATACATTAGCATATCAGATAGCCTAGGCCTAGTGGCAACTTCATTTTAAATCCATTTTAAAACCAAGCCTGTTTAGCACTATTAATGAGTTGCTATCCACATATTTAACCAGACATATTACAGTGCAAGCTTAGCTGATGTCATATGTTTAGACAGGCCAGTACAGCCGGTTAAGACTCTCACTGCTATGTCCTTAATGTGTCCCTTCATATTTCATTATCTCCACTACAACCATCTCCTATTTAGTGTTAAACATGCAGGATGAGTCTGAGTGGTGTTTTGTTTTTCTTTTCCTACGATATTAAATAACAAAAGCATGTACAGTCAGGTGCTAAGCCAAGTTTTCAGTCTTAAAATGCAATGTTCTTGCATGACGTTTATCCCTACTTTAACTAAAATTGTGATGCCAATCTGTGAGCCAAGCTAATGTTTCCCTTATGTTATTATGAAGCTTACGATATCATGCTGTTTATTTCTCTATAAAAAAAAAGTGCAAAGTCTTTGATGCCATGTGAATACATGTAAATGCAAATTTGTTTGCACCAGCTGTTGTGGCAGTGCAAATGACATGTTCAATATCTGCACGAACAAAAAGAATAAAAATAAAAACAAACAACACATGTTTTGGTAAACTAGTTTAAAAAAATTAATTTAAAAAAATCCTCTTGTTTATTAATGAAATAGTAATGTAGACAAATGCAATCCAACTTCTTTAGTATGGAGACCAACAAGAATATCACAAGCATTGTAGACACATGCTCATTGTCACCTTGGTAGGTGTGTATAAGGGAGAAGTGCTTGGTTAATTCCTTGTTGCCACAGATGGGAGAAGCATTGGGGGAGATTAAATACAAAAATACACTTCTCATGTAAATGCATCCCATAATGCAGAATGTCAGAGTATAAGTGTGATCAGTGTATGTTAGCGCTTCTGTATATCGGCGTGCTTGTGGATGTGTTAACATGTCTGTATTTTTATACAATATTATGTGTGCATGTTAGTGTTTGTATGTGCAGTATGAATATCTGTGCAAGTGTTTGTGTGTGCAGTATGAATATCTGTGCATGTTAGGGTTTGTATGTGCAGTATTAATAGCTGTGCATCTTTGTGTGTGCAGTATTAATATCTGTGCATGTTAGTGTTTGCGTGTGCAGTATAAATATCTGTGCATGTAAGTGCGTCATTGCGTGTGCAGTATTAATATCTGTGCATGTAAGTGTTTGTGTGTGCAGTATTAATATATGTGCACAGTATGAATATCTGTGAATGTTAGTGTTTGTGTGTGCAGTATGAATATCTGTGCATGTTAGTGTTTGTATGTGCAGTATTAATAGCTGTGCATCTTTGTGTGTGCAGTATTAATATCTGTGTATGTTAGTGTTTGCGTGTGCAGTATTAATATCTGTGCATGTAAGTGTTTGTGTGTGCAGTATTAATATCTGTGCATGTAAGTGTTTATGTGTGCAGTATTATCTGTGCATGTAATTGTTTGTGTGTGCAGTATTATTATCTGTGCATGTAAGTGTTTGCGTGTGCAGTATTATTATCTGTGCATGTAAGTGTTTGTGTGTGCAGTATTATTATCTGTGCATGTAAGTGTTTGCGTGTGCAGTATTAATATCTGTGCATGTAAGTGTTTGTGTGTGCAGTATGAATATCTGTGCATGTAAGTGTTTGTGTGTGCAGTATTAATAGCTGTGCATCTTTGCGTGTGCAGTATTAATATCTGTGTATGTTAGTATTTGCGTGTGCAGTATTAATATCTATGCAGTGCATGTAAGTGTTTGTGTGTGCAGTATTAATATCTGTGCATGTAAGTGTTTGTGTGTGCAGTATTATTATCTGTGCATGTAAGTGTTTGTGTGTGCAGTATTATTATCTGTGCATGTAAGTGTTTGCGTGTGCAGTATTAATATCTGTGCATGTAAGTGTTTGTGTGTGCAGTATTATTATCTGTGCATGTAAGTGTTTTTTCGTGTGCAGTATTAATATCTGTGCATGTAAGTGTTTGCGTGTGCAGTATTAATATATGTGCATGTTAGTGTTTGCGTCATTGCGTGTGCAGTATTAATATATGTGCATGTTAGTGTTTGTGTGTGCAGTATTAATATCTGTGCATGTTATTGTTTGTGTGTGCAGTATTAATATCTGTGCATGTTATTGTTTGTGTGTGCAGTATTAATATCTGTGCATGTAAGTGTTTGTGTGTGCAGTATTAATATCTGTGCATGTAAGTGTTTGTGTGTGCAGTATTAATATCTGTGCATGTAAGTGTTTGTGTGTGCAGTATTAATATCTGTGCATGTAAGTGTTTGTGTGTGCAGTATTAATATATGGGCATGTTAGGGTTTGTGTGTGCAGTATTAATATATGGGCATGTTAGGGTTTGTGTGTGTAGTATGAATATCTGTGCATGTTAGTGTTTGTGTGAGCAGCAGGGATATGTGTCAGTGTCCCTGTGTGTAAAATGTCACAAATGTTCCTTTGTGTTTGTGCAATATGCTCAAAATAATGTAAAACAGAAAAACCAAAAATCTCTCTGTCTTGTATCTAGAACAAACATGAAACTACATGTAAAGGCTATATCTACAATTTTACCACATGACAGGAGGCTTCATATTTGCATATCTTTCTTTACTGAAAACTCCAGCAGCATAGATACATAACAACCAATCAGAAAAAAGTTATGATGCCCATAAAAGGCCCTGTCTATGACATCACTTCCTCTTTCTTTGCTGCTCCAGCCATACATCAGGTCAGAGTATTTTACCTCTCTGGTAGATTCTTAATTTACACTGTTTTTTTGATTGTCATTCCACTATATATTACTCTATTTATTGCTAACACCTGATACCTTGGCCCCCCTTATTCCTGTCCCTTCACTGTATCCCTCTGTTTTTTTCCCCTTTTTATTTCCACCTTACTGCCTGGTATCCGCGGGCGCAACGACTACCCGTGTCGCGCTCGCCTCGCGGACCGGCCCTTTCACTTACACAGGGGACTGTATGGGGACGGGTGGAGGGAGGCTGGGGTCAGCGTTTGTGTTGCATTTATCCCCTTTGTTTTGCACCGCGCGACCGCGATCCGCGGCGCACCTTCACATGTGGGCGGCGGCCATCTTGGATCTCGCGGCTCGCGAGATATCCGACGGCCGCCTTCCCTGCTCGCTCGGCGGATCGGAAACTCACCCGACCGCCAGGCTCCACAAGTGTATGCTCTCCCAAGTGAACAATGGGAGAGTGCAGGCTGGATTTCAGTTTTTTCTCCATGTATTCTTTCGATGTATTTTGCCACAGTGCCTGCCAACAGTGTCTGCCAAACAAATACTTACATGCAGGCATTAAAGGAGATTATGTCTTTGTACCTTACTCAGGGTCTATACCCTATACAGGGTCATACCATATTACTATACCCTGCACAGGGTCATACTATATTACTATACCCTACAGGAATCACCCGATCACCGCACTTTGCATCTGGATTAACCCCTTCAGGGGTCCCCCTCTCTGGGCAAATTCATTTATTGATACAATTATTTTTTATTCTCATGGATATATCTCTCATGGTGCCTTACACTGGATGATTATATGTTGAGCAGGCACACAATCTATGTATTATTGTGAAGCCATACAATATCACAGTCGTTATACAAAACATATACTGTACCTATAACAAGATCAACTATATCACTGTACCCTACGAAGGGCATATTGTGTTACTGTACCCTACAAAGGGCATATTATATTATATTATTGTACCCTACAGAGGGTCATATTATATTACTGTAACTGACGGTGCAAATTTATGTGGGTGTCCTCTGGGTATTTTTTCATGGCACACCACCTGGGGTGACCCCCCAGATATGCATGCAAGGTCACTGACAGACCATTACCTTTGATGTGGGTGTCCTCTGGGTTACCATGGCACACCACCCGGGGTGAACCCCGATCATATGCACGGAGGCCTACGCCTCAACTTTACCACTGATTACTACAGACATATTTGGATGTTTAACCCCTTAAGGACCAAACCTTTGGAATAAAAGGGAATCACACTGCCTGTCAGTTTTACATTAAAGCAACAGTACCATGCCGGATGCGATTTGACGGCAGGATCACTAAGAAAACTGAGTGTATTGTGGTGTACCCTTCACAGGGATACATATATGTATAGTTACGGTGCCTAGTGTACATATTGAACGTGGGTGTCCTCTGGGTAATTTTTCATGGCACACCACCTGGGATGACCCCCAGATATGCATGCAGTGCTTGTAAGGTGCCAATAATTATAATATGGGTGTCCTCTGGGTTACCATGGCACACCACCTGGGATGAACCCAGCCTAATAGACATGGGTCCTGTGGCTGCAGACCTTATGGAGACAGGCCCCATGCGCCTATATAATAAGCCTGTATAGTTAAAAACCGTGCATACAGCTCTGGCATACATTTGTGGTGAACCCGGCTAGCCAGACCGACACCAGTACCAGTCAGTCGCGCCTGCACCACGGCTCTCAGTAGCCAGATTAAACTAATACAGGTGACCCCTCTACACCTGGCACGAGTATTCATACTCTCAGACATACTAAAGCAGGCAATTCAAACCGTTTTACCTGGGTGATCCCCAGTTCTACCAGGAGTGTAACACCCCTACGTGCTGACCCTCACACTATCTCCCAACAGGACAGGAACGAGTCATGGTGGACACTCTCAACGTTCCAAAGATTTCTAGGCAATGATAAACGCCACAGTAACGGCCTCAGTGGAGAAGGTTCTGTTATGAACTCTACCCCACACCGCTTGATGGAGACCTCAGGCCCATAAGCCTTCAAGTCAAAACGGCAAGGGAAGGGCTCCAGCCCCCCTGCCACTAAGGTCAAGGGCAAGACGCCCATCGAACAGACCAAATAGGCGGAGCACCGGGAATCCAAACCCCGTCCGCCACAATCTTCCGACAAAGAAGACTATTACCCACCACGTACTTTGGACATGGTAGATGAGCGACACGAAGACAGCTCACCGTCTGAGGAAATGGAACGGCAAGACCTTCCCCACACTTCCTCGAAGTACGTTAGGGAAACCTTACTCTGTGACGGCGGCTGAGGCAGAGATAACTGTAGCAGCACTAAACCAGAGTAGCCGAAGACGGAACGTTCCTGGACGAACACTATTGGCTGCGCAACCCTCGGGGGATGGAAGGATGCGCACGCCTCAAGACCGAGTTACCCCAGGGTACACAACTCAACCCTACCACCTCCAAAGAATGGTCTCAATGCTCGATATGCCTCCTGGGCAACGTAAATGACGCACTATGCGCCGACAGACGCAAATCTGTACTGGGCCGCATCGACAACACACTATTGGACTTAGGAACGACAAGAATTCGGCCCAAAAGCACAAGGCCTACTATTCGACGTAGTGTTCATTGCAGTACTCAAGAAACACGTGAATTTATTCACCACACTAAATTAAACCCAGACCTCGCTAAAAGTCTTCCACAACCCTATGGGGAAAGATGTTTCTGGGAGGACTGGTCGGTAGCTGAACCGAGCCACCAGCCGCTTCTTGGCGACAGGTTCCAGATCGTTTACACAGTCCTCATATTTCTCCCATCTACTATGCAAAGGAACCCATCCGCTTCATCTACTAGTGTGTCAACCTACATAACTAACTAACTGTTTCCAATATTATGACCGGCAACCTGTCTCTGTTTTACAGAATTGGGAGACGACTACCAAAGTCACCTGGGTTCTCCAGACAGTATAAGGCTATGTCATAGAGTTTTATCACAGCCGTGCAGGTCGCCCCTTCACCTCCATTACGCACGCTGGCGGAACAGGAACGCCTCGTGGACAAGAAAATCTGCACCCTCTTCAGGAGGGGCGCAATTCAACATGCACCGGAGGGGAAGGCTTCCCCAGCAAATTTTTCCTGGTCAAGAAGAAGCCAGGAGACTACATCAATGGAACCCCTACATGGTATACAAATGCTGCAAGATGGAGGAAATTCGTCTTCTACAAGACCCCCTAGGCGATAACGACTGGTTTACACATCTGGACCTCAAGGACGCACGCTTGTCAGTACCCGTTGCCCTGGACTGCCGAAGTTTTCCTCCGATTCCAATGATGAGGACAAACACGGCAGTTTACGACTCCGTGGTGCTCGCGAACCTACTGTAACCAGTGAGGGCACACATCCGTAAATTTGGGCGTGCGATGCCTCGCATACCTGGAAGACTTGCTGATTCTTTACGAATCCAGGCTACGTTTGCAGACAAATTTGTCGTTCACTTTCGGGACTCCATGGGTTTTTGTTGTACACAGACAAAGATCGCTTCTCCATCTGAATCGGGCCAGTTCCTCGGTTTCGACATCGGCTTGGAGAACTACGTTCCGCGTCCGTCTACGGCAAAGAGCGCCTCTATAAGGATAGCTGTCGGATTGTGGGATTCCTCTCCTCCTCTCCTCCTCCATACAAGCGTTATTCCCTGGCCCACTATGACTGATGGTGAGATACGTACGCACCGGTCACTCATACAACCACTGGATCCCACTGTCAGCGGAAGGGAGGATGGAATTTCGATGATGATTACTTCACATACAAACTTGGATTGGCAAAACGATCTTTGACTCTTCCTTCGGATACGGGGCGATGGATGAACCCCTGCAAACGTGACCCAGCCGTTCTCCAAAATAGCAAGGGTGCTTCGATACACACACCCACATGATATTGCTCCTGCTCATGACACCCCTCGGGCAGGGCCAACCGTGATTTCCCGGATCGCCTGGAGATGTCGCGCGAAGACCCTCTACTACTCCCTACCTTCCCTCTACTTCTGACGGGACCTCGAGGGGAAGCCCACTCCCTTGTCATGGAAGGACAACTGGCACTAGTTGCCTGGACGGTTTCAGGGGCTCCTGGTCAGTTCACGACCTATTGCATCAACTAAGACCTCCTATGGGACTCATAGGCTCCCGGCACCAGGAAAGGCTATATTTATGCCTGGTCGGCCTGGAGTGATTGGTGTGTGGAAAGGGATTCCGATCCCTTTACCGCACCTGTCCCACTGATCCTCAACTATCTGTCACACCTGGTCTCGTTGGGTCGGTCATATCGATCCCTCAACGTGATCAGATCCGCCATATCGGCGGCGCACGTTCCGGTACAGGGCAGACCAGTAGGTCAAGATACACTGGTTTGTCGACTACTGCGGGGTGCCGAATTGTTGAGATCCCTGCACCCAAATATTCACGCCTCTGGCAGGTGGATGTGGTGCTGAGATTCCTTAGGGAATGGCCGGACAATCCTTGTTTGTCACTGAAGCAACTTTCAGCCAAACTAGCCCTCTTATTATGCCTCGCCTCATTTAGACGGTGGCGGACGTTAGGGCTTGCGATATGGATGGTTTCTCTCTCACACCAGACGGGGTTACCTTTACCATGTCGAGACGAACTAAGTCTGATTCGTCTTCAGTGTCATACCCATGCTTTGTGTCAGACGCCACACTATGCGTGGTCAGAACGCTAATGGGGGTACACTACCCCCTTCGAACTCATTCGACGGATCACCGTCTGACTTCTTACGTGAACCCTCATGGACCGGTACCTACCACAACACTGGCCAGATGGGTCCGCTGGTTTTTGTCTTTAGCGTCGAACCTTGTTTCGGAGCCCACTCGGTCAGGGGAGCGGCGGCCTCACAAACCTTTTCGGCCGACGCTTCCCTAGCCGACATTATACACTGCGCGGACTGAGCGAGAGAGAGTACGTTTAGAACGTTCTATTTTCGGCAAACATCTCATGCTTCCTTCACATTGGTCAATTCAAAGCTTTAAAAATGCAAATATGAAGCCTCCTGTCATGTGGTAAAATTGAAGATTATATTAGCTTTAGTGTACTAATAATCTTAATTTTAGTAATGACAGGAGGCGAATATTTCCCACCCTATAGGATCCCTCCCATGTTTCTCGTGTTGAACAGAATATGTCCTTTATGTTCAGGAAGGTAAGTACGTATGGTTTGTATGTTTGCTACTTAGACCTGTATCTTGTGGGTCTTGTATTGGCTGAATATTAGACATGAACCTTGCATTATGTTGTGTTTATAGATTCTTAATATCATTGCGTTAGAATAAATATATATTAATATGTTCACATTCTAATGTTCGTTGGTATATCAGATGCTTAATGCTTATTGTATGCGGACAAGTTATCACGCCAGATACCTTTCACCTTTTTCTTTTTCTTGCAGCGTGAACGTCTTCTCATCGAGACAAAGATTCACCTTCCATACCTCTGCATCGCGGAACTAATGGAGTTGGATATTCTAATATGTTGTTGAACTGTTGACGTAATATGATTATGTCTCTTGTTGTTATTTATTGTTTCGCTTCAAAGAAAGAGGAAGTGATGTCATAGACAGGGCCTTTTATGGGCATCATAACTTTTTTCTGATTGGTTGTTATGTTTCTATGCTGCTGGAGTTTTCAGTAAAGAAAGATATGCAAATATTCGCCTCCTGTCATTACTAAAATTAAGATTATTAGTACACTAAAGCTAATATAATCTTCAATTTGTTTCTATCATGGTAAGTGCACAATGGTCTTTGTAAATGGTTTTCAGGATAAAAAAGAAAATGGCGGAGGTTTCCATCCAACCAGGTTATCATTAGGAATTACGAATGACGTTTTGTCTGGATAAGAGATGTATTAAGGGAAAACAGTAGAGAGGCTCCAATGTAACAGAAAAGCATTTCCATTGAGATTTGTAAGAAAAATAGGATTAAAACAATTGAAATAGGGGGTGGAGCCTGGTGTCCAAGCCGGCTTGGACACCAGGCTCCTGCTAAACAGAGCTAAAAACAAGATATTTCTGATAGAAAACGCTGCCAAACGAGACGCTGAGCTTCATTCAGACTACTAAACAAGCTGGGAGCGCACTGTTTAGTCCGGACCGGACCCATATCTAAAGCAACAACTATATTCTGCTCAGAGGCCTACCTAGGCAGACACGGACCGTGGCGAGAGGCGGCCGATCTCCCGAGGGGGTGCTTTGCACGTGGTGCTTCACTTCAGGAGCCCTGTCCCCCCCCTCCCCCCTTGGGCCGGCGGGGCTTATCCTGGCCCCCACTGGGAACCAAGACTTACCATCCATCTGGAATGCGGACGAAGCCCAGAATGCCACGTGGCGAAGACAAGATGGCTGCAGCAGCGAACACCCTGGAGATCCGGCAGTGGAGAGAAGCGTTTAATGCCAAGTTTGAGGCATTCTGCCAGAAGTTCTGGCATCGCCTCGGCAAGCAACCACAGCCATCTACCACTCATGCCGCAAAGCTGGCACAGCAGGAACCCAAGCAGGGCGATCCAAGCGCCCAAAAGCCTCCCCACAAAGCTCCCTATCTGCTGGGACCAAGAGCCACTCGCAGAGCTGTCCCAACCCAGCAACAACGGGCACGGACACGCAAACACAGACGGCGCTCTGCACCACTCCGAGCCTCTGCCCACTCCCGGGGAGTAAAGAACCCGACCACCAGGAGCACCCGAATCAGCAGACACACAGAGGGGACCCCTCTGTGGGCCAAGGGGCGGAAGAAACTCTCACCTGAGCACGGAACCGGCACTTTGCACCCGAGGTACCCTACCCACATGATGCCAGCACACTTACTCCGGCACGAGACCGTGATGGGGAAGCAGAACCCAAGTGAACTCTCAATGTACACCCTGCACCTGCCGACTAGTGGGGTAGGCTGACCACGCTCCCCTCGCTGCAAATGGGTCCACATGCTGAACACTATCAGAGATTAATAGACGCCATTTGCCATGCAAAACGTGTTCACATCCATATACCAAGGGTAAAGTCTGCTCCCTATTCGTGATGCGGGAACCCAGTTGCAACAAAGACCTGTAACCTAAGTTTATGACTCTATAATAATCTCTTACAATAAGCCTGGTTGTTTACTTTATCTGCCTCTAGTTGAAGCTACTTGCATTTTGCATGTTTCTATGACCTTACTATTAATGTATTGACCTAATGTGAATAAGCTTGTTTTCTTTAAAAAATAAAAATAAAAAAATAAAAATAAAAAAAGTGCAGTACATCTTGACCTTACTTGTTTAAACATTGTCTTCACACCTCTTGTTATAAGTCATAAAGTCAATAGGACATGGGGCTTAGGTTTAACAATATTACCAAAAGCATGTGCATGCTCAATTTAGTGAAAGATACTCAAGAGATGAGGTTAGGTTAATAATGCTTGTGTGTTATTTAAAATGGTGATCCAGAAAGAAAAAGATCTATCTTTTTTTTTCTATTAGTAATCTCTTCATATTCATTATGTCATCTTCCTTGATTGTAAAATTGTAAGAAGTTTATTTATTTATTTTTCCATGAAAGTTACTGAATGTTCCTATCACAGATTGGTAAAAAAAAAATCTAAAAGTATTCACAGCATTCTGCATTGGGGCTTAGCTGCCCTCTGCTGGTGTAGGAAGGGTACATTTGTTTTGCTATATGGCCATAAAATATCAACTTAACCTCTTCAGGACAGAGTCAATAGTACACGTTCTGATCAAAACAAAATGTAAACAAAAACTGGAATTTGCGCTATATGTCTGTTCAACCGTAATTCACATCTTTCATATTATATGCACCCACACTTATTATATATCAGTTTATTCAGGAGAAACAGGGCTTTCATTTCATATCAAATATTTATATATGAAACAATTTATTATGAATAAAATTTTAAAAAAAACTGAGAAATTTAAAAAAAAAAATTTAAAATGTGTAGTTCCGCCTCACATTTCAGCTGTAAATGTCATAATACTGTTGGCTTTTACTGCAAAAAAAGCACATATTTGGATTCAGCAAAGTCTCACGAGTACAGTAGCCACGATTAACAGTTGTTAAGTTAAAAGGTCAAATATAGGACATAAAATCTTTCATTTTTTTTCACTTTAAAATTTGCCAGATTAGTAATGTTACCTTTGAGACGGTGTGTTAGCCCAGGAATGAGATTTATCCCCATGATGGCATACTATTTGCAAAAGTAGACTACCCAAGGTATTGCAAGTGGGGTATGTCCAGTCTTTTGTAGTAGCCACTTAGTCACAAACACTGGCCAAAGTTAGCGTTCATATTCGTTTTTGTGTTAAAAAAGCAAAGAACAAATATTTGGAAGGTGATTGTGACTAAGTGGCTACTAAAAATGACTGGACATACCCCATTTGCAATACCTTGGGTTCCCTACTTTTGCAAATGGTATGCCATCATGGGATTAATTCTTATTCCTGGGCTACCATACGGTCTCAAAGGCAACATAACCATTTAGTTTACTGTATTTTTTTGTTTACTAAATCCAATGAGTGCTCTCAATTTGAGATATATAATATATATATATATATTATATATCTCAAATTGAGAGCACTCATTGGATTTAGTAAACAAAAAAATATATTAAATCAAACGCATATAAATCAATGTTTCGACCGTCTAGCGGTCGAAACGTTGATTTAATATATTTATTTATTTGTTTACTAAATCCAATGAGTGCTCTCAATTTGTTCTATTTGTATATTTTGCACGGAGAGGCACCTGGTCATGAATTAATGCTTTTGTTATGGGATGAGTTCCAGAAACTATTGTGATATATATATATATATATATATATATATATATATATATATATATATATATATATATATATATATATATATATATATATTAATAACAAAATACAGTTAGAATGAAATTACATATGTATCTATAATTCATTAAAAAAAATGTTTTAATATTTTATATTATTTTATTTATTATTGTAATTATACATATATATATATATACATACACACACACTTTTAATTAATTTTAAACATGTTTATTTTTACACTACCCACCAGTGGGGTACTGTCTGAGCTCAGACAGTCCCCCTGCTGGCAGATCCACAGCCAGCTATAGGGGGCCATATTTGCCAGGGGAAGGGCTGCCTGGGCTGTCAGGCAGTCCTCCCGAAGAGGATCGTGGCAGAGGTGAATACCGCTGAGCTCCTGGGAGCTTAAGCCATTTCGGCATTCTATGCCGCCGCAACGGCTTTAAAGCCCATTATAGTGGGGACTTTCGTAAAAACTGCAATAATTACCTTTGCTGGGTTAAGGGACCTGGGAATATGCACCCAGACCACTTCAATGAGCTGAAATTTTCTGAGTGCCTATGGTGTCCCTTTAGGTGGTTTTGGAGTCTGCAGTGTCCCTTTAAGTTATACATCAAACCCACACAAAGAAGTATGAATCATCTCCGAAAAGACGGAAAATATTATTAGCCTCTTCTGATGTCAAGGGTACCCAACATGAAGACCAGGAAAAGGCAGACATTTTAAATAACTATTTTTCTTCAGTATATATTAATGAGGATCCTATGCCAATATGATATGCAAATGATTGCTGCAAAAAACTTGTGATTGGATGACTCGAGACAAGGTGCTACAGCAGTTAAAGAAAATTAAGGTAAATAAAACCCTAGGGCCTGACGGTATTCACCCATGAGTACTTAAAGATCTAAGTGGGGAAATAAGTGAACCTCTGTATTTAATCTTTCAAGATTCTTTTGCTTTGGTATTGTACCGGAGGATTGGAGGAAGGCAGATGTCGTTCATATATTTAAAAAGGGTTCAAAATCCTTGCCTGGAAATTATAGACCTGTGAGCTTAACTTAACTATAAGTAAGTAGCAGTATAGATCAGGGTGTTGAAGTGGATGTGATCTACTTGGATTTTGCCAAGGCATTTGATACGGTTCCCCACATTAGGTTAGTCTTCAAACTAAAATAAATTGGTCTAGATGAATATTCTTGTTCTTGGATAAAACATTGGCTTAACGATAGAGTACAACGAGTTGTTCTTAATGGTACGTTTTCAAGCTGGACAAAAATGGTAAGTGGTGTCCCTCAGGGTTCTGTTTTGGGACTGCTTCTATGTAACATATTTATAAATGATCTTGCAGTAGGCACTAAAAGCCATGTTTTAGTGTTTGCAGATGACACAAACCTTTGTAAAGTAATAAAATGTGAGCAGGTTATTGCTTTGCTGCAGAGGGATTTAGATACATTGGGGGACTGGGCACTAAAATGGCAGATGCACCTCGGGGTCAAGAATGCATGAGCAGCTTACATCCTAAATGGTATTGAATTAGGGATAACCACACACGAGAAGGATTTGGGAATTGTTATAGACCACAAATTAGGCAGCAATATGCAATGTCAATCTGCAGTTGCTAAGGTCAGTAAGGTTTTGTCATGTATAAATAGGGGCATAAATTCTCAGGATGAAAATATAATTTTGCCTCTTTATAAATCGCTGGTAAGACCAAACCTTGAATATGCTGTGCAATTTTGGGCGCCTGTTCTAAAGAAGGATATCATGGCACTGGAGAGGGTCCAGAGACGAGCTACAAAATTGATAAAAGGAATGGAGCATTTTAGTTATGAAAAAAGGTTAAAAAAATTAAATCTGTTTAGTTTGGAAAAACGGCGCCTGAGAGGGGATATGATAACATTATACAAATATATTCGGGGCCAGTACAAACCTTTATCTGGAAATCTATTCATAAACAGGGCTATACATAGGACACGAGGTCACACATTTAGGCTGGAAGAAAGGAGATTTCATCTAAGACAAAGAAAAGGTTTTTTTACAGTAAGAACAATAAGGATATGGAATTCTCTGCCTGAAGAGGTGGTTTTGTCAGAGTCCATACATATGTTTAAACTGAAATTGGATAAATACTTACAAAAACATAACATACAGGGATATAATTTCTAATTAGTGGGTAATAGCTGATTGATCCAAGGAGACATCTGACTGCTATTTTGGGGTCAAGAAGGAATTTTTTCCTAGTTTGTTGCAAAATTGGAAGCGCTTCAGACTGGGTTTTTTTGCCTTCTTTTGGATCAACAGCAAAAACATATGTGAGGAAGGCTGAACTTGATGGACACATCTCTTTTCAGCCCATGTAACTATCATGTTTGACACATTGGGCAATGTATGAATATTACAGTGGTGTTCATTAAAGCTCTGTGTCATTACAAGGCGGTTCATGGTGGCATCAGTTTAAATAGAGTTAGTGGAAATAATCTCTGATTTCACCAGCAAACAAACAGGCTTCCTGACATGCACCCTATGACCCCTATCCAAGTGTCAGAAAGGCATTGCCGTAAGAGACACTCCATACTAGAGAAAACCACAAAACAAACAAACAGTGTACGGTAAGATTAGCTGGGGGACGAACAGCAGAGCGATCGTCTAGAACGGCACTTAATTTGGAACAAACATCAGCTTATTTCTATAGTTTGCTTAGGTTTTATTCTATCTATCCTGTTCATTTAAAGCTATGATTGCATGTTAGGCATCCAAACATCTGCATTTACAATGGTGGAACTTCATGTATCAGAAGCGGTTTCTAATTTTGATTTTCCAGAACATAAATATATCTGACTTTCAGTACAAATTAATCCATACTATCCAGATGGCTAATGAAACATACCTTATAGTAAATGATCATTTAGGCCCCAGTACTATTTAACAAAACAGTCAATGGAAAAAAAGTGTTTTTTGGCTTTTTTATATTTTGCCTGATTTCATGAGCTAAAAGGAGGACATTACTCTTCAGTAGCACTTGATTTATTAAAGACAGCAGTCTTGCTACTTAAGGCATTAAAAGCAGACAATCACATGGTCATTGTTGGAAAATATATATATATTTTTTTTAACCCAGTCTACAAGAAGATGCAACCTGTATCCAGTAACAGTGCACTATGCCATGACATAGCTTGCTATCTTTGGGACGGTCATCAAAATCACATATCTTCCACAAGCCCAGTGTGTTAGACTGAGAGCACAGGATGTCCCTGTGGACATTATTAGAATCAATGGTCACGACTGCTGGTTCTCTGAGCCCTTTGACCCCTGTTTGTAATCCAATTAATACTATTATTATTCATATAGCGCCATCAGATTCCGTAGCGCTGTACAATGGGTGGACTAACAGACATGTATGGGTCTCCAGTATGTAGGGATGACCACAAGAAGTCTTAAAGTGAGACTGAGTGAACACTGTAGAAATATCAAAAAAGGCTACCTGAATCACTCAGTCTCCAAACACTTTTGTACACATAACAACGACATAAGACACCTTAAATGCATCGGCATAAAAAAATGTATAATACCATGGAGAGGTGGTAACATTAAGAACATATTAGGTAAAGCTGAGATGGAATGGGTTTTTAATCTCAAAACTCTTACCCCATCTGGTTTAAATGTTGATTTTGACCTGTTTAATTTTATTTAAATTCCTATACACAACCCTTATCTTCATGCTTTTATTCTTTATGTCTGGACCTAACCAACCCTCATAATAATAATAATCTTTTAAGTTTTATTTTTTCATCTATGCCTTTCCATTTATGTATCTTGTATTCTGTGTTATCTTTTATTTAATTTTATTTTCATTTTATCTATTATTTTCATTTAACATCTGTATTATTACTCTGGGGTATAATATAACCCCTATTTAAATCATTATGTTTGGAATTATATTACCCCCTTTTCATGCATACTCCATTTACATATATCTCTGTATCTCTGTACCTTTAAACCATCTATTTTTTTTTTTGTTCTTTTAATGAACTTTAATCAAACTTTTTTTTTTGAACTTTAATCAAACAACTTTTTTTTTTTTTCTTCCTTTCTTTCTCTTTAAAAACAACTTTCTCACTCTAGTTTTCACATTTAAATAATTTAAATGGACTCATCACCTTTATAACATCACTCCCATACTCTTGAATCCTAATTTTGAAAAGTGATTTTAAAAATTGTCTCTGATTGGCCAATTACACTTTTGGCGCAATTTTCAAATTAACATAGCCCTATTTAAACAACTCCTGCCAGGTTACTACTTTTATCCCATTCTGAAGAAGCCACTTATGGTGAAACGCGTTTATGGTTATTAATTCTGTATTTTACTGTGTATTTTAGATCAATAAAAGTTTTTTGGCTACTTTATTGTACCAATCCTCTTTTTATTGCACTCTTTATGCACTTTAAACAACTTTTGTTTTTACCTATTCCTGGCATTTTAACCTTTCCTGGTTACTTTTACTTCCACTGGCAATTTTAAAGTTCCAGTACTCCAAGAAATCTTAGGTGGGGATCATACCACCGGCGCCTATCCATAGAGCAGTACCTCTGCTCTATCTTTGTGAGTATTATTTTATTTTCTCTACTACTCTCTTAACCTATCACAATTGAGAGCACTATTGCTGCTTTTTATTCTTCTATATTGGAGCCTTGGATCACCAGACGGTGCTGACGGACGTATCGCCGCTACATATCCTATAAGCGGGGATTATACCGCTGTACGCTATCCACACCAGAGCTGGCCATAGCTCCCTCAAATGTGAGTTTTTTACCTCTTATCTGCACATTGAACCACATCAAAATTGAGAGCACTATTGTTGCTTTCTGTCTTTCTTTTCCGAGTTCTGGACTACCAGACGGTGTTGACGGAGACCCCCTCCCTACATATCCCATAAGCGGGGATTATACCGCTGTACGCAATCCACACCAGAGCTGGCCATAGCTCTCTTGAATGTGAGTTCTTTACTTTTTGTTACCTATCACACCCTGAACTTTCATACTATACCATTAGTCGCCTCTACCTCTCTTGTATTTACATATACGGAACGGTCTACACCAGACGCATCCACAGAGGAACTCTATCAAGTATCCTAGACCATCTATTGGCACCCTAGCAATACTTTACTGGACTATCTACCCTTATTTGGCGCAGCCCTTCCATATCTTTTTGTTTCTATCCACCGAAGGACCCGAGGGGTTTTCCTTCATTTGGGTTGCTGCCTACCTTGACTAATTTTGTGATTACTAGCGCTGAATTCTTTTTGTGTTTATCTTTATGTATGGTTTGTATGCTTGTTTTTAGTTTGTAAAATTTCTATATGTGATTTTTTTTTTCCCCTTAGTTCACATCTAAATAGCTCTAAGTTCAAGCAGACAAAAAACAAATATGGCCATCAATGTTACTTTTATTCTTTATATTGATTAGCTACTCATTATGTGCTGTTGAAAAGAACCTGCCACTTCACAGATTTTAGCACAACCAAACAAATACCTGAAAGTTTTATTTATTTTAATTTAATTATTTACAAAATTATTGCAATTTACATACCGTGCCGGGTAACAACCATGCTACGCATTTAAATTAGTTAAATCTTGCAGTGCCGTCCGCATTGCCAAGTGTGCATGTGCTTGTACACAATTATTTTCAATGATGTCAAAGTGCACATGGGTGCACCCAAAGCATCATGGTCCAGCACAGAAGCCCACAATGCAGAAATGCACAGAGTACGTTTTTGATACTTACCTCCACTGCTTTATTTACCCTGGTATATGCTGCAGTAGCATTTACTGGGGCGGGTGAATGAAGTACTGTCATTTCTTTGCATGTAACAGCTTTTTCTTAAGTGCAAATAGCCTCTGCAAAACCTTACAGATGGCATATCTGCCAAAGAACAACAGAGTAAAATAAAACATAATAAATGTTGGAGTCTATTTCTATCACATTCAAATTATATTAATTCTTTCTTTCAGAGGGCTTTTCGAATTACTAAGAATATATCTATACCCAAAGTTCAGCTAGCACACTCAAACATCAAGTAGTATAGGTTATCTCACTAATGCATATATCCAACAACAGATGGGACACAGTAGATAAAGCCAGTTTTGTTCTAAAGTCACACAACAACAGTAAGTGATGATAAGCACTAAGGTAGCACTATTTGCAGTTTACATCTGGATATATATCTACAAATTAGATATATGCATTTTTAAATACATGGTTTTATAAACATGCCACTTCTCTTCAATATTTCTTTAAGGATGGATCTGGTAATGACGCATCATTGTTATACAAATTTATTTTCATTTATCTAAACAAAATAAATAAAAAAATGCTGTTTTACCCTATGTTTAAGTGCAAGTTGAGCATCTTATAAAAAAATTTTGAGAATACTTTTAAAACAAAAAATATTTGATTTAGAATTTAAGAATGCTTTGGGAAGGTAATCCCTCAAAATACAAGAGCGTGTCCCATACAATTTCAATTAGAAGCAGTTCCACTTAACATTGAAAATCTATGTCTGTGTGTTTTGTTTTTCTTAATCACTTTGTATGTGAAGGAACCGCTATTGTCTACTGAGGTTGAACAAACAATAGCACATTCATCATGCATACAAGTAAGTCATTTAAGGAATGAAAGAGCAGAGATGTAAAACTCACAGTTGGGTCACCACTGAGATCCAAACCCAGAACCAATCCATTAGATGAACTGAAAAAATCTTCAGCAAGTTTGACAGTTTGCTTGGCTACTGTAGAGCCTCCCCTTCTATCGATTGCCAATAAAAATCTGGAGAAAAACAAAACGACACATAATACGAATAGATCGCACAAGTCTGCAAGTATACCCTGCAATTATCCTTTACCAACACTGCTATAAACTGTTTTCATTGTATGTCCCGCGAGAAAATCTCACATAATACACTATTGTTATAATGGTAAAATAAACGATTAACAACTTAAAAACAACAAGTGAGAATTTTGGACCACTCAGTTGGCAATGGTTTAGCGTAGAACAAGTCAATAAAAGGCTTTGCGGTTTCTACAGTGAGCTCTGTCCTGACCAGAAAGTGACATAGCATATTATGACGTTCACTTAACCTTTTATAAGTAGGAAAAGCAATGTGATCCAGGCACTCAAAGCAAATAGGATAGCGGATTTATTAAGAAATCATAAAATTAACAGCAACATTAGGTCTCAAATGAGTGGCAGGTGAGCTTAGAATTGAAAGGCCATTGGGGTGATACTAAAAATACTCCAGTTATTTAAATGTGCATAAGGATTTGGGATAGTGTGCAAGTACATTTTTTTTTGTTTTTATTAAATGTATTGGGGCTGATGTGTACCATGGTCATTGCTGCTGCCCAGGAGCAGTGGGAGTTTGAGCGCATGGCTTAAAGGACCACTCTAGGCACCCAGACCACTTCAGCTTAATGAAGTGGTCTGGGTGCCAGGTCCAGCTAGGGTTAACCCATTCTTGTTTATGAATGGGTTAAGCCTTCCCCCAAATCCTGCGCATTCAGCCGACGGGGAGGATCGGAGGAGAAGAGCTCCCCGCCCAGCGCTGGTAAAAGGTAAGTTTTTACCCCTTTCCCCCTTCCAGAGCCGGGCGGGAGGGGGACCCTGAGGGTGGGGGCACCCTCAGGGCACTATAGTGGTCCTTTAATTTTGTATGTTTGTATTAAATTATATGTATTGTTGGAGAAGCTTTAAAAGTATTTGTATTTATAATTTTAAAAGTTTATCCATGTTTCAATAAAAGCAAAAGGAGTATTACACGATATGCCAAAGGATGTACGCCATGAGTTCTATCCCTGTTTTATTTTAATATAATAAGAATGGCAAAATGATTCTAGCCAGTGGCCAAGGTATGACAAGAGAATGGAGGTCTGTGTTGATAAAAGTTATTTTACAATAGCAAATATTATAACCCTTCTATAATCTAAATCAGGCTTCCCCAAACTCCGGCCCTCCAGATGTTGCTGAACTACAACTCCCATGATTCTATGAATGAAATACATAGGCTGAGAATCATGGGAGTTGTAGTTCAGTACCATCTGGTGGGCCGGAGTTTGGAGAAGCCTGATCTAAATGGTAGCTAAGGTATGTGAAGTAGATTGATTGGCTGCTGCTGTACTATATACAGAGTTCCAGAGCCTTAAGAAAAATGGATGCGTCTCTGGTAGAGAATTTATGAACAGTCCCATTAGAAGTTACAACGAGGGACCTAGGTGCTCCTCATCTGTATTCCATTCTGTCCGTCTGCAGCTGTTGTGTGACATAATTAAGAGACTGGCGGCATTGAAGTGAGGACCAAGTGGGTTCTTAGTAGAATGTACTCCTCAAAGGAGTACGGAATCTTGCCCCGCAGAAACCGACATAATATTATTTTGTGAGGAAGAGCAGCGGACAATAATAATCGCGTAGCACTTCACCGGTCAGTGGTTTTAAAGTTGTGGCTGATCAGAGTATGTGGCTGAAAACAGTTATCGCCAGTATATGAGGTAGTAGCAGTCCTACGAAACATGTAGGAACTAGGTGATCACTGTACCTTCCCGCCAACCGTATTGATGAAACAGAGACTCAAGGCATTATAACCAAATTAATAATATTAAAATGGTTATAGAGCCTAATGTGGCTCCTTTTATGCCAAGACCTGGCCTGGGCAGATAATAAGAGGGCTGTGATTGGCCGTTGGTGAAGAAGAAGTAACGGTTATGTTGTAGAAAGCTGCATTTTTTACAATTTTTTTTTAGCAAAACAAAAAAGAGATTTGAATGAAGTGGAAGATGTGTGGCCAAAAGCAGCAATGCAAAGTCAACGCTCCAAAAGAAACTCTAAATTTGCTATTTTCGGAAGAAAAAAAAAATAAATGTGTATTTTCCATCCATGGCCTTTTTGTGCATATTTTTGTAAACACCATTAATGTGCCCTCAAAATTTCAGAGAAGTCGTAACGCGTGACAGGGCCCACAATAAACTATGGTAGTTGCAAGTTTATTTTTACAACAGGTACTGAGGAGGAAGAATTTAGTTTTTGTCCTTGTCCTTTTGCAATGAATTTGTACTATTTGTACATGTTACTTAAAGGGATCATATAGGCACCAAAACAACTTTAGCTTTAAGAGGTACTTTGGTGTATAGATCATGCTCCTACAGTCTCACGGTTTAATTATACTTCAAGTTACAGAGCAGGAGGTAAAAACCTCTAAAGTAAGAGAGATATGACTGAAAATGAAACCAATTTGTTCATGCAGGCTGTGTGAGTCACTGTCAGTAAAGGTGTGCACCAGAACTGCTTCATTAAAGAACCACTATAGGCACCCAGACCACTTCAGCTTAATGAAGTGGTTTGGGTGCCAGGTCCATCTAGGATTAACCCTTTTTTTCTGTAAACATAGCAGTTTCACAGAAACTGCTATGTTTACCTATGGGATAATCCAGCCTCTAGTGGCTGTCTCATTGACAGCCGCTAGAGGGCTTCCGCGCTTCTCACTGTGATTTTCACAGTGAGAAGACGCCAGCGTCCATAGGAAAGCTTTGAGAATGCTTTCCTATGGACTGGCTGAATGCGCGCACGGCTCTTGCGGCGCATGCGCATTCAGCCGGTGACGGAAGAAGAGGGAGGAAAGGAGGAGGAGGAGGAGAGTCCCCCGCCCGGCGCTGGAGAAAGAGGTAAGTTTAACCCTTTCTACCCCCTAAAGCCCGGCGGGAGGGGGACCCTGAGGGTGTAGGCACCCTCAGGGCACTATAGTGGTCCTTTAAGCTAAAGTTGTTTTGATGCCTAAAATAGCTCCTAAAATAAATAAATAAATAAATAAATAAATAAAAAGTGTAAGTACCGGACATCAATATCTAACTCCTCTTCTTTGCATTGTCTGATCCCTTCAAGTACAGTTTCCACATATGTTCTTTTGTTCATGCCTGTAAAAAGCAACACAAGTTTACAAAACAACCACATATTAAGGCTTCTTACATAAACATTTATTTAGATTACTCTAGTTTCCTATCCAAATCGATGTGAGTTATAAAATATGGAGGTTGATCAGAGGTAGATAACCCCCAGCTGCTATGTTACTCTACAAGCAGGTTGTGTGTCATGATTCAGAGGTAGCCCAGCACGCAGTATTTAAACCAACTTAGCTAGTAATAACAGATGTACAGAATAGGAGACACATTACTGATCCTTGGTGTGGCTGGGCTTGATGCAAAAAGAGACAAGAAAATAGACAAAGTACAAGCAGACATTGAGACAGAACCAAGACAGATGATACAACAGGAAGGTCAAGACAAGTCAAACTATCACAACCATCTAGGGACACTGTACTGGGTACAAGACAGACCACTGGCTTGTACCAGAATAAGTTAAAAAACATATTTTGACATTTACACCATTTGAGTAATTACTGCGCACAAATATTATACTTGGGCACTTTGATACAGCGTCCAGAATCACAAGTGACACAAGAATGGGCAGCTACTGTGACAATGCATACGTTGTGCCCAAAGTCTATCCTAATGTAGGCAAGCAAATCTGTTTGATTGACTATAATAACATCCTGTTAAATAGAGGAACAACTGTATGTGCAGTACATGTGTACAAGTAAACATTATTTGTTGTACCTGAAGGAGACTCTCTAGGTGTGCTTCTTAATTCTAAATATTTGACACCATCTGCTGCAAACTCTCTGATAACATCTTTTGTTACCTAAATAAAAGACAATATTAATATACACAGCAAAGTTCTCAAAAGAATATTTCTATAAATATCTGCATCTTAAAATTGCATTCTAGGCAGCACAACAACTCCAGTAGGCTGTAGTGATTATGGTGTCAGAAGACCCCTCCCACACTGCCCTAAGTTTATCAGGTGCCTGTGGTTCTATACTTCTGTGATATCAGCTGACACTTCCAGCCTATGAATGATATCTAAAATTGCAGGGGGGTGGGGGGGGGGGAATGAATTATATATATATATATATATATATATATATATATATATATATATATATATCGCATATTTAATAATCTTTTTAATCTATAAAGCTGGAGAGGAACCTCCATGTTTGCAACATAACAGAAGACTAGAAGGGCTGCAAGAATCCAGGTAGGTGACCAATTACTGTGGGATGGTGCCAGTGGCTTCCGACAGTGCTCCGTATGGTCATGGTCCTTAGAGTGCCCCTTTAAAACATATTGGCAAGAAACTTGTAAGAAAGTCATTAGAGCTTTAAAAATTATATATATATACACACACACACACACATATATATATATACATACACATATGCACACACACATACACACACCCCAAAAATACAAAATACAAAGTTGACCGTACTTCAGGGTGTAGGTTCTGAAGACTATTACAACAGAAGACACTTCATTTGATACCGTAATGTAGTATCCTTCACACATGTCCTTGGGACACAAGAAAAGCCAGGAATCCATGCAATCACAGTATTTGCTCCTTCCATTTGGGAGCAAGTGTAAGCTAAGTAGATTGCTGTGAGCATTAATTTGAGGCAGATCATTGTACATGCAGGTGAACACATTCATTTCCTGCTTCCATCTTAGTGGAGAAACATGCAATTTTCATGTAATTATATATTTTAACCTATAAATATATTGATGATTTCAGCAGAGCAATGTATAGTTTTGCTTTGAGAATCACTAAAGGGATACTATAGTCACCAAAACATCTTTAGCTTAATGGAGTGGGTTTTGGTGTATAGATCGTGCCCCTGCAGTCTAACTGTTCAAGTATCTGCCCTTAGGAGTCATATACGTTGTTTATGCATCCCTACACAGTCTCCATAAACATTTGCTGTAAGGAGAGATCCAATGTTTACTTCCTTTATTGCACAGTCTGTCTCCTGCACTGTTAATAACGTGCTAGAGTCTGCAGAAGCCTCCAGTGTGTGATTCAATTTCAATTTACAGAGCAGGGAACACAAACTAAAGTCAGTATGACCTTGTTTTGAAAATGAAACAATTTTGTCATGCTGGCTGTACCAGTCTCAGCCAGAGAGGATGTGGCTAGAGCTGCATAAACAGAAACAAAATGATTAAACTCCTATATGGCAGAGAATGGAGCGGTGAGACTGCAGGGACATTATTTATACACCTAAACTGCTTTATTAAAGGAACACTATAGTGGCAAGAACACAAACATGTATTCCTGACACTATAGTGGTAAAATAACAGCTTAGTTCCCCGGCCCTCCTCTCTACTTTAAAAAAGGTGTTTAAACTGAACCTTTTTCCCCAAGGCAGCACCGGTCTCACAGCAGCTGTCCCCATCCCGTCAGGAAGCATTGGGAGGCTATGGCGCACGTGAGACGAAATGCAATGCTGTACCCATCAGCATCTCCACTTAGGGATGCTTTGAATCAATGCATCTCTATTGGGAGCATTCAGCGTCTTCATGCAGAGCGTGGAGATGCTGCAAGTAGGCGCTGCAAGTAGGCGCTGCACACTAACAACGTCTGAGTGGCTGTCACTATTCGAGTTATTAGGCAGTAGTAGAAAGGCAGTGTTTACATGAAAAGGGCTGCAGGGACAAGCTATAAACACCATAACACCTACATTAACCGCCCGTTGTTCTGGTGACTATAGTGTGTCTTTAAGATTTAAAGGAATTGTATTCATTTCATATGAATAGTAATTGGGTGCACTAGGCCAGGGGCTAGCACAAACATTAAAGGACCACTATAGTGCCAGGAAAACATACTCGTTTTCCTGGCACTATAGTGCCCTGAGGGTGCCCCCACCCTCAGGGTCCCCCTCCTGCCGGGCTGGATGGCGAGGAAAGGGGTTAAACTTACCTTTATTCCAGCGCCGGGCGGGGAGCTCTCCTCCTCCTCTCTGCCTCCGATCCTCCTCCTGGGCTGAATGCGCATGCATGGCAGGAGCTGCGCGGGCATTCAGCCGGTCGCATAGGAAAGCATTATCAATGCTTTCCTATGGACGCTGGCGTGCTCTCACTGTGAAAATCACAGTGAGAATCACGCAAGCGCCTCTAGCGGCTGTCAATGAGACAGCCGCTAGAGGCTTTGGGGGAAGGCTTAACCCATTCATAAACATAGCAGTTTCTCTGAAACTGCTATGTTTATAAAAAGAATGGGTTAATCCTAGCTGGACCTGAAGTGGTTAAGTGGTTAAGCTGAAGTGGTCTGGGTGCCTAGAGTGGTCCTTTAATTCAAAGTAGAAGAAAAAGGTCCAAGCATTCCAAAGCTCAGCAGCGTACATATATTAGAACAAATTTTTCCAGCAACCTTTCGAACCTACATTGGGTTTTTGTCAAACCAGTCTTATAATAAACGTGACAGGCTGAGCTTTAGAATGACTGGACAATTTTCTTCTACTTTCGATTCAACTATAGTCTCCCCGTAAGCTAAAGTTGTTTTGGTGCCTATACTATCCCTGTAATAGGCTTACCAATAAGATGTCCTCTGCCGTGTCCGTAACTTGGTGAATTATCCGAAACATTTCAAAACATCTGCAAAATAAATGCAAAGAGTAAAATATGGAAACAGAATTCTGTGAATTCAATGGAAAAAAAATTGTTACTAGTCAAGGATAATGTTACAGAACTAACCAGTAAGTGGTGCATTTTCTGCCATGCAAAACATATTCTCCAATTGTGTGGCACGTCTTTCCAAATGTAATACTGACACGGACAATGTAGCTCGAAAAACAAATAGCAATAACCGAGCTTGCTTTTCATGTGGGCATAAATGTTATTATTCATATGCAGAAGGAATTGAATATATATGTAGAAAATGCTCAGTCACAATACATGTATAATCCAGGTGAGGGAGCTTGGGACGGTGTATAAACCCCGGAATATATGACTGTACAATTATAATTATAAGTGTTTTGTATTTACTGCTGAAAATAAAGAATGAGAGCAGACTAATTAGAGCCTCCGTAACTTTACATTGTAGTTAAAAGCTTAAATTAAAACCCGCTCTATTGTGCTAACATTGCTGTGTCAAATGTTTTTCCCTTTCAATTAAAGGGACACTATAATGAATGGAGTGTGTTTGAGTGCAGTGGCTCTGTCCTTTTAACCTTGCAATGTAAAACAATGCATTGTTTTAGAAAGTACAATGTTTACGTTGCAGGGTTAAATAGATTCTATAGTGTTCTTCCTGACAGCCACTAGAGGCTCTTCTGCTGCACAGAGTAAAACTCATTCACATGACGGGGAAACTCATAGGAAAGCATTGAACACAATTCTTTCCTATAGGGAAGCTTGCATGATCGTGCGGCACTCGCCTCCTACGTACATCAGGTCCTGAATGCTACTCTAGGAGGAGCATTGGATTGGACCATCGTCGAAAGAGATAATGATGTTGCGGGAGGCAGAGAGGTGAGCCGTGCCAAGGAGCCCACGGTGCTGGAAAACTAAAATTATTTGATTCATTTTTATTACACATGAGGGGGTTCAGGGACACTATAGAACTAGGGACTATAGAGATAGGAATACAGGTTTGTATTCCTAATGCTATAGTGTTCCTTAAAAGCCAAGTCTGAACAAGTTAAAGGAGGCTTAAATCTGCAGTGGCTTAATTCTCAACAAATTCACAGTTTCCTCTTAATCATAGCAATATTAAAATTAATAAATAAATGATCAAACAGAAGGGACACACAAAGCACCAGAACACAAAACTATATGCGCTTTTCCTTTTATTTTGCATACTTTATGGTGCAAAATCCACATGTGTATTAGTATGAACAGAAAAAAATACATAGCAGTTTTAAGCATACAACTCAATGGGGACATCAGAAACAAGTTCTAAAAAAAAAAAAAAAAACAATGAGAGTGGATCATCCGATTTGCCAGCCATGCCAAAAATAAGATCTTGGCATTGGACCCATACGAGAGTACTTCAGAAATGCTCAGTGGATGATCCGCTGTAAATGATGTAATCGGGGGGCGGAGCCTGACAGAGAACTAGAGCGGACACACTTTCTCCGAGCTCCGCAATAACTTATTATATTCGCTTGTTTTAAAACTGATATTTGGCAATCAAGAAGGCTACAAACCTTACCTACTACAGAGCAATCAAAATGGGTCGGAAAAACAAGAAGCCCAAAGCCGACAAAGACTTCCCAAGCCGGGACATCGGGGAACTGTTCCGCACCGCAACAAACAACAGGCCGCGTGGGACAAGATGGCGGCCCTCGAGGAGGGTTCCTCTTATTCCTCAGAGGACTATTCCGTTGACACGGTGGAAGGTGATGCCGCCAATCTAAATTCGGGACCCATGCCAGGGAAGCTGGATGACAGGGAGCCTGTCACTGCAACTGTGCTGAAAGCGATGCTGGTGGAGCTACGCACCAATATCGCAGGAGACATGGCCCACTTTCAAGAGAATGTGGAGAATGCAATGACGAAAATTGCCCAGCTGGAGGCGGCGCACAGCACCCACGACTCCAGACTGTCTATGGTGGAGAAAAGGGTAGCAGAGCTTGAAAAGCTGCAGGCCACTACAACAGACAGACTAGACACACTTGAAGACATGCGGAGACAGTACAACCTCAAGTTCAGAGGTGTGCCGGAATCGCTGGGGGTCTTGGACTTACCTCACTTTCTACAGAGATTTCTCACGGCTCACCTGCCGCCTAAACAAGCAAAAGCGATCAATCTCGATGGTATGTTCCACATCCCAAAACCAACGGTGACACCCCCTTCTACAATGCCGGACCTTAATGTTCGCTTCCAATCTCTGCAGGACAGGGCCCTTCTCCTCGCAGCAGTAAGGGGGAAGAACCCGATACCATTTGAGGGAGCCACGATACAGATATTCCCGGACCTCACCAGGAACACACTGGCATGGTGCTGCTCTCTGCGCCCACTCCTGCAGCTCATGCGGGCAAGAGACATTACCTATCACTGGGGAATGCCGAGGTCTCTCCTATATCAGGTGCAGGGGGAATCATGCCGAATGCGCACCCTGCAAGAACTCGAGGACCACCTAAGCAGGCTGGGCTTTATTTCTCCTGACACTGCCGCTGGATCAGGACTGGCACGCATAGACCCGGCTAGAATACAAGAGTTCATACCCAGCACTGCTCGTGACCCCTCAACATCCAGACCTACAACCTGAAGCAGAAGTCTGCTTGGAAATGACAGCCTCTCACTATAGCAGGACTTACCTAATGATACCACCTAATTATTGCCTTATCATACTATTTTGTTTTTTGTCCTAAAGACCCACATATACACCCACAACAACAACGACACACAGTCACATACCGGGGAACACCCTACGCAGGTGTTTAACCAGCTCGGAGAACTGACCACACCGGTCCCAACCATTTTGGTGCTCTTTGCCATGCATGACATGTAAGCATACAAACCCTCCCCCCCCCCCTCTCTGGTATCACCCTAGAGGGTTGATAGCGTACCCCAATCCTGCCTCTACAGAGGAGAGAGGGAGACCCCATAAGCGTTGGCTCTACATTAACAGCTCTCACTACAGTTCACTACAGGGATACCTCTCAGACACTTGCTTTCCCTTATAACAATTTTTTTTTTCTGTTTACTCTCTCTTATGCACTGAGCTATACATGATTGTCTTTAACTTAAGTCTAGTACAGATAATAATGTTAATAGCCAATACGAGAGTTTCACCTGGCATGACCAGTTATCACCTAATTTTCTTGTTCACCTTGTACCGCAATATGCCATCATACACATGCTCATCCTGACAACTTAATACAAAATCTGTGCAATGTCTTTAATGCCATAATGTTGATTTCATGTGTACATAGTTTGGTTTGCTCCTGCTGTTGTGGTAAGGCAAACCCATTTGTTAATAACATGCACAAATAAAATAAAGAATTTATTAAATACCACCATTTGAAATAAATGATGTAATCTGTGACACAAATGGTGACCCTGGCAAGCTTTCTTGATGCCCTGCCACCCAGTGTTCCTCCTTTATACCTCCAATTTTAAAAGGTATACTGAAGTATCCTATAAAGAGAGTTATCCTCCTCACCAAGACCTCTATATTTGTTTTGCAGATTTATTATTATCTTTAGGGTATTGTACTTTATGGATACTTCTCCAAGACAATTAAAATACTGAACTAGGGCCGTGAAACACCTAACCAATAAATTGACATTCAGTAATGCACTCACTCTTCTAGAGTCCGTTTCTGGCCTTTGTCAATCATAGTCATGCCATTCTGGATCTGCAGGTGTGGTTTTTTGGACACCAGCTTTTTCATGGTTGTAGAACTTATGGATCCATTAAGATGAGCGTGGAGTTCCTACAACAAATCATAATGTAAGAACATGCAATTATATTACTATCATAATCAACTATTATCACACTTTCTTTATAATTTTGATGAAGGATCCTAAAAAACTGACTTGTGGCTCCGAACTCCCCCTTTCATTTGCTCTTCCCAAACAAAGAAAAAAGAAAAGTAAAAGTAAAATAAAATCACTCAGCTACCGAACAGTTATCAACAAACAACACATGTCGGATATATCCGATAAACCTGCTCTGTAGGCATTTTACGAATAAATGTCACAAAGAGGAATCATATAGCTTGTGATCAACTTGAAAGCGATAATCCACATTGAAGCCTTCATGCATCCAAAAGTTGAAATTTAGCATGGGGTGGCAACCATCTTGTTTGCATGAACGCAGGCAGCAGGGTTTGGTCGTCGAGTTCATGGAACTTTTTTCGGATACTGAAACTCCCGAACACCTCTGGACTTCCATGATTGCCTGCATTCGGTTCGACAACACTTAGAAAGACACTGTTCGGTGGATACGTTTCCACGAACAAGGGAAACAAGCTCCAAGGTAAGACTATTGACTATGTTCAGTAGTTTGTTCGTTTTTAAACTACCGAACTAGACCGACCGCAATCCCCGATTCTTTTGAACTGTTTTGGGCATGGGACCATGCGTGCGGTCTGTCAAACAAATGACTTCAAGGAAATTCCTGAACCCCTGAACTGATCTGGGTGATTTTTGGATATGTTGGCGGTTGTGCCCCTTGCATGGTGACATGCATACAAGGCCAGTTATGGCTGCCATTAAAGGATTCCAGCTTGTACTCAAAGAACTATGTGCTGTCTGGTTACTGGGAGGGGAAAGGGCTACTCTTTAATCATTGTTCCAGTGTGGAGAGTTCAACAGGGAAAGTCCTTGTAGGGACTAGAGCTCCCAGAACTGAGTGTCATCCAGTGCCTGGGGGTGTCTAGAGTGAATTCCCCATTTGGGTCCAAGAGAGAGCTGTTCCAGTGCCCCAGTCAAGCCACGGCGATTGTGGGCAGAAGTGCTGCGGTTTGTCCTCCAACTAGGAAGCAATCCTTGGCGGAGGTACCCAGCCGGGGGACAGGGAGCTCAGTTACACAGACCTATCTCTGTTTCCAGTGTACCTACACTTTTATTTTGTTTAGAATTGATGTACTTGAAAAAAATGTGGGGGTTGGTTTTGCAATCTTTGGCTATCAATTTCTCATTTTCTAGTTTAGCCACTTTAATTGCCTTTTTGCAAGCATTATTGGCTTCCTTATATCTTATATAGGATGCCTCTGATTTGTCCGATTTAAGCACCCTTTTCTTATTTTTAATCTATTGTTTTAGTTCTCTACTAAGCTACATTGGTTTCAATTTGTTTCTTTTTTATTTATTACCCAATGGTACATACTGAGAAATGTACCTTTCTAATATTTGTTTGAAGAGTTTGCGGTTTGTTTTTTGCTGTAGTGGTTATGAAGTCAGACTATTTTAGAACTGTCGGACATCTTACCTGGCACCTGCCAGGAACCCACATGTGCCTATCTGCTTCATGGATTGCCCAGCAGTACAATCCAGTTAGCTTTACTTAGCTAATGAGGGCAATGCAGAGTCACAATTATTTGTGGAGAGTGTCAGCTGAGCATGGATGTGTGTTGGTCAAGCATAGGAGAATAGACAAATCCAACTTATGCTGGGGCGCCCAGCAGCTGGCAAATTCTACTGGCAGGGCACCTGACACCATAATCAGTACAGAAGGCTTTAGTGGTTATGCGGTTTGGAGAGATTATTGAAGCAGAATTTGTTACTTGTCTGTAAATTACACCACTGGGTAAATAATTGAAAATCACCTATAACCTGCCCTAACTTTTTTTTTTTTTTTTTTTTTCTTTTTTTTTTATCGGATGCGCCACTTTAATAAATGTAGAAAAATGTTTACATTTTCCAAACCTTTAAAAACTGATACCAACCAACACAAAGTCTTAAAAAATTGCATTTAACAATAAATTACAGTAACAATTTCACCAGGGATGCGCAATTCCTATCGCCCGGAACTGCATAACAGGTAGTTCTTTTTTCTTTTAGCCCTGCTTCGGGCTAGCAGCAGAGTGACTAGTTGGGTCCTCAGTCCATTATGCCCAGGGAGAAGGCCAGCACAGTCTGCAACTCTGCCGGGTGTGAGCTGCAGGCTGTGCTGTATCTCGCGAACTCTGGCCAATCAGAGTGTTGTCGTGGCTTACCATGGCATCGCTCTGATTTCAGGATATCGCGAGTTACAGCACAGTCTGCACCTCACACCCGACGGAGCTGCAATCCCTATCCCACACCCAGTGGCATACATACCGCAGTCACAGGGGTCGCAGCTGCGACCGGGCCCGTCACTCCAGGTGGCCCGACCGCCCTGCGGACCCCTGCGACCGCCGCCATGTGTTGCGGCCCTGGCTGGCCACACATTCCCGAGTCAGCGCTGCGGTGCTTTAACAGCGCGACCAGGCCCCCTGTGATGACATCACAGCTGGGAGGAATTAACTGCCCATCACTTCCTCCCAGCTATAAGCGGGGGACGGTGCGGGAGTCAGAGTGGGAACTCTGACTCCTACCAGCCTGAGCAACCACTGGATCCCAGGGAAAGTCATCCTCCTGCACCTAAAAGGTAGGAAACAGGAGGTTGACAAACAGAGTGAGTGTGTGTGTGTGTGTGTGTGTGTGTGTGTGTGTGTGTGTGTGTGTGTGTGTGTGTGTGTGTGTGTGTGTGTGTGTGTGTGTGTGTGTGTGTGTGTGTGTGTGTGTGTGTGTGTGTGTGTGTGTGTGTGTGTGTGTGTGTGTGTGTGTCAGGGGGGAGCAGGGGGGGGCCATGGATCAGTTTCGCACCGGGGCCCCATGAATTGTGTGTACGCCACTGCCCACACCATATTCCCCCCCACACACACAAACACACATTACATCTCTATACTGCACCACACCATGTTCCCTACACAGACACACACACTAAATCTCTATACTGCACCACACCGTGTTCCCTACACAGACACACACACACACTACATCCCTTTCCCACACCTCACTATATTCCATACACACACTACATAACCTACACACTACATCCTTATCCCACCTCACCCTATGTTCCTTACACACACACACACACACACACACACACACACACACACTGCATAACCTACAAACTACATAGCTATTTATTAAAGCTCTTTATAAAAGGGGAGCTCTAGGCACCAGAGCCACTACAGTTTAATGTAGAGGTTCTGAAACAAAGAGATTGACCCTGTAGGTTCAGCATTGTAAGCACTGCCTTTTCTTTAACCAAGCATGTCAATGGATATAAACGGCCTCATGAGGTTGTCTCAGTTAATTCTAGTTCTATTTTTTGATAAAGTAAGCTACAATTCTCATTTGGAAATGATTCTGTTTAAGTTCACCAGCTACTTGCATTTGTTAAAGGACCACTATAGGCACCCAAACCACTTCAGCTTAATGATGTGCTCTGGGTGCCAGGTCCATCTTGGGTTAACCCTGCCTGCTGTAAACATAGCAGTTTCAGAGAAACTGCTATGTTTACATATGGGTTAATCCAGCCTCTAGTGGCTGTCTCATTGACAGCCGCTAGTCGCGCTTCCGCACTTCTCACTGTGATTTTCACAGTGAGAAGACGCCAGCGTCCATAGGAAAGCATTGAGAATGCTTTCCTATGGGCTGTCTGAATGCGCATGCAGCTCTTGCAGCGCATGCGCAATCAGCCGATGACGTCGGAAGGAGGAGGAGAGTCCCCAGCGCCGAGGAAGCCCGGTGCTGGAGAAAGGTAAGATTTTAACCCCTTCCTCCCACTTCAGCCCAGAGGGAGGGAGGCCATGAGGGTGGGGAGACCTATTAACACTATAATGCCAGGAAAACTAGTGTTTTCCTGGCACTATAGTGGTGCTTTAATTGCATTATTCGGTCTGTCCCCTAAATTACCATCAATAAATACCTTATTTAAAACACGTTTTTGATTAAAAAAAACAACAAAAAAAACGATTGTCACGGATGACAAGTAGATTGGGCAAACGCTTAAGTCCCTGGACAAATATTTTTATTATTTCAACACCCCTGTTCACTAATGTCTAATTAACACCTCAAGTGCAGCAGTTGTGGCCCTGGAAAACTATATATAAAAAAAAAATAAGAGAGAGCTGTATATAGAGGGGATCGCAGAGCCGACAGTTATTATGAGAGCTGTATATAGAGGGGATCGCAGAGCCGACAGTTATTATGAGAGCTGGATATGGAGGGGATCACAGAGCCGACAGTTATTATGAGAGCTGTATATAGAGGGGATCGCAGAGCCGACAGTTATTATGAGAGCTGGATATGGAGGGGATCGCAGAGCCGACAGTTATTATGAGAGCTGTATATGGAGGGGATCACAGAGCCGGTTTCTGCTGACAGTTATTAAGAGAGCTGTATATGGAGCGGATCACAGAGCTAATATAATATTTATAGGGTTATTCTTCAGAATGAGAATTTCTGGGAATTCAAAGTGAATTTAAATTTTAGACCAAAATAGCCGAATTGGAAAGAAATCTCCTAGTCAACTGTTTTCAGCTCGGCTATTTTGGTCTTAAATGAGGGGTGGGCACTGGGACCGTGTGATCTGTGCATGCTGTGAGTGGGGCTGGCCTGGAGCCTGTCAGTCATTTTGGGGTGTTGATGCCAGACTGATATGCCCGTTCAGTGGACGATCTAGTCCCCTTTCTGGGTAGGCCCATCCATTATGGGTAACGCCAACCCGGGGCCCAATGTTGGGTAATATGCATTTTAAGGAAAAGTGAACACATGAGCCATTTCCTTATTGACGCTCTCTATTTTTACAGTGAATGCAACAAACTTGTAAATAAAATAATAATAATATCTATATTACAGGAAGGAATATGGTGCAAAAAAAAAAAAGAAAGAAAAATAGAAATAGTCGCAAATGTCATGAGAACTGGAAAAATTACATCCAACAAAAAAAACCTAATATTTCTGGTTTTCAATTTCCCCCACACTTTGTCCAGAGACAGGAAGGTGAAAACCTTATACTGGTTACTGACAGGGAGCCAAAATGGAGGTTACTCAGCTCCAGTATAGACCTAAATACAATGATGTGAATTTCATATATTTGATATATAGTAAAAAAATAAAAAATAAAAAAAAAAAATCATGGAAAGCTATGGTTGCCTTTATAAGGCATATTTTCTTATCACTGCCACAGGAACAAGCAATAAAACTGCTTGTATTTCAAGTAAAGAAATGGCATTTAAATGGTTACTTCAACCAAAAAACAGTGTTTAAGAAAAACCAACAACAAACAAAGACTGGTTTTGGTTAAAGTAACCATTCCTTATCCTGCTCCCAAACAAATCTCTATTCCAGCACCAGGGCCAAGTTTGTCCCTCAGCCTGACATCACTCCCCCAGGCTGCTAGGTGAGAGATGTTGGGGAGTACGTGGACAGCACGGGGAAAGAAGTAAACAGAGGCAGCTATTAGATGACTGTCACCAACAAGCTGACACCAATATGCTTAGAAATAACATTGCCCCAGGCTGGCTAAAGACCTTCACCCCTATGACGCAACCAAAGGTGGAGTTAGACCTCCGGCAGCAAAGAGGTTAAAGTCTGTATGTGCAGCGTTTCAAAGGAAAATGCTGCACATTCCGACTTCAAGCACCATGACCACTTAAAAGCACGGATGAGAAATGCACCCAAAAAACAAAAAAAGTGCCAGAGGTAAATATTCAGTTTTCCAAATGAATCCTAAAATTTCTAGAATTAAAAGGTTGCATATCTGGATAGTGATTTGCACTCTGAACCGTGAGAGATCTCTGCCTGTTTTTCAAAAAGGTAGCTGGAGTATTTCTCCAGATTTTCACCCAGACTTTGTTTCCTCTTCTGGGCTTATGAAATAGATGCAGGATTTTACAGCTTTGTACAAATGTTCCAGTAGTATGTCTAGTTTATCAAACATTGGTAAAAGTGAGAGGGGTGACCCTGAGAAAGAAGTAATGGTTTGTTTTTTGCACGATCAATTTGTCAGTAAAAACATGGAGTCAAGTTTCAACCAGACAATCCCTTTAATGAGGCGTTATTGTGTACACAAGGACATAGAGATCTGCATTCTGGTTACCATTTTTACTTTAGTTACTCTTTTTTTAGCATTTTCTTCAAACATGCACATTTGCAATAAATAAAACATTGTCAAGAGACAAGTTCTATGAAACTGAGTTGATAAGAGACATCTATTGGATATGATTCAGAAAGAAAGCAAGACAATACGCGGAGTAAAGTCTAATTCTACATTTTACATAACATACGCCTGGAGTAAAATGTTAGATATTTACGTCACTAAGCAAAAAAAAAAAAAAAAAAAAAAAAAAAAAAAAAAAAAGGTTCGATAAACAGAAAGCTCCACCAGGATGAGCAGATGGACTGTATGAACTTCAAAATAATACCAAGGGGTATGTTGAAATTACATTAATGGGCATGTGCGATGTGAAAAAGGGATAAGAGGACTAGAGTTCCATTTCACACAATAATGTTTTGTGTTTGTGTAAATAACAGAGGAGGCCTGAATGAGACACTCTTCTGCTGATTGCAGCATTTGGCCGCGCATATGTATCTCTAATCCCTTGCTTCTCTACAAAAATGATCTGATTGGAGCAGATTGCAAAAGATATCAGCAGGCATGCTCACGTCTTCAAAGGCGGAGTGGGCAAGTGCAGCAGAAGAACCCCCAGGGCTAGAGACATGGTGAGTACTGTAATGTAAGTTAATTTCTTTAATACCAAAAGGGGGGTGGATGGATGGGAATCACACACACACCAGCAAATATTTACATGACTATGTTCCCTGTAAGCCACTGTCAGTTCAATTCATTTCTGCATATAAAAATGTATTATTATGGTCTCAATTTATGTATTTGGTTAAGCATTTGAAATTATTTAATATTGTTTGTAAAGACTTTTAACGTAAATATTTTGAAAAAAAATATTTTAAAAGTTTATCAAAAACCATTTAATGGTTTAAAAAGCAATTCCAAGAATATTAAATCAAGGCCTACCATAGGAAAACCAATTACAAATTTCTTAAAAATGTAGGGGGTGTGTAAACCACCCCCTCTCCCCCCACCGATCATTTGTGGATCAATAGGAGTATGCAAATTAAGTTCAAACAATTGGTTTTAACCTTTGTATTTCAGACTTTATTGTGCTTTTATGGAAATGGACACCTTTTCCACAAAGTATAATTTAATGCAAGTGTAAGATATATAAATATGACATATAGAGTTTTTGTTGTTTCTTCTGACAGCATAATTCTATGTGCGACTTCACCTTTAAAATGAGCCATGATGGTGCCACTCATTTCCATGACAGTTAAATAACGTGGATTTCTATATATAATTTGTAGAAGCTCTCACAAACAAATATTTGTTAAATATAGGGGAAACATTTATAGAATTTTTTAAATCCTGGCAAGAGATGTTCATTGCTACTGCTTGTCTCCAGTTCCAGGTGCGTAGCCCCAAGGTAAATACAACGTCCACATTTACCAACTTCTGTTAAGTGGAAGGAAACCAATAAGCCGTCTCCATCCCATCCGAGCATGCTCAGTGAATTTAGGTAGGTGTTGTAGTATTGAGCCTATAAGGTCTACCTTTGCTGAAGAGTAAAGAATCCCAAAAAGATCCAAGGTGCCACAGCTAAATATTCTGTTTTTCAAAGGAATGCTAATTTTCTGTGATTAATTGATTAAAAAGGTTGCATATCTGGTTAGTGATCTACACTGTCTTTTTTAAAAAAAAAATAAAAAAAAAGGTAGCCAGAGTATTTTGTACCCTTTCACCAGAATCCAGACTTGGCTTCTTCTTCTGGGCTTATGAAATTGGTGTAGAAATTGACAACTTCATAAAAAAGAAGTTTTCAAGAAGCCTGTCTAGCTTTGCAAACATCGGTAAAGCCGAGAAGGGTGCCCCTGTCTGCCAGCAGAAGTGTTTACAGAGAGTTGGGACACTCTCAAGAGGGTCCAAGATAAAACCAAAGTGAGGTGGTTCCCACTGAATCAAGTCACGCAGATATATTTCAGAAGTAAATTCTCTATTTGCCATGCAGAGCTAGAACCCAAGATGGTCCCCATTTAAAAAAAGACAATGGTGTATGTGAATGAATCACTCCAGGAACCTGAGGATTTTGGCATGATTCCACAAAATATGGTTGTCAAGTGATTTGCCACTTGGTGGCTTCTACGTAGAGGTGCAAGCAGAAATTATTAATTTGTTTCAACAGAGATACAACTGCGGTGTACATGTGCCCTGTTTCCGACATGACATTTTATGAGCAGTAAAGGAGTACATGCAGTTATTAAAGAAAAATAATGCTGTGTTTACAAGTATATGCTCTGTAAACCCTCAACAGAAATAAAAAAGAAGCCATGGATTGGGTGACTGATCTCATCTGGTGGTGGCTGTAGACATCCCTGCAATAGAAATTACTTTTGAAAAATGAATTTATGTATAGAATGCAGCAAAAGAAAAAGTAGCTGATGAATATATGACCTGGCTTGTCCCTTTTAACCTAAATGCATGCTGTTCTGACGCTTTTCTAGATCATGACCTTGTTTGTTGTAAAGCACGTTCTGTGTGTTTACAGATAAGAAGATAACATATCATATCAGCTGTCACTCACTGACCTTATGGTGTATTGCATGGGTATCTTCCTAGCCAATGGGACTGCTCTGTTAACTTGTCACGCAATGCAACCCAAAAAACATGTTTTCTCCCTAAATTTTACATTTTCATTTTAAATTCACCACAATTCAATGCCCTATGGGAATCTTAGAATGCCCAATTCTATATCAGGATCTCAACTTTCAAGATCAATAAAGTAGAACTTATTTAAGAAGTGATTTGACCATCATTATATGCAATTTTTCTTATTAATATCTCTCCAGATCATGCCCATTCAACGATAAGCCACTTTTTGGCACATATTCTTGTCCCTGGGAAAAAAAAAAAAAAAAAGTTACCTAGCCTTTTCAGATGCCCAGCCATCATTTTTTAAATTTTATTATTAAGGTAGAAGAGAACATTTTAAAATTCTATTTGGTGTTAATCACAATAAAAAACAGGTTGTTATTTTGGGGATCCATAGAATGCAGTCTTGAATCATTGAGTGAGAGAGTGGGGGTAAAAAAGTTCACTGTAATTCAGTTTTTAGGCAATAAACACCACTACCTGATTCTCCACACCATCTCTCCAAGTATGAATTCATTGAGACGGCTGCAAATAGCAGCCGTTGCTGTAGTATTCTAATTCATCATAATCCCTATAGTGGGCTGTAGTGGCTATGGTGTCAGAAGACCCCTGGCGCCACAAACCCGCTATTAAAAGGTAAAAACCTTTATTCACAGATACTGATAATGTGGAAGTTCCCCTTCTGCACTTGACATGTCAGAGTAGTCTCTATTTAGATGGAATTAATGGGGAGAGAATCTTAGTTGACACTTCCCAGCCAATGAATCTTAGTTGACACTTCCCAGCCCAGACAGAATTGATATCACTAGAGATATCTGTAAAGAGGGGCGAGGATGTAGGCGCCCCGGTAAACACTAATTTTTTTTTTTTTTTTTTAATGCAATATTGTATGTATGATATATACATACATTTATAAAGAGCATTATGTGGAGTTAATGCCAATGTAAACCCAACCTTTTTCACATAAAGAAAATATAAGCGCAATTAAAGTCTAACAGAATTATAATCACATTACAATTATATCTACCATTTTCAGCAATTCTATGTTCATTCATATTTCCTGTTCAAAGAATATCGAGAGAGACAGAAATATGCATATACCTCTTCAAGTAAACTTTAACAGGCCATGGTTATCACATCAAATGCCAGTGTATCAACCAAATACTGGACATGTTATCAATGCAAATCTTTAATATACATTTTGTATTACCAGGCAATAAGTGTAAATCTAGCACATATAACTGAACCATCACCTCAATCTCTAAACATTACTTCCATATTGAGAAAAAGATAATTGTAAAACAACAGGTGCATATGTACAGATTAAACTACACATATCTACCATTAACCATAACAACCAGATCTAGGTTTATTTACTGTACAGTCTCTGCAAACCACAGCTGACAACATGCACAGAATAAAAAAAAAAACAACACATACTACAGCACTTCAAGGCAGTGCTTGCTAACCATTTTACTTTTGAGTTGTCATGGACCACGTTTCCCATGAGGCTGAGCCAGCCTGCATTCTGCCTGAGAGTCATGGGACTTGTGATCCACAGCAGCAGTATTAAATCTGAGCCCTGGCTGCTTTAAGACCATGCCATTGCTAAGCCCATAAAATAAATGTCTCACCACTTTGGGAAGATCTATGTAAAACTGCTCCTGCAGCTGCTCATGCTGTCCTTCTGCCATGGTGCTCTCCAGTCCCCACTACTGAGCAACTACACATATACACAACTATATCTTCCTTAAAGGGATCTTGCTCGTGACGTCACTCACTGCTGATTGGCTGCTGATACACTTCCTTCTTACAGGCTGCACACAGCATGCACTCTGATAAAGGGCAACGTGCTTCAGTCCTGGCAATGTAAATCCCACAGGATTAGCAGATTTAACCTGTATACATCCCCTGTGCTCCTCTTAGAGAGTAGGTGTGCAGAGCCATTATTGCTGCCTGAATCTAGCAGGGATTGTGGGGGTGGGGGGGGCTAGGTTGGTGCACCCATAACATGCTTTACATTTCTTAATCTGAAGTAATTTGGATACAAAAATGAAATGTAACATGTAGACAGTAGGTGTGGTGAGTAGTAAAGAAAATGACAGGTATTTTGTTGGTGTATATAATTATTATTATTATTATTATTTATAAAGCGCCAACAAATTCCGCAGCGCTGTACAATGGTTAAATATTTTCACATGCCCTCTGAACGCAGCTGCTGAAAATAAAAAAAAACATTTTGTGTTTCTGATTGCTGTAAATTCAGAAAAAAAAATATATTTTTAAAGGGACATACTAAAAAGTATGATAAGTTTAAATAACAAAAAAAAAAAGGAATGATGTATTGAATTCAATGAAACATAGCAATCACTGTGGGTATTTCTTAAAAGCAGGCTCTGAGATTCTGATTAAAGGGTTACTCCAAGAACCATGACGACTTCAGCTATTTGATGTGACCATGGTGGTCCGTGTCTGTATGTGCAGTGTTTCTGCATGACACACTGCACATACTGAGATGTTTGTATCTAGTTGCACTCCTAGCACACGTGACGCCGGTAGCACAGAACTGTCAATGTCAACCCACTCTCAGGGTCCCCCTCCCGCCCGGCTCTGGGGAGAGGAAAGGGATAAAAACTTACCTTTTTCCAGCGCTGGACGGGGAGCTCTCCTCCTCCGATCCTCCTCCGTTCCTCCCATTCGGCTGAATGCACACGCGCGGCTGTGATTTTCACAGTGAGAATCACGCAAGCGCCTCTAGCGGCTGTCAATGAGACAGCCGCTAGAGGAATTGGAGGAAGGATTAACCCATTTTTAAACATAGCAGTTTCTCTGAAACTGCTATGTTTATAAAAAAAATGGGTTAATCCTAGCTGGACCTGGCACCCAGACCACTTCATTAAGCTGAAGTGGTCTGGGTGCCTAGAGTGGTCCTTTAATGGGGCTCCAGCTGTGGGACTGAGCAGCCCCTCTCAGGGATGGGGATCTGCGCTGTGGTGCTGGTGGTTCATGAGGGGGTTCAGTATGGGGACATTGACTCGCTGAGCTTCGTGGGCCCATTGCTCTCGCAGGGAGTAGTGCACCATGCGGGGAACCCTTGGAAGGAGTACATACCCATTAACAGTGCTCCCGCCCCCCTCCATGTAGAGCAAAAACAAGAGAAAAATTTACGTGGAAAATGGCAGGAGAAAAGGGGAAGGGGTTCAGCGGGGGATGAAGCCCCAGGCTCATGTACATTAAAGTATGGCAAAATGGTCTTGCCTATCTCTCAGTCATCTTGAGGTTCAACACTGCAGGAGAAAGACAGTAAACATCATGGCATAGGGCTGCAGGGGTCGCGGGAGGTAGGTAAGGCAGTTTCAAAGGGTAATTAAACGGCAACTGAGGCTCTTAGTAGCTGAAATGTTGACTGTAGGTGCGGAACTCTTAATAATCTGCGTCAATCTCTTACCCATTCTAAGAGTATTTTGATACAAATATAAACACTGAACAAAATTATAAACGCAACACTTTTGTTTTTGCCCCCATTTTTCATGAGCTGAACTCAAAGATCTAAGAATTTTTCTATGTACACAAAAGGCCTATTTCTCTTAACCCCTTAAGGACACAGCTTCAGAAGCTTGACTTACGCTTAATGACACAAGCAATTTTTGCATTTTCTTGCTGTTTGCGTTCAACTGCAATTTGCATCTCTCTCATTTATTGCACCGACACATATTATATACTGTTTTTTAAAGGACAGAAAGGGCTTTAATTTGATATAACATATATATATATATAAATGCTTACTTATTATAAAACAAATACAGAAAAATGCAAAAAAAATGAAAAATATTTTTTTTTTTTTACAGTTTTTGCAATAATAATATGTGCATAATTAGTGCAGGTTAAGGAAAGTAATTAAAAATAAATTTATTTATTTGTTCTGATTTACAGAATATATAATGTGTCTGGGATTTTAAGTTTTTTTTGGTAGTTACAGGTCACAAAGCACAAGGAGTAAAATAGACTTTTAATGTGGAGCGATTTTAGAATTTGGTATGTTTGTCTTGTAAGCTTAATAGCCATAAAAGAAAACAAAATTGCCACACAAAAGTATATATTTATATAAAGTAGACATCACGGGCTATTTACCTTAGGTTGTTTTGACACTTTCTACGTAGCCATTTCACCGCCAACCTCTGCTAAATATTGGAGTAAAATTGTGTTCTTTTTGGTTTTTGGCACACAAACTTATAACAGAGAAATTCTCGTGTATATTTTGTAAAGTTGGTGTGTGCTATTCCTGTACAAAGTTTTATTTTGTGTTCAGTTACATCTGCTGAGTAAAATGACACCCCCATTGTATGTCTTTTGCACTATTTCGTGAAGTTACAGTGCCATACAGGATACCTGTCCTTTTCAGTATTCACAGTAGAATTTTGAGAGATGAATTTAATGAGCCTTAGCTTCCATTTGGGGTATTATAACAGTTTGACTGTTCAAAAAACCCCCACAAAGGCCTACCATTTGTAAAAGTAGACACTCCAGGGTATCTTATAAGGTGCATATTGTGCCTTAACATGCCCCCATTTTTTCACCAATATATGCCAAAGTATGTGGTAAAAAATAATTTTGTGCATTTTTTACATACGGATTGCATTTTTGCTGGGCGTTTTGTATATTTCATATGTGCCACTAAGTTCAAACCCCCAAATTATGCTCAGCTAAGTCTTCTGAGTAAAATGACACCCCATATGAATGTCTTTGGCACTATTTCGTGAAGTTACAGTGCCATACAGGATACCTGTCCTTTTCAGTATTCACAGTAGAATTTTGAGAGATGGATTTAATGAGCCTTAGCTTCCATTTGGGGTATTATAACAGTTTGACTGTTCAAAAAAACCCCACAAAGGCCTACCATTTGTAAAAGTAGACACTCCAGGGTATCTCATAAGGTGCATATTGTGCCTTAACATACCCCCATTTTTTCACCAATATATGCCAAAGTATGTGGTAAAAAATTATTTTGTGCATTTTTTACATACGGATTGCATTTTTGCTGGGCGTTTTGTATATTTCATATGTGCCACTAAGTTCAAACCTCCCAAATTATACTCAGCTAAGTCTTTTGAGTAAAAATACACCCCCAATGAATGTCTTTGGCACTATTTTGTGAAGCTACAGTGCCATATAGGAGACCAAGCCATATCCGTTTTTACCAAACTTTGAATTTTGACGCTGGGCCTATGTGCAATTTCCAAGCATCTTCGCAGGTTTTAAATTCAAACTACCCCACAAAGGCCTACCATTTCTTAAAGTAGACACCCCAGGGTGTTTCAAAAGGTATAGTTTGAACCTTAGCGTGGGATCATTTTTCCGCTAGCTTGTACCAGATGTAGTGGTAATAAGCGTTTTTTCTGCCTTTTTGACATACAAAGTGAGTTTGCACAGTATATTTTGCAAACCTTATGTGTGCTACGACTGTATAATACTTCATATGTTGCTCAGCTATGTCGGCTGAGTACAGCAATACCCCCGTATGTACCTTTGCCAGGTATGTGTGGACATCGGAGGGGCACATTTGGGACACAGCCATTCCAGTTTTTTTCAAACTTTGAATTTTTATGCTGTGCCTATGTCCCATTTTAGAGTATTTTACCAGGCTATATAATCCAAATTCCCCATAAAGCCATACCATTTCTTAAAGAAGACATCCCAGGGTATTTCAAAAGGCATATTTTGAACCTTAGCGTGGGATCATTTTTCCGCTAGCTTGTACCAAGTGTAGTGGTAATAAGCATTTTTTCTGCCTTTTTGACATACAAAGTGAGTTTGCGCAGCATATTTTGCAAACCTTATGTGTGCTACGACTGTATAATACTTCATATGTTGCTCAGCTATGTCGGCTGAGTACAGCAATACCCCCGTATGTACCTTTGCCAGGTATGTGTGGACATCGGAGGGGCACATTTGGGACACAGCCATTCCAGTTTTTTTCAAACTTTGAATTTTTATGCTGTGCCTATGTCCCATTTTAGAGTATTTTACCAGGCTATATAATCCAAATTCCCCATAAAGCCATACCATTTCTTAAAGAAGACATCCCAGGGTATTTCAAAAGGCATATTTTGAACCTTAGCATGGGATCATTTTTCCGCTAGCTTGTACCAAGTGTAGTGGTAATAAGCATTTTTTCTGCCTTTTTGACATACAAAGTGAGTTTGCACAGTATATTTTGCAAACCTTATGTGTGCTACGACTGTATAATACTTCATATGTTGCTCAGCTATGTCGGCTGAGTACAGCAATACCCCCGTATGTACCTTTGCCAGGTATGTGTGGACATCGGAGGGGCACATTTGGGACACAGCCATTCCAGTTTTTTTCAAACTTTGAATTTTTATGCTGTGCCTATGTCCCATTTTAGAGTATTTTACCAGGCTATATAATCCAAATTCCCCATAAAGCCATACCATTTCTTAAAGAAGACATCCCAGGGTATTTCAAAAGGCATATTTTGAACCTTAGCGTGGGATCATTTTTCCGCTAGCTTGTACCAAGTGTAGTGGTAATAAGCATTTTTTCTGCCTTTTTGACATACAAAGTGAGTTTGCGCAGCATATTTTGCAAACCTTATGTGTGCTATGACTGTATAATACTTCATATGTTGCTCAGCTATGTCGGCTGAGTACAGCAATACCCCCGTATGTACCTTTGCCAGGTATATGTGGATGTTGAAGGGGCGCATTTGAGACGCAGCCATTCAGTTTTTTTCTAACTTTGAAGTTTTACGCTGTGTCCATGTTCCAATTTGGAATAGTTTAGACGGTTGGTTATTGAAACTTCCCCACAAAAACATACTATTTATTAAAGAATACACCCTGGGGTAATTCAAAAGGCATATTTTGAACCTTGGCGTGGGATAATTTTTTCTGTAGTTTGTTCCAGGTGTAATGGTAATGAGCATTTTTAAAATGTATTTTTTTACTTTTGATAACTTTTTTACTTTTAAAAACTAGTTTTTAAACTTTTGTTTTGCTTATAAATTTTTTTTAAACTTTCCTAAACTTTCTTAAAACTTTTTTACAGATTTAACATTTTTCTAAGCTTTTTTTTTTACCATTAACCCCTAACTAGCAGTACGCAGCACTAACAGTAAATTCCCCATTTTCCCATAACTCCCACCCACCCCAGCTAGCAAAATATATAGTTATAAAATATTTAAATTAATTAATTAAATAAATTGAACCCCTGAGGGTTAAAAAATAAATAAAAGTTAATCCTCAGGGGTTAAAAAAAATTAGATCACAGTATAATACTGTGATCTCTATTTGATCGCTGTAGGCAGTGATCGACTGGCAGGGAAGGGGTTAATTTTTATTTGGACTAGGTAAAGTGTGTTTTTTTTGTTTTTTTTACTTAAATGTTATTAAAACATTTTTTTAAGCTTAATTTTTAACTTTTTAAAGTTTCTTTTAAAACTTTTTTTAACGTTAACCCCTAGTTAGCCTAACGCCAAATCCCCCAATTCCCCACTAACTTCCACCTACCCCAGCTAGCTAAATATATAATTAAAAAATAATTTAATTAATTAATTTAATTAATTTACCCCTGAGGGTTAAAAAAAAAAGAATTAACCCTCAGGGGTTAAAAAAAAAATCAGATCATAGTAAAATGTAATCCCTGCCAATTGATCACTGTAGTCAGTGATCAATTGGCAGGGAAGGGGTTAATTTTTTATTAAAATGGGTAAGGGGGGGGGACTTTAAATAAACTTTATTTTTTTAAACAGCAGGGGGCAGGATCAGCACTGATCCGGCTCCCTGCACTTCACACAGAACCCGGAAGTGCAGGGAGCCGGTAGGTGAGTATACAGAGCACATGTGCTCGCTCTGACTTGCGGTCAGAGCGAGCACATGTGCTGGGCAGCTGACCGGGTGCTCCCGGTATGCCTCTAATGCAGAGGCATACCGGGAGCACCATTAACCCCGCGATCACCGCGATAGCGGCGATCCGGGGTTAATTTTACCGCGTGACGGACGAGGTCCGTCACACGTCGTTAAGGGTCTCCCCTCTGTGACGGACCTCGTCCGTCACCCGTCCTGAAGGGGTTAAATATTGTTCACAAATCTGTCTAAATCTGTGTTAGTGAGCACTTCTCCTTTGCCGAGATAATCCATCCATCTCACAGGTGTGGCATATCAAGATGCTGATTAGACAGCATGATTATTGCACAGGTGTGCCTTAGGCTGGCCACAATCAAAGGCCACTCTAGTAGGTTTTAGTGGGTTCTTGATGACATTAGCGTAGCATTGGCTAATCTCTCTTCTGGCTGAAGGAGACAGGTGTGATGTTCCTAAACTGTCTGCAACCTCAACAATCCCTTTTTGGAAGGCTGTTGGGAATCAGTGGTGACGGTTCACATCATAGTGAATTTGAACAGCCTCCCTGGTCACAGACGTCATGCCAAATTGTGCCAACACACAACTCTGCAATCCATCGGTATCAAACTGCATTTTTAGAAGTGTCTGGGCAGCGTAAATTATAGTGTTATCCAACCACTTATTGTTGATTATAATATTCTTGTGCTCTTGGGTGAGATTGAGCCATGACAGCCATTGCCCATCTTGCTTCTTATCAAGACAATGCACGTATGTCTGTTTTTCTTCTCAGGTATTTCAATAGGACCTGCTTCTTGTGACACAGGTGGTTCATCTGCTTGTGCTGGCACAATTGGCTCATCTACTTTTTGTGGCACAGTCTGTTCACCCACTTCTTCTGGCACAATTGGCTGATATTATTCTTGCCGTTGATGTAGAACTTCTTTTTTGTAGTTATCAGCAATCTGATGTAATATTTCCTTTTTTAGATTTCTGATGCTCGAAGATTTCTTTACTTTCTGTATCTTAGCATGGATAGAACATCTTCTGAGATGATTTGTTGTGTCTGATTCGAAGGTATTGGAAATACTGGCCTCTTGATTTTTTAAAGCATTACATGAGTCCTGTGTTGTAATTTCAGAGGATCACTTGTTTTCTTCTGGCACCTGCTGTGCCGTTTGCTTATCTTCATCTGAACAGATAAACTTTTTGTTCCATAAATTTCAAGCTTTTTCAAAAAAATTTTATTTATTTTTTAATTATCCTCTTTGTATTTTGGATCAGGGATTTTGCATTCTTGCGGCGCTTGTTTTCAGTAGGAGCTACCACAAAGCCATCACCTTCAATCTTTTTGTTTGCCGTAAAAACCTGTTTTAAACAAAATATAATGAACTTATGGTTAGAGAAAGATAAAAAAAAAAGAAGCTTGTGTCTCCCAATCACAGAAAGTTATGAACATTATTATGTAAGTATTCCATAGATTAGATGTGCCCGTGGCATGTAGTAGGTGTGTCTATGCCATGTTAACTAGGTTAGTGATCAAGAGATTTAATTAAATAAATGCCATAAATATGGTGCAGATTGGAGTAATTCTGGTAATGTGAAACAGATATGAGGGGCAATTGTAGGTATAATATACATTGCTAAATTGTATTTCTTTAAACTGCAACTGTTTCTTTAACTAATAACCTTTTGCCTATTTACAGTACACAACATGTTTACTCCATCTTGTCTTAGATTAATGCAATAACAATTCAAGGCTTTGCCTATGTCATCCTAACGTCTAGTCCAAATAAAGATTAAAGATGTCTCTAGGTTATGACATTAGACTTTTATTTTTTATATATGAGCTTCTTTTAACCCTAAGGTGTATGTCAACCTAACTTCTAGTCTAAATACAGATTAAAGATGTCTGGGTTATGACATTAGACTTATAAGGTGTTTTTCTTTTATTTTTATATATGAACTGTTTTTAACCCTAAAATGAATTAACCCATATATTACCAGTAGTAATTAGAAATGCTATACTATATATATATACATGCATGATCAATGCTAGGTAGAGACTTACTGACCGACTCTGGAGGTGACATACTGAGAGATTACCTGTATAATCAGGAGGGTATGTTATACTAATACTTTATATTGCAAGCATTTATTCATTTAATCTTATATACTCTGCTTTATGATATATTAATGGATTATTAAGTTTATATGTCTGTATTCATTTATATTCAATAAACTATATTAATAAGACAAAAGTTATTGCTTCTAACTCCTATTTTTATTGTATTCTCAATTATTTATGTATTTTAAATAGAGAAACTCTATACCGACTATACAATATTTTAGCTAAAATATATGTATGGTTAGCCCTGCTAAATTCTAAGTTATAAGACATTATAGCGGTAAATAGGAGTACTAGCGGTTACACAGGTCTTGCTTATTAACTACGTACTAGGCGTTCATGGTACAGATAAGAATTATATGTTTTTCCGGCTTCCTTAGCATTTTTATAAGATTATTACTCCCCCCCTCTTGTCATAATATGGCGATTTCCCCATTGACATTTTCTTTCTCCTTTATGTATCTGGTTAAAAATCTGAAATTTACTTTTAACATAACTCCTTAAATAATGAATAAAATAATATTCTGCATTTCGTACCTTCTATCTAGATTATTTTGCTGTATAATAAATAAATAAATAAATAAATATATATATATAAATATATACAGTAAGGGGAAAAAGTATTTGATCCCCTGCTGATTTTGAACATATGCCCACTGAAAAAGAAATGATCAGTCTATAATTTTAATGGTAGCTGTATTTTAACAGTGAGAGACAGAATAACAAACAAACAAAAAAAATCCAGAAAACGCATGTCAAAAAAGTTATAAATGGATTTGCATATCGAGGAGTGAAATAAGTATTTGATCCTTTCAACTTAGTACTTGGTGGCAAAACCCTTGTTGGCAATCACAGAAGTCAGATGTTTCTTGTAGTTGGCCATCAGGTTTGCACACATCTCAGGAGCAATCTCACTCCTCTTTGCAGATCCTCTCCAAGTCATTAAGGTTTCGAAGCTGACGTTTGGCAACTCGAACCTTCAGCTCCCTCCACAGATTTTCTATGGGATTAAGGTCTGGAGACTGGCTAGGCCACTCCAGTACCTTAATGTGCTTCTTCTTGAGCCACTCCTTTGTTGCCTTGTCTGTGTGTTTTGGTTCATTGTCATGCTGGAATACCCATCCACGACCCATTTTCAGTGACCTGGCTGAGGGAAGGAGGTTCTCAACCAACATTTGACGGTACATGGCCCTGTCCATCATCCCTTTGATGCGGTGCAGTTGTCCTGTCCACACACCCAAAACATAATGTTTCCACCTCCATGTTTGACGGTGAGGATGCTGTTCTTGGGGTCATAGGAAGCATTCCTGCTCCTCCAAACACGTTTGAGTTGAGTTGATGCCAAAGAGCTCGATTTTGGTCTCATCTGACCACAACAATTTCACTCAGCTCTCCTCTGAATCATTTAGATGTTCATTGGCAAACTTCAGATGGGCCTGTACATATGCTTGCTTGAGCAGGGGGACCTTGCAGCCGCTGCAGGATTTCAGTTCTTCAAGGCGTAGTGTGTTACCAATTGTTTGGTGACTGTGGTCCCAGCTGCCTTAAGATCATTAACAAGATTCTCCCATGTAGTTCTGGGCCGACTCACCATTCTTATGATCATTGAAACTCCACAAGGTGAGATCTTGCATGGAGCAGCAGATCTAGGGAGACTGACAGTTTTTTTCTGTTTCTTCCATTTGTGAATAATCACACCAACTGTTGTCACCTTCTCACCAAGCTGCTTGGCAATGGTCTTGTAGCCCATTCCTGCCTTGGGTAGGTCTACAATCTTGTCCCTGACATCCTTGGACAACTCTTTGGTCTTGGCCATGGTGGAGAGTTTGGAATCTGATTGATTGCTTTTGTGGACAGGTGTCTTTTATACAGGTAACAAGCTGAGATTAGGAGCACTACCTTTAAGAGAGTGCTCCTAGTCTCAGCTCGTTACCTGTATAAAAGACATATGGGGCCAGAAATCTTGCTGATTGATAGGGGATCAAATACTTATTTCACTCATTGACATGCAAATCAATTTATAACTTTTTTGACATGCATTTTTCTGGATTTTTTTTTTTTTTATTATTCTGTCTCTCATTGTTAAAATACACCTACACCATTAAAATTATAGACTGATCATTTCTTTGTTAGTGAGCAAACGTTCAAAATCAGCAGGGAATCAAATACTTTTTTCCCTCACTGTAAAGGTTAATCAAACGTGTTTCATATTATTTATCTAGCAATGTTCTTGTTCATTCTTCATATGTATTAATAACTGATTGGATTTGTAACACAGTGAAATAGAATTTATGAATGTTACATCATGATCCATTGTTGTTATCCTGGTATTGGATGATCAGTATATAAAGCTATATAGCACACAGTAAAACATGTGTTTGCTACTCTCGGGGTATTGGAGCATCACTGGCTATTTAGTGAAGCTCATATGTTTTGTATCTTATTTATTCTAGTAAAAACTGAATAATCAGATCAGATTATACGTATGGCCAGTAAATACTGTGTTCTAGACATGGACATCAATTATCATTTTTCAGTCCCATTTACCATTGTGTTGATACCCTGATACATTGCTCTAAACTAGTTCCCCATCTCATTTGCAATTATATTTTTCTATAATCCTGAAACATGTTCTTATTAATTGGCTGATTAAATTAGTGTTAAAATATATATCTCTACTCTATAGGATATGTAATATGATCCAACTACCTCTTGAATTTTCATGTGTCAATGTCCTCTTTTTCAGATTTAGTAAAGTGTAAAATCTCCAAATATTCTATATAACTGTACCCCTCCCCACACTCACCTAATGTCTCTGATATCCAGCTAATTAGGAATGAGATCCCTATGGTCTCCATGTTCACTTTTTATGAATCGATCTGTCTGTTGAAATAGGTCTGATCTGAAAACAATGTATATAAACAGGTTGTTTTACGTGGTGATTGTATGTAATGTAACAAACACACTGTTAAGTAGAGATGTTTCATCCTTATGTATAACAATAAAATTATTTATTTAAAAAATCCTTAATAGAGATCAATACTAATTTTAAAAATATATTACCTTTGTACTCCATAAGATTCACATCAACCAGCTCAAAAATACTTTATCTAATCCAAACTGAACTAATGTAGCTAATTAAAAGGCAAAACTCGTAGTGACTAGTATGAGGTTACTTTTAATTCCTGTTTTTGTATGGAATGATGCTGATTTCATACACACTAGAACTTGGGAGTTTATTTCAACCATTAATAGTTGGTGAAAGTGACTTACATTAAGTATTTGTTGGGAATTCAAAGCAAAATCATATTGAGTTTTATTTTTAAATGCATCACTCACGTGAAAAAAAAAACATTATTACATTTTCTGTAGATGGTGCCTATCCCCATCTAGATTATTTAAGAAGAACCTAGTAGCCTCTAGTGCAGACATAGGCAACCTTTGGCACTCCAGATGTTTTGGACTACACCTCCAGGAGTTGGGAGGGTCTGGGAGGGAGGGTCTGCTGCTGATTGGCTGGAATGTGTCTGCTGACTGTGAGGTACAGGGTCAAAGTTTACTCAATGATGACATAGGGGGTGGACCGAACAGCGCATATGTTCGCCGTCTGTGGCGAACCGTTCGGGACATCACTAATTAGAACATTTAGGTAAAACGATGGATGGATCCATAATTACATTGTCATCTGAACTATGCCTATTTAAAAAATGCTGTAATAACATTAGATAAACCTACCAAAATAGTTCTAGGTCGTTTTCTAATAGGAGTATTCCTCGTTACTGAAAAGACCCTGAAATACCATCAATAAAATAAATGTTATACGTGTTATTCAATTATAAAAGTTGTGAGTTGGCATTCAGACCACCTTTGGTGATGGTTGATATACTGAGACACCAATGGGCTATTTGGGAAGGCAAAATAAGACTGACTAGCATTGATAAATATAGCCTCCACTTGACTGTACATAATGTGTAAAACTTCAATGCTTACTCACTGTGCACAAAACATGTAATTTTTTTTTTATTGAAACCTTTACTTTTGTTATATATGTTATTTTGTAATTGTACCATACATGCATATGTCATTGGATGATTGCTTTAATTTTTATATACTTCTTTATTTGTTTTTTTTGTTTTGTTTTATGCCATTTCTATTACTATCATTGTAATTTTTTAAAATTATTCAAATTTCCAATACAAATAATTTGACAGAATTTCAAATTTAAGAACAGAATAGTTGATCTGGAAGCATAGCTGAGCTGCAGAGTCTTTCCAATTCTGCTATAAGTGCCTTAAATTTGAAATTCATTTTTAATTCGAATAATTTCTCACGTTAATAAATAACCTTGACAGTGATATCATGCCTACTATTCCAGTAATACCAAAATAGTTCTTAGCGATACTAAAATAGTCATTTGGCTATAGACTGTATCTCCTGTGTCAGTCATAGCCTAGATAAGCTGGACAAATTAAGAACTTTAATAAAATAAGTGCCATGAATATGGCGCATCCAGGGCTATTAGAGCACCTTTTGATTCAACAAAAGGTCTGATCTGAAAAACATATATATAAACAGGTTGTTTTACATGGTGATGGTCTTGAGAGTGGTACCATACACACTAGACCTGCGATGCCAAAATAGTCCTTTGGCTATAGACTGTATCTCCTGTGTCAGTCATAGCCTAGATAAGCTGGACGCATTACTCCAGGGACATCAAGATCTTCAATAAAATAAATGTTATACGTGTTATTCAATTATAAAAGATTTGAGTTGGAATTCAGACCACCATTAGTGATGGTTGATATACTGAGACAAAAATGAGCTATGTGGGAAGACAAATTTCTATTATTATCATTGTTATTTGCAAAATTGTTCAAATTTCCAATACAAATAATTTGACAAAATATCACATTTTAGACCAGAATAGTTGAACTGGAAACATAACTTAGTTGTAGAGTCTTTCCAATTTTGCTATTTGTGCTTTAAATTTGAAATTCATTTTTAATTCCCATCATTTCTCACTATAATAAACAACCCTGAAATTGATACTATGCACACTAGACCAGTGATGCCAAAATAGTCCTTTGGCTATGGACTGTATCTCCTGTGTCAATTATAGCCTAGATAAGCTGGGCTTATTAAGAGCTTTAATTAAATAAAATTATTAACTAAGAATTAGGTGTTCATGGTAGAGATAAGAATTATATATATTTTTAAGCTTCAATACTACTTTTATTGGATTTTTTCCCCATTGTCAAAATATGAAGATTTACACATTTCCATTTTCTTTCTTCAGTTTCTTGAAATATGTACCTTTGCCACTATGGCATTGTTTTATTAACAATCTAGATAAAAGTGTCAACCTACAATTTATTCTGTATGTAACAACTTAAATAATGATTCAAATAATATTCTGCAGTTTATACGTTCTATCTCGATTATTTTGCTGTATAATATATATATGTACACACATATATATATATATAGGTTAATCAAACATGTTTCATATTATCATGTTTCATATTCATGTTTCGTGTTATCCTGGTATCTGATTGTTAGTATATAAAGCTATATAGCAGACAGTAAAACGTTTGTTTGGTACTCGCTGGGTATTAGAGCATCACTGGCTATTAGCTCAAGCTCAAATGTTGGTGCCTTATTTTTTTTCTAGTAAAAGCTTAATATTTAGAGCAGATTATACTTATGGCCAGTAAATACTGTGTTGTAGACATAGACATTAATTGTTATTCTGCAGTCCCATTTACCATTGTGCTGATACCCTCACACATTGCTCTAAACTAATTTAATATCTCATCTTCAATAATTTTTTTAATATGATCTTGATGCATGTTCTTATTAATTGGCTGACTCAATCAGTGTTAAAAATAAAAGGCTCTGTTATGAAGCAAAGGGTTAGGAGGGTATTCTATGACTGAATGCTTGTGGAACAGCCTGCCCAAGCTAAGACAGATTTAAGCATTGGTGGTCATTGACAATTGGGCATCCATGATATAAATTATATTTCCATTGAGATTATTCCATGTCTGAGCACTTTGCTAAGCAGTAGCACACCATTGTTCCACATGGGTTTGAACAGAATTCCATTGATGTATAAAAAGAAAAAGCCAAATACCTCCTGATCTTTAAGGAATGCATGTGACCAATCTATTATTACAGAAATTAGAAAAATCGATGGTCAAACAATGACAATATAACATTTTCTTTTCAGAAAGCTGAATTCTCTTTCATGGCACATTTGTAGTTTATAAATAATTCTCCAATTTAGTGCTGGAAACTTTCCATTCTTTTGGAGCACTCTGTAATCTGGGGTCACCACATTGCCGTCTACTTCCATCTTTATTTCTTTATGTCTATTTGTATTAAACAAGAAAAGAAAGTGATGGACTTGTGGCTAGAGAAAGAACATAGAATACAATTCCTGTATCCAAATTATACATTGTTAGAAACATTAATAATATATAAGTATAAGATGATTTAACGCCTTATTAACCAAGTAAAGAATCAAAAGTAATTTGCTTTGGTTCATTTAAGAGCCATTTTGGGCACCGAACCCCCTTTTTCTTTTCGAATGGTTTAACAATTAAGAGGAGTCCCGAAGGTGTCTTTCCTGCCTCCTCTCCTTTGCTTTCTTGTAAGTATGGGAAACTATGTACTATTGTGCATAATTACTCATTATAGACAATGCGCGATAGGCTGAAAGTGTCAATCAACGCTCTCAGTTTATCACTGCTGCTCAAGCAAATGCTTCAGACATGAGGTTAAATGTATTAAATCCTTATGTAAAAAGCGCTGGTGGATTCTGGGTCACTAGAACCATGTCCTGGATATATGGCTTTGGTGCCGTGGCCATTACATCGTCATGTATGTGGTAATGCTTGAAATGATGGGGTGAAATGTCTCCCTTCTTAGAAACTAGGAATTAGGTATCCACAGTGTGACCTGAGAGTGCTCATTGGTGAACATTTTTGGGGGTGTGTACGTAATGATAGGAGGCCTAGAGAGAGTAACACTCATTTGTCTTTTTACCTTTAAGATTTGGTGCAGAAATTACTCCTCTGTCCACGAATTAACAGTGTCAATAAGCCAATACTGAATGATGCTATTAATAAGAGGTTTTAATTACTGTAAAGTAACCTCCAGACTTTGCTTCAAACTTGCCAGAGTTTGGGTACCCTTTCTCTGTGAGATCAATTCTGGGTTTGCTGGTTGTTTTTTTTCAAAAAAAATTTGTAGTGCATTTCGATGGTAACATACATACGTGAGGTACCCCGACGGCAATCCCGAAGCAGATTAGTAATACACATAACAATGGGGTAGTCCAGTATACATGCACAATTTTATATTTAAGTGGCTACTGCTTCCCAGAGTGTGGGCTGCGGGTTTGTGCTTGAACCTTCCGCGTACTTATTTCAGGAGGGGGGCGCCGATGCCCTGGAGCCCTGTCTGGGGTTAGATCCATGAGTGCGGGCGTCATGGGTGGCTTTCGCCGTTCCTCTCCAGTACTGCTGGCACATGGTGTTGAATTTTTGCATGAATCCTGCTTCCCAAGTTGGATTGTGCAGTTTTGTTGTCGGCCATTTTAGGAAAGGCCGGGGGCGGGGCCTGACTGTCATGGAGGAGAGACGTGTCTTGCATGAGCTCGGCCTACTTGAATCGAAGTTCTCAGCCCCATTCTGCCTCAAGGGGAACGATTAACGTGACATACATGACTCCTGACCCTCTTGAGACCCACTGTGGGGTGTAAGAAACTGCAAGGAGCACAATTACTACACAAATCTAAGCACGCGGCCTGAGGCACACCAGACGAGGGAGGCGGCCGATTTCACGGCCCGGAGCTGCTCGAGGGCAAACAACATTGCATGGATACCCCGTTACCCCCTCGGACCAGTGGGGGTGATCCCGGTCCACCACTGGGAGGCTACGCAGATATAGCGGGAGCTAGAGGCAAAGCCACGGCGGCCACTACACCCTGCAGCAACACAACCAAAATGGCAGACGCAGAGCGGGCCCCCGACAAAACTGAAGGCAACCCTGATCTCTCGACCAGGCAGGACAGGCTATTTAAACAATTTTGGCACAAGCTGGAGAGTAGGCAGCTCCAACCTGTCCGGAGCCAGCCGGGCGACCATACACGGCATACTTCAGCCGCAATCATACAGCAGAAGACCACAGCCGCAATGCCACATCGAGCCCCAACATGGCGGGAAACGGGCCCCACAGAGATGCACAACTACTCATCCACAAAAGGGTACAAGCTTACCTCGCCCCTACACGCGACCACGGACTGGATTGCTGCGACGATCAGAGGTACGGTGCAGTACCCCAGGCTTACCGAGAACTGCAACCCACCCGCCCGCACCTCGGTACCGCAGTCTGCGGTACACCTCCTTAAGCAAACCGCCTACAGCTATCAGGCTCACCACACCGGAGCGGAGCTCCGACCCCGCTGTCACAACGAAAACCGGCCTCTTACGAAACGGCTGGCCACAACATGTCGCCGACCAGATCCTTGCTGCCGGTCGGCGGGCCTCGAGAACTGGTGTGGGTTGATGGACTAGAGTGGACTGGCGGCATGTGTCCCACACCTGCTTTACACCGGCTGCCATACCTAATCCAGGACTGTCGAGGATTCTTTCTCCTGCAGATCAGCAAAGTTATCAGGGATTACCTATAGTAACTTGCTGACTCCAATGCCCAGTAACTTACCAGTCATGAGAGTATATTGCCTCTATCCTACCACTGGGCATGGCAACTCAGAGCTGCTAGTTATGTTCACCCGTATGACATGCACCCGATAAGTCTGATCTAAAATAGATACACACATTGCATGTTAGGCTCTACTTATGGTATTTATTGAATGTACGTTAACAGTTTAAGTTACAATATTTGTTGATATGTCTAAACCCTGGTTACTTTACCATAACGACGCCTACCAACCGCTAACTCTAAGGCACCTACTGTATGCAGCCGCCTAACCCACGCTAATACCCTAGTCTAACTTTGCCTGGACCACACTTCATTATTAAAAACGTGCCAATAAGCTACTGTTCCCCCACACGAACATAAAATGTGAGCTGTTCCTCATGACACATAATTGGTATAATCCACTAGATGTTTCGCTTAAATCTAACTACTTTTATCATTATTACGCTAAACCTGTTAGTAATACTATGGAACGCTTAATTAATATAAAATGAGGCTGTCTCTCATAGGAGATGTGGCATTTTGTAATCGTGCTCCCAATCTGTATGAAAAATGTACATCCCCTCCTCTTTATTCTGTACCCCATTTAACAAATACCTCAATAAAAGAAAGATTGGAAAAAAATAAAAAAATAATTTTTTAGGAAAGGCCGCGTGTGTGGCGTCGTCTCTGTTGTCGCTTAGATGTTTTGCCGAGGTGAGTAGTCATCTGGTGGGGGCCGGGATATCCCCCGCTCGCCCAGAGGGGGGGAGTACGGGGCACAGACTGATTGCTGGGCTGAATGCCCGGGTCACCCCCGACGTAGAAGCCGACTGCATCTCTCGCCGGCTTGGCACCAAGCCGCAAAAGAGTGGAGGTTGCAGCTGCTGTTGTGCACGGATGGAGCGGTGATAGTCCTCTTCAAGGTCGTTCCCGCGGTGCAGGTGTAGATTGTACATGTGGGTATAGTCTGTTTTGGGGTGTTTTACTCCCGTTAGAGTTCTTTTTCCCCGATATTAGGCAGGAGCTCAATCTGCCTGCGACCTGTCAGGATGGCGTCCAAGCCCCGCCCCTTCTGTTGTTTTTTGGGGGGTTTTTTGTGCTTGTTTTGATTTTTGATATTTACTGATGTTGAGGAATAAAAACAAATCATTTTTTTTCCAAATTATTTGCAGCCTTATTCTAACCTTGGCTTCTATTATGAAAGAGGAAAAAGACACATCCATAGGAGATTGATATATATGGTGACAAAAGCCTTCATGGTCTTAGTTAAGCAAGTCGTATGCATTCTGTAATAACCAATATTAAATAATGTGTACATCACAACATCACAGGATACAACTTAAATGCCCTAAGGTCGTGGTGAATTCTTTAATGAGGGTTAAGAACAAACATACCATTAAACAACATAAACTTTAAATAACATTAATAAAAATTACTCAAATCCCGACTTACCAAGCCGAACAACTTTCACTAAAAGAGAATAACCTAACCTCTCAATAATACACAACAGCGTAAAATAAATAAATTAGTTAATGGAAGAAGAAATATTAGCAAAAAGATAATTCATTTAAAACTTTTTCATGAAGGGAGGGTAGGCCCTGTGAACACATCCTTGCACGCTGGCTCTTCTTCAAAGTCCATCTAACATGGGCATGTTCTAACTATTGCACAGGCCTTTATATATTCATAATTCATGCCATTTGAGCCTTATGCTACACCCCACCAATCAGTTCATGCTCCCTCAACATTCCATAGTGTGAGCACATTATTCCTAAGCCAATTAAAATTCTTAAAAATTAAAATAGCTCTGCTAAGCAGCATGGACAAAATTGGATTTAATAAACTCTTTTACTGTCTTGCTCCCACAGTGCTGTATATGACGCTTATGACCTTATAGCCCACAGTACTACATGAGTTCTATATACAACAGTTGGGTTCAGATTAGGTACCAATGTATGTGGTTAAGCACTTGGAAGCCTTACTCTTGATCTTACTAGGAATAACATAGCTTTTAAGTAAAAAGTATGTATTTTGTAGCTGCAACGCCATTTAGTGGAAAGCAAGTTGTATAATAGTTTATGTGGCTAGTAGTCATGGAGGGATAAATACCACTTGGGGTGCAGCAATGGAGAAGTCAATTATTGGTGGCATTTACTGATGCCAACATTTTCTATGATGCTCTGCAAACTTTTTGACTGACAGAGATGTAGTAAAAAGGTTGCCATTCCTTGGAATAGTGGAATAGTGGTAGCCAGGCAATTATTGGAATAATTAATAAATGGTTTTAACAGTTGCATATGAAATGTGGTTATTGTAACAAAACATTTTTAGAAAAATAGTATAATTTGAATGATTTAAACTGTGAGATTAAAGAGAGAGTACATAAAGATGGAACTTCACTTTTAATAGATACAAAAGATTTAAATATGACAGAGAATAAATATGAGTTTAGTTTTAATACTCCATTTAAAGCCAGGGCTTTTGAGATCAACAGGATTTTAAAACAGTACTGGCCTTTGTAAATGTAAGATGTGTTCTTCGGTCCAGTATTACTAAAAGTACCTACCTTAAAGGACCACTATAGTGCCAGGAAAACATACTCGTTTTCCTGGGACTATAGTGCCCTGAGGGTGCCCCACCCTCAGGGTCCCCCTCCCGCCGGGCTCTGGGGAGAGGAAAGGGGTTAAAACTTACCTTTCTCCTTTCTTACAATGCTTTCCTATGGACGCTGGCGTCTTCTCTCTGTGATTTTCACAGTGATAATCACACAAGCGCCTCTAGCGGCTGTCAGTGAGACAGCCACTAGAGGATTTGAGGGCTGGATTAACCCATTTATAAACATAGCAGTTTCTCTGAAACTGCTATGTTTATAAAAAAAATTGACCTGGCACCCAGACCACTTCATTAAGCTGAAGTGGTCTGGGTGCCTAGAGTGGTCCTTTAATATTCAGGAAGACAAGGAATTTGAATATTTTTTTAGCTTAGCAGTTTTAGAAGAGTTTCAGTAGGTAGTTTTAAAACATGTGGAATGTGTAAGGAGTGTAAATATATCCTGAATCAAGTTAGTAATTTTGGCAGCTGACAAACAGGTGAATCTTTTTAAGAACTTTTATTCATTGCACTTCATCGTAATGGAAAATAGTTTCATACTTACCAATATTTGTTTGTTCCCAGTAATGGGCCGTGGCAGCACTACTCTAGGGTTAGCTCCACCCATCACTCCCATTGGACAGGACAAAATTTTAGTCAATAAATGGCCACATGAACCATAATTCTCCAGTTCATAGCAACTTAATGACCAGGGATGGATGTATAGTACTGTCATGGCCCTTTATCAGAAATGAAAATAGCAGTAAGTATGAAACAATTCCTATTTTCACGGCCAGACTAATATAGGGCAATAAAAGGAAACAATGTGTATACAGGCGCTTAACAATTATTGTAGTGGGAAAGTTAGTGCTGCTACCACCAACGTGCAAACCTCTCACAACTTGACACAGAATACCATATAGAGAGTGAAAGGGATGGTAAAAAAAACCAAAACCAATCTATAGGTGGAGCGCTCTAAGTGAATAAACTCACCCCACTCTTGTCTATGTAAAATGACCTATACGTGAGGATAAAATGGACAATAATATGGTGTAGTATATTGTAAATATTGTTGAAATTAATAGTGGAGAAAATAGAACCACTCACATGGTTCTGAGCCTTAACAGGACAGGCTCAGATCTCTCAAGCTGGCGTGTTTTAGGGTCACACGGAACCTATATGCAGGCAGGGAACTCTTGATACCTTCAATGGATGGAAACCAAAATATAGTGCAGTATATCAGCATAAATGTGATTACCAAGAAGTTGAAAATTGCTCACCTGGTTCAGAGCCTAAATCCTGGCTCTGAATATATAACTTTATGTGTCAAAAAGGGGACACAAAACCCTTTAGGATAAATAGCAGGAACACAGGATACTGGAGTTAACGATGGATTGTAGGAAAAACAATTTATTGTAAAATATAGACTAGCTATATCGAAAATAAAAACTATATAAAAATACAGCATAAAAGAAATCCTTAGTCCTGTTACTCCTCCGAGACGCGTTTCGCCCAGCGGCTTTTTCAATCGGTGTATTCATCTGTGTTCCGGTTTTCTTTTTATATCTTCAAAAAGGCCTCCCTTGATTGCGGATGGTCGGCGGCTATGTTGCGTAACGTCATTTCCGCTTACGTCATCATCCAAAGCGGTCGCATTTCAATTAGTTCGTGCACTTATGAGTCTTTAGTCGCCATCTTGTTTGAGGGCGAAATGCGATCTCTATATGTACATCAAGAGTCTCTCACATAGAGACATCATAATTATTACAACAAGATGGCGACTAAAGACTCATAAGTGCACGAACTAATTGAAATGCGACCGCTTTGGATGATGATGTAAGCGGAAATGACGTTACGCAACATAGCCGCCGATCATCCGCAATCAAGGGAGGCCTTTTTGAAGATATAAAAAGAAAACCGGAACACAGATGAATACACCGATTGAAAAAGCCGCTGGGCGGAACGCGTCTCGGAGGAGTAACAGGACTAAGGATTTCTTTTATGCTGTATTTTTATATAGTTTTTATTTTCGATATAGCTAGTCTATATTTTACAATAAATTGTTTTTCCTACAATCCATCGTTAACTCCAGTATCCTGTGTTCCTGCTATTTATCCTAAAGGGTTTTGTGTCCCCTTTTTGACACATAAAGTTATATATTCAGAGCCAGGATTTAGGCTCTGAACCAGGTGAGCAATTTTCAACTTCTTGGTAATCACATTTATGCTGATATACTGCACTATATTTTGGTTTCCATCCATTGAAGGTATCAAGAGTTCCCTGCCTGCATATAGGTTCCGTGTGACCCTAAAACACGCCAGCTTGAGAGATCTGAGCCTGTCCTGTTAAGGCTCAGAACCATGTGAGTGGTTCTATTTTCTCCACTATTAATTTCAACAATATTTACAATATACTACACCATATTATTGTCCATTTTATCCCCACGTATAGGTCATTTTACATAGACCAAGAGTGGGGTGAGTTTATTCACTTAGAGCGCTCCACCTATAGATTGGTTTTGGTTTTTTTTACCATCCCTTTCACTCTCTATATAATATAGGGCAATGCCCAAGCTAGAAAAACCTTGGGGGGTGGGGTGGTGGATAATAACAGCAGAATGGCTGCTGAAAATTTATTAAGGAGAATAGTAGAGGCTCAGGAAGCCGATAGGCTAACATAATTAAAGTCTCTTTAGAAGATCTCACATCCACTTGATAGCGCTGAATAAAAGTATTCTGAGATGAACATGTAGCTGCTCTGCAGATCTCAGCAGATGAGACTTGGGCAACATCTACTTAGGAATTGGACAGGGCTCAAATGAGATGGGCCTTCAGACCCTGAGGAACTGGAACTGGAACCTCATAAGCCTTCGTAATGGCTGAGAACTGCCACCTAGTGAAGGTTTTAGGAGATGCTTGCAGGTCTTTATTATGCCCTCCAGTGAGGATGAAAAGTCTCAAAGATCTTTTCCAACTGCTAGTTCTGTTGAGGTAAACAGCGGACCACCTCAAAAAATAGGGATTGTAAGAAAACAAGCAAAATGATCTCTTGGTTCATATGAAAGGTTGACACCACTTTAGGTCTGAACTCTGGAACCATTTTCAAATTTACCTTATCTTGCTGGAACGAGATAAAAGATTTGTCTGATGAAAGGGCTGCCTATTCAGAGTCTCTTTTACACAAAGTTAAGACAATAGAAGAGCTGTTTTAAGTTTGAGAATCATTAAAGGGATCTCTGTTATTGGTTCAAATGGGGGAATCTGTAAGGCTGAAAGGACAAGAAGCAAAACCCAAGGAGGAGAAATTGACTTAATAGGAGGTCCAATTTGCATAACTGCCTCATGAAATGAGCTACATTATTAGGGGTTGAGACCCATCTAACTCCTGATAAAGCTGAAAGAGCCAAAATGTTGACCTTCAACCTTTGTCTAGGTTGTCTTGTAGAAACCCCAGGAGATCCGCTGCTGTAAAGAATACTGGGAAAAAACTCATTGTTGATGCCAAATCAGTGAAGATGTCCCAGATTCAATAATAGGCAACATAGGTATTCCCTTTTCTTGCCTGAAGCATAGTTGAAATGGCCACATCTGAGAAACTCTTCTCTTTTAACTTCTTTCAGTTTGCATGCCATCAGTTGGAGGGTCTGTGGAGCAGGATGAAACAGAGGACCCTGAGAGGAGTTGCTCCCTCTGAGCAGCTTGAAGATAAGGGGAATTAGAGAAAACACATACCCTTTCCAGAAATTCCAAGAACAGGATAGAGCATCCCATCCGTCTACTAAGGGATGAGGTTCCCTGAAGAAGAACCTCTGAACATGTCTGTTTTGAAACTGGCCATCATGATGACTTTTGGGGGTGGGATATCTGTGAATCAACATCTTGCTTTTGATAGCCACCACTTAAGAGCTTCCTTGACCCTGGTTGTAAGAAGAATTTGGTTAAAATTCGGTCTGTACTTGCCCAGAAAGGTTTTTTAAAGAATATGAATGTGTCACTGAGTCATTTAAGTCAATCTAATATGGATAGGAACCCCAGGATACTCATATAAGATTTGGCCATGATCTTGTGAAGATAAAGAGTTTAGATACATTTTCTCTCAAATGACACCTTCTGACTTCTGATAGACAGACCAAGTCTCAACTCGAACCAGACTCCTAGATAGATCATCTGCTAACTAGGTTGGAGTTGACTTTTCTGTAAATTCAATACCCAACCATGATCCTCCAAGACTATTCTGGCCATGTCTTGATTGGCAATCAAGGACAAGCAATCTTTTGCCAACATCAGAAAGTCTGGAAAGTAATGGAAGATGAAAATATCATTCTTGTTAACACCTATTTACAACTTGGAATGTTTCTCTCTGCAGTGTTCTAATTGGTCGTATGGGTGGCCGCGATTCCTATGAACAACCACGAGGTGGCGACCATCTTGTTCGCATGAACACAGGCAACGGTTTTTGCGCATGAATCTCATGGACCTGAAATCGGATACAGAAACTTCCAAACACCACAGAACTTTCATCAGCGCCTGCGATCGTATCTGTTCAGCTTAGAAGGGCACTGTTCGGTGAGATCATTTGTTTAGATGAAGGGAACAAGCTCCAGGGTAAGAGTATTGACTCCGTTCGGTAGTTTGTTCCGAACTAGACCGGCCACAAGCCCTGATTCTCTGGAACTGTTTTGGGCATGAAACCATGCGTGCGGTCGGTCAAAAAGAGACTTTCAGGAATTTCCTGAACCCCTGCTCTGATCTGGGTGATTTTGGATATGTTGTTCACCCAGATCAGGACTATGAGGGGATGTTACTTTTATGGGGATATGTTGTATTTTGTGGTACTTATTTGACTTTATATAAATGTGTGTTTTTTCTGCATGGGGATAATTAAGTTAATGTATTATCTGACTTAATTATATCACTGGCAAAGGGAAGGGATTGTGTACTGTATGTAGGAGTGCCATTCATTGTTATATTGTTTCTATTGGCTTGTACACTTTGTGTCCCTGTGCCCAATAAGGTCCACCTGGGCGTCAACCTTTTTGAGAAACTTGTATAAAAGGCCAGCTTTGGCTTCCATTAAACAGACTTGTTCTACCCTTCATGAAGTTTGTTTGGAGGATTGGAGAACTATATACACTGTGGGGATTGCTATAATCACTATACTCTCTTGAGTATAATCACTAAGCTCTTGTAAGAGCTGTTCTTGCTATGCTCTCTGGACTAGGAGATGCCTACCCACTGGAAGCTGGATCCTGGTTTTGGGTCCAGGGAGGGTCGAGGACGGCGAGACCATAACCAAGCTGCGGTGGTTCGTGGGGTTTACGGTGGTTATGGTGTTCCAGCGCAGTGCTGATGGTACTCGTAGGTACTAGGAAGCAGCGATTGACGGAGGTATCCAGTCGGGGTGCCAGGCGTTCTGTCACAGTCCCCAACCAAGTCCTCATGGACCACCAACAGTCCAGGTTTTATGTATTTCCTTGTTTTATTCCAATGGAGATACTGGCAAAACTTGGACTGTTGGTGGTCCATGAGGACTGGGTTGGAGAACACTGATCTAGAGGCAAAGTTTTCTTTTTGGCCAGCCTGACCACTGCTGTGTTCACCTTAGGAGCTAGAATCCAAGAAGCAGTGTCAGGTTTCTAGAATGGGTATAACTTGGACCACAGATCGGTTTTTCCAACTTCCCCTATTCTTCACGAATTAGGTTCTTAAGAGTCATGTGAAGGGGGAAAGCAGTTTCTTTCTATCTAACTCTCATAAAATTCCCCAGGATTTGAAAATTCCTCTTCCTCAGTTGAATCCTGATATTCTCTGGGCATATTACTCCTTTCAGATGTACCTTCCATAGAGCTCTGACTGTCTGAGCTCTCTCTCCTAGTAGGCTAATTGCATCTCCCACTGTCTGTTTGATAATAATGATAATAAGCTGGATTGGCAGTTGTAGGATAAGCTACTGGAAGGTCTGCAACCAGTCTAAGCAGGCAATACGCAGCCTTTTCCAATCTGCTGCAAGATCATTGTCATGTACCCAGGGTTTCAAGGTAGGGGTTCCTCTTGCTTGGGTGGGAAATTTGGGATAATAAGGAATTGCAGAGAGTTGTAACTAGTTGTTAAATAACTACAGTAAAGTGATTTTAAGGTTTAGGATTTTCTTATGGTTATTTGATTATTTGTGTGAGATGAAACATAGTATTTTGTTTGCAATGGTTAAATTGTTTACTCTGTGAGTATTCAGGCAGCAATGAATATAACTGTGATAACTACCTGCCAGTATCTGTTTTATGTTCTCCGTTCGGTGTGATTTTTTTCTTGTCTATGTTGATACAATGTCAGTTGAATTCTAGAAGAGATATATAATAGTATAATTTGTTTAGAAATTAATTGATATACAATGAAGTACTGTTACCAATAGCCTTTTGATTATTCATGGGTACAAATATCTGTATTATTTGCTAAGTATGCTGACCCCTACTGGTAGATAATTTCTGAGTTGACAGCTAACTCATCACCCTAAGACAAGTGATTTAGAGAGCATATCTGTTGTGGTTATAGTTGCCATAATATTTTCATAGTTTATGCCTATTGTTATACCAAATATTTATTGATTATTATCATGCATGTTACATACCATTGTTATTTGTCACAATAAATTATATTGTTATAATTGGTTGTGATTAATGTGTGAAATATAAATTGCTAACAAACATGGTCCAGGGTCTGTAAGAGTTAAAGGACCACTATAGTGCCAGTAAAACATACTCGTTTTCCTGGCACTATAGTGCCCTGAGGGTGCCCCCCACCCTCAGGGTCCCCCTCCCGCCGGGCTCTAGGGGGTGGAAGGGGTTAAACTTACCTCTTTCTCCAGCGCCGGGCAGGGAGCTCTCCTCCTCCTCTCCTCCCGTCACCGGCTGAATGCGCATGCGTTATCAATGCTTTCCTTTGGATGCTGGTGTCTTCTCACTGAGAAAATCAGTGAGAAGCGCGGAAGCGCTCTAGCGGCTGTCAATGAGACACCCACTAGAGGCTGGATTAACCGATAGGTAAACATAGCCGTTTCTCAGAAACGGCTATGTTTACAGAAAAAAGGGTTGATCCTAGCTGGACCTGGCACCCAGACAATTTCATTAAGCTGAAGTAGTCTGGGTGCCTATAGTGGTCCTTTAACATAGTGAGTAAGTCTTAGCTTTAAACCAATCAAGGTGATACACTGCAAAATTATTGATACAAAATAAAACTGTATGTTATTAATATTAATAAAAAATATATTTTTATGATAATGTTTATAAAATATTATTTTTAATATTTAATACCCCATATATAGTCTCACAACGATATGTTAAATAAAAGTCTTGAGACGAAACACGTAGACGCTATCTCCTAAATATTCTGAGAGCACATGTTTTCATCCAAGGATCAGTCGTGCCTGGCCAGGCTGTGATGAATCTTTGTATGGCTCATCAAGTGCGCCTTATAAAAAGGAACAATTTTATACAAAAACTCCATATCTATACATTTTCTTTCCGTTCCTGTGATTTAGACTTTGTAATTTAGAGCAGTTCTATACCCGAATCCTCCAGACCCCCCAGGGGTGAAAGGAGTTTACTTACCCTCTGGATAGGTGTGGCAGTGACAGGCAAGTATAGGTAGACAGAGTGATAAACCGTGCCCTATAAAGTGAATATACAGTGCTGATAGTGCAAATGACAGAGGTGTATATATACTTATGTATCTGATGACATCTGTGACTTCAAACTATCTTGAAAAAAACTTAAAAGATATACACAAATAGTGCAACATGTAGCAGCAATATTTAATGTCGGGTAAAGTGTATAAAGTGCGCACTCACAATTAATTGAGCTACTGTGAAGCTCTGCTGATAATCGCCTGGACGGTACAATCCCCATCTGTGGATATATGTGGATCTACAGTTCTTATCCTCCAGTACATATGGGGAGACACAATAAAAGACTTTATGGTGTAGTATGCACAAGCATAAATAAAAATAATAAAAAAGTGGTATCTTACTTACAATATCCAGAGCATGACTTGCTCTGGTATGGAGAGGGTTGGTGGTATTATCCCCACCCAGGATATGCAGGATACACCAGGAACGTTGAAGACAGGAAAAAAATTATATATATATAAAAAATAATAAAAAGAGAATATCTCTTTAAAACTATAGATACTTTATTATATATATAGTAAAAGCAATATTTGTAATAACAGTAGCAGTAACAATACTTAGTAACAATACTTAACGCATTTCACCCTGTTGGGCTTCTTCAGAAGTATGAAAAGTCCTGGTTTATATATGTAGTGAAGTGGCAATTAGTGCCATCAGATGTGTTCAGTTCATTTCCTGGTTTGTAATTGTGAGTGCGCACTTTATACCCTTTACCAAACATTAAATATTGCTGCTACATATTGCACTATTTGTGTATATCTTTTCAGTTTTTTTCAAGATACTTTGAAGTCACAGATGTCATCAGATACATAAGTATATATACCTCTGTCATTTGCACTATCAGCAATGTATATTCACTTTATAGGGCGCGGTTTATCACTCTGTCTACCTATATTTGTTCTCTTGGTGAGATTTTTGGGAAGTCTCACAGATTCTCTGCTGCCCATTCCTTTTTCGCACTGTGTATAATGCAATACCCTGATCTAGAACTGCTAAACACAGTATAGTCCTGTATGTAAAAATATACTGCAGTAAGAGTAAGACTTTTGTTAAAGGCTGCTTCGTCAGTTTTATTGCATTTCAGAACAATAGGAACATTGTCGATCAAGAGAAGTACATAAACTGCTGTTTAATACCTATATACTTCATAGGTGGCTCTCAAGAACTGCCATATGTGCTGCAATTTCACCTTGAACAGTGAATGCATATGGTGTAAAAAATACAAATAAAAACACAGAATGCTGCCACTGCAGTGCCAAAATGCAAATTAGATTCATACTAGTGCAGCAAAGGTGCAAAGCAGCTGTGGTTCATTCAATAATGTACATTAGCATTCAAAACATAGAAAAAGCACAATGCGATACAAATATTTCAGGACTCCTGCCCCTTTCTCAGTAGGCATTTTAAATTAAGAAAAGGAATGTGTCCTGAAATGTTTGTATCTGGTGCTCTTCAATAAATGTATTAAGGGTTTAACTAGTGGCCTTTGTTAACTATTCTCTGCATCGTGCTTATTCTATATTTTGTATGCATAGTATAAAAAGGTCACTCTAAGCTCCATAATAATTTGCATAAATTGAAAGCTAATGTTTCAGAGCACACTCTGTACCCATATTTCCGGCTGGAATTTTTTTTAACTGCAGTGATTTATAAATATTGCTGCAGCTATATGCCCACTCCCTGACTCAGACATAACAAAGGAAGACTTTCCACTTCCTCAAGTGCCTTGTACATTTTTCCATACTTGTGCATGTAGTAAGTGTGCCATACCGCACACACCGCTAAGAAAGACTAGTTCAAAGCACTGGGCTGTATATAAACTAATAGCACGAGTATACCTGCTATTAGTGTATCATGCAGCCATATTCATTTTATGTGATAAATAATTCTGCAGCAGGGGGATAGACTATACATCAAACGCCTGTTGGACAAGATGAGCAAAAATAGAAGCTTGTGACTGGAGGTTCCAGTGTTTGGTAAAAGAGGAGTTTGTCTTTTGCTTCATCCAGACACTCACAGTCATCAGCATAGGCACCAAAAAAAACCTGGGGTATAACATCAGAGAGCGTACAAATTTTTACAGGCGGATATATTTTTACTAGGGAATCTGACAGAAGAATGGGATAGCAACTGTTTTAACATAGGTTTTGTTTTTACAGTGAAACGTATCTTAAAAGCTATACCAGATCTTCGAGGGAGGGGGGAGAATTGTAAGCTGTGCAGCTATATATTTATATTCTTTTTTTTATATTTGTAATGTTTTAGCTCCATAATGCATTAATTGTTTTTTGTTTTAATTGTTTCCCTTTGACATTCTAAAATCTCACTGATGTCAACAGATAGCGGTCTTCTAATAACACATTTTATTGTCACAGTGTTAAGATGTGTATTCTTCTGATTGTTTACTACAACCAAAAAACAATATTTTAATATAAAACCGTTTTGGGATGGAATAACCCTTGCTGGCCTGGTCCCCACTAAAAGAAAAAAAAAAATATACAAAAGGAAAATCTTTATTAAAATTGTCTGCTGAGGCCAAGTTCTCTCTGCAGTTTGATCCTCCCGCTTCCTGCAGTGGAAGGGATCTTCACACAGGACATGCTTAGTAGAGTACTTTGGCCACATAGGGATGGCGTGCCACCATTAGTCGTAGGTCGCCAGTGTGCTATGTGTGCTGATGACAAACAGCAAAAATGCACACATTAGCCAGGCTAGCTATATATGCTGCTGGAGGTTGAGTTACACCTCTGGCATGCAAAGTGCTTTAACAATGTGTGTATTATTTCTCATGAAATGCTGTATAGACACTTAAAGCACCATGACCACATTAATCACTAAAGTGATCTTGGTGCTTGGCGTAACCCTTTAAAGGCTTACAATGTCATAGGAAAACATATGCACAACGTTCCATAAACTAAACCCATAAGATCATGATTTTCCTAGAAAATAAGGATGACAGACATTGAAATACATTCAACTAAGGAAAACATGTTAAAGAAAATTGATCATAGTTCCCCTCAATGAAAAGGTAGATCCAGTACAGATACTGTACATTAAAATAAATATATAAACATAACAAATTAAATGTAATGTTTCAATAGATTAGGGCTGATTGTCCTTCTCTGGAGTTGTTAAGTTATGTATACAGAGAGCCAATAGATTAGGCCTTCTCTAGATCGTATAGTTAGATATACAAAGAGCCATCAGCAGGGCCAACATATCCAACGCTAATTAAGAAGACATCAATCAAAGTCCATATTCCCAGGCCTCCAAAGCTGAATAGTTTTCCAAGTCCTTCTCGCCACTGTCCTAAATAAAACCGATCTGCACCAAATCCACCAAGTGTGATGCTAGAGATAGCAGAGAAAGAGGTTATCGTTAACACAATTCACCAATAAGAAGTAAAAAAAAAAAAAATATATATATATAATAATAATAAATATATATATATATATATATATATATATATATATATATATATATATATATATATATATATATATATATATATATATATATACATATACATACACACACACACACACACACTCACTTATTACTGATATATACCACAAACAACAAAAATGTAAAGCCTTCTAATTTCCTTGTATTTTGTAATAATTAGTGCACTTAATTCCTTTTTGACATTTTTTTTTTAAATCTTATTTGAGCATCTGTTTCAGCACACCACAGCCGACTATCCTCTTGAAGGTTACAGCCCTTGCCTCTGACCAGAAATGAGAAAACAGCAGTATGGCGTTGTAAGACGAGCTGTCTGGCTATTTAATCTATACCCTTTCCCCTCTTGGGTTTGTCTCTGAGTATACGTTGCTCCACCCTCTACTCCTCCCATCAATTAATCTTTCCTTCTATTGTCCACGCAGGCCTTTTTTTTTTTTTTTTCAGGGTTTTCCCAAGTTCCAAGGGTTCTGCACACTACACCCGAATACACACTCACTTTGCATTAATAAAAATAAACTATTAATATTTCTAATTTTAAAAGCATTCTTACCATCTAGAATTTCTGCACACCTGTCTAGAACATCTAAAAAGGGCCACTACAGATTAATGTAATCTATAATATGTCCATGCTGGCTCAGCAATGAAAATGCTGTTTACATTGCTGCCTAGTAACACTAGTAACCACTAGAGAAGCTTCCTATTTCAGTGCTCTACTGTGTGCTGCACCTGCATTCAGCATCTCTGTGCTCTGCATAGAGATGTAAATGCTCCCTATAAAGATGCATTGATTTAATGCATCTCCATGAGGAAATGCTGATTGGAGCAGTGCAGCGTTTTGATGCGCGTTCGCAATAGCCTTCCAATGTTTTTTTCAGCTATGAACATGGGTCCAGCCACGGCGAGACCAGCGTGGCAATGGAGATACTACCTTATAGCTGCAATCTGAGAGGACCAGGCGTCTAAAATGGTACTCCAGCACTATAGTGTAAAAATGGCAAACGTTGTATGAAACTCATTCAGCTATTCAGTAAATACAAGTCAGCCAAATCTCTGTATGTTTAATAAGTTAACAAACTGATTTGATCCAATTCTGCTGACACAGACCAGGAGCACGGCACCCATAACTCCCCCATTATATCATCCCAAGACTATTCCCAACCCATCTTAATCCCAGTGATTCCCATAACATTAAACCCCCCATAACTCTACTCTGGAAATTGTTTTCCCAGGGAAATTCAGCTGGCATTAGGTTACAATTCAGTTGAGTCATTTTAAAATAAATCCCATGGTGCAATGAGATCCATTTACAAACAGCAGTGGCCAATGCAGCTCATTGCAATTTCATTTTGTTTGATAGGAATTAAAATGAACTTGAGCAATGTTATCTGTAGAATTTCAAAGAACTGAGCCAAGCAAAAGTGCCCACATTTAAAAATAGCAAATCTGGCATTTAGTGAATATTATTTGTGTAAAAATAGATACATTATACAACACTATGAGTTCTGCTTAGTAAACTCTTGAACCACGTTGATACCTTAATATAAGGGCAGTAGACCATTTGTAACCACCTGTCCAGTTACAATACAGCATCTTTGGAAAAACACGAATACCTACAGTAAAAAAAAAAAAAAAACCCACCACAATTAAATTGGGAAGAAAAAAAAAATAAAATAAAAAATTTTTTTTTTTTTAAAATACATATACAATGCTATGCAAATATTTTAAGTTTAAGGTACGGTATTTGTAAGACACTGATGGCTAATAATTGTTTCGGCAAGCCTTTGCTAAGCCTACACAACTTTAGACCTCAGTAATTCAATATACCAGTTGATTAATAAAGACTTCAGAAATTTCACAAATATCAGCCGCACCGATTTAAAGGGGAACTATGATTTCTCTAGAATTGACATTATGAAATATTTAACCCCTTAAGGACACATGATGTTCCATCAAGATTCCCTTTTATTCCAGAAGTTGTGTCCTTAAGGGTTTAATAGGACATAAGTTGTGTTAAACCTGTGATGCTCAAATTTTTTTCACATTTATGTGCAAGATTTAGAAAAGTACATCATAATCCAGTTCAGTCTAGGCACGGCCAAAGCATAAAATGCAGATAAGTAGGAGAAATAGAAAAGTTCCCCTTTTCTCTCAATGCAGACTACAAGGTTCCCAGGTGCAAAGTACAAAGCTGAGAACAATGGCTGATAGGGAGACCAGTTACATGATAAAGATATATGGATTGCTACATGCAAGTTTATTTCCCTCACAAATACACATTTGTTCAATGAAGGGGATAAATAAACATAATATTAAATATCCTGGGACGTAACAGTCATCATTAAGGGGAGAAAACCACATAAGTAGGGGCAACATTTCCACACACTTCTTGCAGGGAGTTTTTACCTAGCCATTCGAAATAGAGGGCAGCCAAGTTAAAAGTGAAGTTATCAAATACACCCAATCATAAAAGTCATAAATGTAACAGAGTTAAACAGCATTATAAATACACCCTTAGTTTTGAAGTTACTTTAAATGAGCAGGGTTCTTTTTGTATCTCTAAGCAACATAATCACATGATCCCAAGTTCAATGTGAAGTCATTTAGCAGAAGATTAGCATAAACGTTGAGTCTTCCCAGTGCCTATAGTCCTAAATTTCTTCACCCACACCGATAATGCAAATTTGACACTTACACATTATCAAGGTTATCCTCATCAACTAGAATGGCTGACTGGATGAGAAAGCTAGACTAACTTCCTGCACTCTCAGCCAATCAATGCTGATCAGGTTGGCCAAAACTAACACAAAGTATGTGGGAGAGTAAATTCCACATTATCTGTGCAACTGAATAGGAGAGAGGCCCATGACAGACTCACAGTCTGTTTTGACACTAAACTAGATGCTGGAGGCACGAAGCTCTAGACAACATCACCACTAAAAGAAGCTGTAGGGCTTATATTGCTCAGAGTGCCCCTTTAAGATCTTCATAGAGGGAAACATGGCTTTAAAAATGCAGATGGCAAGCTACTAACAAAGTTATGGTCTACCATATAGTATTTGCAATTCCATAATTTCACAGTTCTGTAAGCAGATGGGATCTTTTTATGATCACCTACTTAAAATAAATATGTTAATATCACAAACATAGGACCCAAGTGTTTAAGACAAAATAGGAGTTCAGGAGATGCCCTACCATTAACAATTTAGATATAAAAAGAATAAAACACTAAGAACAAACCTAGACAGTGCACGTGGTCCAATACCGTGCAGTTGGCACTGTACCTCTGTCTCGGGCAGGAAACAGTCATACAGTTGGTTGATTTACTGCACACATATTCAGAGGGTGGAAGCTGCCAACAATATTGGCAGGTCATGGTGATGGTGAATTTTTTCTGCCTCTGATGGTTGTCATCCTGTTTGTACATATATAAAAAAAGAACCACACACATAAATGAAGGGATAATGAACCCATATTTTGCCAACTTCAAAAGGCATATAAAAACTGTAATAAAATCAGAAATTGATATTAAGGACAATAACAAGAAATGCAAAATTAGCACTAGAGTAAATTCAGAGTTGCTAAGTATGTGTCTGTCAGATGATGTATGTAATAACTGACTGTATAATCCACTGCCTAAATTGTTAGCACTATTCACTTTTATATTATTGATTGACCTTTTTAAAGCAGACAAACTCAAAGTCTGTTCAGTTAGACCTACCTTAAAGGACAACTGTCACCTACAATAAAAGTTTTGTTCATTAGAAGGCTTTCCTGAAATAGCTAAACTAAAACAGTTTTTTTACCCCAATTATACTATTCAAACTATTATTAGCTGTATTCATTTATTAAGAAAAGAAAAAAAAAAATAATGTATAATACTTACCTACCTTGATCTCTTCTATTTTTTTTTTCCTATAAAGTTGGCAATAATAACTGGTGTCCTTTTAAAGGGACATTCCAAGTTGGAAGTGACCTTAATTTTCAAACATTATCTTATAATAGCAGTAAAAAAATACTGCACATGCACACAGGCAGCAGTGAGCTTCGCCCAGACCATGAAGGATCTTCAATACCATTTCCATTCATTAGATCAGATTCCGAACTATACTAAAATACTGCAGCGTGTGCTTCATTGTGGTTCACTGCACTGCTGCTGGGTTACTGTGGCAATGTTCACACTTACTGCATGAGTGCTGAGCCAGAAGAGTGTTTGTGTTGCCTGCACCCACCACGTGTATACTGTCCCAGTGGACCAGATGGGATCACCAGGAAGGTATACAGGAGATGGGGGATAAAAAAAACAAAAAAACAAAAAAAAAAACACCTATATTTAAATGAGGTTACACCCACAACCACAGACAGCCACCCCTCACACACAATCACACTACGCCAAACCCCACCCAGAATCACAACCAACCACCCCTCACACACAATTGCTCCCAATCACTCCCCCACACACACACCTTAGGGGTGAGTAACAAGGGCAACCCTTCTTTTATTTTTACATTGAGGCCCAGAGGTTCCTAGGGTCACTCCTGGTATACGCTATATATATTTTCTGAAGGAAGGAGGAGGACTTTTATTTCTCCTTTACCATTTGGAGGAAGAGATTTTTGTAATAGTTGCAGTTCTATTCAATTGTATACAAGCAGACAACAGGAGACCTACTTGCACAATCACCATTGCAAACAGTATAAGTTGTTATGGTGCTTGGAGTATAGTGTTAGCTGATATCTTGAGCTACAAAGAGTTTATGAAACAAATACAGCTAGGTTAAAATGGGTTAAAAAGCTTATATAGGTTTGTATGTCACTATGTAGACTATTATGTAATAAGGCAGTTTGTAATAAAGAAAAGCACACATTACTTACAACACATACGACCTGGTCTTTGGCTTCACAGTCAAAAGTGACAGGCTTGCCATAAATACAAGAGTTGTTCGTAGCACAGATAACACAAGCGGAAGGTAGATTACTGCATAACCCGTTGCTGGGACATTTTGACATGTAAGACGGTGTCTCTGAAACTTCAAAAATAACAGTGGTCAAAAATAACAAAAAAGTTACAACTGTATCTAGATCAAATATCACATTTCCTTTATTTAAAATTTTTACAAAAGACAATTTCCAAGCAATTAGTAGGATTTTTATGCAATCACATTTTAACAGGATTAATATGTTATCACGTTAAATGCGCTGTCAGAAAATCAGAGGAAGAAACACAAAATACTCTTTACACCATAACCACTACACTTTGCTGATAAAAAGGGGGTACTTTAAGCACCATAACCACTAGGCATTATTGATGTGGTGCAAATAGTCTTTGGGTGCCCTCTCCCCTTGTTTTCTGTCAAGCGTTTTTGAATTGGTTTGACATGGAGCAGGACTATCATGACCGGCAAAGCCCAGCCCCATTGCTGCTACTGTCAGACAATGCAGAGATCTCCCGACCACATTATACATCCAGAGCTGTTCAGCCTTCAACGGCTGTCAATCAGTCCAAGATTAAACCGATTTCTGCAGATAACGTGAAAGAGAAACTGAAATTTTGGGAGAGACAGTTATTATTCTTCAATTTGTAGTAAAGGATTCATAAAGAATAATAGGAACACTACAGCGTTAAGAATACAAACATGTATTCCAGGCACTACACAGTCCTGAGACCTATATAGGTGTCGGTCCCTATGTCAGGGTTTGAAAGGTGAGTATTACTTGCCTTTAAGCCCTTGCCACACTGTTCTACCTCTATGGGTGAAATCAAGTTTAAGTAGAGAGCAATGCTGCAATTTTTTTTATTTTTTTTATTGCGCTAGGAGCAGCATTTCATCTATAACTGATATTTACCCGATCATTGCAGAGGAAGCGCCTCTAGTGGCTGTCTTCCGGACAGACACTAGAGGTTTGTTAACCATGCAATGTAAACATTGCCATTCCTACAGTACAAGAATATTTAGCACTGCATGCTTCAAAAGACAGTAGCACTGGACCCAGGCCACTTCATTAAAATATACTGACATTTACCTGTTGCTTTGGTGGTTGGAGGAACTGTGGAAGACGGGAGCTCGTCCTTTAACAATTGAGCTACTGGCTGGGAATGCTCCAAACTCAAGGACCCTAGAAAAGGAAACAAAATGCTGTTTACTGCTACTATTTTGTACATTGCATTTTTTCAAGGTTATTCCAAGAACCTTGAGTCCATGACTAATTCAGTGATATGGAGTCTGTGTGTGCACCTTTCCAGTAAAAAAACAAAGCACATACAGATATGCAATTTTAGCCATAGGTAAGTTTATGGTTTTGTTTTTTAAGGGCAAGACAGTGCAAGCAAGGGTTACTCCATTCAAAACAGTGTTTTTATTAAAATATTGTTTTTAATTGGAGAAACTCTAAATATGCCATCCTAAAATGCTGACATAAGAGTTAAGTTATGACACATAAGATGTAGTGCCTCCCAACTGGTCATGTGCTCTGCCCATCTGGAAGGAAATGAGTCAAGTAAGACACAAATTAGTTTTTAAGGAAACAAAACAATAATTGCTTATAAGTCTACAGAAATATACCAGAAATGTATGTTTTACATTAAACATGGTGCACTTCTGTACTACTTTAGGTGTTAGACAATGGTCTCTGGAAGTGAATAGATACTAGAAATTGTGAAGAACTGACTAAAGAATTGCAGATTATAAGCTAAAATAGAGTCATTACTAAAACAAACAAAACGTATGCAGCTGTTTTTACATTTAAAACATAGAATCATTTGCAAATCTTGTCCAGATGACCCATGACCCATTTCCAGTTTAGTGAACACATACCTCTAAATATTATAAATACCAAGGGTAGTCTAACATTATCTACTTTATATTTTTTTTCCTACTGGGGATGTTTACCAAACAAATGTTGTACAGAAAAATAGCTATACCCTAAATAAAGTAGTCAGAATTCTGCTCAAATTTGATGAACGAGAGAGTTGTGAAATGCTAATGGTGTATGTACATTACATTATTCCTGTGTAATGAACATGACTAGTACTCTATTATCTTCACATGGGAAAGACAGCAAAGCCAGACAGATACAATTAAGATTTGTGTTTTTACAATGTTTAGCAGTTTTGTATTTCATCACTTTTAAGTAAATTTCTGTATTGGTTAGCTTAATAGACATGAATATAAAGTGTGCAATTGTCATTAATATTTTAAGAAGAGATCTGTAAACAATTTATTTTTAGCTCCATTATTCCACTAAATACACAGAAAAATGTACTTTCACAAAAGAAAAAAACATGCAGTCTGTGTTAAAGGTGTCAAGAAAACAAAGTGGTTTTCCTGTATAGTGCCCTAAAGGTGCCCCCACCCTCAGGGTCCCCCTCCCGTGGCGCTGAAGTGGTTAAAACCCCTTCAGCAGCTTACCTTATTCCAGCGCCGGGCTCCCTCGGCGCTGGTGTCCTCTCCTCCTCAGTCGACGTCAGCTCCCTCTGCCGACGTCAGCTGAGCAGCATTCAAGCTGTCAATAGGAAAGCATTTCTCAATGCTTTCCTATCGACGCTCTGCGCGATGGAGGCATAATATGCCCCCAGCGTTACAGATGCGCCTCTAGTGGCTGTGTTAAGGCTGGCTTAACCCTGCAATGTAAACATAGCAGTTTATCTGAAACTGCTATGTTTGCATCTGAAGGGTTAAAACCTGAGGGACCTAGCACCCAGACCACTTCATTGAGCTGAAGTGGTCTGGGTGACTATAGTGTCCCTTTAAATATTGAACAAAACAATACTATCACCACAATCACGTGTGAGTAGTGTGAAATAAGAAAAGCAAAAAACATACGGGATACGGCTGTGGAATCTAAAAAGAACATAGACAAAACATAGTGTAATACAATTTTAACAATGCACTCACAAGATGTAGACGTATTATGCGCACAAAGAGTGCCTCCTCCGATGTAATTGGGGGGCTATGGATCTCTCTCCGCTGTCTGCAGGACAGGGAATTGTTAGGCTATCTTTGTATAACCATCTGTAATTTACTTTGATTTTATGGTCTCTGAGGAAGTTCCAAGTGTGGGACGAAACGTGTAAGACCACAACTACTGCCGTTTTATCAATTTTATTTGATTTATAATAAAAGCCGCTATTTTATACTACCACCGGGAGTCCTGATTTCCTTCTATCCTGCAGACAGCGGAGAGGGATCCATAGCCCACCAATTACATCGGGGGAGGCACCCGTTGAGCGCACAATATGTCTACATCTTGTGAGTGCATTTTTGTACAGCGCACATTGTTAAAATTGTATCACACTATGTTTTGTCTATGTTCTTTTAAGATTCCACAGCCGTATCCCATATGTTTTTTGCTTGTATCCTGTGTTAAATATTGTACTGACAAGAATGTGGGGAACTGAAAATACAGCTCACTTTGGAGATTTATGTTTTTCCCAGTTCAGCTCTTTTGAACTTTAAATTGCAGACAAGTTACACATTACTGAAAATAATAATAATAAAAAATAAGGGGGGTGTAAACACACTTCTAAACTGTCAATGGTAACTATGGGGATGATGGGATTTGTAGTCTCTAAAACCTAGTGAGCTGCAGTGTCCCTGCCCTAACACAGAGCTAGTTAACAGTCCAGATATATGAGAGTGAGAGGAGATACAGAGGAGTTGGGTGGATGTTATCATGGAGCTCCCATGTCTTCCTGCCATACAGTGCAGCTTGCCAGGAGAGGGGCAGGCAGTGAATACAATGAAGGCTGGCCCTTGCTGAGAGACATGGCAGGCGCCCTGACACTCACCGCGGCCGGAGAACACGTACAGCTGGGACACAAACAGAACAACACTGCACAGCCTCTTCAGCACTGACAGGGCGGCCATGATGCTTCCTACAGGGACAAGCTGCGGCTCAGTGACGTCACATGCATGGGGGGAAACGTGCGTTCCAAACCTCGATCTCAGTACAAACCACGCCTACTCAGCCAATACATGTTTTTGTTTTTTTTATTGGCTGAGTGACACATGCATGGGCAGCTGCTGGTGTAGAGGAATAGAACACTGGGTTGTCAGCTGAGCTGTGTGTTTCTGGTAGTAGTGATGGTGGTTGTCTGGTAGCTGCTGTGGAGTCCAATGTCCAGCCAGTCACCTTGGCTAGTTAGTTTATCAGTGTTACAGTGCCAGCAGGGAGGAGGGAATCCTGGAATCATGTGGCTGCCAGGGAAACTCACTCAATTCTGGAATGTAAAGTTAATTTCAAACTTTAGAACAAAATTGAAAAATTGGAATAAAAAAAATAATCTCAAATTGACCATGGTTTCTTGAATTGTATTTTAGAATGCCTATTGGATTTTTATTGATGATAACAGTATTAGTTAATGCCATAGTCCCCAGTGTGTACTTGACTTGTATCTGGAAAAAGTTGTATACCTGAGCAACTATAATAATAAAGAAATGGGCAAACGCTGTAGGAAGCAGCCTGTTTTAATAAAAAAAAAAAAAAAGTAAACTAAAATCTGTTAGTTTAATGCAGCTGGGAATATTTTTATATTCGAAGTTCTTGACATGGTTTTGAATAACCCTGTTTTATGCATTGACAGTATCTCCCTCTTCCTTCAAACATACATTTATTGTATTCATCTTAGAACGGAAGCTCATTTGAGAAGGATCCGCCTCACCTCTTGTATCTGTCAATTCCTTGTTATATAGCCCAACTATATCATTTTAAAGTGCTGCAGAACACATTGTTCTACGCTATCGAACTACCATTCTTTCTTCAAGTATCTTCAATAGTTTATATAGGGAGTGGACAAAATGACGGAATCCAAGTCTACGGAATATGTTGGAGTTGCATGATAATAATAATAATAATCAAATGATAGCAATAAGGAAAGAAAGGTTTAAATTTGAAGCAATAAACCACAATTTCAAATGTAACTTCATAGTGGTGTGATAATATTTATATACCATTAGATCACCGTGCAGATTAGTACTGCCCAGGGTTACTTGTGTCCCTAATGGAGAGTGAGGAAGTATTTGAAGGTATTTATATCTACGAAGGCCCAGATTAAACTGTTACTTTTGCTCCTATTGTCTCTCTGTGAAGGGTTAATATTCTACATTATGCATAGGTAACACTGACCAACTGGTTCAATTCAGGGTCCCAGTACCTCTAAGTCAAGTCATTTGAGAGCTGAAAATGTGACTGTCCTTTTGGGTGGTTTAAAGTTGCTTTCCAGGCCTGTTAAATGAACACTCAAAGCACCATAGTTACTGCCCCCCAGACGTAAGTAATCAAAACATTATACAAATATATTCAGGGTCAATGCAAACCATTGTCTGGAAATCTTTTTATAAATAGGACTATACATAGGAGACAAGGAAACATTTAGACCGTAAGAAAGGAGATTGTCTAAGTCGCAGGGGTTGGCAACCTTCGGCACTCCAGATGTTGTGGACTACATCCCCCATAATGCTCGCAAAACATCATGGTTGGTGTAGTCCAAAACATCTGGAGTGCCGAAGGTTGCCTATGCCTGGTCTAAGGCAAAGGAAAGGGTTTCTTACAGTAAGAACATTAAAGGACCACTATAGTCAGTGGTGTATCCTGGTTTTGTGCTGCCCTAGGCAGGACAAAACTCAGGCGCCCCCTCCCCCCGCGCCACCCCCACCCAGCCCTTCCCCCCACCCCACCTTCTAAATACACACACACAGTCAGACACAAACACACACAAACAGACACACTCACAAACACACAAACACAGTCAGACACAAACACACACACACATACACAAACACAGTCAGACACACAGTCAGACACAAACACACACACTCACAAACACAGTCAGATACAAACACACACACACACTCACAAACACAGTCAGACACACACAGAGTCAGACACATACACAGACACATACACAAACACAGTCAGACAAACACACACACAGTCAGACACAAACACACACACACACTCACAAACACAGTCAGATACACACAGAGTCAGACACAAACACACACACAGTCACACACAGAGTCAGACACAAACACACACACACATTAACTTTTTTTTAATTTAAATCCCCCCCCAACCTCCTTACCTTTGGGAGTGCTGGGGGGGGAGGTCTCTTTCTCCCTGGTGGTCCAGTGGCTGCAGGTCGGGCGGGCGGGCGGCTGGCGAGGGAGCACTTCCCCTGAGCTGTCAGCTCAGCTCCCTCGTGCGCCGGCTGCAGAGTGAGGCTGGGAGCCGGAATATGACGTCATCTTCCGGCTCCCAGCTTCACTCTGCAGCGCGCGAGGGAGCTGAGCAGACAGCTCAGGGGAAGTGCTCCCTCGTCAGCCGCCCGCCTGCCAGCACCGCCCGCCCGCTCGGGATGTCAGTTAGCCGCGAGGCTAACTGGGCATTTGCCCTGGGCATTTGGGGGTGGCGTTTTTTGCCTCGTGGCTAATACGTCCCTGACTATAGTGCCAGGAAAACATACTCGTTTTCCTGGCACTATAGTGCCCTGAGGGTGCCCCCATCCTCAGGGTCCCCCTCCCGCCGGGCTATAGGGTGAGGAAGGGGTTAAACTTACCTCTTTCTCCAGCGCCGGGCGGGGAGCTCTACTCCTCCTTGGCTGAATGCGCATGCGCGGCAAGAGTCGCGCGCGCATTCAGCCAGTCTCATAGGAAAGCATTCACAATGCTTTCCTATGGACGCTGGCATCTTCTCACTGTGAAAATCACAGTGAGAAGCACGCAAGCGCCTCTAGCGGCTGTCCATGAGACAGCCACTAGAGGCTGGATTAACCCTAATATAAACATAGTTTCTCTGAAACTGCTATGTTTATAGAAAAAAGGGTTAACCCTAGCTGGACCTGGCACCCAGTCCACTTCATTAAAGGACCACTTCCTGGCACTATGGTGCCCTGAGGGTACCCCCACCCTCAGGGACCCCTTCCCGCCCGGCTCTGGAAAGGGGAAAAGGGGTTAAACTTACCTTTTTCCAGCGCTGGGCGGAGAGCTCTCCTCCTCCGATCCTCCTCTTCTCCTCCCCGTCGGCTGAATGCGCATTCAGCCGGTCACATAGGAAAGCTTTCATAATGCTTTCCTATGGACACTTGCGTGCTCTCACCGTGAAAATCAATGAGACAGCCACTAGAGGAAATAGGGGAAGGCTTAACCCATTGATAAACATAGCAGTTTCTCTGAAACTGCTATGTTTATGAAAAAATGGGTTAACCCTAGCTGGACCTGGCACCCAGACCACTTCATTAAGCTGAAGTGGTCTGGGTGCCTAGAGTGGTCCTTTAAGCTGAAGTGGTCTGGGTGCCCATAGTGGTCCCTTAAGGATACAGAATTCTCTATCAGAGTCCATACAGATGTTTAAACAGCAATGGGATAAATACTTGTTAAAACATAATATACATGGATATCATTTTTAATAAGTGGAGTAACAGCTTCTTGACCCAAGGATAAATCTGACTGCCATTCTGGGGTCAATAAGGATTCCCCCCCCCCCCTAGTTTGTTGCAAAATTGGAAGTGCCTCAGACTAGGTTTTTGCCTTCTTTTGGATCAACAGCAAAAAACAAACATGAGGAAGGCTGAACCTGATGGACGCAAGTCTCTTTTCAGCTATGTAACTATGTAATTAAAGGTCTCACATTAATTTTTTTTAAAAATAACACAATTACTACTAGGACAGGAAGTTAAATTTATTTGCAATTACAATCTTAAACCATTAAAGTAGCTCTATCACATTACGTTTTCATCAAATAAATCAATGGAACCCCAACAGATTAATATTACAAAACAAAATACAGTAAGTAGTAGCTGCAATTACACTTTGAATTTAATTCAGACAAGCAGTGATTAAAAAAGGTATTTTTAGCATGTCATACTAGCAGCCAATAAGAACCTGAGAACTCCATCTTGCCAGCATTCAGCTGTGCCAGGAAGAGAATATACAGTGTGTTAGCTGCCTGATTTTGCAGAATGCCACCTGTTTACATTAGAAATATTTTATTCAGTTTTGTAGTTTTTTGTTTTTTTTATTAAAAAAAAATACTGAACAGCTTAAAGACAGGTCAGCATGATGTAAGTCCCTTTCTTTTACAATTTATTATGGTGCAAACAGTATTTGTTTTAGAGCCACTTTAACTTATCCAACGTGAGTGAAAATTCAAATAAATAATTTTTTCTTTCATCTTTAGAATTCCTCTTCGGCGTTTCTACAGTGCGACTTCTTCAACTTCAGCAGCTTCTCTATGGCAGAGTTTATAGAAATCTCTCCATGTACATTGTTATCTCTTGTGCGCACGTTCACAGCGTTGTTTGTTTTTTCTTTCTCTCCGACCACTGTAAGCACAATATGTACATTAGAAAACATTTGTCTCAGCCAATCACAGTGTAGCTGTTATTTTCCATCTGTGAAATGTCCATGAGATTTGCTGGCATAGTTCCCATAGAATGTAATATTACGCTCTTTTCGATTTGATAGTGAAAAGGCTAATTAATGAAGGCATGTCTAATTAGCTAATGCTGACTGCTTTTCTTTTGTCACGGGAGATATAGGTATAACACAGGTAGTGGTACATAATTTGTGGCTAGCATATACACTATTGACTTCTATGGGGCTAGACTTGTCCAGGCACACTAACCGAGAATAATGCTTGTGCTTGTGCTTATAAAACTTCATTGACTTCATCTCAGTTTTTAAAGAATTCACAGTAATACTTCAGCTTGCATAATAACGCACAGTAAATATTTACCATTAATGGCTACGAACTCTTGAAATCCAATCCTGCGCATGCTTCCTGGTCCTTACTTATATTTAAAGTCATCATGGAATAAACCAGACTATGTTTTACATTGAAGACTAGCGAGATACTGCTATTATGGCTAGTATCAACGTGTTAATATGTATTCTGTTTCACTGTGATGAGCACAGGAAGCCTATATTAGAAATATTTTGGTGAAAATAGCCTGTCCCTATAGGCTTTTTTAATGTAAACACTGCCTAGGGAGACCTCCAGTGGCTGCTAGAGGTGCTTCCTGGGTCAGTGCTGCACACTGATGCTGAACTTTCTCCATAGAGATGCATTGATTCAATGGGGGGACTAAACCCATTTGTTGGGGAAACATTGCCTACTTTCCTCAACCTTCCAGCAGGTATGGCATAGCACCAATGCCAGAGTTTCAATTTAATAATTTCTGTGTATGTGTCTCTTCTTCTAATCTTTATATGTTCCTTCTCTATTAGTTGTAGTACACAAAGATGGACTATAACTGCATGGTGACAACGCATACTACAATTTAGAATGCAGGATGAATGAAATCCATTATACTGATTTTTTAAAAGTTCATAGGAAGGGTCTTGAAGTTTTTTGAAATGGCAAAGGTCATAATAAAGTGCAGCTTTTGTTCACACACACAAAAAAAACTTGGCCGAGTATATGGTTCAATAGTATGATATTGTGTCTGTTTTGTAAAATTACCGAAAATGAAATTGTACTGAGCCAGCTGTGCATTTCGTATTTTCTTGTTTAATGTACAGCCGTGGTCGAGGTCCACATCAGCCATAAAGCCTGCATCGAAGAAGTCTTTACACACCTAGAACACAATAACATAATACCAGAAAAGGGGCCCGATTAGCTTGATAGGCAGTTTACTGTTCTCAGAAAAGAATAAACAAATATGAAGCATGATTACTAGGAAACTTAAAGGACCACTATAGTGCCAGGAAAACATACTCGTTTTCCTGGCACTATAGTGCCCTGAAGGTGCCCCCACCCTCAGGGTCCCCCTCCCGCCCGGCTCTGGAAGGGGGAAAGGGGTTTAAACTTACCTTTTTCCAGCGCTGGGCGGAGAGCTCTCCCTCCTCTCCTCCTCCGTTACACCCCGCCGGCTGAATGCGCACGCGCGGCAAGAGCTGCGCGCGCATTCAGCCGGTCTCATAGGAAAGCATTTACAATGCTTTCCTATGGACGCTGGCGTGCTCTCACTGTGAAAATCACAGTGAGAAGCACGCAAGCGCCTCTAGTGGCTGTCAATGAGACAGCCAGTAGAGGATTAGGGGGAAGGCTTAACCCATTCACAAACATAGCAGTTTCTCTGAAACTGCTATGTTTATTAAAAAATGGGTTAACCCTAGGTGGACCAGGCACCCAGACCATTTCATTAAGCTGAAGTGGTCTGGGTGCCTAGAGTGGTCCTTTAATCCAAATACACACAAAATAACATATAGGCAAGGAGTGGAAGAGAGAGAGAGGGAGGGGAAAAAGGGAGGGTGGGGTAAAAAAAGAAAGAAACAAGGGGGTGGCAACAGTACTAAACTAGGCTAAAAACCTCTAAACCTAGAGACAATAATTTATGTTTAAAAGGGATAGTACTGTGCTATCTATAGATAAGCTGTCTAATAACGATATAATGCACTGTAATACGAACCACATATTAACCACTACCAGCCAGTGTAATATAACCCATATGCAATTGAATTACATGGAGACAAACACCAAAGGTTAAAGATTTTAAAAACAGATTTATTAATGAAGAATAAACATAAAAAAAAAAATTAAAAACCAAAACTGTCTTGAAATGGACAGAAATGTAAAATAACGTGATAAACCATGGATCTTAACATATTTTTGTTTTTAAATGTTGGTAAATCCTTTGCAAAAGTGAAAGTACGAACATGTCATTAATCTTGAATGGGTTAACTGTTTTTAGATAGACGAATATAGTTGTAATTTAAAATGACTTTTCAGAAATTTCCATTTTCACACACAGATACATTTTAATGAGTAAAAATAGTGAGGACAGCAACCAGGACCATTGTTCGATGAAGTTCTGAGGGTAGAACAGTTGCCTCCAAATGTTTACACACCCATTTAGATCATACCATTTGAAAGGACACTGCCTACCTGTTGTGCATATTCTTCACAGCTTGGTCCTATTGGAACTACCATGACTTGACGGGGTGACAGCCAGAATGGCCTGGTGGAGAAATGAAACAAGAGGCATCACAATACTTAAATCTTCATATAAACAAATTGCGATTTGAAACTCAATTACACACCTCCAAATATGTCAACTGGCCAAAGATGGACACTTGTGCTTTAGAGGCACTTGTTGGGGAAGGCAATAAAAAGTAGGTCCTACTGTATATTATTGCCCTGCCGATTTTATAATATAAAAAGTCTACACAAGATATTTTCTAAGTGTGGCTAAAAGAAAGATACCAAGATAGAGGAAGTCTGAAACGCATCAAAAGTTGTTGGGTTGGTTGGATTGAGCGAGAGACACTAATTTAGCCTCCTAAACCAGTTTCTTAACTTAATCACTTAATGGAATCCTTTGTGTCTTCTTCACAAGGTTAAGGAGCCCCGTAGTGCCCTCCAGTAAAAGATTCTTTGAATACCCAAATTTTAGGACATCCGTCTTTGCTACCAATTATGGTCTCTTGTGACTAACTTCCCTTGGTTAATCCTAAACTTTCCTTCTGGATCAGTGCTCCTCTCATTGTGTGTGAGTATGCTATGGTTAAGTTATGTTTCCTATAATTAGAATGCCTTTCAAACTCCCATTACCGGCCAGGGTTTTTCTGGCATTCTTTTTCTATGTATTTTTGTCTGTTTTGTGCATGCATTTCGCCATTGTCTGTAAGTACAGTGATCGTTCATGGAGCCAGTAGGCTTGAACTTTGACCACAGTGAATCTCTAAACTGGTACATTTATATGAGGTCAGCTGTAACCCAGGACAGGTGTGTCCCTTTTAGTTGCACTTTACGCAAAGGGGCATGCAAATTCCAAACAAGCAAGAGCTCGGACTGAAAAAATGCAATTGCAGAGTCTAGATCTGGTATTAGACCTAATCTGTGCCATGGTATGTTCTTCAGATCATTTAAAAAGGATTCAAGATTACATTTTTTGAAAGACCTGGTAATTATAATCTTGGGAGGGGATTTGGTGGCCTTTATTTTGCGCATGCAGTACACTAGACAGCGGTCACTGAAACTGTTAGGGAGAACGCCCGCCTCCTGGATTCTGTCAGGACAGTTGGAGAGAATCCAATCGAGCAAGGTATGGTTCTGGCTTTTAATATTAATGCGAGTTGGGGAGAAATTTAATTGAAATTAATTAAAATGACGACAAAACGAAAGTAAATTAAAGGTGGATAGTTTCAGGAGGATAAATGATCAATCAATCATTATTTAAAGGACCACTATAGGCACCCAGACCACTTTAGCTCAATGAAGTGGCCTGAGTGCCAGGTTCCCCTAGTTTTAACCCTGCAGCTGAAAACACAGAGACACTGCTATGTTTACATTGCAGGGTTAATCAAGCCTCTAGTGGCTGTCTCTCTGTGTGATATTATTCTGAGAGATACAGTATTATTCTGAGAGATACAGTAACACAGGAAATATTTCCATGTTGTTTTCGTTTGCTGAACACAAAGATAAATTAGTTATACACACCATTTTCCAGCATAGTTTTCGCAAAGAATTGCTATCATTCTCTCCACTGAGCCCAAGATGGCACGATGAATAATAACCGGTCTCTTCTTATCATCTCCATCCTTGCTGCAAGTGAAGGATTTTAAAATAAAACTTTATTATTGATGTATACATGAACACACAGAAAATGACAATGTGTTAGGGCTCCCTAATTAAAATAAATCCATAGTGAAAAGAAAAGATTCTCCAATAACATATCTATGAAAAAAAGACAAAATGTTTCCAAATGGTTGGTCACGTACCTGGATCCCCCTGGTGCTTACAGCCCCTTTCATCCCATTTCACAGATATAGTTAAAGTGGAAGTTCTACTAACTATTCAGTCTTTAAATAAAATTCACTAGCTGAGAATGTGAACTGACACTCTTAACCAATTAATGAAATACTAGGTAAGTGCCAAACTCCTGGCACCATAACCACTACAGTGGGCTGTAGTAGTTATTGTGCGTAGAGTGCCTCTTTCTTTTCCAGCGTGCTCTGCTTGCTAACTCCACTTTAACACATGTTTAATATATCTGGCTAAACATAAGATACATGGCTGAGCAACAGATTACTTGCTTTTTATCACTCCTTCTTGGTGTGAATATGTAAAATAAAATAAAACATTTTTTTTTTGACAATCCTTATTTTAGATTTTTAGTTTTTAGCAGGAAAACAGGAATAAATTAGAATATGAGAGCAATTTATACTTTAATACATACTGTTGTCCTGGTATCAATTTCTATAGAGGCTAATAGCATAACAAAAACAATATGCATGGTATGCCAATGAACATTTCCAAAACAAGTGTTATCAAAAAGGGAGGTACAGAGAATTACTAATAACACTACACAATACTGCATTGGTTTCCACTGGCACTTATAGACTGGAGCTTGTGAAGTGAGTTTGTACCCCCTCCCCTTCCTTTGATACTCTTTATTTGCACATTTTATAAGAGGGATAACCATACAGTAGCATTCAGAATTGACATCAACAGTGCCTGAGTTACTGTGTGAAGTCAAGTTTCAGGAGTTGTACTGTTTACATAATATAAGGTTTACATGGTCATAAACAAGATGTCAGGACACCAAACACAACTTGTCCTTGAGTTTGCTAGGTCTCTAAGAGGGCCAGTGATTAAATAGCCCATAGGCAGGTCTCTAATCACAGCAGCCTGTGCCCAGTATATAGAACAGACAGAGAGGAGAGTGAAGAAAAAAAAAGAGGGGAGAACAGAGAGGGAGGAAACAAAGGGGGTGGTGGGGGGGAGAGGGGAAGGGATGCAGGGTGTTCAAAAGTGGGGGCTCTGCAATATCAAGCAGACATTTGGGTGTTCCTTAATAAAAAATAAATGTCACTTACCTTACATAAGTCAAGTTAAATCTAATGGGCAACTGGAAATCTAGTTGTATGGTAGCACACTGATGGTACCGGCCAATGGCGTCCCTGATAGTTATATCAATCTGAAATTAAGTACCGGATACATTAAAGTTTCCTAATGTTTTATATGCTTTATTACTGGGTTAAAATATACAAAAAGTAGCAGATTCCAGGTAACCAACCTTTGGGCCATAAAATGCTCCATCTCCTGGGTTTAGTTTCCATGGCTGGCCAAAATTGTTCAGACTGTTTTCAAGTTGCTATGGATACACAGAACAGTAAAATAAATTACGGTATGTAAAACACATCAAATAACTAAAGTAATAATTATACACGGGAGTTTTTAAAATGACCTTTTCAGCTTGATCCCAGATCTCTATTTCTCCCAGGTAATTCTCAGGTCTAGTTGAGAGGTGCAGTTGGAAAGTGAATCCAAACACATCATATACAGACTGCAAGAACTCTAAGCATCCTTTCATCTCCTCCTCTATCTGAAAAGGAGAAGTTGTAATATTAAAACAACATTATACCTTCACTGCAACCTTTGTTTTTGATTTGTCATAGCTGAAAGATGAGGCTTTGAGGCTTCCTTACAGTAGATATAATGTAATACATTATATACTCTGAAAAGGCACTATTTGCATGAAAAAAATCCCAAAGGGAACTATTATACTCACCAGAACAACTACATTAAGCTGAAGTTGTTCAGGTGACTATAGTGTCCCTTTAAAAATCCTTACATAAAACATATATTACACAAATTTGCATTACACAGCTACAAAATTGTTGACAATGTATAAATTTAGTCCTGCGAATGATTTTGGGTGAGATTCAAATACTGACCTTTGCCACCATTATGAGTGAAGAACCTTATTTAAAATGCAATCCGGGATATAGATCTGTTTGACTGAGGTTAGTGTTTGTATGTCAGCATAAGTGAGTATATTTTTGTGGCTATTTTACCTGCTCCATGGTGCAAAAAATATGAGCATCATCCTGTTGAAACCTCCTGACTCGGGTCAGCCCACTTAAAGTCCCAGAAAGCTCATTACGATGAAGGACACCAAAATCAGCAAACCGCAGAGGTAGTTCTCTCCATGACCGAGGACGGTGACCAAACATCAGGCTGCAAGCAAATATGAAATACTTCACTATACAAAAAGGCAGCTACTATTCCTTTTTTGGAATCTCACTTCAATACATATGTCCAAACTGCACTCAGTGAAAACTAACAGCAAATATAGAGAATATGTCTTGCTACCCAATGCATTTCACTGGCTTCTCCAGGATCACATTTTAACTTCCATACTCATTTAAAACCTGCACTTCACTTTAAGCTGAAATCTATTTCAAGTTCTAAATGCATAGGGATTATGGAAAGAAATAACAGAATGATGACACACTCAAGAAAACCAAAATAAATATCTGGCACAACAATTCCCTCTGGTGAACCGTCCACCATGACCACATGTTCTTCTATATTTAACAAGAGGACAGTATATTGTCTCACTTATAGAATACTTTCGATCTTAACTGGTGATGCTAATACAACTGAAGAGTTCAGTGAGCCAAAAAATATATATTTAAAAAAACAAAACATATTAATAACACACCTACTATGAAATATACTTTATGATTATTTTTGCATCAGTGAAAGTCAATGTTTTGACTGACAAACCATGTCTTCGTCAGGCTTGAGAAAGTTCGAGATACGCCTATTATTGATACAATTAGGCGTCATGAAGAACAATTTGTGCAAGTATTTTCTTTTACTTTGATATATACATAGTGTGATTACTGTTGCTCAGCATCATTAAAAAATAGTTTGGAAATTCAAGTTCCATATCCCCATCCATTTGTGAGGATTGCTTCAACTACTTCTACTCTATGTTAAACTTGTCAGTTGTCTAAGTGGCAAAATGCAACAAAGCTGAATGTGTTAGAGTGTATTTGTTTATGTTAAAATGGCACGTACTCCAAAACAGAAATCATATTATTTGGCGTTCTTCTACTTACCAATGTCCTGGACAGTTCATCGGTTTCAGAGCGAAGGTTTCTTTCTCTACCTCGAAGGAGAACATGTTCTCGCTATAATGCTGCCAGTGACCTGATGCCTCCCACAGTTTGCTGTTATAAATATTGGGTGTTGCTACCTCGGTAAAATATCGATTCTGGTATTCATCCTAGCAGATTATGGAAATAATGGTATTAAATACTGGTATGTCAAAAAAACATTTTTATAAACATACTGAAATCATAATGTGTTGCTTTACATGTGAAAGTATTATTTGAAATTATGATTACTGATAGTCAATGGATACTATTATCTAAACATTGTAATATTTAAAGGGATGGCTACACCATAATCAGTTCATCTCAATTAAGTAGTTATGGTACCTGGAGTCCCCTGGTGCCAGCTCATTGTCAAATTGTTTTTGAACACATTAGCCCAAGAATAGATGGGCAGCAGTGATTGGCTGGGATTGTCAGCTGAGCTCCCTTAGCCTATAACTGCCACCCGTTGCAGGTGTAAGCTGGTATGGATAAATCAGAGTGTAGCGCCACCTTAGCCATAGCTGTAGGTGCACAGGAACTCTCATTCAGTTTTAAACTGTTTAAAAACATTGAATTGTTAGCCAGCACCAGGGGACTTTAGGCATTATAATAATGTCAATGAAATTAGGTGGTTATGGTGCCAATAATATCCCATTAATATGCTAATATTGTGTAAATCCAACCACTAAAATATGTAAAAAATGTAAATGGGGGGGGGCGGGGCCGGGCCGCCGAGCCGAGCGGCAGCCATCCATGCTAGCTCCGGCTCTGGGCCACTTAAATACACCGCAATACTGCACCAAACGCTCACCCAGAGCCGGGGCAGAAACAAACAACAAGCAGGGAGCGGCACAGGAGACAAAACTGCAGGGATACCTGCCAAGCCGTCACCGCGCAGCCCGCACAGCCGGAGCACAATGATCCCAAGGGGCCTACGCATGCAGGACGACGGCAGGAGCCGCGAGACCAGATAGCTGAGGGAGAGAGGGGAGTCCGGACCCGGCCCCGCTCCCCCCCCCCTCGGGCCGGCGGGGGTAATCCCGGCCCATGAGTCGATCTCCGGTAGGAGGCCCACACAAGGCGGAGCCCTTTTGCACGTGGAGCTATCATGGCCGCAGAACACACGAGCCACTGGGAGCTACGCAGGGTCGCCAGGACCCACTGAGGCGACGGATCCCACAGACGGACCCCTCTGGGCGGCAGAAAGGTCGGTGGGGAGCCGGCCCTGGCCCCTGGATTTGGTGGTGGTCCAGGGAGGCCTACCCCCAACTCTGTGAGCCCTATGGCGCTGGTGTGGGTTGGGCCCCCGGCGGACCGGTGGCGGGGGGAGCAACCACCGGCGACATGCAAGAGGCCGGAAAACAGGCGAGGCCTACCGGGGCTGGAGCTCCAAGGGGGAACTGCAGGGGTTGGGGAGGTGCAGGGGACAGGAGCCCGGGGACTTCTCGGGGGGGGGGGCCTGCTGGACTACCGATGTCCCTGAGTGCCCACAGCACTGTGGAACCCTAAGCTGGCTGACCGGAGCAAGCCAGGAGGGGAACAGAGGGGATTGGCCGCACCGGGGGAGCTGGAGAGATCCTGCAATAAACACCCAGCGTGGCATAAAGATGCATCCAGGGCATAAACCTGCAAGAGGCCTCATAGAGGGAAGCCAGCTTAGAAGCCTCACAGGAGGCCATTAACCCCATGCTGGACATTTCTCCTCACCAGGCATTACAGCGCCATCTCCGGTGGAGAGACTCATATAATATTGTTTCTCAGATACAGCTCAGCATATACCATGTCGATGACATAATTATTCCTAATATCAATACACTTGATCCATGACATGCTTATTTTCCAATTAGCTAGACACTGCTATACTGTTACAGATATGATGTAATGTTGATGACATAATTATTTCTAATATCAATACACTTGATCCTTGACATGCTTATTTTGCAATTAGCTAGACACTGCTATGCTGTTACAGACAGGATATATCAGTACCTCACGGTGCCTGACTAATATATCATTTTCACCATATATGTTTACCGCACCATACTTATTGGCGGTTATTTAAGCTTAACGAAGCCCTTCATGTTGAACATGCACAGTGCTTAGCATCAGCATCTGCTCGCTTCTATATACTCTCATCAGTAGATCCTAAACAAGTTAAGCATTATTGGTTTGTTTTTGCATATATCTATTTTTTTTTTTTTCCTATAGTACCTGCACGTTATATCCGAAACGCCTCTGCGTAGGCAACCATAGGCTTTACCTGCTTGTAAAACAAATCCGCCTCTGCGCAGGCAACCAAAGGAATACTGAGTTAGATCACTGTTGCAGCCCCTGCGTGGGCAATCTTTTGCTTTATTATAAATCAGTTTGATACCTAAATTCCTATTGTGCATAAAATAAAAATATTCAAAACAAAAATGTAAATGGGCCAGCATATCTCCAAGTACCAAAACTGATAAGATAAGAATTTTTATGTATTAGGATTACAAAAATAAAATCACACCCCTGTTTTATGGAAACATCCATGAGAAGTGTTATAATTCAATCTAAAGCGCATGAAAATAAATTGTGCAGCAAATGTAGAAAATAAGTCAGCTGCCACACAATCGAGGCCTGGCTAAAAAGTAAAACATGAGGGAATATCTGAGTTAAGTCATAAGCAGCTACCCAAATGGCTACAACGAGCAAACCATTAAAAAAAATTCTTATTTACGTTTCTGACCACAAACCTCACAAGGTATTCCTTTTATTGTCTCTTCTTCCTCTCTCTCCCTGTCCTTTGCTCTTTTTATTTTTTCTAATCGTCCTACTAATTAATGGAGTTATTATGTGAAATGTAACTGTATCTTCTACTGTATATTGTAGCAAGCTTAAAACCTCAAACAAATGTTTAATTTCAAAACAAAATTGCTAAACATTATTCCTCATTTCAAGGAAAGGTTAAAGGATCTTAACCTGTATAGCTTGGAGGAAAGACGAGACAGGGGGGATATGATAGAAACATTTAAATACGTAAAGGGAATCAACACAGTAAAGGAGGAGACTATATTTAAAAGAAGAAAAACTACCACAACAAGAGGACATAGTCTTAAATTAGAGGGACAAAGATTTAAAAATAATATCAGGAAGTATTACTTTACTGAGAGGGTAGTGGATGAATGGAATAGCCTTCCAGCTGAAGTGGTAGAGGTTAACACAGTAAAGGAGTTTAAGCATGCGTGGGATAGGCATAAGGCTATCCTAACTATAAGATAAGACAAAGGACTAATGAAAGTATTTTTTTAAAAATGGGCAGACTAGATGGTCCGAATGGTTCTTATCTGCCGTCACATTCTATGTTTCTATTTCTGGATGAGTGATGGGAGAAGTGGCTAAATCTGAGTCTTGTGAATCCAAGTTATTTTTGTCATCCCTGTTATTTTGTATTATTTCATATTTCATGCTTTATGGTTTTTTTTTTGTAGTTCAGTACTGTCTGGGGTTCTAACACTGCTTAGTATTCAGGTAAGTTTTAATGCCGGAAATCCCGCAGTCTGTTACTGAACTTTGCTCATAAAACTAGAGGCAAGTGTTAGTCAATGAATGTAATTTCAGCTCGTGATTTGTTGCATAATCTGGACTAGACTAAAACACACTTACTGTATTGCACTTACTTTAATGAATTCAATGAGGGTGTTATAAATATGGGCTCCTCGGGGCATAAAGAAGCAGCTGCCTGGACTCAGCTCATGAAAGAAGAAAAGTTCTTGTTCCTAGGATGGGAATGAAGACATGTTGTTGCCTGTAGTTGATACGTCTATACAATATATAAGGTAAGATCTGGATCCAGAAAGCCCCAATATAATCAACTCCCAAAGAGAATGCAATAGCTTTAAAGGTCTACACAAAAAATATCAGCCAGGGGAACATGTTTTACTGTTTATGCTTCTTATCCATTAATTAACACTTACATTTTGGGGTATTAGTGTTTTAGGAATTTGCCGATTTAACAGTTCCATCAATGTGCTGCTGAATTGTCTTAAGCAGGATTGTGTACTCCAAATGTTGAGGATTTAATGTGGGACATTGGGCACGTTTTAACCAATCCAATAAAGGTAAAAATATTTTAAAGAGTAACAGAACAATGGGATTGTGATTTCAGCAACATTGTTAAGGGTTAACTGGCAGCCATCAATGTGTACTGGTATATACTAGTATATAGGATTTAAATACCTTTGTGATTAAATGTTCCATTATATGATTGTATTGAACAGAAATCATCCCTTCTTAAAACTCGGTAAGACCAACACATACCTTTCCAATTTTCCTGTGGTCTCTGTTTTTGGCCTCTTCCTGCATTTTTTCCCATTCTTTCATTAGTTTGGTATCAGGAAAGGATATTCCGTAGATTCTTTGTAGAGTTTCCATATCAGCCTTCCCTTCCCAGTATGTTGAAGAATTCTGTAATTTTATATTGGTTTAGGAAGAAAGTACATAGAAAGTGTTGCTTGATAAATCCACGAACATTTATTTTTTTCCCCATATCTATTAACCTTCATTATTTAACCAACATTATGGCATGCTTGCGTTACATTTGCAGAAGTCGGTAGATTTACAGCAACATTTACAGAAGTCGGTAGATTTACAGCAAAGGTTTCCCAAGACATAGTTCTGCCACTAAAATGACTTGCTCACCTTATATATTTTTAAGGCTTTAATTTTGCCAGTGTGTCTCACATGGGGTCCTCTACACAAGTCAATAAGAGGACCACATCTGTAAACATGAAATATATTGAAAAACAATTATTTAGCAAGCAAATACATAACTCAAATATGGAAATGCACAACTATCGGGATTCCCCTGATCACAACCCAGAAATGTACAGGCTTTATTCACTAAGGTGAGACTTTCAAATTTAAAGGGACACTCCAGACACCCAGACCACTTCTGCCCATTGGAGTGGTCTGGGTGCCAACTCCCACTACCCTTAACCCTGCAACTGTAAATAATGCAGTTTTCGTAAACTGCTATATTTACCTTGCAGGGTTAACTCCTCCTCTAGTGGCTGTCCTCACGCTATTGACGTCCTCACGCTATTTGAGGACCTCCAGCGTCGCTAAAATCCCCACAGGGAAGCATTGAAAGCATTTTTCAATGCTTTCCTATGGAGAGGTCTAAGGCGCATGCGCATGAGGTCTCACCCCACCGGCAGCCGCGCATGCACAATCGGTCTCCCCGCCGGATGACGTCTGCGGGGGAGGAGCGGCGAGGGACATCAGCGCTGGACTCCGGTAAGTCACTGAAGGGGTTTAAACCCCTTCAGCAACCTGGGATGGGGGGTGGGAGGGAGAGGGGACCTGCAGTGCCAGGAAAACTGGAATGTCCCTTTAAGCCAACACTAGCCGAATGTTAAGCATAACTGACTAATTGAGAATGTTTCCAGTTCGGCTATTTTGACTTTGAAATTCTTACTTTAGTAAAAACCCATGTTACAAAAAAGGGCAGATGTGATATAAAACAATCAGATGTACGAAAACTCTGAAATCTCAGACACAAATAGGGTTTAAAACCACACAGAGAATTCCATAGTCATTTGTATTATTGGTTTGTACAAATCGGTATCTCGCTGTACAAACTCCAAATGTAATAGTTAATAGTGTTTCACTTTCAGATTGCAGAAAGTTTGAACGTACAAAAAGCCTCTAGTGGTGAGCGATTGCAATTACCATTCTGATGCCATTTCCATGTAAAAAATGAAAAGATGATGTGCATCAAATAATGTTGTGCACCGTCATTTCCATGCAATACTTACATAGAAACATAGAATGTGACGGCAGATAAGAACCATTCGGCCCATCTAGTCTGCCGATTTTTCTAAATACTTTCATTAGTCCCTAGTCTTATCGTATAGTTAGGATAGCCTTATGCCTATCCCACGCATGCTTAAACTCCTTTACTGTGTTAACCTCTACCACTTCAGCTGGAAGTAAAGTAATACTTCCTGATATTATTTTTAAACCTTTGTCCCTCTAATTTAAGACTATGTCCTCTTGTTGTGGTAGTTTTTCTTCTTTTAAATATAGTCTCCTCCTTTACTGTGTTGATTCCCTTTATATATTTAAATGTTTCTATCATATCCCCCCTGTCTCGTCTTTCCTCCAAGCTATACATGTTAAGATCCTTTAACCTTTCCTGGTAAGTTTTATCCCGCAATCCATGAACCAGTTTAGTAGCCCTTCTCTGAACCCTCTCTAAGGTATCAATATCCTTCTGAAGATACGGTCTCCAGTACTGTGTACAATACGCCAAGTGAGGTCTCACCAGTGTTGTGTACAATGGCATGAGCACTCTTTCTACTGCTAATACCTCTCCCTATACAACCAAGCATTCTGCTAGCATTTCCTGCTGCTCTATTACATTGTCTGCCTACCTTTAAGTCATCAGAAATACTTGAGTCTCTGCTAAATATTTCTTTTTTTGTGATAGATCTCCGAGTATGAATAAAGGACCCTGCATTCTGCACGTTCGTAAACAGACATCAGGAAAATCACTATTCACTTTAAGGCTCAGTTTCTTCTCTGAATACAAAGCAATGTCAAATAATTTAAACATCCTGTCTCTCTGATGCCCTCATAAATCAATGCTGGAGCAGGATAAAAAAATAATAACAACAATAAAAATAAAATGAAACACATGTGCTTTAATCACCTGTATACCGTTGTAGTTGGTGTGTCAACCTTCTCATTCAAAATGCGGCACTTGAATTTGTTATACTACATGCAAACAAAAACATTGCAATACAGTTAAAGAAGTAACAAACAGCAATCGGGTTCCAAATAATGAAAATACATCAGATGCGTTAAAACAATATACCTATTCTTTGTGAAGTGAGGCTACGGAGAAACTTATTGTAACTCCATAGCCAACACAGAAATACAGCAGAGCAGACACAGCGTACATTCTTTACATTTCACTATACCGTACCTTGAACATTTTTAATAGCAGATCTTTACTGACTTCCAGCCTTTCAAAAGGTTGCTTCTCCTTAATAATGGATTTACACATGTTCTCCAGAACTGGGAACTCGTTGCTTGAAACCCCCCTACAGAAGCAAATATACAGACAATCAGAAAGCTGGGCTAATACATTATTTAAATGTTGAGAATTGTTAGCTATGATTATACACATATAAACACAGGGACAGTAAAAGGACTACCATGATGTTTTTTTGAGGAAAACACACAGACTTCACAAATGACTGATTATAAGACTGAGAACCCCTGCATTAACAGACACTATTTATATGAGGCCCCGCATGCACACAAGGCGAGTATTTACCTGTCCTCTAAAAACATATCATAATAAAAGCCATTTTCAATGGGTGGTCCGTAGCACAAGCAACCTCCGTAATAGTTCTCCATTGTCTCTCCAAGGATGTGAGCACTTGAATGCCAGTAAACCTATATAAGTTGATCATGTAAACACAGAAGTAAATTAGAAAATAAAAAGTGTAGAAATGTGGAGCTCTTGTTTAAGACTTAGCTTGAGTCCCTCGTTCTTCTGGTTCCTTGTGTCACCATGTCTGCATACCGTTCTCCTATTCTCTTCTTGTGGAAGATGTTCTCTTTGATTATTTCTCTGCAATACCCCTATATACTTTCATAGCCTTCCCACTCCCCTAACAGTGTTCCCCCTCTTTCTTTCCACTAATGCAAGTCCCCTTCTACCCTTCTTTTTTATACCAGTATATACCAATCAACAACATCAACAATCAACCAATATACCTATTAACTTTCTTACCATCAGCAGCACCAGAACTATCTGCAATATCACATTTTGGAGAAAAGCTCTGAACTTGGAACAATTACCATGGAAACCAATTAAATACTCCTTCTTGTTACACTTGGGCCACTAAATGTAATTAGTAAAAAAACACCCCAAGCCCTAAATGTATAGGGCAGATACTGGGACGACTGTATAACCACAGAATCCCCAGCTGGATGTGTGGTTTAAATTAGTATATTTCTGTTTGTATCATAAAAACACAGCTAAGACAGTATTGTGAATAGCATTTGGAAGATGCAACAACATAGTTTTACTTACTGCTTGGGCTTCCTCATTGTCAAATGGAAGCAGCTCCACAACCGAGTCTCGTTCTAAGGGCCGGTCTAAGTCCCACAGCTCATTGTTCACTTTAGCTATGACGATATTATCAGCCAAGCCACGACTATAGAGAATGGAAGGATAAAAAAAAATATATATCTAAATTGCAAGTGTAAACAGTCTCACGTATTAAAATAAAACACATTTTATGTACTCGTTTACAATATATCAGTATACAGTATACTGAATATTCTTATTTTATTGTCTATATAAACAAACAACATGAATAACATGTGTTCTATATATTATCATTGCCCTACTCAATGACACTGACTTTATTTATATTATGACAAATGGGAAAAAGAACCTACAACTACGATGTTTGAGATGCTTCTAGGACTAATGCATTTAATAACTCAGCACTCTCCCACTTTTGGTATTAAAGCGACCCTGTCATCAAATATTTTCTTGGTACTGTTATATGGTGCTTTAAAAAAAAATACTCAGGGGTAATAATTCTTGGAGCTTAAAGGGAACCTATAGTTACAAAAATAATATTTTTTTTTCCCTGTACTATGAGTTCCCTGCCATTGCAGTGACCCCTTTCCATGGCCTTTCGTTCCCAGACACTGTCATGGCAGCTGGCCACTCTGCAGAAAGCATGCTGACGTGTGTTGTCTTCTCATCTAGTTCAATGCTTCTCATTGAGGAGCATTGGGGATGAGAAGTTCATGTGCAATAGGCACTCTTCCAATTAAATGTTCTCAATGAGAAGCTCTACATGGGAGACAGCCACTAGAGGTGTGTTTGCTGTGTTTCCATGACGGGAACGTTTTACATTGCAGGACTATGAGTATAGGGCCACTGAACAAAGACCACGTTTTGGAGAAATATTTTTTTATAATCACAATGCATTTTATATAGTTTAAAATTATGACGCAATTCCAAATGACCAGTTCCATGCTTTAGAAACTCAGCTATCTCAATTCTAATTAGAATTAGCTTTACTATAGTTTGGATAACGAATAAAATGTTATCAAATGATTCACATAAAGAGGATTTTGGTCGCAATGAAGCAGATAAAATAAATTCATAAAAACTGAAACACTGATTTACTAATAAACATAATCAAATACTTTATCAGCAATACTCGTGATTAGGGAACTTTACCTATAAAGTAAATCTGACACTCTTAAGAGACCACTATAACAAACACCCTGACAATCGTAACAAGCAAACCGATGTGCCTGCCTGGTTAATTACCTAAAATACTGAACTTTGCATTTCACCTCTATATGGTCACAAAACAGCACACAACACTTGTAATGTGGCTGCTTGGACACAGGAACCTCTGCCACAGGATCAGTGCATGGGATCAAAAATATTTCTTGTATGTGTGAGAGATCAGCAAATGTTATATGTCTACTCATGAGATATGGAATTGTGGAATGATGTACACTAAGAATCTCTTACACCTAGTTCAAAACCACACAGTATTCTAAACAACATTAAAGTTAAGAATAGTTTGTCAAATTTGGACTTCCCATTATCTTTAATGTTTACTGTATTGTTATGTCTTAAATTGGTGATACAGTTGTTACCAGATGTCTTCGGTGACCTTAATCTGTTCTAAAGAATAAAATATAAATGTGATGACAAACAGACAACTTTTCATTTCAAACTACATGGGATGTATTAACTAAACAGTGCACTGTAGTGAAAGCCCAAACTGTAAAATGTAGATTTATCTGTTTTAATATCCTAGTGGAATCTAAAATAACTCCTAAAGATTCATTTTAAAAATAGTGAGTTTTATTGAACTGAAAATTAAAAAGTGAAATTCTGTCTTAACTAGAATGTAAGCTTGTTTGAGCTGGGCCAAATTCGTTGAGCCGGAAACATTCTCTAATTCCAGTTTGACTTTGGCCTTAAATTGAAAAATTAGTTTGAATTCTCACTTTAGTAACTAACGCAGTATGGCATTAGCTGAGCTAGGATATTTTTTAATTTTCAAAAATGTTTTTTTGCATTTTGCAGTTTGGTTAAGAATTAGTGAATACAAGTAACTGACTCGATGACATTTTACCTAATCCCAGCAGCCACTTGATACGGAGTGGTTCTCCAGGATTCCCCATCAATAACATTTCCATTAGCTAGGGTGATCTTAATTGGCTGGCTTTGGTTTGCAGCCCGATCCGCAAGCAAAGCATCATGGTTTTTCTTCAAGATTTCGTAGAGTTGTAGCCTGTCTGTAATAAATCCTGCAGCACTGCATGCCTGCGGATTAAAAAGACAAGCTCATATGAACGTCAAGACCACATTACTGCTGTAGATGAAAAATACAAAACCTATACTAATTGATCTGCAAATTAGTACCTATACAATAGGAGAAATAAGTAGAATGTTATGAAAGACCATTACTTGTTTCTCCAATGCAAGTTCGGCCTGGAATTAATCTAAACTAAATGTTAGAATGTGCAGTTGTCCACTTCATATATGTTCATAGAGTTGAACTTGAGAGTGATACAGTTTATACTACGTCCTGCCTGTCTCGTACCAGAGGGTATTAGAGTATTAGTTAGATGGGGATGGTAGCAGCAAGGAGCTGTATCTTATCAGAAATGTTAAGTTTCCTTTATGAAGAAAATGGTGGTGTTTTTTTTCCTCTATGAACAATATATATATACATATATATATATATTTTTAGACACAGCTGGGGTAAATATATTAAAAGTCCATAGATCATTTGCACATACAGTTTTGTACACAGATATTTTGAGTGAGACTGAGCATCAAATAAATTACATAGTTACACAGCTGAAAAGAGACTTGCGTCCATCAAGTTCAGCCTTCCTCACATGTTTTTGCTGTTGATCCAAAAGAAGGCAAAAAAGCCCAGTCTGAAGCGCTTCCAATTTTGCAACAAACTAGGAAAAAATTCCTTCTTGACCCCAAAATGGCAGTCAGATGTCTCCTTGGATCAAGCAGCTATTACCCCACTAATTAGAAATTATATCCCTGTATGTTATGTTTTTGCAAGTATTTATCCAATTGCTGTTTAAACATCTGTATGGACTCTGATAAAACCAGCTCTTCTGGCACAGAATTCCATATTCTTATTGCTCTTACTGTAAAAAAAACCTTTTCTTTGCCTTAGATGAAATCTCCTTTCTTCCAGCCTAAATGTGTGACCTCGTGTATAGCCTGATTATGAATAGATTTCCAGATAATGGTTTGTACAGGCCCCAAATATATTTGTATAATCTTATCATATCTCCTCTGAGGTGCCGTTTTCCCAAAATAAAGAGATTTCATTTTTTTTTTAACCTTTCTTCGTAACTAAAATGCTCCATTCCTTTTATCAATTTTGTAGCTCGTCTCTGCACTTTTTCTAGTGCCATAATATCTTTCTTTAGAACAGGTGCCCAAATTTGCACAACATATTCAAGGTGTGGTCTTACCAGCGATTTATAAAGAGGCAAAATTATATTTTCATCTTGAGAATTTATGCCCCTATTTATACATGACAAAACTTTACTGGCCTTAGTAACTGCAGATTGACAAATAATTCGCCTCATACAAATAAAGTGTTTGACATACAAAAATCAGTATTGCCAGTTAGATAAGACAATACATATTCCCTTTATGCATCTGGGGATCATTTAGTCCGAGGAAATACTTCTCTTGGATCAAATAAGCCCAAGACCGTTAGTAATCCAACTGGTGTCAGGTGAAATATGATCCATAAAACATACATAACTTAAAACAGACCAAGGCGGGGACATCCTTGGAGGAAGAGAGGGAGTTATCTCGGTCCCCCAACCATCTATTAGGAAAGAAAAAGGGCCAAGTCTCTATGTGAAATGGGACCATACCAAACAGAGCTTATTGTCTATAAAATTTGAATTTTATAGATTTTAACCCTGAGGTGTAAAGTTACAATATTCAAACCAAACAGACCAGATTTTTATATATTTTTTAGTATTCCTATTAGTAAAGAAAATGTTTATTTTTCCATTTTCCCTTGATTTTGTTTCTACCATTTACCAAGTCCGGCCTTCCATACTGAGGTGACATCACTAGAAATGGACAGGGAGTCCTGGAACAGCCCCCGAGCAATATAAGGGGAGGCCCCCAAGGCGATTTTAAAAGTCTCCATTCTGTGAGTGTACTGAGCACAGCGCACATTAACTGTACTTTTATTGTATTACGCTATTGCACGGTTTTTTTCATTTTTGTAGCTCTCCAGCTGCATCCTCTGTATTTTGTTTGGATTTATATAGGATAGAGTCTGGAATATCCTGAGAGGAAGCTATGATATATTTATCCAAGATAAGTTGATTTTGTTTGTCACACACATCTTATATTGGTGTAGGTGTATTTTTGTTATAAATGTACACATTTTTAAGTTTGTCGGAAAACCTGTACACCAAAGTGCTGTTTTATTATATTTGTATATGCTAGCTATGGATCCTTTGCTTCAAATAATGATATATATATATATAATTTGAAATCAACAACAGCTCGGTAGTGAAGGGGTTAAACATTAAACCTAGGAAGGGAGGAGATTGTGAAAAGAGGTGGTAATGCGCATAGAAAAGCATCAGGCAAAGGTACCGTATGAACAAACGGCTTCTATACTTGAATGTATCCCGCTGTGTCACTTTTGAAATGTATATTAGGAGAAACCTCTTCTAAAGAGAATAACTTTATTTTCTTTCACTTTTATTAAAGCTTATTAACTGCATTATGGATACAACACAAAAAAAAGTTCTCCTTCATCTCAAGTTGGCACCATTCCCTGGCAAAGCCTCTTCTGTTTTGGGTTTTTGTCATATTTGTGTAACATAAAAATAAATTTAAAATATTTTAGAAAATATTTTTTTTCATTGAAAATACAGATATATTAATTTGTAATTATACAGATAATATATCTCTGATAAGATACGCTATAACTCATAAAATCTTAATTTCCAAAAACAGCTTTAAAAAAAACCACTCCAAGTACCATAACTGCTACAGCGCTATAAAGTGGTTATGGTGACAGGAATGCCCCTGTGGGCCTTCAGTGTAAGTAGTCAAACGTTTTTCTAGCAATCAGTTGACACTCTGTGCAGGAAAGCTTCTAGCAGGAGCTCTCAGATTGAAATGATTGGGATTGCATATACCTGGGAAGAGGTCAAGCCAGGTCACATACGGTTTGATGTCAGTTTACGGAATGCTGTTGAGGTTAAGGTTCCTGGAAAGATCCTTTAAATAAGGAATGGCAGCAAATTGTTTCAACAAGCTACAGTTTTACAAAGCTGTGTATTGAGAGGTAACTACAAAGTTCATTTTCCTTAAAACCTTTCCTTTTTTGAATAGGTAAGACAGATTTATACAATTAAGGAAATATCCATATATACTGTAACCGCATGGCTGATTGCATTACGGTTGTGTTTAGTGAAAAAAAAATGACTCGTTAATATTAGAATACAGTGGTACCTCGGTTTACAAACACCTCGGTTAACATAATTTTCGGTTTACAAATGAAAATCCATTGAAAATAATGCCTCGGTTTACAAATTTTATTCGCAATACAAAGCAAGCTTCCCCAGGATGCATTGCACCTGGGAGGTTTATAGCACCGCCCACTGCATGCTGGAGCCTGTGGGTAGCACGTGGCATCGAGAGTGGAGGTGTTGGAGCGGCTTTTGCATCGAGTTTTGGAGCCATTCTGGAATTTTTTTTGCAGCGTTTTTGGGTGCATTTTTCAAGCTGTGGAAAGATAGGGAGCTGAGCTTCGTCGTTTGCATGGCTTTTACTGCATTGTAAGTTGGTTTCCATGCCAGCTCATTTTGACTTTTTTCTGACCTCCAGAACGGATTAATTGGTTTTCAATGAATTCCTATGGGAAACCGCGTTTTGGTTTACAAATTTTTCGCAATACAAAACATCCCGGAGAAAGCATTAAAAATTAATAAATCGAGGTACCACTGTACAACACATTTTACATTGTTCTGAATGTTTGTCTTCTATTGGCTATCGCATTTACAAACAGATGTTTAGTGAAGGTACCTGCTCACATGGTCAGTATTGTATTCTCCCCAGAGTGTTTATTTAATGGTATTTTAGGAGCTCTTGAAACCTTGTAATTCCCATTATGGATTGTGGTTGCCTTTCTCCTCTCGACTTACCTTCTTTATTATAGATAACCAAAACACACAATGGGCTACAGGACGGACCTAAACAGTAACCACAGCCAATGTAAATACACAACTACTCAACTCTCCATAATATACACATAGAAAAAAAATCAATTAAAAAGGTATACGCATATTTCAATGTTTTCTATGTGCAGATGTAATAAAGGGTGTAGCAGATTTCTAGCAGTAGAATAATTATAACATTTACATTTTTAAATATTCAGTACAAGACCATAAATTCCCTTATAATTATGTCTAGATAAAAATTCTAATCCATATTCACGTCTGTTCATTGCCGAATGTCATGTGGGAACAAAAGTGCAAAAATTATTTTACCAAATTCTTTTTTACTGAGAAGAAGAGCTCAATGAATTGTAATTGTAGATAGAGAATCTCACAAAATAGGCTGCCATTGAATTTTTTTTTTTTTTTTTAAATCCTTTATTTCTCAGAAATAAAAAACAAACAAAAAACCAACAACTTAAATAATGACTATATGGATAATTCCATAGACATTCTGTACAATAACAATGCTGCTTAAACACTACTTTTCCATTACCGTAATACAAATTAGCTCTGATAGATTATTCAACTTATTAGCAAATATCGGTAAGTTATATTTTTCAAATGAATTATAATGATGCAGTGATTAAATAATGATAATTAATGGTGAATGTTTTAGTGTGGCTCTCCTTGCCTATTCATTGAAGTTGAGCTATCATCTTCACAAAAGGAGTGATGATCAGATAACGCAGTAATCAGTTCTGGCTGTGGAAAGGTATTCTCAGTCCCTATGAATGATGTAAGAGGACAAACCTTTCCAGTACAATACCTCCATACCAACACAGGAACAAGCCAGACTGCTCTTTGTGCCATTAAAAAGGGCACGGGTCCCGAACACTCAAAGTGTGAAGCTTACCAGTAGGAATACTATGTAATTCAGCTAAATATTTCAACATGTGCAGCACTTTTTGGGAATTTTTTGTCTATAAGACACTCCCCTGTAATTAATCTCTTAATATACTGATGACATGCAAGTATGTACATAAAAGGATTGCCTGCTGTAACAAACAGAGGGATACTCACCAATGTGAGAATTCAAAGTAAATTTCAAATTAATTTATTGATTTATTTTTAATTCTTTATTTAAGAGACAAGTCACACAAGTACTTTGACAGTATGACAGTATGATCTGCAGTAGTGGAGTACAATGCCAGCTTCAACCAAAGTTTACTACTATAATTGAAGAAGAAAGAAAAAAACACACTGCGAGGAGCTAAAATAGGTCATCCTGAGACCTGGCTCTATTGGGAACTGAATTTTAAATTTAAGTTCAAATTAGCAAAACGAAAAGGTTCACTAATTTGCTATGCATTCAGTTAAGTTAATCTGGCCTTAAATTTGAAATTCACTTTGAATTCTCACTGTAGTAAATAACTACAGTTAGTTATTCACTTAAGTGTGAATTTTCAAGACAGAGATTCTATAGGAATTCTGGATAGAGTATACTTCAAATTTTATGTCAAAAAATCTGAAATAAAAGAAAGACAACAAAGAATATTTTCTATTATTGTGGATTCATTTTGAAATCCAATTGAAATCCTCACCATGCACGCTTGAGTGAATAACACAGAGATCTTGTTTTAAAAACAGTCATATTTTTCAATATATATTACATATCTTATTTTCCTACTAAGGTACAATATCAAATAATTATTATTATTGGGCAACAGCAGGATCACATCACCCTTCCCGTTTGCATCGAGGTAAATCTGTTACTGACATAATCAGTTTGTTCCGATGAACCTTTGATGCCTCTGTGGGTCATGTATGGGTTGTTAGTAGAATACATGTCTCAATGAGCCAGTTTGTTGGCTAATGGAACGTCTCGCTACAAGTTAAAAGTTATGGAGAGGCTGGTGGATCCCAAAGGAGAGGAATCCACATAAGAGGGGAAAAAAATTAAAACAAAATGGAAAAGAATAATCTCATCTCAGCATCTTAGTATTAAATGTTCTGGATTTCTGTCCATGTAACATGAGAAAACATAAAATATTATATTTGAGTATTCTTTTGATAAACACCTCTCGAAGCATGGCAGTACAAACTGTATCAACATTAACCAGGTAACTAGTAAAACTCTAGCTCACATCTTCATTTTAACATACGGAGAGCTGGGGGGAGAAGAGAGAGAGAGAAATATAAGTTAATCAACATTTAAAAATAATAATAAACAAAACAAAAACTTAACTGAAACTTCATTGTCTTAACTTGGTGTTAATTTTAGTGTTATCACTTACATTTTGGATGTGGTCCAATTAGATCTTCTGTGGAACAATCTGACAGAGGCATGCCTTTCTTCAGTAACAGTAAATAGTTATCTGGTGACTACAGAGAAATAAAAACACCAACATTTGCCTTAATACGACCAATAATTATGTTTAGCATATATACATTAATATAATAGTGTAAAAAAAAAGAAACAATAATACCCCCTTTCATTTTTGGGGTTATTGTCTGTAAATATGACTATTTGGTAAAATGTATCAACTGGTATTTCACCGTTTCTACAAATTTATTGAGAAAAAAAAAAAACATGCATCTAATGTTTTACATATTAAATAATCAAATAAAAAGATGCTGCTTAAATAAAATAAATAAAGCATGTCAATATACTGAGAATAAATACCAGTTAATACATCTATTTTAAGTATTAAAATAAAAAGCGGTTTAATACTCTCTTTCCTATGTGCTTAATTTAAAGTGGAATTACATTAGAATTGTGTTTGTGACTTCTATTGGTGACCAGTGATCTTGTTGCAGCATACAATTGCAAACAAGTTTTTTCCACATTTATAGTGCTTGTAACAATAAGATAATGTAGAAAAAGGAAGAACAAACAAAGGAAAAAAAAGATTAATATAACAATAATAATAATAGTAACACACAAGACCCAAAAAGTTTGAGGAGCCGCCTGTTCAGTAAAACAATCATTAGGCCTTGTTTTTTTCAGCTGGTCTTAATCAATTAGTTTTCAATTATTTATAATTTTGTGGTTAACATTGTGTGTTTTTCTTGAGCACCAGTTTTTTTTTTAACTGTATAAATCTTTTTCTCTCGCTCCCTCTTATGCGAAGGCATTTTTGCCATGTTGAGAAAGTGTAGGGGTTTTTCTATATAATTTTCTGCCTTTTCCTGCCTGTGACTTTCTGAGAAGAGAGATATAATTAGGAGATCCAAATACTGTAATTACCTTCACTTTTAATCTCTTACAAATATATTTAATACAGTTAAGTTTTGTTTCTGATTACTTTTTTCTTTTGTTTGTTCTCACTGGTTACTTTTTTCCTTTTGTTTGTTCTCAAAATGTATCATTTTAGACATGATTAACTTATATCGGTAGTATCATTTAAAACATACAAATAAATCTGTAAAAGTTGAAAAACAAAAAACAAAACATAAAATGTAATATTGTAGAGAGTGGTTATACTTGGCATACTCACTAAACTAAGCCTTGTGAACCGAAGTCTATCCAGCTATACGTCTTTGAATTTGCATAGCGCACAAACAGGGAAAGTCCGGTACTATGTACTTACTGGATCTCTGAAGAGAACTTTCCATGTGGTGCCTGGTGATTTATAATGTACATCTTCCTTCAGTTCTAGCCATCTGGGCAACTTGCAGTCGCTTACATTTGCCAGTTGGTCCTGAGTTGCTGGCTCTCGGTGCTCTTCCAACCTTAACAGAATCATGACTCCTGCAGGTTCTTTCAGTACCTCCTAAGGAAAGGTTTTATAGCAGGATTATTACATTAAGGCATAAAAAAACAAAACATTAACTAACACATGAATATGATGATTACACAGGTAAAATATACTCACATCAAGTGGAAAGATGATCTTCCATGGTCGACAAGAAGCGTCCCAATATTCTCTTCTGTAGAGGAGTTGTAGGAAGTCTGGTAGTCTACCATGGCAGTTTGAGACATGTGCCCCCACTGGATGAGCATGTTCCGCTGTTCCAACTCCAATTCCATTTTGCAGCGTTCCCTGCGTCGGTTATGATGCAAAAGAGCAAAAACGATAGTAGTGTCTCTTCATGTGGTTGAGGTTACACCCATGAGAGTCAGATCTTGGCAGAGTTATGTCTCACGGGGCATTTAATGGAACTCCCATTGAAAGATAAACCAACAAACAAAAAGTAAAAACTTTATTTGCTTTTTAAGACTTAAATATCTTCAAGAAAGACGAGTAACCGCAGTGCATGTCTTTGTACCTTGATATGATATGTATGCCTAGAGTGTCGTGGCTCTTCTCCTCCTTGACCACAATGAAAATTTAGAATCAATACTTAAAACATAAACTAAAAAAAAAAGTCACTAGGCAACTAGTCACTACTACGTGGGCAATATATGCCAGGTATTTGTTTGTAGAAAGACCAGGTTATATATACACAATGTATATTCGTTTATAGAGAGAGTTGCATATACATACAAGATATATATGCCTACGTAGGCAGTAAGGGATATTTTATATATACAGTATCTCACAAAAGTGAGTATACTCCTCATATTTTGTAAATATTTTATTATATCTTTTCATGTGACAACACTGAACAAAAGTGAGTACACCCCTAAGTGGAAATGTCCAAATTTGGCAAAAAGTGTCAATATTTTGTGTGGCCACCATTATTTTCCAGCACTGCCTTAACCCTCATGGGAATGGAGTTCACCAGAGCTTAACACTCCCCCACCTTCTGTTTGAGGATGCCCCACAAATACTTAATAGGGTTTAGGTCTGGGGACATGCTTGGCCAGTCCATCACCTTTACCTTCAGCTTCTTTAGCAATGCTGTGGTCGTCTTGAAGGTGTGTTTGGGGTCGTTATGTTGGAATACTGCCCTGCGGCCTAGTCTCTGAAGGGAGGGTATCATGCTCTGCTTCAGTATGTCACAGTACATGTTGGCATTCATGGTTCCCTCAATGAACTGTAGCATCCCAGTGCCGGCAGCACTCATGCAGGCCCAGACTATGACACTCCCACCACCATGTTTGACTGTAGGCAAGACACACTTGTCTTTGTACTGCTCACCAGGTTGCCGCCACACATGCTTGACACCATCTGGACCAAATAAGTTTATCTTGGTCTCATCGGACCACAGGACATGGTTCTAGTAATCCATGTCCTGAATCTGCTCGTCTTCAGCAAACTGTTTGCAGGCTTTCTTGTGCATCATCTTTAGAAGAGGCTTCCTTCTGGGAAGACAGCCATGCAGACCAATTTAATGCAGTGTGCGGCGTATGGTCTGAGCACTGACAGGCTGATCCCCCACCCTTCAACCTCTGCCTCAATACTGGCAGCACTCATAAATCTATTTCCCAAACACAACCTCTGGATATTGCAACAAATTCTTCCTCACCTTGCGGTCTCTGCACCGAGGCCTATAAGTTATTGTGTAACGCTCCAGCTAAAATCCAGGATTTTATTCATGACTTACTTAGAGATTATATTTATTAATTTGTCTGAGTGTATCTGGATGACATCATTATTTATTTCCCTGACCTTCAAACTCACCACAATCATGTTAAACAAGTTTTGCAAACCTTATTGAAAAATCAACTTTATTATAAATTGGAAAAATTTATCTTTGATCAGACAGAAGTACAGTTTTTGGGATATAACATTTCTGCCTCAGGGTTTCAGATGGATCCTCATAAACTAGGGTCTGTTATGCAGTGGCCATTACCTAATGGATTGAAGGTCATTCAAAGGTTCATTGGATTTGCCAATTATTACAGAAGATTTCTTCTGTAATAGCCCCCATCACCAACATGATACGCAAAAGGGGTACGATATGATCTAAGGAGGCTAAAGAAGCTTTTGAACTTCTCAAACAAAGGTTTGCCTCTGCTGACATATTGATACATCCAGAAACCAGCAAACCTTTTATACTGGAGGTTGATGCCTCCAAGACAGGGGTGGGGGCTGTTCTCTCACAGAGGAAGAGCCAGGATACCCCTTGGCATCCATGTGGTTACTTCTCTAGAAAGTTGTCACATGACACCAAGGAGGGAAAATTGCTAATTGTGCCAAATTTGGACATTTCCACTTAGGGGTGTACTCACTTTTCTTGTCAAAGGTTTAGACATTAATGGCTGCGTATTGAGTTATTTTGAGTGGACAGCAAATTTACACTGTTATACTGGCTGTACACTTACTACTTTACATTGTAGCATTTCTTTAGTGTTGTCACATGAAAAGATACAATAAAATATTTACAAAAATGTGAGGGGTGAACTCACTTTTGCGAGATACTGTGTGTATATATATATATATATATATATATATATATATATATATAGTACAGGCTTTTATAGTGGCAGCAGCTAATATATACAGGGTACATGTGTTTAGAACTTAATGGGCATTGGATATACTGCAGCAGTTTCTCAAATTTTCGTTCAATGAAGTCAGAATGCTCAGAACATTAAATTAATTCGGCAGCATGTTTTAGAAAATGCTAACAGTTTGGAGATCACTCCCATTAGCAGCAATGTAATAATGTAGCTCCATATGCAAAACATGAAAAATATATTTAACATAGGATAGAAAAGTTGCAATTATAGCGGTACAAGCATGTAATAAACTTAATGAACGAACAATCGAAAACCGATATTCAGTGTTTGTTCGTCTGAAATTTCTATTCATTCCTTTATCCTTCTGACGAATTAATGAATAGACGAAATTCCAGTCCGAATTTTGGACATTAGCGAATGCCCAAGTGTTTAACTGGGCATGCGCAGGAATTTCACAGCGCTATCTAGTGTGCGCAGATGACGTGTCCCACAGGGACTTCATCTGCCCACACAAAGATGGCGACACTCAGGAGCTATGGCCGGGCACGAAATGAAGATAACAAAATAGGTAATATGGGTGGCTTAGGGGCATTTGGGGGTGAATAGGGGAAAATTAGATGTAGTGGAGTCGGGAGGGGGTTACAAAAAAACAGGATTCAGCCATGACAGTGCTACTTTAAGTGTACTGATATGGAAGAAGCAGGGTGAGATTACAGAGACAGCACTAGTAGGAACCGAGAGGGACAGAAGATGGTGGGGCTAACAAAGGACCCTGGGGACATAAAAGGGTAAGGAGAACTAATATAGAGGGTGGAGAGAACTCAAAGATGCGACCCATAAAAAAATGTGATGTTATTTTATTGAAGGGTTGGAAGGATAACGAGATTTATGTGCACTAACCATATATTCATAATTAATGGTCTACTCGATCAGAAGCAACGTCAGTTCTCTCCAATCTTTCTCCTATAAATAGGCCAGAGATTACAAAGAGGAATAGAAGAACTGGTCCTCTCTCTCTCTTTTTAAAACTTATTTTATATTCCTTGAAAATTAAGAGCAGTATAATTATAGCAATAATGTCGCATGAGATTTTGCTTGCACAAAAATGGTGATCGTTTCTGCAAATGCTTTCTGCTAAATTCCAAAAAGATCTACGATATATAAATTATTACAGTGTATGCCTGGTTATCCTGACACAGAGCTGTGTACACAGGCACCATATCTTTGGAATACATTTTCAAAACAATATACAGTATATGGCATTTTTATGAGGTTCTACCCAGAATAATGTAGGGCAATGACATTAGTGTTTCTGTTTACTGGGATGAGGGATTGAAAAACTGTCACTTTCACATGAGAATTCTGCTTCAAAATGATATGACCCATTTTTAACTTCAACCTCTTAATGACCAGGGGGTAGACAAATACATGTTTACCAGAAATTATCAGTAACATTGTTCTTCCAAATGTGGGTTAAAGAGTTAGACTAAGCACCTTAACCACTTCAGTGATTGGAAGTGGTTAAGGTTGTTGGAGTCTGTATGAACAAAAGTCAAAGCACATTGCGGCCAGGGGCGCAACTCCACCTGCAGCAGGCTGGCTAAAGTGGACTCTAGCATATTGAGTGTCTGCCGTCAGCACATATAGCATCATAGCAAGCTGGCAACAGATGACCAATAGCGGCACGCCTCCATTGTGCCACCCAAGTCCTCTCCTCAGCTCATTCTCCAGTGAGGGGGAGTGACATCAGCATGTGCGTATTGAGCATGAACGAGTACCTGTATTCACTGTAGGATTGCAGGTAAGTTTCTGCAAGGGTTATTTTATCCAAAAAATGAAGTAAACCTTTAAGGGTTAATGACCCTCTAACTGGCAGTTTGAAAGAGTTACATTAGAAGCTAAAAACATGTACTAAAAAGGTTTTTAAGAATTAATAAACCTTAACCCCTTAAGGACACATGACATGTGTGACATGTCATGATTCCCTTTTATTCCAGAAGTTTGGTCCTTAAGGGGTTAAATATCTATTATATGAACACAATGAGTATGTGGTGTATTTGAACGCCAAATAAGATGAATATATGATTTTCTGATTAGGATTCAAGTACAGCTGCGGATTTAACGTCCAGGCACAATATATGTATACACAGATTTAACTGCTCTTAAATTCTCCAGCGATGTTCAATTGAGGCTATGCAAACCTAGTTTCAGTTTTACTTGAATTGTGAGAAGAGGTTTTAGATGCGCATGCACCAATTTTGGAAGTGACTTCTCACCAATATATAAATATTAAACGCCCCCCCCAAAAAACAAACAATGTAGTTTCTGTACATTTATCTACTGCAGCAAACATTTATATATTTCCTAAACCATTGTGACAAGAAGCACATAAACCCATGCAGTTCATTACGGTGGTTATTGTGCAAGACATTTCAGAATATAGTCTAGAATCTGTCAAACTGTTTTCAAACAAAAGGACCAGAGACACTAGGATCCATACAAGAAAGGTTTGTTATAACAGTGCTTGGCATTTCCTTTTAAGTATTCTGCAGTGCCTTGATTTTTTTGACAACTGTGTCAAATTTTGTTCTAACCATTAAAATAAATTTATAAAAAACATATACCTCTGGCTTTTGTCCATTAACTTCGATTCCTTGTTTCTTCTCCTTTTTCCTCTTATACTGTTGAGCAGTTGTCTTTTCCACCGTAGACTTCTGTAAACACATTCACATTACAAGTAGTTGGAGTGAAAATGTTCTCCACTTAATATGTCTTTTTTTATTGTAGAGATAATCTGCAGAATTTTCCTAAATATTAACCTAAAATTAGTCTTATTTCTACCTATGAAATACGAACGCAGTTTAAAGTGTAACTGTCATATGTGAGTTTTCATTATTTATAATTTACACTGCATGCATCAAACTCAACTTTAAATACCAAAATGCTGAACGTGCATGCACTGCACTAAGGGATGCCAAAGTGCATATGCTCGTACAGCTCGTTCTTTGCACATTAATAAGCATGTCTGGAGCTACATGAGATGATAATATTGCCATAAACAGGAAACTTGTGGTAAGGTAAGTGTGGATTTTACTCACCTATACTGAACTACTCAGGCCAAGTAAATGCTCTCAAGAATGTATAAAAGAAACGGTCACTGCCAAAAAAAGTTGCATTTTTTACTGTTAATATTTAAAATAAATGATTTCTTACATTATAATTTATCTGTGTATTATTTTGTATTGAACACATAAGTAAATACTTATTTTCAAGCAAGGCACTGTTATTTATTTTTCCTTATGCCTCTTGTATCTTAAAGTGAAAGCAGAGTGTGTCCTTTTTTTTCCATTTTACAAATAGTGCAGATGTTAGTAGAAATTTGCCCTTTTATAAATTAACCTTGTTACACCCTTCCAGCTGTAAATTAGAAAACAGATCCTGTTACTTCCTGGTTTGGTTAGCTCAGTGGAGCTAAACTCAAGAGGCAGCAATTGCCCAGAGCACCTGCCTTGCAAAGACTTCTCATTGAGCTGCATTGGGAAATCTGTGATTGGACAGCCACAGAAAGTCTGGGCGGGGTTAGAAGTGGATAAAAAAAGATCTGCAGCTATTTTTAGATATACCCCAAATGAAAAAATACATGCTTAATCAGGGCTCGAGAAATCCAAGGCACCAGGTCGCCATGGTGACTAGAAATGGCGCCAGGGATTTGCAGCCCTTTAGCTAAAGCGGCCGGATGGTGGAACAATAGAGCTGGCCAGTATCCCTGGGCTGCATGGAGATGGCCGGTTCAGGAAGCATGGGGGCGGTTGCCCTGGGCTGCATGGAGATGGCCGGTTCAGGGAGCATGGGGGCGGCCGCCCTGGGCTGCTCAGGGAGCATGGAGGCAGCAAGCTGGAGGCAGCAAGCTGGAGCAGCGCGTAATCTTCTCTGCTCCCTCGCGCTGTATAGTGATATGACGTTATTCCGTCCCCCGACATCACTACAGGAGATGACAAGAGCTGGAGATGGATTACTGCTCCTTTGCATGCAGGACGAGAGAGCAGCCCACTGGACCCCAGGGACAGATCCACTCAACTCTCCCAAAAGTAGGGAGGCTGGGTTGATTAACATGAAAAATGTCAATTTGTGTGTGTGTGTCAGTAAGTGTGTGTGTCTGTCAGAATGTCTGCGTGTGTCTGTAAGTGTGTCAGAATGTTTGTTAGTGTGTGTGTGTGTGTATGTGTCAGAGAGTGTGTACCTTCCCCCTCAGATCACATGAGAGTGGTGTTTTTATTCCCTTTCTTTTCCATGCTGTGCCGGTTTCTCCGCGGCTTGTCCTGCCTTCATGGCTGAGATCATCACTAAACTTATGATCTCAGCAAAACTAATGCTTTCCCACAGAAAAACATTGGTAGAATATTGCACATGTAGTGGATGCATGGAATAGCCTTCCAGCTGAAGTGGTAAAGGTTAACACAGTAAAGGAGTTTAAGCATGCGTGGGATAGGCATAAGGCTATCCTAACTATAAGATAAGACTAGGGACTAATGAAAGTATTTAGAAAATTGGGCAGACTAGATGGGCCGAATGGTTCTTATCTGCCGTCACATTCTATGTTTCTATGTTTCTCTGTGGGTAACATTCAGCACCTCCATACAGAGATTGGAGATGCTGAACAAAGGTACGGCAAACTGTGCAGCACTGACACAGGACTCTCTAGTGGCCGCCTAAGTGACTGTCACTAGAGATGTTACTAGGCAGCAATGTAAACACTGCCTTTTCTCTGAAAATGTAGCGTTTACATTGAAAAGGCTTTAGGGACATGCTATAGGCACCAGAACAACTACATTAAGCTGTAGTGGTTCTGGTGACTAATGTGTCCCTTTAAGAATTGTATATTTCTCATTGTAAATTAAACTTTGCTAGTTTAAAAAAAAAAATGTTAAAAATTGGCTCCTAACTTTTTTAGCTGGCTCCTAGATTCCAAACAAATTTGTCAAGCCCTGCATTTAACACAGGTTATTATGGGTATATCTACTAAATAGTAATATGTATTTATGTGATATTTTTGTTTGTATTTGGCCAGTGGAGTATCTCTCTAATGATTATTTTCTCTTCTTACAACTTGCCTTGATAGATATTTTTTTTTCTATTAAAATATGGGTGCTGCAACTTTGTTCTCCTCTGTCTATGATTTCTGCAGTTTGCCACTTTGTAGGATTCTTTGTATTCTTAGCCACTTAGTAAGATTCTGGATTGTGGGTAAATTGGCAACCGAACCTTGGTTAATCTCTGACCTCAGCCAAGTGTGACAGGGACTATTTTTTTCTTTCATAAAATTCTAAACAATTATCTCACAGGGGCAGAGCACAGCTGTGGCAAAAAGACAAAATAAATGTGTTTCTTTCAAACACCAGAGCAGGCATAGGCAACCTTCGGCACTCCAGATGTTTTGGACTACACCTCCCATGATGCTTTGCCAGCATTATAAGAGTAAGAGCATTATGGGGGATGTAGTCCACAACATCTGGAGCGCCGAAGGTTGCCTATCCCTGCACTAGAGTATTCTTTTGAGTGGATTTTCAAGTTTGTATACCAGTATGGCACTGGTGCATCTGTGAGCTTGTGTTTTATGTCAATGAGCTTATGTATATCATTGAGATTGTTTGTCTATGAGGCTGTGTATCAATGAGCTTGTGTGTGTCAGTGAGATGGTCTGTGTCTGCATGTGAGCTTACTGTATAATTAAATGTTTTACCCTGAAAGGACCAATATTTTATATTAGAAAATATATATATATATATATATATATATATATATATATGTTAACCAATAATATGTAAGGCTATGTCTTGCCACCCCAGATAATAATATATAAAACAACACTATATATATATATATATATATATATATATATATATATATATTTATTTTATTTTTTTTATATATATATTAATCATCTAGAGTGGCAGGACATAGCCTTACATATTACATGTGACAATATATGGCCCAATGACTTATGGGGCTGGCATAGATTTTTTTTCCAGGGCTGTTTTGTATTCCCAGTCCCTGTATTCCCTGTATGTATACCACTGCTTTAAAGTGGCAACAGTACATGCAAACAAACAAACAACTTAATTCAAATGTCAACACTACACACAGATAGATACACACACACACACACACTCTTTCTCCATACAAATAACATGCTTACATTCAAACACATAAAAACTGCCCACAAATAAAACACTCCTAGTATGGTCAAACTGTAGATTCCCAGCTGTGAGAGTTGTATAAGAGATGGTAATCTACCTTTTAGCCACCCTTGTGCTGGGAGAGCAAAAACATTTCTTGCACCTGGGCCCTGTCTACATTAGTTCGGCCACTGAGTCACTATAACATTTTCTTTTGTGCCTGACGCTTGATCACAGTTATTAAATTGCTTTCCTCTAATGGAGAAATCACCGGAGGAGAAATCAGTTTTGTTTTTAATATTTCCGCAGCAGACAAAAGCTGGTGCCAAACACTACCCGGATATTAAAGAGCAAGGTACTGGCTATTCAGACACTCCTAGGACATTGTTGACAAATGATAAGTTGGACATACTGTAAATAAAGGAAACCACAAATCTCAAACTGAATAATAAGAACAAGAATGGTTTAGAAGAACAGGGAGGCCAGTGTGAGATTGATAAAGGGATTGAAAAATATTATACAGGCGGACAAAAGGGAATAGGAGGTTTTGTAAGAGAAAGGGGATGTAGAATTGGTGGCCAGGGATCTCAAGTTGAGAAAAGGAAAGAAAACACCAAAAGAAAACGTATGTGAAATATGCATCTAATATTAATTTATTCTAATTTCACTCATGACTCAATTGGGGGAGTGTGTGGAAATTTTACATCTAGGATGTCTGCAGTGCTTAGAGGAGCACTCCAAAACACCATAACCAGTACAGTACACTATTGTGTCAATATGGGTCAGTACTGACCAACCAATCTACATTATGTTCGGTTACGTCAGGTCACTAAAGCCAATATTTATTATACATAGCAAAGTATAAAAGGAATTAGATACACATGTATGCAGACGACAGTAATTTACGCAACCAAAACCTGATCTACTGCAGCTTAAGGCTGTGCTCCAAGACCAGTTCACAGAAGTAGAAAAGTAGATCACAAAACACAAACAAAACTGTCACAATTATCTTTGGAACAGTACCTAAATTACACAAATTACAAGATTCCCATCTATGCATCAAAACTAATTCAAATAGCACACTGACCACAGTCCACTCTTTCAAATACTTGGGTATGTTGTTAAATTTGCATCTAAACTTTATCCAAAACTAGGTGCCCTGTACAGAAACAAATCCTGCCTAAGCCCTACAGTAAAGGAAAAGATTGTACAGCAAATGCTGCCAATCATTGATTATGGGGATGTAGTATATGCATCTGCACCGCAAACCCACAATTACAGGACCCACCATTGTGACATGCTAATAGAACCAAACTGGCTGTCGCTGGAATCCAGACGCACCCTTCATCTTTCCAGTCTTGTGTTTAAGAGCTTTTCTGGGAAGCTCCAACCCTACCTGAGCAGAATGCTCTCCCTGGCTGTTCCCACCTCCTATAACCTCCGATCCAGTACCACCCTTTTTTTAGTCTACCTCAATACAAAAAGAAAACGGTCCGATCCTCAATTTCCTACAGAGCGCCGCAAACGACCTCCCGCACACTTTCAAATCTTCCCTAAGCCTAAAATCCTTTACGAATTCCCGCTCTACATATCTCAAAACAGAATGCACCTGTCATAATCGATTATATATTTCTTACCTGTTCTATGTTAAATTTTGTCCATACGTTGAGTATTAATATTGTTTTGTATATTATTGTACCCTATTGTAACAATGCAATGTTTTTGGACCCAGGACATACTTGAAAACGAGAGAAATCTTAATGTATCCTTCCTGGTAAAATATTTTATAAATAAATAGTGTAGATTTATCAAAGTGAAGTGATTTGAAAAATGATGGAAAATTAAAAAAAGTGGGGCAACCCCCAGAACCAGCACCACATTCTTTTGGTGACATCTATAATTGCACACCACATTTTAGGGCAAGCCCCATTGAGAAATGTCCCTCATAATGCTCATGTGGCATCAGTTCTGCTAAAAGATTGGAAACTAAACTGGAAAAACTGAAAATATGGATAGAGATTAAAGTTTTATTGTGCAATGTAGGATTTAAACAAATAAAATATTTTGAGTTTCCATCAGTATGTTAAACAGAGGTTGAAATTTTCTGAAAATTATATTATTGAAATAAGGCACTTAGGCACCAAGTCATTTGATGTACCAGGGAAAATTACACATGACAACTTTCTTTAATAAAAAAAAGAAAAAAAAACACATGAACTTTGAACAGATGAGTCTGGACATCTAGAAAGGCGTTAGACAAGGAGTTTCATGGCTTTTGTTTTCCGATCTTGGGGGAACTGGGACTTCCTGTTTTCTGTATTCAGATCAACATACTGAACGACCAGCTTCAATCCAGATCACTGGCAACTGCTTTAACCTTTTAAGATTAAATCATGTGTTAAAAAGATACCCCCCTCGTTCCCAAATGTATTATTTGTGAATAAAAATTGACGTCAGGGTTAACCGAGTGGTTAGAGATTTGCATGCTATGTGACAAGGCAAAAATCATTGCACAAGCGTAAGATTAATGTGAAAAAAAATACATCGAAAAAATAAGTCCAGCCATTCACTTTCTAAAAAGTAAGGGTTAGGTTAGACAGGCTCGGCCAATATTTGAGCATGTGGATATAAAGAGCAACAATAAATAAATATATAGTAAATACGATTTTCTTCAGGTAATGGGTTGAATTATAAAAGACGAAAATTGTACAAATGTTTGCCTGAACTAGATAAACAACTGGACCTGTTTTAGTTTTATAAATATTTGTTAAAGGGATTCTACATTGCCAGGAAAACAAACCCGTTTTTCTGGCATTATAGGCCCTGCAGTGGCCCTCAACCCCCTCCCCCCCCCTTCTCCACTCTCCCTCATGTGGTGCTGAACTGGTTAAAACTCCTTCAGTCATTTACCTGAATCCAGTTATGATGTCCCTCGGCGCTGGGTCAGGTTCCATCCACGCAATGGCCGTGCTCGCTTTATTATTTCCCCTTATGAAAGCATTATCCAATGACTTCCTATAGGGAAAAATCTGACGGTGGAGGTCCTCATGCAGAGTGTGAGGAGGTCCAGCGTTAGATAATGAACCAAAGGTCCGTTTCGATTCTGGAAGTCCCTCTAGAGGAGGAGTTAATCCTCAGAGGTAATTATTGCAGTTTCTCAGAAATAATTACCATTGTAGGGTTAAGGGACATGAGACATTGTACCCAGAACACTTCATGAGCTGAAGTGGTCTGGATGCCTACAGTGTCCCTTTAACGTTAGCAATGTTAACTATTTAATAAATGAAAAAAAGAATAAAATATAAATATATAAATACTTTGAGAATATGGAGAAAGGGAATGGCAGTAACAGCTAAGGGGTCAAATTAAGAATAAGAGTCACAACTAGTAGTTGCTTCCAAGAAGTGCAACTCCCGCCATTCTCAGGCAGGTTAATACATATATGCCCTAAAACTAAAGGAACACTCCAAACATTTACGGTACAAGGAGTGCCCTACCACCCCATGTAAGTATTCAAGCGGTTTGCTGTTTGACAACTTAGCTGGGGTTCGCCTGATCACTTTCTCTATTGAGAGGGAACAAAAAATATATTGCACATTACTCGAGAATAGGGGTGTTTCTATCAGCTGCTGCAAACAGCTACTTAGAAAGGAAAATATGGCTACAGAACCTCCGTCCATTGCTACATATTCCCAATAATTAGGTCCTGAGAGATAAAGTAATGCCTACTATGTCTCACATATATATCTTGTGATTGCACCATTAGTCTTTTTATAAAGATTCTAACTTCATGAAAAATTCTAAAGTGACAGTGCCGCTTTAATACTGTGCAGTTGCTGTAAGAATGTTTATACTGTGCTTGCGCTGTGATATCAACATTCATCAGATCTGGCTTCCATCTAATCCTCCAGTGCCCAAGCAATCCATCTTTAACTCGTTCCTTAGCTCTGGCATTTTAATTTCGATTACAGTTCTTCTTTGTCCTTGTTGTTCTCATCCCATTCCTCTCCTCTCTCCAGCAGTTTTCATGCCAGCATTGCTTTTCCTCTCAATTCAGTTATTTTCTAATGATTGTCCCAGGGGTCATTATTAGTCTAATTCTAGTTTTGGTTTCTTTCAGCCCTTGTTCCCAACTCTATTAACCCGTCCATGTTTTGGTTCTAGCATTAGTTGTGGATAATCAGTTCAATGTTACCCTGAACAGCGATCCATTGGATCCAGTCTTGCATGTGGCACATCTCTGTCCATGAGTTCACTCCAGTTATTCGGTTCTAGGTAGGTTTTTCTCTAGGTAAATAACATGTATAGGTGTAGCTGAAGTAAATTTAGTAGTCAGCTGTATCATAAAGCGTAAGACACCTATGAAAACATCTTTAATTTCAAGGAGGCTTATCAAGCAAGCATTGCAAAGGAGCAATACTGACCTGTCTGACTACATGAGTTTTAGAAGGTGCTACCATGTTCCTAAGAGTAAATGCCTCTCAGATATGAGTTTTGATAGCTCCTATCATTTTTTTCCTCCTGATAAAGGCTGACCAAGAAAACTAAGCATATATTAAAGCTAGGGGATTTAACAGAGACTGTTTATTTTTAATTTATTTTAATTCTGCCTCTTTGACTCCGACTTCTCCTTCAACCCTCATGTCCAGTCGATCTCCAAATCCTGACGCTTCCATCTCAAAAACATTGCGCGCCTTCATCCCTACTTAACGCCAAATGCGGCTAAGGTGCATGTCCATGCCACCATCCTTTCTCGCCTTGATTACTGCAATCCACTTCTCACTGATCTTACACGTTTCCAACTTGCTCCATTACAGTCTATAATGAATGCGCCGGCGAGGCTCATCTTCCTGTCTGCCCACACCTCTCATGCCTCACCCCTATGTCAGTTCCTGCATTGGCTTCCCGTAAGATATAGGGCTCAATATAAAATTCTAGTTCTCGCTTTCAAATCTCTACATAATGCTACTCCCCCACCTATCTATCCTCCCTAATACACACACATTCCGTCTAGGCCCCTACGCTCTGCCGAAGACCTGCGTCTATCCTCTGTTCATACTCCTATCTCTGATGCTCATATCCAAGACTTCTCTAGAGCTGCACCGTTCCTGTGGAACTACCTTCCCTTTTCCATTAGACGCTCACCCAGTCTCCACTCCTTCAAAAACACATTTTAAAAACTCACTTTTTCACAAAAGCATATCAATTAAACTGATAATGGCTCTAAAAAAACCCTCACTAAGTCTTCATTGAATACTATTCTACCAATCTACTTTCCTAATACTATCCTTACCTTTTGTGTCACTATACCCCACTCCCTTTAGCATCTAAACTCATTAAACAGGGCCCTCAATCCCTCTGTTCCTGTGCGTCAAACTTGTCTGGTTACAATTACATGTTTTTTTAGTCCACCCATTGTACAACAATTCGGAATTTGTTAGCGATATATATATATTATATAAAAATAATAATAATCTATGGAGGCATCCCAGTCTTGTGGGATCCTCCATAGACCTCAGTGTTATACTCTTGCGCACTATTCAGAGTACAGTACTGACGCGACTCCTGCCAAATGAATAGCTAGCTGAAGAGGACCAAAAGGAAGATAATGGCGCATGCCATGAGGGACAGCTTCTGCTTCGGGAGACATACACGGGCGTACATATATGCGAATGGCGGTCCCCCAAGGGAATGCTTGTTTGTGGTTAACCGCCAGGGGTGGTCAGTGATTACCAGGTGTTAACAATGGAGACCACGGAGAGTCTGTTCGGTAACCGAACAGAAGGGGAACAATTCCATTCGAAAGTCGTACCCTCGACTTATCCACGAGTCATAGCATATATTTTACAATTGTTGGTCAAAGAACTGCACTCGACTTATACACAAGTATATACAGTACGCAAAAGCCCCCAAAAGTAATATTTCCGCTTTCACTCCAAAATGGCAAATAATGTTATTGAGTAGGGAAACTGCTGATGTATGATCTATACACCATTTTTGGTTTAAAGTATCTCTACAACTAATAATTAAGATGATTTATGATAATTACAAAATACTTCAGCAGGACCCCTGGTTGAAATTACTTATACCTTCTGTGCTCTGAGTCACTTTTACTAAGACACCTGATCTTAGAACGGACACAGCATGATGATGCAAAATGCATCCAATTCTGCTCATAGAGAATGCATTTAGTCTGATCCAATTGTCTAGCATGCACTGTATCTCCCCAGTGCTTATGCTCCATCGGTAGCACTGTACTGGACCAATATCAACAAGGACGATGATCTAAGAGGTGTGACAGTGCAAGATTACAGGTATGTTAAGCAGAACTTTCATTTTTGTTTTCAATGTATTGTTTTTTTTTTGACCAGACACACAATCTAACTCTGAAATGTATGTCCTAGATATGGCATTATAATAAACCATGTTTTTTTAAACTGTCCACAGTGGGAGTTCTATATTTTAAATAAGAGATCTAAACCTTTTTTGGACAGATATGCAAAATATAAATAATAATAGCTAGGAAATATTCTTCAATAGTAAAATTACCTTAGTGGCCCATTCTTTATTTGGAACAGGATATATACTAAAATTATGTAAAAGAACCATCCTGCTATCAGATGAGTCTCCGTTGCAATTGGTTACATGGCTGCTAAAGGACCCAATCCACTGAAGACAATATTGTAGAGCCTGATGAATATGTTCCAGCCAATGGGTACCAAATAAAATGACATGGGGACCTAAATTTGGACCCCAGCCAAAACCATAACCGTAAACTAAACTGTGAAGCACTGTATGCTTTAATCAATTTGAAGATCAGTTTAGGTGACATGTACATCTTGGTATCTTATTAGAGCAACATTATACTGAAACAGGAAAAGAGTTACCCATTAGCCTATGCAAAATGTCAAGGCCAATTAACAAATTAAATAAAAATATGACATTGGAAAAACTGCCTTCCACTGTGTTCAGTCACCCTTTCTGATTTAATAGAGAACACGTGGTGTGGACATCTATAGGCCAGCGGTTACAAAAGAAAAAAAAATGGACGGGGGGGGGGTCGCATTTGTTTACTTCCATTAAAGGAAGCAACCAAAACACCATAACCACCATAGTAGTGTGTGTGTGTGTGTTGTAGTGGTTATGGTGCTTGGAGCATTCCTTAAAGGACAGCTTCATAATAAAACTAGCAATATGAGAAGTGTTTTCTCAGGGTTGTCATTATTATGCACAAACCCATTATTTGAAAAGAAAATTTTTTTTTTAATTAAAAAATAAATCTGTGAGGTTTGCAGACAATAGAAGTATAGTCTTACAGTGTGCCCCAGCAAGTAACACTATCTCCCTGTATGTCACACTCCAGAATTAGACTGAATGGATTAACAGACTGTAACTAAGCCAGGGTCAGCTCCCCTGATAGCACCCTGTACTGAGCGTGACTGTCACACATGGCTGCCAGGGCCAGCTCCCCTGATAGCGCCCTGTACTGAGTGTGACTGTCACACATGGCTGCCAGGGCCAGCTCCCCTGATAGCGCCCTGTACTGAGTGTGACTGTCGCCCATGGCTGCCAGGGTCAGCTCCCCTGATAGCGCCCTGCACTGAGTGTGATGGTCACCCACGGCTGCCAGGGCCAGCTCCCCTGATAGCGTCCTGTACTGAGTGTGACGGTCACCCACGGCTGCCAGGGCCAGCTCCCCTGATAGCGCCCTGTACTGAGTGTGACGGTCACCCACGGCTGCCAGGGTCAGCTCCCCTGATAGCGCCCTGTACTGAGTGTGACTGTCACCCACGGCTGCCAGGGCCAGCTCCCCTGATAGCGCCCTGTACTGAGTGTGACTGTCACCCACGGCTGCCAGGGCCAGCTCCCCTGATAGCGCCCTGTACTGAGTGTGACTGTCACCCACGGCTGCCAGGGCCAGCTCCCCTGATAGCGCCCTGTACTGAGTGTGACTGTCACCCACGGCTGCCAGGGCCAGCTCCCCTGATAGCGCCCTGTACTGAGTGTGACTGTCACCCACGGCTGCCAGGGCCAGCTCCCCTGATAGCGCCCTGTACTGAGTGTGACTGTCACCCACGGCTGCCAGGGCCAGCTCCCCTGATAGCGCCCTGTACTGAGTGTGACTGTCACCCACGGCTGCCAGGGCCAGCTCCACTGATAGCGCCCTGTACTGAGTGTGACTGTCACACACGGCTGCCAGGGCCAGCTCCACTGATAGCGCCCTGTACTGAGTGTGACTGTCACACACGGCTGCCAGGGCCAGCTCCACTGATAGCGCCCTGTACTGAGTGTGACTGTCACACACCGCTGCCAGGGCCAGCTCCCCTGATAGCGCCCTGTACTGAGTGTGACTGTCACAGACGGCTGCCAGGGCCAGCTCCCCTGATAGCGCTGTACTGAGTGTGGCTGCCAGGCCGCTCCCCTGATAGCTCTGTACTGAGTGATCACTACCCACGGCTGCCAGGGCCAGCTCTGATAGCGCCTGTACTCGAGGCGTGACTGTCACCACGGGCTGCCAGCCAGCTCCACCGATAGCTCTGTACCGAGCGTGACTGGTTACCAACGCTGCCAGGCCAGCCTCCTGATAGCGCCTGTACTGAGTGTGACTGTCACCACGGCCGCTAGGCCAGCTCCCCGATAGCGCCTCTGTACTGAAAGTGTGACTGCTCACCACGGGCTGCCAGGGCTGAAGCTCTGATGGGGCGCCCTGTACTGGAGTGCGTGACTGTCACCCACGGCTGCCAGGCCAGCTCCTGATAGCCTGTACTGAGTGTGACTGTCACACACGGCTGCCAGGGCCAGCTCCACTGATAGCGCCCTGTACTGAGTGTGACTGTCACACACGGCTGCCAGGGCCAGCTCCCCTGATAGCGCCCTGTACTGAGTGTGACTGTCACAGACGGCTGCCAGGGCCAGCTCCCCTGATAGCGCCCTGTACTGAGTGTGGCTGCCAGGGCCAGCTCCCCTGATAGCGCCCTGTACTGAGTGTGACTGTCACCCACGGCTGCCAGGGCCAGCTCCCCTGATAGCGCCCTGTACTGAGTGTGACTGTCACCCACGGCTGCCAGGGCCAGCTCCCCTGATAGCGCCCTGTACTGAGTGTGACTGTCACCCACGGCTGCCAGGGCCAGCTCCACTGATAGCGCCCTGTACTGAGTGTGACTGTCACACACGGCTGCCAGGGCCAGCTCCCCTGATAGCGCCCTGTACTGAGTGTGACTGTCACCCACGGCTGCCAGGGCCAGCTCCCCTGATAGCGCCCTGTACTGAGTGTGACTGTCACACACGGCTGCCAGGGCCAGCTCCACTGATAGCGCCCTGTACTGAGTGTGACTGTCACACACGGCTGCCAGGGCCAGCTCCACTGATAGCGCCCTGTACTGAGTGTGACTGTCACACACGGCTGCCAGGGCCAGCTCCCCTGATAGCGCCCTGTACTGAGTGTGACTGTCACAGACGGCTGCCAGGGCCAGCTCCCCTGATAGCGCCCTGTACTGAGTGTGACTGTCACCCACGGCTGCCAGGGCCAGCTCCCCTGATAGCGCCCTGTACTGAGTGTGACTGTCACCCACGGCTGCCAGGGCCAGCTCCACTGATAGCGCCCTGTACTGAGTGTGACTGTCACCCACGGCTGCCAGGGCCAGCTCCCCTGATAGCGCCCTGTACTGAGTGTGACTGTCACCCACGGCTGCCAGGGCCAGCTCCCCTGATAGCGCCCTGTACTGAGTGTGACTGTCACCCACGGCTGCCAGGGCCAGCTCCCCTGATAGCGCCCTGTACTGAGTGTGACTGTCACCCACGGCTGCCAGGGCCAGCTCCCCTGATAGCGCCCTGTACTGAGTGTGACTGTCACCCACGGCTGCCAGGGCCAGCTCCCCTGATAGCGCCCTGTACTGAGTGTGACTGTCACCCACGGCTGCCAGGGGCAGCTCCCCTGATAGCGCCCTGTACTGAGTGTGACTGTCACCCACGGCTGCCAGGGCCAGCTCCCCTGATAGCGCCCTGTACTGAGTGTGACTGTCACCCACGGCTGCCAGGGCCAGCTCCACTGATAGCGCCCTGTACTGAGTGTGACTGTCACCCATGGCCAGCTCCCCTGATAGCGCCCTGTACTGAGTGTGACTGTCACCCATGGCCGCCAGGGTCACTGAGCTGCACCATGCTGTATGTCAGCGCCATGTAGGGGGATATCAAGCTCTGCAAGCAGAGGCCATGCAGTGAGGGCAGTGAGAGCAGGACACACACTGGGATTAATACAATAAACCTGGAGTGGCCATAGACTATATATACACCCCCCACACTGCAGTGGAGAACTACAACTCCCATGATGCTTAGTCAGTGTGAAGGCTGGCAAAGCATGCTGGGAGTTGTAGTTCCCCGCTGACAGCCATGGGATTTCTTACCCTATGGCCACCCCCAGCCTGTATGAAATGACCGGCCTCCTCACCTGATTGTCCCCCCCCGGGGCTGCGGCCTTCGGCTGCTCTGTGTCCTGGGGCCCCTGGCTGTCCGGCTCCGGCCCGCTCCCCGGCCCCCCCGGCCCGCTCTCCGGCCCGCCCAGCTCCCGCTCCAGGCTGCGCTGCAGGTGGGCGATGCGGTATTTGAGTTTGTCGTTCTCGGCCCGGAGCTCCTGCAAGGCCGGGCTGGGGTCACACTGCACCGTGCCGCTCAGCCCCAGCTCCAGCAACCGGCCGATCTCAGCGCTCAAATGGCGGATCTCCTCCTCCTGGCCGGTCAGCCGCTCCGCGATCTGGGCCGCCATCATCCCCACACAGACTGAGACAGGGAGAGGGAATGGGGGAGAGAGACTGAGACAGGGAGAGAGAGGGACACTGAGACAGGGAGAGAGAGAGAGAGAGACTGACAGGGGGAGAGAGAATGGGAATGGGGGAGAGAGAGACTGAGCGAGAGAGGGAGGGAGACAGACTGACAGGGAGGGAGAGAGAGAATGGGAAGAGAGAGACAGACTGAGAGAATGGGAGAGAGAGAGACAGTGACAGCTGCTGGGCCCGAGCCTCACTGTGAGCACACTGTCAGCACCCTGCCTCTATATTAATATTAACTCCTTAATGTCACCAATATCCAAATAGGGCATTGTACACATCAACACCGACTGCATAGCTACCAAGTGTCCCTGTTTTAGGCAAAAAAATCCCCCTGTCCCTCTTTTCCAGGAGCTCCATATTGTTGTTGTGTCTGAGTGTTTAACAGAGCTCCACAGCAATAATACTCACAGTAATGTGTCTTTAAACTACAATAGATGTCATTTATGGATGGACAATTCACCCTCCCTATGTTTTTATTATATATTTTTATACCCTCCCCCCCCCCCACCTTTTGTGTTTTTGTTATGTTTAAAGTTTGTTATTTGTATCATATTTGGAAAAAATCCTCAATAACAACTATTTGTAAAGAAATCAACCTGTGTAAGTTCTTGTTTTAAATTAAATTTTAATTGCAAAAATTGTTATTATTGAGACACCTAAACTTTTCTTAGAATAGCCTCGCCCCTGGTTACACTCCAATTCAAACCTGTAGGGTTCACATGTCACTCTGGATATTTGAAATGCTGGGAGGTATGGATCACTGGTCCTTTCTTTACTCAGGCAGGTTTATTTACTAAAAGAGAATTGCCTGTAAAATCAAAGTGAATTTTAAATTTAAGACCAAAATAATAAAACTTGGAATTTGTTTTTACAGTTTGGCTATTTTGGGTTTAAATTTGAAATTGACTTTGATTTCTCACTTTAGTACATACCTCTGTAAGTCAGTTATATTTCCAGGCCAGCTATTTGGGCCTTAAATGTTAAAATTCACAACAATTCTCACTGTAGTAAATAACGCTGAGGGTGTTTGTGTTGATTCTGAGATGCCGAAATGGCTGGCACTGATTCAGTCTCACCAAAACAACTCAGGTGATGACGTGGAATGGTCTTATACCCTAACAGTATGAGCTCCTTAAAGCAAAACTATAATCCCAAAATAATATTCTTTTATAGTGACCTCTGTTCCACATCACCACACCTTTCCATTTAAAAATGTAATTCAAATATCCTTTTCTTACCTTGTTCTGAGTGCCAAGTCACCGCTGTTGCAGCAACCTGATTTGACCCTTTTCTTATCATCAAGCACAATGACGTTTTGCTGACGTTTTGTCCAATCAAATGCTTCTTACAGTGAATCATTGTTAATGAAAAGATCATGGTTAACTAACCAAATGCTTCTCATAAAGGAATAATGAATCCAATGAAGCACCAGAGGATGTTCAACGTTCTCATGCAGTGCATGAAGGCATCGAATGGCAAAGAACCAAGTCGGACTCGGTTATGAGTGCCGTAACACCATCTATTGGCTGTCATTGGGAGCAATGTTTTATATTGTGTAAGAAAAACAGCAGATACACTACACACAGACAGCATTATTGAGATGAAGTGGTCTGGGTAAGTACAGTGGTCTTTTAGTATAGGACATGAGCCCCCTGTGACAGAGCTCCTTGTACCCCGGCTGGGTACCTCTGCCAAGCTTGCTTTCTAGCTGTAACTGGGACACCTGGAGGGCTTCAGCTCCTAGCCTCGGCAGCTTGACTGGAGGTCAATCCGGAACTCTCCCACCCTAGAGCAGGGTATCATGCGATAGTTCCAAAGTGATTGAGCTCTCCTGCAGAATGTATAGCTGTCTCATCCAAACACTAGCCGAGACTTAGTGAAGGGTGAATAAGAACTGATTTTATGGAACACAACACAAGTATATATAGGAGTAACCACAATAGGGGGCCATCAAACAAAACAATACAAGTCACTCCCTGGCATCTTGGTGTCTAGGACAGAATTAGGTTAATATTCCATAACTGAATTACCTGCCTGAAACCAAGACCCATTGCACAATAGCTATTATATAATAAAGTAATTATCTTCCCTTTCTGACCTTTTATCCACATTGACACGCAAACACAATAACTAACAAACAAATACATTACACACCCTGTACCTATAATGGGAACAGAGTGACTAAAACATAAGAGCAATCTGGGGACCTACATAAAGTGTCTGTCTTCAGCCCCCTACCGTCACACCCCAATACTGTACAAGAACATGGATGGATAATAGGGAAATTCGATTTCTTCATTATGACATAAAACATTGAGTGGGAGGACTTGTTTGTTTGTCAAAATGAAAACAATATGATTAACACAAATATGAGTGCCTGAACCTATAGCTTTCTAACCCCATAACCACTTCAATAAATTGAAGTGGTTATGGTAACAATACCTCTGCATATTGCAATCACAATTTATCCATGCGTTTCAGACTCCGCAAGCAGCCAACAGGTTAAAGTGAATGCTGAGTTTAATACTAAAAAATGTACTGCAACGACCATTCCCCACGTAAATACTTGCACCCGGAGTGCAATAATATTGTCCCAGATGGTCTTTTTTAACTTATAAGAAATACAGCTGTTGGTTCAAACAGACATCTGTCCATATGTATTATCTGTACTGACAGATTACTAATGGCAGAATAATTCAACTAGGATTGTAATAATCTCTAATGTTAATCCTGTTTCATTAAGTGGAACCATTCCAAGGAATTATAGCGCTTAGAAAACAGGGTTCAAAGGGCAAGGTTGACCTGTGTATTTGTGCCTAATTGCTTTGTCTGTGTGAGACCGTTGAATAACCTTTTAGATGATACAAATCCCATTGTCCTCAAATACTAAATATGGTGATTTAGTCAAACCATATGGCCACACACCGCTGATCTGAAATGGTCATAACTCTATTTTTATAAATGGGATATGAGCTACCAGTTTGATTCACTAACACAAGAATGTGTTTTTTATTTTTTTATCATCTTCCAGATAATCAAGTTATGGGGAACCTGTAATTGGAACAGTGGATGCACAATGGCATGCCCCCCCATCATCCCGGATTAATAATAGTCCATTCATCATTCAAATCACCTAACACTACCATTTTATACATCAAGTTGATATGCAAAAGTACAATATCTATTAAAAATGCACTTTTACTGTATTTTAAATCGAGGATTCAAATACACACGTCATATCAATGTCTGCAGAGAAAGGAATTAAATATCAAAGACGCAAGGGATTCCAAACTGCAGATATGTCTGAAAACATTTAAGTAATTTTGTTATGATTTTTAAAGTTCAGTCATTAAAAATCAAAAAAAATTAGGGTTTAATGTTCTGTATTTAATGGTTTTCCCACTCTATTTAGATGATTTGAAATGCTGGTTGTTTCATTCTCACATTCTATGGTTCATATTCTATTTAAAGCAAGTACTTTCTGTTTTAGACAACTTAACTTTTCAAAGCCAGGATGGTTGTGATGCTAGATTTTTTTGTGTAGTGCTCAGTAAGTGCAAGTGTCATGTAAAATATGACACATTATATAGAATAATACGTATATTCTATACATTGTGCTAGCCAAATTGGTGGCAAATGTATAGCTTAAATGTAATTTATATATTTTGGGGATCTACATATAATATAAGTGACTGCAAAATACTTCTCAAATTGTAGGCACCTATACGCCCTCTATGTGCTGACTCTCAAAGAATTTTGGTATACCACAAGTGTCATTTGGGAGAGTAGTAGTTTTTGTCTCAGCGACCCTTTATACCATATTATATTAATAATATTAATAATTCCAATTTTGGTCTCTGAAACAGCTCTTACACTTTTTATGAATGATCAATCTCTAGCAAACGTTTCCCAATTATACATTTTACAATTTCATTATTTGGTTTAATTTGCATTTGCAGTTATTTTGAAAGCCATATGGCTTCCAGTTTCCTCTAGATCGCTATCTGCCATGTGTAATTTCATGAAATAGGTGTCCCTGGATATTAATAAAGCCCTAGGGTTCTTGCAGAACTAACATTTCAACTTTCATAAAACTGGAATGAGGACATGATAGACAGGGCCGGACTGGGGATACAAAGCAGCCCTGGAAAAAAAAAATTGTGCCAGCCCCATAAGTCACTGCGCCATATGTTGTCACGTGTAATATGTAAGGCTATGTCTTGCCATGACAGATGATTGAGTAATATATGTATATATATATATATATATATATATATATATATATGACACACACAAGCTCATTGATACACAGCCTCATAGACAAACAATCTCACTGATATACATCAGCTCATTGATATAAAAACACAAGCTCACTCACTAGCAGGCACACGCATGCAAGCAAGCTCACTCACTAGCAGACGCACACACATAGCTTAATGTAGTGGTACTGGTGTCTATAGCATGTCCCTACAGGCTTTTCAACGTAAACACTGACTTTTCAGAGAAAAGGCAGTGTTTACATTGCTTCAAAGTGACACTGCTAGTGACAGTCACTCAGACGGTCACTAGAGGTGCTTCCTGTGTCAGTGCACCTACATTCAGGGCCTCCACACTCTGTAGGTGCTGAACGTTCCCCATAGAGATACATTGATTCAACAAAAAAAACAAAAAAGTCCTTCTCGGACCAATAATGGAAGTCAGAGCTCTCCTTAAATCAAGAAGCTGTTACCCTAAATATTATATGTAATATCCCTGAATATTATTCTTTTGCTAGACTTCATCAGTTGCAGTTTAAAAATCTGTACACACTCTGATGAAACCACTTCTTCAGGCTGAGAATTCCACATTATTATTGTGTCTGTAAAGAACCCATTCCTTTTGCATTACACTGAAGTTGTTATAGTGACTACAGTGTTCTTTTAACTAAACATTAACTATGGGTTGCGCTATTTTGAAATAAAAAGTAGCTCTTTTCATTTTTTTATTGACATAGAATGCCAGGCATACAATACAAATGAAAATGACCCAAATAGTCCTATTTGTGCATCCATTGAGGTGATCAATTAGGCACTGTGAAAGTAATGCTTAGGAGGTCAGCTCTCGTATGTACTAAATAAACGTCAAAGTGCTAAATAAGAATGGATCACAATGGATAATAAAATAATACCTCTCATGTTTCTGGGAGTCATGTACTAGAAATTTGCAGAAAAAAATAGACATTAACAAATAATTGTCGGTTTCTCTGGGTTTTAGCACTGCCAATAGTTTACTAATCAAATAATCAGTTAATCAATTTCATAAGTGCACTGCATTATCAGATTACAATTATTTTAGCATATTGTCTGACCACACATTAAAAATACACAGAAATGTTCTCTTGACGCATCTTGTACAAGTGATATTTACTGTTTATGTTTTTACTAACTATCTATCACAAAGGTGCAGTTATTCGTGTTGAAATAAATATAGACAAATTAAAGTGACAGAATTGTTTGTATGCATTTTGAGAAAGCCATACAAGTCATGTAATCTGAATATAGTAAATAAGTACAGAGGGATGAAAATGGGACAAATAATTAAAGCCAAAGAAAGGGACAATAAGAGATCATTATACCATAAAATAAAACAGTCATACGTAACAAAACTCAACAGCACTGTAAACTGTAGAGAACAAGTTAAATTAAAAGTATTATGATCGTTGTATGTAAGAATTTGAGCAACACGTTTCCTTCCGCTGAGAGCACATAATTTTTTTTCCATTCAAAAATCTTGCAACAATTTGTTTACTAGACATTTCGTCGAAATAGTCTGTCTTCTGCCTCACTAGATGTTGGCGGTTGTAAGGGGCTTATTAGTCCAACGTAATCCTCTTAAGAAGCTATACGCAGTATAGCAGTGCACTTCCTAGTCTGGAGAAGGCCTTCGTTGTGGCTGAAGAATTAAATTAATTACAACGGCAGAATGCTGTTGTGTCCCGTCTGTCCACATGATGTGCATACACTGTGAAGAGCCCTGTCCGGAACATGCAGCCCTGGAATTTCGGATCTTCCAGTACAAAGTCAAGATGCTGGGTAGATCTGCTAAATCGTGGCTTCACAATATCGCACGGCCAGTGAAAAAGGAAAACGAAGAGACAAAGAAGTGGCCCTCTGTGATTCTTAACAATCACAGGGAGAAGATACTAGCTGAGTTGGATGTCAATAAAGTCCTTTCCTACCTCGTTTATGAAAAAGTTTTCTCCTTGGAGGAATATAAAGACATCTTGACTCAAGAGAGCAATGAGAAGAGGGCAGAATCTTTTCTGGATAAGCTAGTCGTGAAAGGGCCAAGTGCTTTCTGCGCTTTTTGTTCTGTTTTGGAAGAAATCTCACCCCATTTGCTTTCAGGATTCCTTCCTGACTGTAAAGGTAAGAAGAGAAATTATTATGTAAAATAAAATATTGAGGAGCAATGGGACTCGAAATACTAACTGGACCATAACGTTACATTCTAGAGAGTTGAGTTCTGGTGGACTTAATTTAGTCGATTTAATTATAGTAATAAAAGATTTGTAGTGAGGAATATCTGTAATATATGCATTAGATGATTGAATTAGCATATATTCTATATAACATACTCATAGTCATATCTATCTATACCATTAGTGGTATAATGTGAGCCCAACGTAAGTTTACAAACAGGGTTGCTATAGATAAAGTAGAACCTTCTCTGATTCACAGATCATTCATCACCACTGCTTCTCTGGATAATGAATGGGTTTATTTAAAAATATATATGTTTTCGAGAACAAAAATGTGTGTATTTATGGGAGGGATAAAAGAGAGACATGGGAAGCAATAAGGTAAGAATGCTTAAAACATAATCACGAGAGTCCAGCCAGAATGATTTGAAATTCAACCTAATGAAAAGGTTAATATAATTAATAGTATAATGCAAGTCAGTAACAAGGAAAAATAGGCTAAGGACACATGCAACGTGAATTGATAGTAAAATTCCATTGTTCATATATTTTGACGTGTTATACTTTTATTTTATTTTTTTACAGTACAGGTTTGTATGCAAAGTTCCCATTAAATAACATTGGTAAGAAGCAGGAAAGTATGTATTGTCGCATTTTCACTGGGAGAGAGAATGAAGAGAGGAGAACCTTATTTAAAAATAAAAAAAAGCTCTGTATGGTAACATAAAAAGATTGACTTTTAGCGAGTGTGTGTGGTTAAATGTGGCAAATATGTGCAATAACTGAATGTGTTGGCGTTTAATCATTATGTGCTCAGAATTACGTGTCCCATATTGCTATTGTCTACACTCCATTAATATAATCTTCTAATCTTCTGTTACAGTTACTCTAATATCTTTATGCATGTGTACATTGGTTAGATTAACAAAATCCATCTGGATGACAGTATTAGCAGGCATATATTACACCAAATAACTAGGATATATCATGTGCTATCATCTCTTTCTATATAATTGATATACATATACAGTATGATGGAGTCACTAAAGTTGTTTATTTTTTAATGAATATGTTATGCAGTCACACATTTGTTTCTTCCTGTTTGTTGCGTGTTGTATGCCTCCATCAAGGGCGAAAATTTCTGCTTGCCACTAGTGTTTGACAAATAAAAATGTATCCCTAGAATGGCGAAATTCACCCCTGTGCCATGGACTCTCCAGGATTGCAGTATCAATAATGTTTAGTGTCTAGCAGCATAGGACAAGGATGTACATTCTAATAAAATGGAACAAAATTTTTAGCATGGTATGACATTATGCCCAGTGTGGAGCACTTTAATTGCGCTTCAATAACTTGTTTTATCTGTCAACTAATAACACCAGTTGTCACCAGTCTCTGAATATACGTGTTTGAAAATCATAAAGTGATGATCTGGTGTGTGCAGATCTGTGTTTATTAATGAATTGACTATCCACGGTTTTCCAAAATTAAAGAACTAGATTGAATAAAATATACTATGTGTTGTAATTTGCCCAAACGAGCGATAGATGGCGCTGCTGCCTTACATAAAGTTTACAGCTTTTTCTTCACTAAAACTGTAGACCAAAAATCCGAATTCATTTAAATGCTTTAATCCCGTGGTAGACAGGAATGACTGCTCTCTAAGAAAAATATTGATGTGTTGGTTTTATTGCAAATATACAGCTAAAAATAGACAGCAGCAAAGTTAAATCTAGACCAATCCTCTTTAGAACTGGCCAACCTAAATCTATTTGGGATCTGATATCCACGGGTCCGTAACATGCAGCAGGTGACGGTGGGTTTGGAGTCTATGGAATGGTAAAGATACTCTTCTGGCATTCTTAGGGAAATACAGGGAAATTTTAAGTTTTCCTCAATTAGCATGTAAAAATATTACAATTTAATCATTAAAAATATGTCAATGGTAGGGTATACTACATCAGGCCTGCAACCTGTATGTGTTTTGCAGTCCTAAGCACTTAAAGAGATGCAGTAGGCACTGTAACTGCCTCGTCTCATGGAAGTGGGGACAGTGGGAATTGGGAAGCACACTGATTAGTGTGCGAACACGTGATCAATAATTGATTATAAATAAGTGTACTTACTTAAACTGTATGTAATGTATTGATATGTCCCATTTCTGAGTGTAGCTATCTCAAGATGTGAGCTTTATTTTAGACATACTGAATTATTTAAGTCTTAATCGTGTGCAGTAGTAAATATCTCAGGCAACACAAGACTAATCATTCTGCGGTCTCCATAGATACAAAACTTGGTAGTAACTAAGGGATATCATAGTGCAGTGCTATTTGCGTTCCGTGTTTAGTAACCATAGAAATCATAACTAACTTCCAAAACGTGAGCAGGGCACGGAGAAAAGCACATTAACTGATAGTGTGAGAATAGTGGATTTCATAAATGAGTATATATAGGAATGCAACATTCTGGTAATTGTGGCTGTGCAAGCTACTCATGGGTTAATTTAGATACGTGAATAATTGGAATTATTAGAAGACCTTGAAAGGTCCATTAAGGATGGACAAGAACATTATTTTTTTTGTTTTGGAAACTTAATCTAGAAAGAAGGAAAGTATCGAGAAATAATAATTAATGATTCATGAGTAATGGGAAAGAGATTAATTTTGTGAAACCTAGTGAGTGCATGTTTTTGCAGAAACCTTTACCCATGCTAAGTGCCATAGAAACACAGAGAGGGTTATTTACTAATGTGAGAATTGTCAGGAATTCAAAGTGAATTTTAGATTTTAGACCAAATTAGTGGAAATGGAAGGCGAGCGGACTTGGAGATTTATTCCAATTCATCTATTTTTGCCTTAAATTTGAAATTCACATTGAAATTACTCTGATTTACAAACAATTCTAACTTAGTACAGAACACTTTGTGTGGTAATGTGGACAATGTGTCATTCAATGACGGTGTGAAGAACGCCCCTTTGTCTGGACATTCGCCACGGGCTCCTGGAGGAGTGTGGAGGCTAGCCTCTTGCCTACTGACTATGGGCCATAGAAAAGGCTGGTAAAAAGACTTGGTTCGTGGGATGTATTTGTACCTTTCGGGAACCAAACAAGCGCAAAAACCAGGGACCACCCGGGAGCTTTTTAACCCCTATTAACACCTTGGAACGGTTCTTACCTCAGTGTTCTAATTGTTCGTCTGGGTGGCCGCAATTTGTATGAATGACCACGAGGTGGCATGAATGCAGGCAGCGGTGTTTGGTCGTCGAGTTCATGGAACTATAATCAGACACTGAAACTCCCGAACAACGCTGGATTTCCATCATCTTCTATACATCCTAGAAGAACACTGTTCGGTGGAATCGTTCATCTGGATGAGGGAAATAGGCTCCATGGTTCAAATAGAGACTGTGTTCGATATTTTATTAATTTTTATGTTACCAAAATTGACTGACCGCTAGCCCTGATTGTATGGAACTGTTTTGGGCATAGGACCATGTGTGCAGGCGGTCAAATACTTGACTTCCATGGAAATCTCGACCCTTGAACCGATATAGGTGACTTTTGGATATGTTGGTCACCCAGATCGGGTCTATCAGAGGATGTAACTTTTGTGGGGTTTTCATGTGTTTTGAAGGTCCTTTTGGGATGTTTGTAAATTATGTGTTTTTCTGTGCCTGGAGATAATTGAGTTTGTACAGTTCCTGACTCAATTATCTCCCAGGCACAGGGGAGGGATTACCCTGTTTTGTGTGGGAGTGGTATGGGCGTGTTTTCTGTGTCCCTGTACTGCAATAAAGCAGACCATTGAGTCTGGATTAAACAGATAATTTTACCCCTTCATGAACTCTAGGCTCATATTTTCCTGACCCTATAGTGCCCTGAGGGTCCCCCTCCCGTGGCGCTGAAGGGGTTAAAACCCCTTCAGTTACTTACTTTAATCCAGTGCTGGGCTCCCTCGGCACTGGTGACCTCTCCTCCCCGTCCGACGTCAGCTCCCCTGTCCGACGTTTCAATGCTTTCCTATGGACGCTCTGCGCGATGGATGCAAAATTTGGAAGACAGCCACTAGAGGCTGGATTAACCCCAAATGTAAACATAGCACTTGAGCTGAAGTGGTCTGGGTGACTATAGTGTCCCTTTAAATTTACAGAACAGGAGATGGATCCTCTATAGCTAGCATAATGGAAACAATGTGGCAGTTTGTGTCATATGCTATGTAGTAAAATACTGTAGTAGAATATTAGACACAACATGCTATACTTTAGAACTCATTATTTTATAGAATAAGCTATAGGCACAAAGTATTTAGACTCCAGAGATAATGCACTTTTAATCATATAATAGGTAGTGAATTTAACACAGAATGGAGATCAATGTCCAGTCATGATTATTTGTCATAGGAGATAAATAAATGCCAACAATCATAAACCTTCCCTAACCCTACCCCTACCCCTAACCCTACCCCATCCCTAACCCTACCTTCAACCCTACCCCCAACCCTAACCTTACCCCTAACCCTACCCCAACCCTAACCCTACCTTTAACCCTATCCCCTAAGGGGTAGGGTTAGATTCCTGTCATCATTTCCTTAATTTTCCCTCCCTCTCCTGTTTTACCACTTTTCAGAAATCCAAAGCACTTCGGCACTTCGGCAATTCGGTTAGGCACTTCTGAAATTCGGTAATTCGGTTCGGTTCGGCACTTCGGAAATTTGGCATTTCGGAAATTTGGCAATTCAGCATTTCGGCAATTCGGACATTCGGAAGCATCTTGAATGTCCGAATTGCAAAAAATTTTCCGAATTTAAATTCGGATCGAAACAAATTGTACATGTCTATTATTAACTACAGTATTTTTACTACATAGCATAGCACAAACGGCAACATTGTTTCTGTTTACAACACTCTCTGGATCTGGTGTTTTTTTTATTTCTACTTTACTGAGAACTTAAAGGGATACTATAGTCACTAAAACATCTTTAGCTTAATGAAGCAGCTTGTGTGTATAGATCATACCTCTGAAGTCTCACCTCTCAAATATCAGCCAAAAATTATTTTATATTTTATATTATCATCTATTTTATAAACTTATTGCTTATTACAATTTTTTTACTGTAGTATAATTGATATCTCCTATATCATCAGATCCTGGTCTTACATCCAGTTTTTATGGCTCTGCTTTTGTTTGTATGTACACTGAACAAAATTATAAATGCAACACATTTTAGAGTGGCCTTTTATTGTGGCCAGCCTAAGGCACACCTGTGCAATAATCATGCTGTCTAATTAGCATCCTGATATGCCTCACCTGTGAGATGGATGGATTATCTCAGCAAAGGAGAAGTGCACACTAACACAGATTTGGACAGATTGGTGAACAATATTTGAGAGAAATAGGCCTTTTGTGTACATAGAAAAAGTCTTAGATCTTTGAGTTCAGCTCATGAAAAATGAGGGCAGAAACAAAAGTGTAACGTTTATAATTTTGTTCAGTGTATAAAAAGTGTTGTGTTCTAAAAAGTGGTCTAAAGTACTTAATATTTTAAAGAACTATAAAAATGAATATATTTTCTTTTATTATTTTGGGTCAGTTATATTTGTAAGTTTTTAAATTTTGTTATTTTTTATTCATTCATGATCTATTCAATGCATTAAAAAGTGTTCAATTCCAGGTGGAATGTAATCTTTTAATTTTGATGAAATATATATATATATATATATATATATATATATGTTTTATTAGAAACCACAGACACCAAGTAAACGGGTGGGACAGATTCAGTTCAGTGACATCTTCCTGAGCTTTTGGGCTTCCTTCTTGCTTAAAATTGTTAACGTGGTCTAGGAAGGCCTTCAAAAACTATCTTTCAGATAACGAATTTCACTTTGTTTAATCACATCTCTCGCTCGGATATTCATATTCAACCTGACATTAATTTACCCTGGTGTCACAATGATTTCATAAGAGATTTTTTTTTCCCCATACAGCCGTAGCTGCTGAACACAAAGCCATCAGCACAATGCACTGTCTTTAGAGTGAGGCATCACATCAGACCGCACAAAACCTCTTAATGCATGTGAGATTCTAAAGAGCAATTCTTGTTGTTCTCCAGATCAGATGCACAAAGCCTTACCAGACTTCTTGACAGAAGACAAGAGGATGAGGCCTGCTTTTGAGCTGCAGGGACATGACGAAACCGAGTGCAATGACATGGAAGGCAGTCCTGATTTGGAGGATCCAATGCAAGAATCGTTAGAGGAATACAGGTCAATCATTAAATGTTTGTCTATCTCTTCATTTTTATAATATATATATGTAGCTGTATGTATGTTTAAATCATTTGAGAGGGGTGTAGAACTGCGAACTAATAGATGCTGTTGGTCTACAACTTCCATAATGATCTGCAAGCCAGTGGTGGGCATGGAACTATGGATTTGTAGTTCGGTAATATATGGGACTGGGCCACAGTTTAACATCCATGTTGTATTGCAGCCTGGTACTTTGTAAAATGTATTCAGGGCCGGCGCTACCTGTTAGACGGACTAGGGCGCCCCTTGGGAAGGGGCGCGCGCCAGGAGCGCCGGCCCCCCTCATGCTGCAGCCGCCCGAGCGCTCTGTAGAGAGCCTCAGGCGGCTGCAGCTTTGCCCGGGCGGTGCGTCCATGAGGGCGCACCACACGGCGCAGCATGAGGAGAGGGGCTGACAGGAGGGAAGCGCTCAGCCCTCCCTCCTGTCACTCCCTCACTGTAGCGTGCCGAGCCCTCTATTGGTCCACGGGTGTACCCGCCGATTAACAGGAAGTGCACACTGAGTGTTCACTTTTTTAGTCCGGCTGGGTAAGGAAACAAAAGCTACCTGTACCCGCGGACCAATTGAGGGCTAGGCCACGCTACAACAATGGTAGATAAGGGGAACTGACGGGTGGAACTGACAGGAAGGGCGTGGAATTGACAGGGAAGGGGAATTGACAGGAACTGAGGGGGTGGAATTGACAGGAAAGGGGAACTGAAAGGAAGGGGGAACTGACAGGAAGGGGAACAAATTGAAAGGGGGGAATACATTGAAATGGAGGGTAGGGAAAAATTAAAGGGGGGAACAAATGAAAGGAGGGGGGATAAATTGACAGGAGGGGATAAATGACAGGAGGAGGGATAAATTGACAGGGGATAAATTGACAGGGGGATAAATTGACAGGGAGAGTGGGGGGAATAAATTGAAAGGGAGGGTGGGGAATAAATTGAAAGGGGGGGGAATAAATTGACAGGGGGATAAATTGAAAGGGAGGGTGGGGGGAATAAATTGACAGGGAGGGGGGAATAAATTGAAAGGGAGGGAATAAATTGAAAGGGAAGGGAAAGAAATTCACAGGGTGGGTGGGAAGAAATTGACAGGGAGGGGAATTGACGGGGGAGGGAGGGAGAATGAGAGTGGGGAGGGGAGAAGAGAGTGACAACGGGGGAGAAGAGAGTGACAAGGGAGGGGGAAGAAGAGAGGGACAAGCAGGGGAGAAGAGAGGGACAAGGGAGGGGGAGAAGAGAGGGACAAGGGGGGGAGAAGAGAGTGACAAGGGAGGGAGGGGGGGGAGAAGAGATTGACATCCATCACACACACACAATGCACCCCTTACACACAAAGACAATGCACCGCTTGCACACAGAAAAACACACAATGCATTACACACACAGACACACACACAAGCAATGCAACCCTTACACACAATGCATCCCTTACACACACAGAAACACACAATGCATTCCTTACACACACTCAATGCACCCCTTACACACACTCAATGCACCCCTTACAGACGCACACACTGCATCCCGTACATACACAGAAACACACCTTGCAGCCCTTACACATACAAACACAGATTCACACAATGCATTCCTTACACACATATCAGGACATCCCCCTACTCCACCCCCTGTGAACAAACTCATTGGTGGAACATGAAGGTGGACCCTGGGACCCAGACCTTGAGCTGTGTAAAGGGCCTTAAAAAAATGGAGCTGCTTCCCGTTCTCCCAGAACATTGATTTTTGTGACCACAGTTACAAACCGCCTCCAGAGAGCCTGTTCTACACCAGACCAGTGGAGCCAGACTGCAGCTAGAGCCCATCATCATCCTCATCTGGTTGTAAGTAGGCAATCTAGTATATTATTCGTGGCACTAATCTCTAGTCCCCAGAACCACTTCAGCTTAATGTAGTGGTTCTGATGTCCATAGCCTGTCCCTGCAGGCCTTTTAATGTAAACACGGCGGCACTGCAGCACTGGCGTTAGTTAACATGGCAGATCATATGGGTGGGGCATTGTGATGTCACTGGGAGTGGGTGGGGGGGGGGGGCTATACTTTTGCCTAGGGCGGCAAAAATCCTTTCCCTGAATGTATTACCCAACAAATGTTAACAAATACATCTGTTTGATATATTGGGTATAGAAAAAGACTTTGTGCAAGATATATAATATGATGATCTGCTTTTTTAGCCAACATAGGGCTTGTTCTTCATCTTGTTGGTAAATACTGTTGTAAGCTGTCACTATTGACAACAAACATTTCTTACCAGCTGTCCGCTTACACAATCTGCTTGTAAAGGTTCCAACCAGTAATAAAAGATCTCCCTCACTTACTAGATATGCAGAATAAATAATGGTTCAAGCACTCCGGGATAACAAAAATAGCAGCTTTATTGGGGCAAAAGCAGCAACGTTTCAACCCTACTGGGTTTTTAATCAAGCTTGAGAAGACCTAGTAGGGTTGAAACGTTGCTGCTTTTGCCCCAATTAAGCTGCTATTTTTGTTATCCCAGAGTGCCTGAACCGTTATTTATTCTGCATATCTTGGAAGGGAGGCCTGGCCAGCCCTGGATTCAGAGCACCTGGATTATTTGGTGAGTGCGGTATCCAGTACGTCTCCTTCACTTACTAGCCCACGCTAACACATTGGGGCTCAGAGAGCTTGTGGTCTGTCCCTCCAGCTTGTGCAGACAAGGAAAATCTGTAATGTGGATCACTGACAGACACACAGACACACACACTCACTGATTTGACACACTCTGAAACATGCACACACAATAACTCAGACATTCACTGACAGACACACACACTCACTGATTTGACACACTCTGAAACATGCACACACAATAACTCAGACATTCACTGACAGACACACACACTCACTGATTTGACACACTCTGAAACATGCACACACAATAACTCAGACATTCACTGACAGACACACACACTCACTGATTTGACACACTCTGAAACATGCACACACAATAACTCAGACATTCACTGACAGACACACACACTCACTGATTTGACACACTCTGAAACATGCACACACAATAACTCAGACATTCACTGACAGACACACACACTCACTGATTTGACACACTCTGAAACATGCACACACAATAACTCAGACATTCACTGACAGACACACACACTCACGGATTTGACACACTCTGACAGACACACACTCACTGTTTTGACACACTCTGAAACACACACAATCACTCAGACACACACTGACAGACACTGAAACACTCACTGACAGACAAACACACACACATTCATAAAAGGGGGAATACTTCCTGCTTGATAGAGGCTCAGAGAGAAGCTAAAACGTTGTCTACACTTACTTGTTCAAAATAAAAAGACCGCGAGACTGCCTTTTAGCAGAAACCTCAGGTGTGCTTGGATGCTTTTTTTCTTCTACACACACACACACTCATTGACAGACAGACAGACACACACACACAATGATACTAACACATAGTTTCCCCCAACACTCACAAATAGTTTTTTTCACATTTTATTTTAATTTAAATCCACCCAATATGGGTGATTTTTTACCTGGGGTCCTGTGGGGCTGCTGGGATGGCTGTTGGCCAGGCTGTTGACAGGCAGGCAACACGCAAGTAGGCAGCGAGGGAGCTGTGATCTTCTTCATCAGCTCCCTTACATACTGTTTAGTGATGCTGGGAGCTGGAGTGACGTCATATTCCGGTTCCTGGCATCACTGTAGGGAAGAGCAGGAAGAGCCCACAGATAAGTGCTCCCCCACTACTGACCTGTAATACAACTGGCTGCCTGCCTCGAGAGGGCTCAAAGGTGGCCATCTGTCCAGCTATTGGGCCCCAAAGGACACAAGGTTAACAAGACATCTGCCGGGGCATTTGTGGACGCCTAAGGCAAATGTCTTGTTAGCCTTGCGGTAAATACATGGTGGCCTGCAATTGTATCAGAACATCGCCAGGTTCCATTCTGCAGTGCCAGACCAGAGGTGGAGACCACAAGATCCACGAGGGAAAGGCATATCCCCTCTCTTGGTAAGCAAGAAGGATGGTGAAATGAACGTTAAAGGGACACTATAGTCAACTGAACAACTTCAGCTTAATGAGGTTGTTCAGGTGAGAACTATAGCTCCCTGCAGCCATTCTCATGTAAACACTGTATTTTCTGAGAAAATACAGTGTTTACATTGAAAGCTAGGAACACCTCCAGTTGCAGTCACTCAGAGTGAACCAGAGGGACTTCTGAGTTGATGGAGGCATAATATGCCTCCATCCACTCAGATCTGCTGTGCACGAGCATCCTGTGATTCAGTATTTCCTCCCACTGCATGCAGACACTGAACTTTCCTCATAGAGATTCATTGATTCAATTCCTCTCTATGAGGAGATGCTGATTGGCCAGGGCTGTGTTTGAATCATGCTGGCTCTGCCCCGATCTACCTCCTTGTCAGTCTCAGCCAATCCTATGGGGAAGCACTGTGATTGGATCAGGCTATCACATGTCAGCAGACTGCTTGTTTTTCCTGAGTCTCAGCATGCAGATTTACAGCTTCTGGCTTGAGTACAGTAAGATTTTTACTATATTTATGGAGGCATGAGGGGCCCAGGGGGGCTAGATGGTCGTGTTAACACTATAGGGTTAGGAATACATGTAGTTGCACTGGTGACTATAGTGTCCCTTTAATTTAAAAATTATTATATATATTTTTTAAAGTGGTATTGTTACTCCCCTGTAAAATGAGTATTTAAATTAATTTAAAAATCTCATGAATCTCAATGAAAAACTCATACTGAATGTGTTGGAATTACACTGAAATTCCAACCCGTCAAGAAGTGTCAATCCCCGAATCACGCAAGGAAAATGGATCTATCTATAGGGTCTCTCATCTGAACCAATGCCTTCACATGCGCGTGATGTTGAGCCCACGGGGGACAGGTTCAGGTAAGTTGAACTCACCTTTGACTACCCCCCTCCAGCCACCAGACCCCCATGGCAATGTCATTGTCGGGGCAAGGATCTTTGTAATTATAATTGTAACGGGGTTTTGGGGGTGCCCCCTAGTGTCTTTGGGGTCCCCAAACCTAGTTAACTCACTATGCCTGACAGGCGGATCCTGAGCCTCCGCTATCTGGGAGCTGGGGTACATGTCTGCGGCAGTGCCTCCACCCAGTGGAGCATCCGGGGTAGGGATGTGGGGTCCCACTGGGAACATACTTGGTGCAATGAGACTGACACAGTCTAACTGGGACTAACTTTATATGGTAAGTAGCAATTGAACCAACATACACAGGAAAATACAATAGAGTAACACAGATAACAATGCAAAATGTGGATTTTCCTCACTCACCCACCAGCACACCTGCGCCCCACCCCCTTATCTTCGCCCTAGCGGCCGTTGGTGCACATAGGAGAGTTGGGGCCCTTATAAGTCCTGCTTCACAGGGTCACTGAAGCAGCCTCAGATGTGTAATGTCCGTCACGGGACCTCAGAGTCTTTACTGTGAGTGAGGAGACAGGTGCCCTGTGGTGATACAGGGAGAGGCTTGGCTTACCCTCACAACACGATTAACCAGTCAGTCAGCAGCAGTCTCCTCTCACTGGATTCGCCAGACGTCTGGACTCAGTGCTTGTCTTCTTTCCTTTCCTGCAGGTCCCTCTCTCAGCTGGTGTGATCTTGGGTGAAACAAGTTCTCTCAGCCAGGTCCTATCTCTGTGCTACAGTCTCTCACATGTCCTTTCTCTGGCTCAGCATGTGGTCACTCTTAGAATCCTCCTCCCTCAGAGCTGTGCAGGAAGTCCTGACAGGCCCTGCGATGATGCCACACCCATCTCCTGATTTCAGCAAGTCATGTGATCAAAGCTCAATGTTTTATTAACAGCATACTGAGTCCATGTGCCATCTACTGGGCATTTCAGATAATGCAGCCTGTGTAACTTCACGGGCTACATGCTCCCCCTTGAAAATACTTGCCTTCCACTGGCAAGTCCTAGCCAGGGAGCTTAACAAAAATTCAACAGAAAAAGGTTTAGCATACCTACAGTACAGTTCGCACAGTAACATCCTAGCTAGCTAGTTATTTAGGGTAAACAGTCACTAACATTTACCACTTCAGCTAGTGCATGTAGGAAAGTGGCCATTTTAAATGCTGCTTGTGTCAGCGGGGCATAACTGGGCTCTCCTATATTATCATAAACTAGGGCCCTAGGGGGTTGCCGCACTCTGGTGCTGTGTCTCAGTTCTCGCTGGGGGAGAGGATCTTGGGACATCAACTGTGGAACTTCGACTCCTGCCCTCGAAGTAGAGTTTTTAAGGGAAGTTCCAGGCACAAAACAGGGACTTTCTGGATTCAACCTTGGAGAACTTTGTGACCCAGGAGAGGTTCCGGGACTTTGTGAAACCACAGGAGTTAAAGGAGGCAATTGTTGTGTTTCTTCAGCGGGTGATGACCACCACTGATCCTCTGCACTGGGAGTTCCCGGGGTCTCCTCTGCCCCATTTCCAGGACTCTCTGCTGGGGTTTCCTCCAGTTCTTCACTACTCTCTTCCTCTTCATCAGTATACACAACTGGAAGCAGATGGTTTCTATGCCAAGCCTTTATTCGGCCCTCCGGGCCCCGAATGTTGTACACTGGCAGTCCTTCCAGTTTGGACACAACCTCAAACAGGGTATCTTTCCATCTGTCAGCCAGTTTGTGTTTTCCAGGCACACCTAGATTCCGGAGAAGAACTTTATCCCCTGCTTGAATCTCCCGATATCTCACCTTAGCATCATATCTTCTTTTGTTCCGTTCTTCCATTTTTGCTGCAGCTTGGGTGGCCAACTCGTAGGCCCGACGAAGGTTTTGTTTGAGGTTCCTCACATATTGAAAGTGTGAAGTTGAATCTGTTCCATCAGGAGACACTCCCAACCGGACATCTATCGGCAATCGAGCTTCTCTTCCGAACATTAAGAAATAGGGTGAGAACCCTGTAGATTCATGCCTTGTACAGTTGTATGCGTGGACCATGGTTTCCACATGTTTACTCCAAGACCGCTTCTCGATTTGCTTGAGAGTCCCTAGCATATCTAGGAGGGTCCTATTGAAACGTTCTGGCTGTGCATCACCCTCCGGATGATAAGGTGTGGTTCTGGACTTCTGCACCTGCAACATGCCTAACAGCTCCTTTATCAACTTACTCTCAAAGTCTCTACCTTGATCAGAGTGTAGCCGATTGGGTAGTCCATAGTGAATAAAATACTTCTGCCAAAGGACTTTGGCTACAGTCACAGCCTTTTGGTCTTTAGTGGGGAAAGCTTGAGCATATCTGGTGAAGTGGTCCGTTACCACCAGCACATTTCCAATTCCCGCTGTATCGTCCTCAATGCAGAGATAGTCCATGCACACAAGATCCATGGGTCCCGTACTTTTCAGATGACCCATAGGGGCAGCTCTCACAGGCAGGGTCTTCCTCTGGATACACCTCCTGCATGTCTTTACATGTTGCTCGACATGTTCCCTCATGCGAGGCCAATAGAACCGATCTTGTACTAGGCCATAGGTCTTGTCCACCCCGAGATGCCCATGTTGATCGTGGAGAGCTCTCAGGACCATGCCACGGTATCGGTGCGGTAGTACCAATTGTTTTCTGTCAGGGTGATCATGATACTTCACGACCCTATAGAGTACTCCATCTTCGAGATGTAGTCGGCTCCATTCTCTTCGGTATAATTCTCTTTGATTCACAGGTAGAGAAGTCAGCAATTTAGGATTCTTAGTCTTTATTGCTCTGATAACTATCCCAATATACCAGTCCTGCGCTTGAGCCTTCCTCTTGTCTTCTGTGGTTATACTGGACCACTGTTGAAGCATGACTGGAGCATGGAACACCTCAGGCACAGCTTCGGGAGAGTGGCTAATGGAGTCTATCCCTCTTAGCTCGGCAAATTCTTCTTGACTCTCGGCCACCACATACATCTGACAAAAGGCTCCTACCCCCGGCCCAGGGATCTCTTCCCACTCCTCTTCTTCTTGGTGAGGGGGGAGTCTAGGTCTGCGGGACAGGGCATCTGCGCTGACATTCTTGGGCCCAGGCTTGTACTTCAGGCTGAAACTGTAGTTTGACAAGGCAGCCAACCACCTATGTCCTGTAGCATCCAGCTTAGCTGTAGTCTGGATGTAGGTAAGTGGATTGTTGTCAGTCCTTACTTCGAATGTTGCCCCATACAAATAGTCATGCAGCTTATCCACGATGGCCCACTTGAGTGCCAGAAATTCCAATTTATGGACTGGATAGTTCTTCTCTGCACCTGTAAGACTCCTACTTATGTAAGCCACCGGCCTCAATCCTGCTGGATAACTTTGGTGCAGTACACCCCCTAGGCCTTCCATACTGGCATCCACATGGAGGATATATGGTTTCTCAGGGTCTGCATAGGCTAAGACAGGAGCTACTGTAAGTCTCTTCTTCAGCGTCAGAAAGGCATCTTCACATCCTGAAGTCCATTTCTCTCCAAAGGGGTCTTTAGGATATGGTGCCTTAACACCCTTTACGTCAGAGATAATCTTCAGCAGGTCATGTAACTCTCGAGCAATCTTTGAGTAGTCTTTCACGAACCTTCAGGAAATTCTGTACCATCACAGGAAAACTCCGACACCACCTTTTTCGCCAATCTTTTATCTCAGGTATGAGAGTCCACCCCTTCTTCTGATCCTCTTCAGGCAGAGACTCAATAAGGTATTGTCCAGTTCCCCCCAACATTTCATGGTGCATTGAGGCTATGGCTCGTAAGGTTTTGGTCTCACCAGGCTTCACAAATGCAGGTTCTGTTCCTGAATAGTGGCACAACCCTGGTTTTGTTGCAAGGGCTAGTCGTCGACACTCTTTTCCTAGGACAGGGCTGACCTCCATCAGTCGGTCTAAGGAGACATCTCCCACTTCTGTCAGATAGGCCCTGAATACATCCTGTACCATCTTTGCATTAGTACCCAATATTATTGGGGCACACACTTTCTTGGCTGCAGGGCATATCAAAGCTTCCAGCTCCATAGGACATATCATCCCGGTATTTAACTGGGGAATAGTTATGGTCACTTTTATGCATCCCTCCACAGGTTGAGCTTGAGACCCAACGCCCCATAGCTGAAACTCTCCTGCAGGTTCCATAGGAATGTGTTTCAAATGACGTTCATAGAAGTCTCTGTAGATAATGGTGACTTGAGAACCTGTATCTAGCAATGCTGAAGCATGAATTCCTTCCACTTGCACGTGTATCAAAGATTCAGGCCCAATCTTGGCTCCTACAGATAGACTATATGTAGGCCGGGCCTTCCTTCGCTTGTAAGACCTGGTCATTTGAGTCTCCCCGAGCTCGGTTGCCAGCACCCCCACATCCACCTCCATGGAATCCGCAGGGCACTCCCGCTGAAAATGCCCTGACTTTCCACATTTAAAGCAGTTCCCTCGGCGGGGTGAATCCTCAGGAAACAGCTTTTTCTGAGTCTTCCTGTGTTGCCCCCCACTTCCAGGGGGAAGATCTGCTCTCTCTGGTGGTGATTTGCATAAAAGCTCCAATTCAGCCACCTTCTTCCTAAGAGCTGACAGTTCTGTATTCTCTTTCTCCTTCTGTAGGGGTGGACACATCTGGTCTTCCAATCTCCTGGCTGTATTTATTAATGTGGAATAAGGCAGAACTTTATCATCCAACTTGGCTCTCAGCAGAATCATAACTGGATTACTGGTCAAACCACCTCTCTGAATTTGCTTAGATAGCCGAGCAGGGGATAAAGTTCTTCTCCGGAATCTAGGTGTGCCTGGAAAACACAAACTGGCTGACAGATGGAAAGATACCCTGTTTGAGGTTGTGTCCAAACTGGAAGGACTGCCAGTGTACAACATTCGGGGCCCCGGAGGGCCGAATAAAGGCTCGGCATAGAAACCATCTGCTTCCAGTTGTGTATACTGATGAAGAGGAAGAGAGTAGTGAAGAACTGGAGGAAACCCCAGCAGAGAGTCCTGGAAATGGGGCAGAGGAGACCCCGGGAACTCCCAGTGCAGAGGATCAGTGGTGGTCATCACCCGCTGAAGAAACACAACAATTGCCTCCTTTAACTCCTGTGGTTTCACAAAGTCCCGGAACCTCTCCTGGGTCACAAAGTTCTCCAAGGTTGAATCCAGAAAGTCCCTGTTTTGTGCCTGGAACTTCCCTTAAAAACTCTACTTCGAGGGCAGGAGTCGAAGTTCCACAGTTGATGTCCCAAGATCCTCTCCCCCAGCGAGAACTGAGACACAGCACCAGAGTGCGGCAACCCCCTAGGGCCCTAGTTTATGATAATATAGGAGAGCCCAGTTATGCCCCGCTGACACAAGCAGCATTTAAAATGGCCACTTTCCTACATGCACTAGCTGAAGTGGTAAATGTTAGTGACTGTTTACCCTAAATAACTAGCTAGCTAGGATGTTACTGTGCTAACTGTACTGTAGGTATGCTAAACCTTTTTCTGTTGAATTTTTGTTAAGCTCCCTGGCTAGGACTTGCCAGTGGAAGGCAAGTATTTTCAAGGGGGAGCATGTAGCCCGTGAAGTTACACAGGCTGCATTATCTGAAATGCCCAGTAGATGGCACATGGACTCAGTATGCTGTTAATAAAACATTGAGCTTTGATCACATGACTGGCTGAAATCAAGAGAGGAGTGTGGCATCATCGCAGGGCCTGTCAGGACTTCCTGCACAGCTCTGAGGGAGGAGGATTCTAAGAGTGACCACATGCTGAGCCAGAGAAAGGACATGTGAGAGACTGTAGCACAGAGATAGGACCTGGCTGAGAGAACTTGTTTCACCCAAGATCACACCAGCTGAGAGAGGGACCTGCAGGAAAGGAAAGAAGACAAGCACTGAGTCCAGACGTCTGGCGAATCCAGTGAGAGGAGACTGCTGCTGACTGACTGGTTAATCGTGTTGTGAGGGTAAGCCAAGCCTCTCCCTGTATCACCACAGGGCACCTGTCTCCTCACTCACAGTAAAGACTCTGAGGTCCCGTGACGGACATTACACATCTGAGGCTGCTTCAGTGACCCTGTGAACATAGGAAAATACAATAGAGTAACACAGATAACAATGCAAAATGTGGATTTTCCTCACTCACCCACCAGCACACCTGCGCCCCACCCCCTTATCTTCGCCCTAGCGGCCGTTGGTGCACATAGGAGAGTTGGGGCCCTTATAAGTCCTGCTTCACAGGGTCACTGAAGCAGCCTCAGATGTGTAATGTCCGTCACAGGACCTCAGAGTCTTTACTGTGAGTGAGGAGACAGGTGCCCTGTGGTGATACAGGGAGAGGCTTGGCTTACCCTCACAACACGATTAACCAGTCAGTCAGCAGCAGTCTCCTCTCACTGGATTCGCCAGACGTCTGGACTCAGTGCTTGTCTTCTTTCCTTTCCTGCAGGTCCCTCTCTCAGCTGGTGTGATCTTGGGTGAAACAAGTTCTCTCAGCCAGGTCCTATCTCTGTGCTACAGTCTCTCACATGTCCTTTCTCTGGCTCAGCATGTGGTCACTCTTAGAATCCTCCTCCCTCAGAGCTGTGCAGGAAGTCCTGACAGGCCCTGCGATGATGCCACACCCATCTCCTGATTTCAGCAAGTCATGTGATCAAAGCTCAATGTTTTATTAACAGCATACTGAGTCCATGTGCCATCTACTGGGCATTTCAGATAATGCAGCCTGTGTAACTTCACGGGCTACATGCTCCCCCTTGAAAATACTTGCCTTCCACTGGCAAGTCCTAGCCAGGGAGCTTAACAAAAATTCAACAGAAAAAGGTTTAGCATACCTACAGTACAGTTCGCACAGTAACATCCTAGCTAGCTAGTTATTTAGGGTAAACAGTCACTAACATTTACCACTTCAGCTAGTGCATGTAGGAAAGTGGCCATTTTAAATGCTGCTTGTGTCAGCGGGGCATAACTGGGCTCTCCTATATTATCATAAACTAGGGCCCTAGGGGGTTGCCGCACTCTGGTGCTGTGTCTCAGTTCTCGCTGGGGGAGAGGATCTTGGGACATCAACTGTGGAACTTCGACTCCTGCCCTCGAAGTAGAGTTTTTAAGGGAAGTTCCAGGCACAAAACAGGGACTTTCTGGATTCAACCTTGGAGAACTTTGTGACCCAGGAGAGGTTCCGGGACTTTGTGAAACCACAGGAGTTAAAGGAGGCAATTGTTGTGTTTCTTCAGCGGGTGATGACCACCACTGATCCTCTGCACTGGGAGTTCCCGGGGTCTCCTCTGCCCCATTTCCAGGACTCTCTGCTGGGGTTTCCTCCAGTTCTTCACTACTCTCTTCCTCTTCATCAGTATACACAACTGGAAGCAGATGGTTTCTATGCCAAGCCTTTATTCGGCCCTCCGGGCCCCGAATGTTGTACACTGGCAGTCCTTCCAGTTTGGACACAACTTCAAACAGGGTATCTTTCCATCTGTCAGCCAGTTTGTGTTTTCCAGGCACACCTAGATTCCGGAGAAGAACTTTATCCCCTGCTTGAATCTCCCGATATCTCACCTTAGCATCATATCTTCTTTTGTTCCGTTCTTCCATTTTTGCTGCAGCTTGGGTGGCCAACTCGTAGGCCCGACGAAGGTTTTGTTTGAGGTTCCTCACATATTGAAAGTGTGAAGTTGAATCTGTTCCATCAGGAGACACTCCCAACCGGACATCTATCGGCAATCGAGCTTCTCTTCCGAACATTAAGAAATAGGGTGAGAACCCTGTAGATTCATGCCTTGTACAGTTGTATGCGTGGACCATGGTTTCCACATGTTTACTCCAAGACCGCTTCTCGATTTGCTTGAGAGTCCCTAGCATATCTAGGAGGGTCCTATTGAAACGTTCTGGCTGTGCATCACCCTCCGGATGATAAGGTGTGGTTCTGGACTTCTGCACCTGCAACATGCCTAACAGCTCCTTTATCAACTTACTCTCAAAGTCTCTACCTTGATCAGAGTGTAGCCGATTGGGTAGTCCATAGTGAATAAAATACTTCTGCCAAAGGACTTTGGCTACAGTCACAGCCTTTTGGTCTTTAGTGGGGAAAGCTTGAGCATATCTGGTGAAGTGGTCCGTTACCACCAGCACATTTCCAATTCCCGCTGTATCGTCCTCAATGCAGAGATAGTCCATGCACACAAGATCCATGGGTCCCGTACTTTTCAGATGACCCATAGGGGCAGCTCTCACAGGCAGGGTCTTCCTCTGGATACACCTCCTGCATGTCTTTACATGTTGCTCGACATGTTCCCTCATGCGAGGCCAATAGAACCGATCTTGTACTAGGCCATAGGTCTTGTCCACCCCGAGATGCCCATGTTGATCGTGGAGAGCTCTCAGGACCATGCCACGGTATCGGTGCGGTAGTACCAATTGTTTTCTGTCAGGGTGATCATGATACTTCACGACCCTATAGAGTACTCCATCTTCGAGATGTAGTCGGCTCCATTCTCTTCGGTATAATTCTCTTTGATTCACAGGTAGAGAAGTCAGCAATTTAGGATTCTTAGTCTTTATTGCTCTGATAACTATCCCAATATACCAGTCCTGCGCTTGAGCCTTCCTCTTGTCTTCTGTGGTTATACTGGACCACTGTTGAAGCATGACTGGAGCATGGAACACCTCAGGCACAGCTTCGGGAGAGTGGCTAATGGAGTCTATCCCTCTTAGCTCGGCAAATTCTTCTTGACTCTCGGCCACCACATACATCTGACAAAAGGCTCCTACCCCCGGCCCAGGGATCTCTTCCCACTCCTCTTCTTCTTGGTGAGGGGGGAGTCTAGGTCTGCGGGACAGGGCATCTGCGCTGACATTCTTGGGCCCAGGCTTGTACTTCAGGCTGAAACTGTAGTTTGACAAGGCAGCCAACCACCTATGTCCTGTAGCATCCAGCTTAGCTGTAGTCTGGATGTAGGTAAGTGGATTGTTGTCAGTCCTTACTTTGAATGTTGCCCCATACAAATAGTCATGCAGCTTATCCACGATGGCCCACTTGAGTGCCAGAAATTCCAATTTATGGACTGGATAGTTCTTCTCTGCACCTGTAAGACTCCTACTTATGTACGCCACCGGCCTCAATCCTGCTGGATAACTTTGGTGCAGTACACCCCCTAGGCCTTCCATACTGGCATCCACATGGAGGATATATGGTTTCTCAGGGTCTGCATAGGCTAAGACAGGAGCTTCTGTAAGTCTCTTCTTCAGCGTCAGAAAGGCATCTTCACATCCTGAAGTCCATTTCTCTCCAAAGGGGTCTTTAGGATATGGTGCCTTAACACCCTTTACGTCAGAGATAATCTTCAGCAGGTCATGTAACTCTCGAGCAATCTTTGAGTAGTCTTTCACGAACCTTCAGGAAATTCTGTACCATCACAGGAAAACTCCGACACCACCTTTTTCGCCAATCTTTTATCTCAGGTATGAGAGTCCACCCCTTCTTCTGATCCTCTTCAGGCAGAGACTCAATAAGGTATTGTCCAGTTCCCCCCAACATTTCATGGTGCATTGAGGCTATGGCTCGTAAGGTTTTGGTCTCACCAGGCTTCACAAATGCTGTTCCTGAATAGTGGCACAACCCTGGTTTTGTTGCAAGGGCTAGTCGTCGACACTCTTTTCCTAGGACAGGGCTGACCTCCATCAGTCGGTCTAAGGCATGGGTCGTCAACCTGGTCCCTACCGCCCACTAGTGGGCGTTTTGGGATTCCAGGTGGGCGGTAGGGACTTTGGAGGTTAAAACCTCCTTTTGAGCGAGCGCGCGAGCGGGCGGGCGCGCGAGCGAGCGGGCGCGCGAGCGAGCGCACACATCAAGAAACCAACGCGAGCGAGTGGGCGGGCGGTGCAGGCGGGCGCGAGCGCACACATCAGTCAACCTCCTTTTGTGTGAGAAGTTGTCGGGCGGGAGCGAGCGCACGCAAACACGTGGGAAGAGGAAGGGGAGGAGTTGAAACTGATAGCAGGGACAGGCAGAAGCAGGCTGAAACAGAGCAGAGGAGTTGAAAAAGAAAAGTTATAGGCAGGAGAAAGAGAATTGTTTAGGGGAGGAGTGGAAACTGATAGCAGGGACAGGCAGAAGCAGGCTGAAACAGAGCAGAGGAGTTGAAAAAGAAAAGTTATAGGCAGGAGAAAGAGAATTGTTTAGGGGAGGAGTGGAAACTGATAGCAGGGACAGGCAGAAGCAGGCTGAAACGGAGCAGAGGAGTTGAAAAAGAAAAGTTAAGGGCAAAGAGAGAAAGAGAATTGTTGGCTAATAATAATAAGTGGGCTAACTAGCTCAGCCTTACTTTTGTCGCTCAGGAAGGTAAAAGAAAGGAGATAAAAAGGAAAAGATAAAAAAAAGGAAGAAAAATAGAAAAAAGGGGATAAAATAAAGGAGGAGAGTAAGCAGTGTTTAGTCTGGCTCATAAATTAAGTTTTGTTATCTTATAAAATAAAAGAAAAAAATAAGTAAGGGAAGGAGAAAATAAAAAAAAGGAAAAAGAGATCCTTAATATAGTGATATACTATAAGGAAGGTAAAGAAGCAGGCAGGAAAAGGAATTTCTTTTGATGGTGACATTAATAAAAATTGGCACCTAATACAGCATTGTTTTTGGTGTTAGTAATAAAAGGGAAAAGAGGAGGGAAAAAAGCACTGTGTGGAGTGCAGATCAAAACGTAAGAGTAAAAGTAGTTGTTAAATTGTGAAACAAATTTAGAACCCATGTCTGAAAAAAAGAAATACGCTCGTGGCTATTTACCAGAGTATCTGAAGATGGGTTTCATTGAATCTGTTACAAATAAACAGCTTCCAATGTGTTTACTGTGCCACAAGACATTATCTAATGAAGCAATGAAGCCAAGTCGATTGCGAGAACATCTTACTACAAAGCATTCGCAAGATAAAGATAAGCCCATTGAATATTTTCAAGAAATCTATAAAAGATTTCAAAATCGTTCAACAATAGCTACATCCTTTCAAAAACAACATGCAAAGAATGAGGATGGATTAACTGCAGCTTATCGTATATCACACTTAATTGCAAAAAGTGGTAAAAGCCATAATATTGGAGAAACTTTGATAATACCCTCTATCAAAGAATTTATCTCAACAGTAATGCATCAGGATATACCTGAAGTTTTAAAAACATTGCCCCTTAGCGATAACACAGTAAAGAGACGCATTGATGAAATGGCGGCTAATGTTGAAAATAAACTTATAGGTATTCTCCAAAATTCGTCATTTTCTATACAATTGGATGAGTCTGTCATTGCAGATAATAATGCTCTACTGATGACATATGTACGGTACCTTGATGAAAACAATACATTGCAAGAAGAAATGCTATTCACTGTCAATCTGATTACAGATACAAAAGGATTATCAATATTTAATGCTGTGAAATCATACTTTGCAAAAAACAATATACCCTTGAACAATATTGTTGCATGTGCTACTGACGGAGCACCATCAATGGTAGGCCGCTATCGTGGGTTTGTTGCTTACTTGAAGGAAGAAGTGCCAAGCGTTTTGTGTATTCATTGTGTTGTACACAGACAACATATTGTAGGAAAACATTTAAGTACAAGTCTCCATTCATCATTAAGTATTATAATTAAAGCTGTAAATAAGATAAAATCTAATGCCAAGTGTGATAGAATGTTTCGACAGCTGTGCCAGGACAATAACGAGCAGTTTATTAGGTTACTTTTACATACAGAAGTTCGATGGCTCTCAAAGGGTACATGCTTGACTCGTTTTGTTGCATTATTTGATAGTGTCGTACAGTTTTTTGAAAGTGATAATGAGACTGGTCTCTATGAACAGTTAAAAAACGTAAAGAATGATGCCTTTTATTTGGCAGACATTTTCAAGAGATTTAATGACATTAATTTGCAGCTTCAAGGAGCCAATATAACTCTTATAAGTTGCAAAAATATTGTGTCATTATTTATCGAAAAGCTTGATCTTCTCCGTCATAATATTTTCAAGAGAGAATTTCATCAGTTTCCTGAATTGTCCTCTATAAACAATGATGTAAGTCCGGGGGATATTGAAAGGTTCAGTAGTCACCTCAAGGAACTCAAATTGGATATGGAAAAACGATTTCAAGATATTTTGAACTTAAAGGTGCATGACTGGATGATAAATCCTTTTACAGCAAATGTTGCTGAAGTTGATATAACTTGCCAAGAAGAACTATTAGAACTTAAATATGACGAAGAGAGTAAATGTAATTTTGGCAGTGGTGGATACCAAAAACTCTGGCAAAATAAAAAAATGCCTGCGTTATATCCAAATATGTGGAAAATGATGTTCAATTTATTGATACCTTTCCCTACCACATATCTTGTAGAATCAGGCTTTAGTGCTGTTAATCATATTATGAGCAAACAGAGAAACCGTCTGAATATCACCGAAAGAGGAGACCTTCGTTTGTTCCTTACGAAAATCGAACCAGATATCAAATATTTAGTCTCGCAGCATCAGCCTCAAGGATCTCACTAGTAAAGCTAATTTCAATTTACTTTATTGTTTTCTAATTAAACTTTATAAAGTTAAAAACATTATAAACATGCATAAAGTAGAAATAAAAAGATAAATGTACGTACATTTATTTATTTTTTTTAAAACAACCTCCTTTCTAAAAAATATTCCGCGCTTGCGCGAAAACTGGTGGGCGGTAAGGAAATTTTTCCATCAAGAAAGATGCATTAGTGGGCGGTAGGTAGAAAAAGGTTGACTACCACTGGTCTAAGGAGACATCTCCCACTTCTGTCAGATAGGCCCTGAATACATCCTGTACCATCTTTGCATTAGTACCCAATATTATTGGGGCACACACTTTCTTGGCTGCAGGGCATATCAAAGCTTCCAGCTCCATAGGACATATCATCCCGGTATTTAACTGGGGAATAGTTATGGTCACTTTTATGCATCCCTCCACAGGTTGAGCTTGAGACCCAACGCCCCATAGCTGAAACTCTCCTGCAGGTTCCATAGGAATGTGTTTCAAATGACGTTCATAGAAGTCTCTGTAGATAATGGTGACTTGAGAACCTGTATCTAGCAATGCTGAAGCATGAATTCCTTCCACTTGCACGTGTATCAAAGATTCAGGCCCAATCTTGGCTCCTACAGATAGACTATATGTAGGCCGGGTCTTCCTTCGCTTGTAAGACCTGGTCATTTGAGTCTCCCCGAGCTCGGTTGCCAGCACCCCCACATCCACCTCCATGGAATCCGCAGGGCACTCCCGCTGAAAATGCCCTGACTTTCCACATTTAAAGCAGTTCCCTCGGCGGGGTGAATCCTCAGGAAACAGCTTTTTCTGAGTCTTCCTGTGTTGCCCCCCACTTCCAGGGGGAAGATCTGCTCTCTCTGGTGGTGATTTGCATAAAAGCTCCAATTCAGCCACCTTCTTCCTAAGAGCTGACAGTTCTGTATTCTCTTTCTCCTTCTGTAGGGGTGGACACATCTGGTCTTCCAATCTCCTGGCTGTATTTATTAATGTGGAATAAGGCAGAACTTTATCATCCAACTTGGCTCTCAGCAGAATCATAACTGGATTACTGGTCAAACCACCTCTCTGAATTTGCTTAGATAGCCGAGCAGGGGATAAAGTTCTTCTCCGGAATCTAGGTGTGCCTGGAAAACACAAACTGGCTGACAGATGGAAAGATACCCTGTTTGAGGTTGTGTCCAAACTGGAAGGACTGCCAGTGTACAACATTCGGGGCCCCGGAGGGCCGAATAAAGGCTCGGCATAGAAACCATCTGCTTCCAGTTGTGTATACTGATGAAGAGGAAGAGAGTAGTGAAGAACTGGAGGAAACCCCAGCAGAGAGTCCTGGAAATGGGGCAGAGGAGACCCCGGGAACTCCCAGTGCAGAGGATCAGTGGTGGTCATCACCCGCTGAAGAAACACAACAATTGCCTCCTTTAACTCCTGTGGTTTCACAAAGTCCCGGAACCTCTCCTGGGTCACAAAGTTCTCCAAGGTTGAATCCAGAAAGTCCCTGTTTTGTGCCTGGAACTTCCCTTAAAAACTCTACTTCGAGGGCAGGAGTCGAAGTTCCACAGTTGATGTCCCAAGATCCTCTCCCCCAGCGAGAACTGAGACACAGCACCAGAGTGCGGCAACCCCCTAGGGCCCTAGTTTATGATAATATAGGAGAGCCCAGTTATGCCCCGCTGACACAAGCAGCATTTAAAATGGCCACTTTCCTACATGCACTAGCTGAAGTGGTAAATGTTAGTGACTGTTTACCCTAAATAACTAGCTAGCTAGGATGTTACTGTGCGAACTGTACTGTAGGTATGCTAAACCTTTTTCTGTTGAATTTTTGTTAAGCTCCCTGGCTAGGACTTGCCAGTGGAAGGCAAGTATTTTCAAGGGGGAGCATGTAGCCCGTGAAGTTACACAGGCTGCATTATCTGAAATGCCCAGTAGATGGCACATGGACTCAGTATGCTGTTAATAAAACATTGAGCTTTGATCACATGACTTGCTGAAATCAGGAGATGAGTGTGGCATCATCGCAGGGCCTGTCAGGACTTCCTGCACAGCTCTGAGGGAGGAGGATTCTAAGAGTGACCACATGCTGAGCCAGAGAAAGGACATGTGAGAGACTGTAGCACAGAGATAGGGCCTGGCTGAGAGAACTTGTTTCACCCAAGATCACACCAGCTGAGAGAGGGACCTGCAGAAAGGAAAGAAGACAAGCACTGAGTCCAGACGTCTGGCGAATCCAGTGAGAGGAGACTGCTGCTGACTGACTGGTTAATCGTGTTGTGAGGGTAAGCCAAGCCTCTCCCTGTATCACCACAGGGCACCTGTCTCCTCACTCACAGTAAAGACTCTGAGGTCCCGTGACGGACATTACACATCTGAGGCTGCTTCAGTGACCCTGTGAACATAGGAAAATACAATAGAGTAACACAGATAACAATGCAAAATGTGGATTTTCCTCACTCACCCACCAGCACACCTGCGCCCCACCCCCTTATCTTCGCCCTAGCGGCCGTTGGTGCACATAGGAGAGTTGGGGCCCTTATAAGTCCTGCTTCACAGGGTCACTGAAGCAGCCTCAGATGTGTAATGTCCGTCACGGGACCTCAGAGTCTTTACTGTGAGTGAGGAGACAGGTGCCCTGTGGTGATACAGGGAGAGGCTTGGCTTACCCTCACAACACGATTAACCAGTCAGTCAGCAGCAGTCTCCTCTCACTGGATTCGCCAGACGTCTGGACTCAGTGCTTGTCTTCTTTCCTTTCCTGCAGGTCCCTCTCTCAGCTGGTGTGATCTTGGGTGAAACAAGTTCTCTCAGCCAGGTCCTATCTCTGTGCTACAGTCTCTCACATGTCCTTTCTCTGGCTCAGCATGTGGTCACTCTTAGAATCCTCCTCCCTCAGAGCTGTGCAGGAAGTCCTGACAGGCCCTGCGATGATGCCACACCCATCTCCTGATTTCAGCAAGTCATGTGATCAAAGCTCAATGTTTTATTAACAGCATACTGAGTCCATGTGCCATCTACTGGGCATTTCAGATAATGCAGCCTGTGTAACTTCACGGGCTACATGCTCCCCCTTGAAAATACTTGCCTTCCACTGGCAAGTCCTAGCCAGGGAGCTTAACAAAAATTCAACAGAAAAAGGTTTAGCATACCTACAGTACAGTTAGCACAGTAACATCCTAGCTAGCTAGTTATTTAGGGTAAACAGTCACTAACATTTACCACTTCAGCTAGTGCATGTAGGAAAGTGGCCATTTTAAATGCTGCTTGTGTCAGCGGGGCATAACTGGGCTCTCCTATATTATCATAAACTAGGGCCCTAGGGGGTTGCCGCACTCTGGTGCTGTGTCTCAGTTCTCGCTGGGGGAGAGGATCTTGGGACATCAACTGTGGAACTTCGACTCCTGCCCTCGAAGTAGAGTTTTTAAGGGAAGTTCCAGGCACAAAACAGGGACTTTCTGGATTCAACCTTGGAGAACTTTGTGACCCAGGAGAGGTTCCGGGACTTTGTGAAACCACAGGAGTTAAAGGAGGCAATTGTTGTGTTTCTTCAGCGGGTGATGACCACCACTGATCCTCTGCACTGGGAGTTCCCGGGGTCTCCTCTGCCCCATTTCCAGGACTCTCTGCTGGGGTTTCCTCCAGTTCTTCACTACTCTCTTCCTCTTCATCAGTATACACAACTGGAAGCAGATGGTTTCTATGCCAAGCCTTTATTCGGCCCTCCGGGCCCCGAATGTTGTACACTGGCAGTCCTTCCAGTTTGGACACAACCTCAAACAGGGTATCTTTCCATCTGTCAGCCAGTTTGTGTTTTCCAGGCACACCTAGATTCCGGAGAAGAACTTTATCCCCTGCTTGAATCTCCCGATATCTCACCTTAGCATCATATCTTCTTTTGTTCCGTTCTTCCATTTTTGCTGCAGCTTGGGTGGCCAACTCGTAGGCCCGACGAAGGTTTTGTTTGAGGTTCCTCACATATTGAAAGTGTGAAGTTGAATCTGTTCCATCAGGAGACACTCCCAACCGGACATCTATCGGCAATCGAGCTTCTCTTCCGAACATTAAGAAATAGGGTGAGAACCCTGTAGATTCATGCCTTGTACAGTTGTATGCGTGGACCATGGTTTCCACATGTTTACTCCAAGACCGCTTCTCGATTTGCTTGAGAGTCCCTAGCATATCTAGGAGGGTCCTATTGAAACGTTCTGGCTGTGCATCACCCTCCGGATGATAAGGTGTGGTTCTGGACTTCTGCACCTGCAACATGCCTAACAGCTCCTTTATCAACTTACTCTCAAAGTCTCTACCTTGATCAGAGTGTAGCCGATTGGGTAGTCCATAGTGAATAAAATACTTCTGCCAAAGGACTTTGGCTACAGTCACAGCCTTTTGGTCTTTAGTGGGGAAAGTTTGAGCATATCTGGTGAAGTGGTCCGTTACCACCAGCACATTTCCAATTCCCGCTGTATCGTCCTCAATGCAGAGATAGTCCATGCACACAAGATCCATGGGTCCCGTACTTTTCAGATGACCCATAGGGGCAGCTCTCACAGGCAGGGTCTTCCTCTGGATACACCTCCTGCATGTCTTTACATGTTGCTCGACATGTTCCCTCATGCGAGGCCAATAGAACCGATCTTGTACTAGGCCATAGGTCTTGTCCACCCCGAGATGCCCATGTTGATCGTGGAGAGCTCTCAGGACCATGCCACGGTATCGGTGCGGTAGTACCAATTGTTTTCTGTCAGGGTGATCATGATACTTCACGACCCTATAGAGTACTCCATCTTCGAGATGTAGTCGGCTCCATTCTCTTCGGTATAATTCTCTTTGATTCACAGGTAGAGAAGTCAGCAATTTAGGATTCTTAGTCTTTATTGCTCTGATAACTATCCCAATATACCAGTCCTGCGCTTGAGCCTTCCTCTTGTCTTCTGTGGTTATACTGGACCACTGTTGAAGCATGACTGGAGCATGGAACACCTCAGGCACAGCTTCGGGAGAGTGGCTAATGGAGTCTATCCCTCTTAGCTCGGCAAATTCTTCTTGACTCTCGGCCACCACATACATCTGACAAAAGGCTCCTACCCCCGGCCCAGGGATCTCTTCCCACTCCTCTTCTTCTTGGTGAGGGGGGAGTCTAGGTCTGCGGGACAGGGCATCTGTGCTGACATTCTTGGGCCCAGGCTTGTACTTCAGGCTGAAACTGTAGTTTGACAAGGCAGCCAACCACCTATGTCCTGTAGCATCCAGCTTAGCTGTAGTCTGGATGTAGGTAAGTGGATTGTTGTCAGTCCTTACTTTGAATGTTGCCCCATACAAATAGTCATGCAGCTTATCCACGATGGCCCACTTGAGTGCCAGAAATTCCAATTTATGGACTGGATAGTTCTTCTCTGCACCTGTAAGACTCCTACTTATGTACGCCACCGGCCTCAATCCTGCTGGATAACTTTGGTGCAGTACACCCCCTAGGCCTTCCATACTGGCATCCACATGGAGGATATATGGTTTCTCAGGGTCTGCATAGGCTAAGACAGGAGCTACTGTAAGTCTCTTCTTCAGCGTCAGAAAGGCATCTTCACATCCTGAAGTCCATTTCTCTCCAAAGGGGTCTTTAGGATATGGTGCCTTAACACCCTTTACGTCAGAGATAATCTTCAGCAGGTCATGTAACTCTCGAGCAATCTTTGAGTAGTCTTTCACGAACCTTCAGGAAATTCTGTACCATCACAGGAAAACTCCGACACCACCTTTTTCGCCAATCTTTTATCTCAGGTATGAGAGTCCACCCCTTCTTCTGATCCTCTTCAGGCAGAGACTCAATAAGGTATTGTCCAGTTCCCCCCAACATTTCATGGTGCATTGAGGCTATGGCTCGTAAGGTTTTGGTCTCACCAGGCTTCACAAATGCAGGTTCTGTTCCTGAATAGTGGCACAACCCTGGTTTTGTTGCAAGGGCTAGTCGTCGAAACTCTTTTCCTAGGACAGGGCTGACCTCCATCAGTCGGTCTAAGGAGACATCTCCCACTTCTGTCAGATAGGCCCTGAATACATCCTGTACCATCTTTGCATTAGTACCCAATATTATTGGGGCACACACTTTCTTGGCTGCAGGGCATATCAAAGCTTCCAGCTCCATAGGACATATCATCCCGGTATTTAACTGGGGAATAGTTATGGTCACTTTTATGCATCCCTCCACAGGTTGAGCTTGAGACCCAACGCCCATAGCTGAAACTCTCCTGCAGGTTCCATAGGAATGTGTTTCAAATGACGTTCATAGAAGTCTCTGTAGATAATGGTGACTTGAGAACCTGTATCTAGCAATGCTGAAGCATGAATTCCTTCCACTTGCACGTGTATCAAAGATTCAGGCCCAATCTTGGCTCCTACAGATAGACTATATGTAGGCCGGGTCTTCCTTCGCTTGTAAGACCTGGTCATTTGAGTCTCCCCGAGCTCGGTTGCCAGCACCCCCACATCCACCTCCATGGAATCCGCAGGGCACTCCCGCTGAAAATGCCCTGACTTTCCACATTTAAAGCAGTTCCCTCGGCGGGGTGAATCCTCAGGAAACAGCTTTTTCTGAGTCTTCCTGTGTTGCCCCCCACTTCCAGGGGGAAGATCTGCTCTCTCTGGTGGTGATTTGCATAAAAGCTCCAATTCAGCCACCTTCTTCCTAAGAGCTGACAGTTCTGTATTCTCTTTCTCCTTCTGTAGGGGTGGACACATCTGGTCTTCCAATCTCCTGGCTGTATTTATTAATGTGGAATAAGGCAGAACTTTATCATCCAACTTGGCTCTCAGCAGAATCATAACTGGATTACTGGTCAAACCACCTCTCTGAATTTGCTTAGATAGCCGAGCAGGGGATAAAGTTCTTCTCCGGAATCTAGGTGTGCCTGGAAAACACAAACTGGCTGACAGATGGAAAGATACCCTGTTTGAGGTTGTGTCCAAACTGGAAGGACTGCCAGTGTACAACATTCGGGGCCCGGAGGGCCGAATAAAGGCTTGGCATAGAAACCATCTGCTTCCAGTTGTGTATACTGATGAAGAGGAAGAGAGTAGTGAAGAACTGGAGGAAACCCCAGCAGAGAGTCCTGGAAATGGGGCAGAGGAGACCCCTGGAACTCCCAGTGCAGAGGATCAGTGGTGGTCATCACCCGCTGAAGAAACACAACAATTGCCTCCTTTAACTCCTGTGGTTTCACAAAGTCCCGGAACCTCTCCTGGGTCACAAAGTTCTCCAAGGTTGAATCCAGAAAGTCCCTGTTTTGTGCCTGGAACTTCCCTTAAAAACTCTACTTCGAGGGCAGGAGTCGAAGTTCCACAGTTGATGTCCCAAGATCCTCTCCCCCAGCGAGAACTGAGACACAGCACCAGAGTGCGGCAACCCCCTAGGGCCCTAGTTTATGATAATATAGGAGAGCCCAGTTATGCCCCGCTGACACAAGCAGCATTTAAAATGGCCACTTTCCTACATGCACTAGCTGAAGTGGTAAATGTTAGTGACTGTTTACCCTAAATAACTAGCTAGCTAGGATGTTACTGTGCTAACTGTACTGTAGGTATGCTAAACCTTTTTCTGTTGAATTTTGTTAAGCTCCCTGGCTAGGACTTGCCAGTGGAAGGCAAGTATTTTCAAGGGGGAGCATGTAGCCCGTGAAGTTACACAGGCTGCATTATCTGAAATGCCCAGTAGATGGCACATGGACTCAGTATGCTGTTAATAAAACATTGAGCTTTGATCACATGACTTGCTGAAATCAGGAGATGAGTGTGGCATCATCGCAGGGCCTGTCAGGACTTCCTGCACAGCTCTGAGGGAGGAGGATTCTAAGAGTGACCACATGCTGAGCCAGAGAAAGGACATGTGAGAGACTGTAGCACAGAGATAGGACCTGGCTGAGAGAACTTGTTTCACCCAAGATCACACCAGCTGAGAGAGGGACCTGCAGAAAAAAAGAAGACAAGCACTGAGTCCAGACGTCTGGCGAATCCAGTGAGAGGAGACTGCTGCTGACTGACTGGTTAATCGTGTTGTGAGGGTAAGCCAAGCCTCTCCCTGTATCACCACAGGGCACCTGTCTCCTCACTCACAGTAAAGACTCTGAGGTCCCGTGACGGACATTACACATCTGAGGCTGCTTCAGTGACCCTGTGAACATAGGAAAATACAATAGAGTAACACAGATAACAATGCAAAATGTGGATTTTCCTCACTCACCCACCAGCACACCTGCGCCCCACCCCCTTATCTTCGCCCTAGCGGCCGTTGGTGCACATAGGAGAGTTGGGGCCCTATATATGGTTTCTCAGGGTCTGCATAGGCTAAGACAGGAGCTACTGTAAGTCTCTTCTTCAGCGTCAGAAAGGCATCTTCACATCCTGAAGTCCATTTCTCTCCAAAGGGGTCTTTAGGATATGGTGCCTTAACACCCTTTACGTCAGAGATAATCTTCAGCAGGTCATGTAACTCTCGAGCAATCTTTGAGTAGTCTTTCACGAACCTTCAGGAAATTCTGTACCATCACAGGAAAACTCCGACACCACCTTTTTCGCCAATCTTTTATCTCAGGTATGAGAGTCCACCCCTTCTTCTGATCCTCTTCAGGCAGAGACTCAATAAGGTATTGTCCAGTTCCCCCCAACATTTCATGGTGCATTGAGGCTATGGCTCGTAAGGTTTTGGTCTCACCAGGCTTCACAAATGCAGGTTCTGTGATACTGAATAGTGGCACAACCCTGGTTTTGTTGCAAGGGCTAGTCGTCGACACTCTTTTCCTAGGACAGGGCTGACCTCCATCAGTCGGTCTAAGGAGACATCTCCCACTTCTGTCAGATAGGCCCTGAATACATCCTGTACCATCTTTGCATTAGTACCCAATATTATTGGGGCACACACTTTCTTGGCTGCAGGGCATATCAAAGCTTCCAGCTCCATAGGACATATCATCCCGGTATATAACTGGGGAATAGTTATGGTCACTTTTATGCATCCCTCCACAGGTTGAGCTTGAGACCCAACGCCCCATAGCTGAAACTCTCCTGCAGGTTCCATAGGAATGTGTTTCAAATGACGTTCATAGAAGTCTCTGTAGATAATGGTGACTTGAGAACCTGTATCTAGCAATGCTGAAGCATGAATTCCTTCCACTTGCACGTGTATCAAAGATTCAGGCCCAATCTTGGCTCCTACAGATAGACTATATGTAGGCCGGGTCTTCCTTCGCTTGTAAGACCTGGTCATTTGAGTCTCCCCGAGCTCGGTTGCCAGCACCCCCACATCCACCTCCATGGAATCCGCAGGGCACTCCCGCTGAAAATGCCCTGACTTTCCACATTTAAAGCAGTTCCCTCGGCGGGGTGAATCCTCAGGAAACAGCTTTTTCTGAGTCTTCCTGTGTTGCCCCCCACTTCCAGGGGGAAGATCTGCTCTCTCTGGTGGTGATTTGCATAAAAGCTCCAATTCAGCCACCTTCTTCCTAAGAGCTGACAGTTCTGTATTCTCTTTCTCCTTCTGTAGGGGTGGACACATCTGGTCTTCCAATCTCCTGGCTGTATTTATTAATGTGGAATAAGGCAGAACTTTATCATCCAACTTGGCTCTCAGCAGAATCATAACTGGATTACTGGTCAAACCACCTCTCTGAATTTGCTTAGATAGCCGAGCAGGGGATAAAGTTCTTCTCCGGAATCTAGGTGTGCCTGGAAAACACAAACTGGCTGACAGATGGAAAGATACCCTGTTTGAGGTTGTGTCCAAACTGGAAGGACTGCCAGTGTACAACATTCGGGGCCCGGAGGGCCGAATAAAGGCTTGGTATAGAAACCATCTGCTTCCAGTTGTGTATACTGATGAAGAGGAAGAGAGTAGTGAAGAACTGGAGGAAACCCCAGCAGAGAGTCCTGGAAATGGGGCAGAGGAGACCCCGGGAACTCCCAGTGCAGAGGATCAGTGGTGGTCATCACCCGCTGAAGAAACACAACAATTGCCTCCTTTAACTCCTGTGGTTTCACAAAGTCCCGGAACCTCTCCTGGGTCACAAAGTTCTCCAAGGTTGAATCCAGAAAGTCCCTGTTTTGTGCCTGGAACTTCCCTTAAAAACTCTACTTCGAGGGCAGGAGTCGAAGTTCCACAGTTGATGTCCCAAGATCCTCTCCCCCAGCGAGAACTGAGACACAGCACCAGAGTGCGGCAACCCCCTAGGGCCCTAGTTTATGATAATATAGGAGAGCCCAGTTATGCCCCACTGACACAAGCAGCATTTAAAATGGCCACTTTCCTACATGCACTAGCTGAAGTGGTAAATGTTAGTGACTGTTTACCCTAAATAACTAGCTAGCTAGGATGTTACTGTGCGAACTGTACTGTAGGTATGCTAAACCTTTTTCTGTTGAATTTTTGTTAAGCTCCCTGACTAGGACTTGCCAGTGGAAGGCAAGTATTTTCAAGGGGGAGCATGTAGCCCGTGAAGTTACACAGGCTGCATTATCTGAAATGCCCAGTAGATGGCACATGGACTCAGTATGCTGTTAATAAAACATTGAGCTTTGATCACATGACTTGCTGAAATCAGGAGATGAGTGTGGCATCATCGCAGGGCCTGTCAGGACTTCCTGCACAGCACTGAGGGAGGAGGATTCTAAGAGTGACCACATGCTGAGCCAGAGAAAGGACATGTGAGAGACTGTAGCACAGAGATAGGACCTGGCTGAGAGAACTTGTTTCACCCAAGATCACACCAGCTGAGAGAGAGGGACCTGCAGGAAAGGAAAGAAGACAAGCACTGAGTCCAGACGTCTGGCGAATCCAGTGAGAGGAGACTGCTGCTGACTGACTGGTTAATCGTGTTGTGAGGGTAAGCCAAGCCTCTCCCTGTATCACCACAGGGCACCTGTCTCCTCACTCACAGTAAAGACTCTGAGGTCCCGTGACGGACATTACACATCTGAGGCTGCTTCAGTGACCCTGTGAACATAGGAAAATACAATAGAGTAACACAGATAACAATGCAAAATGTGGATTTTCCTCACTCACCCACCAGCACACCTGCGCCCCACCCCCTTCTCTTCGCCCTAGCGGCCGTTGGTGCACATAGGAGAGTTGGGGCCCTTATAAGTCCTGCTTCACAGGGTCACTGAAGCAGCCTCAGATGTGTAATGTCCGTCACGGGACCTCAGAGTCTTTACTGTGAGTGAGGAGACAGGTGCCCTGTGGTGATACAGGGAGAGGCTTGGCTTACCCTCACAACACGATTAACCAGGTCAGTCAGCAGCAGTCTCCTCTCACTGGATTCGCCAGACGTCTGGACTCAGTGCTTGTCTTCTTTTTCTTTTCTGCAGGTCCCTCTCTCAGCTGGTGTGATCTTGGGTGAAACAAGTTCTCTCAGCCAGGCCCTATCTCTGTGCTACAGTCTCTCACATGTCCTCCCTCTGGCTCAGCATGTGGTCACTCTTAGAATCCTCCTCCCTCAGAGCTGTGCAGGAAGTCCTGACAGGCCCTGCGATGATGCCACACTCCTCTCTTGATTTCAGCAAGTCATGTGATCAAAGCTCAATGTTTTATTAACAGCATACTGAGTCCATGTGCCATCTACTGGGCATTTCAGATAATGCAGCCTGTGTAACTTCACGGGCTACATAATAATTCCCGTTTAGACACACTTCATCCACTACCCACCCACACAAGCTACAGCCCCCATTAACCCTACACTTTCTACAGCCCCATCCCCACACTTATTACAGCCCCAATCCCCCCACGCACAAGGCCAATACCCCGCAGGCACACTACAGCACCTCAACACAAACTGGTCCATGTCGTACCACACATACACATACACACTTTAGCTCCTATGCCCTCACAAACTGAGTGCATTGGTGATGATAATTTACGACCTCTGTGGGGCCCCACCCCTTCCTATTGAGCTGCTCTGATTGTAAATGCCCTGGCAGAGTTTATTCCCAGTCCTGCCCACTATCTATGTAGCTTTTGTGGTTCATTTTTGCAATGGGAATTGCTCATTTAAATGACCCATGCACTGATCTTATAAAAAATAATATTTTTTTTTTTATAGCATATGCAGTGGTGCAAGGCTCTGGTGCAAGAACATTTTCTGGGCCCCCCTCTAGCACAATGTTGGCGAAAAGGTAGATCTTCCTATGCCAGCTGTGAATATAAAATTTGCCTGTCTTTTCAGAGTTCTGTTTGTGAGCAGTGTTTGTGTGTTTGAATGCAAGTATGTTTTTATATGGAGTATGTGACTGTGTGAATGTAGGAGTGTATTTGTAAGCTCTGTTCTTTTGAATACACTGCCAAATACACACACTGACAAAGATATACATACACACTGCCACACACTCATGTACACATGCATACTGACACAATACACATACACACTGCCACACACAAATACACTACACACGATACACATACACACTGCCACACACAGATACACTACACACATGTATCTACACATACACACTGACACACACACAGATAAACACACTGATACACACACAGAAAATACACACAAGTTGTAAATTACATATTTTAGTAACCCCATGCTTCCATACTTTTTGCCTGAAAGAGTGTGGCATCCCTGAGACCCAGATCTGAGTACTGGCTGAGTCTGGTCCACTCTTTTCTCTGCCTCCCTACATGACTGTCTTGGTTAGCTGAGAGGAAGTGACCTGACTTTACTTCCTCTGAGCACTGCCAATTTGACAGAGACCCAGTAACTCCAACCTGGCCCCTGATCAGAGAGAACCACCAAGTGTTTGTGTCCTTAGGCATGAGGGATAGCCGATAGCCAGCTCTCCAAGCTTGTGGCCCTGGTGACATGCCCCTACTTCACGAGAGGGACCTGTCACAGGTACTAGTGCCCAGTGACTAGTACTTTTAAAATTTTTTATGCGACATGCCCCTACTCACAGCATACCGCAAGTAGGGGCATGTGGGGGGATTTAACCTCCCTTTATCAATATGGGGGCCATAGTGACCCTCATTCTGATTTATATTTGGTTTAAAATGACAGTGAGCAGTTTAGGCGACATCCCCCTACTCACGGCATACCACAGGTAGGGGCATGCAGGAGGATTTAACCTCCCTTTTATTAATATGGGGGTCATAGTGACCCCATAGGTTTTAATGCAGGAGGGGTAGGAATAGTTATTTATTACAAGGTGGAGGCTGGTAGCGCTGCCTGCCTCCTCCTTGCTTTTCTTTTCTTTTTTTGCGCGTTGCGCAGTGCTGCTTTCGTCCAAATGGACGAAAACAAATTGTTTTTTAACGAATTTCATTTAGAAAACGAATGGTTTGTGGACAAAATTCGAGATTGATGAATTACATTTTTATTTAGTACGAAATCATTCGTACAAAATTAAAATTTCACTGGTGCACATTTGCTGCACTTTCTTGCACAAATTCGCTTCAACACTACTATGGTTAGAGTTATCGTGATTTTCTTGCTGATATGGGGGGACTTTAGAGAGCCTGGTATCCTGGTAAGAAGGCCAACTATGCGTAAACATGTTGGACAACCTTCTACTTGCTATACATGCATTATTTAGAGGAAAAGGCACTAATGATAAAGCAACCAATCACAGCAGGGAGTAGGGGCAAGCGGGATGATTTAACCTCCCTTTTATTAATATGGGGGATCATAGTGACCCCCAAAGGCTTTAATGCGGGAAGAGGGGTAGGAATAATTATTTATTACAAGGAGGGAGCTGGTAGCGCCATGCCGGCTCCCTCCTTGTTTTTTTTTATTGTTTTTTTTTGCACCTGCGCAGTGTTATTTCTCTGTGCTGTGGGGGTAAATTACCATGCAGCACAGAGTCTATTAAATAAACAAAATAAAAAGAAAAGGTAATGCATTCAGCATTTGCCCTTTCGTTTCGTTTATATTTAGTTTGTAGGGCTTTCGTTTACATTTTAGTAAACGAATACGAAAAAACACAAATTTTTCGTATGAAAACGAATGCACATATCTAGCAAATAATGTGCCGATGCAGGTTTCGAAGCAAAAGATGCGCCTTTGTCTGGGGCTCCGAACCAAGCATTTCAGATGCTTCAGTTCAAATAGCATAGAGATTCCCAGCATTAAAATGCAGCTGTCTAAGAAGAAAATGAGGGGGAGGAGTCCATCCATACTTTTATCGAGTGATACAAGAGTAAGGCCACCCTGCTGTATTGTTGTGGGTGGGAACAGAACAGCCTGGCGAGTCATCCCACTCTAAGAGTAATTAACACCCACTAGGACAGTCACTATATAGAAGTGGGAGCAGCTAACATAGCCATCCCACCCACTCTGCCAGTGTGGGATGCCCAAGGTTTCCGATCCTCTGTCTCCTCAAATAAGACCTTCCCTTTTTCCCTTCTCTTTCCTTCCTTCTTTTTTTATCCTTTTTCTCTTCTTTTTCCTTACAGTAATGTCAGGAAAGGGATTACAAATCACATCGAGGCAGCATACAACTCATAATAATAATAGAAACTGACACTACCCAATCTAGACTAAGTAAGGTATGCTGCCGAACATCTTTACGCTCATGTATAAGTTTGTATCAATATAACTTACATTGTAATGATAAAAAAAAAAAAGATCTCTCTAGACAGCATATAAACAAATATACGGTAATATAAAGCAAGCATAACAAAATAGCAATCCCAAAGATGCTAACGGTTACCAAGTCCCTAAAACTAAAAGACCTAGCATTACAAACGATAATAACCACATAAACCAAAGTAATGATAATAATTAACCCCCTTGAAAATTCAGAATTAGTAAATATAAACCCCTTGTTAAGTCTATTAGGTGTGGTTGTGTTCAATTTGTGGCCCTAGTGTCACTCTCTATCCCTGCAAATCTCAAACTTTTTGGAGAGTCCTAATAATAGACTCTCATATGTCTAGTGACCAGGGTGTCCCTTTGTGAGATCATAGAATGGACATGTTCCATGATGTGTTTCTTAAAGGGATGGAATGTTTTACCTACATATATCACCCCAAAGTCAACAAATAAATCACTCCAGAAGTGTTACAGTTAAAAAAAGTTTCACTTTGAACTTTACAAATCCACTAGTGTAAGAGATGATCTTAGAATCTTTTGAGATAAATTTACATGCAACACAGTATCCACACTGGTAGGTGTTTGTCACTGATATCCAGGTTTTGGAGGTTTGTTTAATGGACAAATGGCTAGATACTGGTAAATCCTTGAGATTCTTACCCCTCCTACCTGTTAAGGATACCCATGGTGCAATGACATCAGTGAGATGTGGGTCCTGTGTGAGAAAGATCCAGAATCTACCTAGTATGTCTTTAGTGTCTTGCCAGCCTGACTTAGTTCACCTCGCATCGCATGGTATTGGGAGCCCGCTCATGTTTAGAGTTATCCAAGACTAAATCCCTATCACTTTGGAGAGCTCCCTGGTATGCTTTTTTCAGGCATTTATTTAGGTAACCCCTTTCCCTGAATCTTGCACGTAAATCAGATGCCTTCAACTGAAAATCCTCAATTGACATACAGTTACATCTCAATGTAAGCTACTGACCAACTGGGATCCCTCACTTAAGTGGGAGAGGATGATAACTAGCATAGCATAGTATTGGTAGAAGTAGGTATACGGAAGAGGGTAGTACATATATCCATTGAGTCATTGATTGTGACTGTGCAATCAAGGAAGTTCAAGTCCATTGTAAGTCTGAGATTAAAATCATTGTCGTTGAATCGTCAAAAAACATTTATTTCGTACCAGTCCAGATAAAGAGGACATCATCAATATACCTTTTCCACTGAAAGATATATTCCAAGAAAGGTTGTGATATCTCTGAAAAGACTACAAACCTTTTCCACCATCCCAGGTGCAGGTTAGCGTATGAGGGGGCACAAGATGTCCCCATCGCATTTCCCCGCACCTGGTGATAGAACTTGTGAAAAATTTGTGAGTAAGTATAAATTGTAATAGTTTCATGACAAAGGTGGTATGCCGCTGGTGTATAGAGCCCCTCGCTGTGTGGTGCAGCCAGAGAATCAATAATTTTTATTTCTAAACCCAGCCATGCTGTGGATTGGGGAATATCTACTAAACCAGCACGTCCTTACTGTTTATAAAAGTATAGACCAAGCAATTGCTGCCTGTCATTCCCAGCAGACAATGTATTGTTGCACTGTTAAAATATTGTCATTTAGTGTGATGTGCCTAGTATATATATGTGGACTAATTACCTAGAGGTAGGGCTGACTAAAGCATTGGAAGGGTTAATTTGTTTATATAGAACTGTACTGGGTGTCAGATTGCAGGAAAAGATTTACAAAGTAAATTATCTCCTTAAGGCCTGGTATCCAACTGTGTTCCTAGGGCCGGGTATGACGTTCTGCACCCCAAATTACATTCCTTTCTATCTCCTGTCGGACATTCTGACTACACAGGTTTTGGATGCCCTTGCTTAGCAGACGTTAATAACTTTTGATATGTTAAGTGACCATTAGCACTCAAAAGACAAAGCTCTGCTCAGGGTTATAACAATAAAAATACTAATAATATTAACCCAGAGATTAATGTTCGTGCCTAATGTTACTCATTTTCAGAACAGCGAGAGTGCGCCCTACAAATAGAATTTAAACATGACAAGTGTAACTTAAAGGACCACTCTAGGCACCCAGACCCCTTCAGCTTAATGAAGTGGTCTGGGTGCCAGGTCCCTCTAGGATAAACCCCTTTTTTTATAAACATAGCAGTTTCAGAGAAACAGCTATGTTTATAAATGGGTTAATCCAGCCTCCAAATCCTCTAGTGGCTGTCTCATTGACAGCCGCTAGAGGCGTTTGCGTGCTTCTCACTGTGAAAATCACACTGAGAACACGCAAGTGTCCATAGGAAAGCATTATGAATGCTTTCTTATGAGACCGGCTGAATGCGCGCGCATTCAGCCGAAGGGGAGGATCGGAGGCGGAGAGGAGGAGGACAGCTCCCCGTCTGGCGCTGAAAAAAAGGTACGTTTTAACCCTTTCCTCTCCCCCGAGCCGGGCGGGAGTGGGTCCCTGAGGGTGGGGGCACCCTCAGGGCACTATAGTGCCAGGAAAACGAGTATGTTTTCCTGATACTATAGTGGTCCTTTAAGGAACTGTGGAGGTCCTTTATGTTATGTCATTGATGGGTCTTGTAAGGTGAGTATGAAATGGATAAATTGTGACCATTTCACAGATTTAAAATTATTTCTGCATCAGGTGCACGGCAAAAGATAAACACATTTTTTATAAACTCCTTTATAAAGATTGGTGTTTAAATTGACCAAAAGGGAGGGAAGTGCAATCAACCTACACTTCCTACAGCTATGCATTCCCTCCTCCCGTACCTTCTTCCAGGTGCTTGGAAACAGTGAGCATCTGCTGAAGAGACCGATTTAATAACATTTTCAAATTGCATGAATATTGTGTTATATTACATCTGTGGGTTTAATCTACTTTCCTGGCTGAATCAAGGTTCCCAATCTTATAAATTGCCTATTGCAAAAAAAAAAAAAAAACCTTACACAAATGCAAATCAATTACATTTTATAAAGTGAGCAAACAATTGCCTACCTGGTGGCAGCTTTTGGTATTAGAATTAAATGTGGGTGGTGTTAAGAGGGATATTATATCATTGTATTCAGTCTAGTGCTCAGTACTGATTTTTAACCTTTTCATCCCTGGAATAAAGTCATGAGCACAACTGGAGTAATGTATATCTGTGACAATGCCCAGTCACTAACAAATCCCTAACCCATGGGAATGGGGACCAGTAAATTATGGGAAGGAGACCTGGCAAATAGTACTGATAATTAATTATCAGCTGGATTTGGTCATGATTTTGCTTAAAAATAGTACTTTGAACATTTTCCTATACTTTCTATATGATGCAAATGCAAAACAGACTGATTTTAAAGTAGACACCTAATGCATCTGGATGAATTGTGCTGATGTGGTCGTAATTTTCACTGGATTTTGTCACAATGTTTATTTCGGTTGGATTGAGATCTGGTGAATCAGGAGGCCAAGGCAACATCTTAACTTTTTACCATGTTCCTCAAACTCTTCATTCATAAACAATTTTTGCCTGTGGCATGGTGCATTGTCCTGTCAGTGCCATCGGGAAATACCATATCCATGAAGGGGTGTACAGGGTCTTGATGGTTGGTGGTACGTGTCAAAGTAACATCAACTTAAGTGACAGGACCCATGGTTTCCCAGCAGAACATTGCCTTCTTTTCAAACTCACGACTCACACGCACCCGATCATCCACCTGGTCTAAAAGAAAGCATGATTTATCAGACGAGGCAACCTTCTTCCATTGCTCCATGGTCCAGTTCTGACGGTCATGGCTCCATTGAAAGCACTTTCGGAGGTAGACAGGGGTCAGCATGGGCACACTGACCGGTTTGTTGCTAAGCAGCCCCATGTGCAACAACTTTCTATCATGACCAGCATTAGGTTCACAGCTCTTTTGTATGATCGGACCGGATGGACTAGACTTTGCTCCCCAAAGGCATCACTGAGCCTTGGGCACCATGTGACCCTGTTCACCAGTTGTCCTTCCTTGCACCACTTTAGGTCAGTACTAACCACTGCATACGAGGAACATCCACAAGTCTTGCCGTTTTGGAGATGCTCTGATCCAGTCACCTAATGGTCACTATTTGGCCCTTGTTAAAGTCACTCAGATCTTTTCACTTGTCCATTTTTCCTGCTTCCAATGCATGAAATTCAAGAACTGGCTGTTCACTTGCTGCCTAATATATCCCACCCCTTGACAGGTGCCATTGTAACAACATACTCAATGTTATTCACTTCACCTGTTCATGGTTTTTATGTTGTGGCTGATCAGTGCACTAATCAGTAATGCCTCACAGATTCACTTTCAATCATTTGAATTAAAATTTTAATTCGCTTAATACGTGCGTCATTTTGTATGTATTATCACTGTATAACGTGACACGAAGATCTCTATAGCAATGGCTAGAAGACGTGAATTACTGATGTAGCGTTAAGATCTAAATGTCGTACAGAGTATATATCATAGGCGTGCGCAGCCTATTGCATTAGGGTGTGCACCCTAAAGCACAAGCACACGCCGCGTATATATATATGTATGTATGTGTATATATATATATATATATATATATATATATATGTGTATATATATATATATATATATATATATATATACACATACACATATATACACACATACACACACTGCTCTGTGTGTGTGTGTGTGCTGTGTGAGGGTGCTGTTAGTGTGATGTGTGTGTGACGGTGCTGGTAGTGTGCTATGTGGGTGAGGGTGTTTGTGTGCTTGTGAGGATGCTGTTAATGTACTGTGTGTGAGGGTGCTGTTTGTGTGTGTGTGTGTGTGTGTGTGTGCGCGCACTTGTGAGGGTGCTATTAATGAACTGTGTGTGAGGGTGCTGTTTGTGTGTGAGGGTACTGGAAGTGTGCTGTGTGTGTGTTTGTTAGGGTCCTGTTTGTGAGGGTACTGTTAGTGTGCTGTGTGTGTGTGAGGGTGCTGTTTGTGTGCTGTGTGTGAGGGTGCTGTGTGTGTTTGTAAGGGTGCTGTATGTGTGTGTGGGTGCTGTATATGTGTTGGTGCTGTGTATGTCTGTGGGTGCTGTGTATGTCTGTGGGTGCTGTGTATGTGGGTGCTATATGTGTGTGGGTGCTGTGTATGTCTGTGGGTGCTGTGTATGGGTGCTGTATGTCTGTGGGTGCTGAATGTATGTGGGTGCTGAATGTATGTGGGTGCTGAATGTATGTGGGTGCTGTATGTGTGTGGGTGCTGTGTGTGTCTGTGGGTGCTGTGTATGTGTGTGTGTGTGCTGTGTGTGTGCTGTGTATGTCTGTGGGTGCTGTATGTGTGTGGGTGCTGTATGTGTGTGGGTGCTGTATGTCTGTGTATGTGTGGGTGCTGTATGTGTGTGGGTGCTGTGTATGTCTGTGGGTGCTGTATGTGTGTGGGTGCTGTATGTCTGTGTGCTGTGTGTGGGTGCTGTATGTGTGTGGGTGCTGTGTATGTCTGTGGGTGCTGTGTATGTCTGTGGGTGCTGTATGTGTGTGGGTGCTGTGTATGTCTGTGGGTGCTGTATGTATGTGGGTGCTGTATTTATGTGGGTGCTGAATGTGTGTGGGTGCTGTGTATGTGTGTGGGTGCTGTGTATGGTGTGGGTGCTGTGTATGTCTGTGGGTGCTGTATGTATGTGGGTGCTGTGTATGTCTGTGGGTGTTGTATGTGTGTGTGCTGTATGTGGGTGGGTAATTGTGGGGGTGGAGGTGGGGGTACATTAATTGCTATCCCCCCTCCCTTCTTACCTTTTGTAGGGAGGGGGGATCGTGGTCCTGGTGGTCCAGTGGAGGAGGGGATCCTTGTTGCTGCTGTGATCCCTGGTGGTCCAGTGGAGAGTGAACTCTAGCCCCCTGTGGGGCTAGAGTTCACTCTCGCGAGATTTGAGCGTTGCCGTGGCAACGCTCATATCTCGCGAGAGGAACCCGGCGGAGCTGCCGGCAATAGCTCCGCCGGTCCTCTCCTGCCTCCCTCCCTGCATGTGGGTCGGTGGGGAGGGAGGCTGAGAGCAGAGCAGAGCAGAGCCGGCGCTCGGATGGCGCCGGCTCTGCATGAGCCGACAGGGGAGATCCTGAGATGTCCCCTGCCGGTCTCAATATGCATAGGCGTGCCGCGGGATTAGGGTGTGCCCAGGCACACCCGGCACACCCCGTGTGCACGCCTATGAGTATATTGAAAGATGCTGTAAATTATTGATTTGCTTTGTTAGAATGTCAGCCTAGTAACAAACATAAAGAGTCACGCTGAGCATCATAATCATTACAACCCATTCGAATAGTTTTGGGACAAAGAGTTTTTTTGTCTTACAGTGTTAACCAAAGAAAAATCAGCTTTCGTTAACCACAAGCCATGTCGCAACTGACGTGATAAAGAAATAGGTGAGAATCCATGCAGTACATAGTTCTATTTATTTGGTTTCCCCAAGCCTTGAGCTGAGCAAGTACATGTGTCTTAGTTCAATAGACTGTTCTCTAATTTTCATTTTATTATTCAGCTGAAACTGGGACATACAAACTCTTTTTTTACATCCCAGTCTTCCTTGGGGGCTAGAAAAGTCTAGATGAATAAGTATTGCTTCACTGTGAAGTCATTAAACAGCAGTTATTGCTGCTACTTAGTCAATATCTACTTGCTGGCATTTGAAGAATTCTGCCATGTATTTTCCTTTTTCGAAGGATGATGGATGAGGCAGCCTAACCTCTGATAAAAAGGTTCTGTAGCTTTGTGTGAAGTTCTTTAATCACAAATTAGTAACAGTATCTTCTCCTTTTGGCGTATGGTACATCAATGGGCGCTTAAAATCCCCAAATTACATGCTCTGTCTTACTTCTTAAATCTTTCACTCAGCTCTGAAAGCTACATTATCAACATTTAATGAAGCAGATACACTGAAACAAAGCCTAGTTAAGACAACAGCTTTAGCATTCGTTCCCTTTGTTGCTAATCTTCCAAATACTCGTATAATACTCAAGATATTCATTGCAGCCGTGTAGCTAGAAAAATAAGAAATTAAATTTCTGAGTTTGTGAACGTTAAAACACTTTATATATATGTATCAAACATGATATGTTTTTATTTTTCTAAGGTGCCCCATTTTAGTTTATTGTAATGTAAAGGCAGTGACTATTTTACCTTACATCCCTTCATTCTGAAGGTATGGTCAGAATGTTTATTGATGTCCATTGTGTAAGCCCTTGTTTTTTCACAACACACTACATGTATATTGAGGTTTGGTTAACATATAAATAATCTCAGCCATCAATCAAGTTACATAGCAGAGGACCCCAATAGGAACCCACTGTGTGAGTTGGAAGAGAAGCCTATAAGTAAATTTAAAGAAATCGGACATTAAAGAATGTTTTGAGTGGACGATAAAAATATACATAAAATGAGCATTGATGTTATAGGGAGGAAGAAGGAATCAAATGAAAGCAGGGAACAAGGGATGTAGGCTTCTCGTTGCTGGTGCACACTGCTTGCAAGGGTAAAGCTCATTACACCTGTTGTCAGCACACTGCATGCTAACCATATGCATAATATTTGCATAGGATTAAAGGAACACTATAGTGTCCGGAATTGAAACATGAATTCCTAACACTATAATGTTAAACTATTTAGGTGACCGGCCCCCTCAAATCGTATTGACAAGGTGTCCCTTTAACATTAGGCAGCCCGGACCTCTAAGTCACCGGGCGTGCAACTAGCCACTGGCACAAAACTGAAAATATATCTACAAGTGCAACATTTCAAGCAGAAACACAAGACTCCTACCACCATAAGCACTTCTTAAAGCAGAAATGGGCATGGTAGTTGGAGAAACCCTTCCAAAAAAAACAAAACTGAAAAAAAAGTAATTAGTAGAAGAAATGTGTTATAAAAAAAGCAAACCAACAAAAATGAAACATTACATTAACGATAAGAGGAGACCTGGTGACTGTCAGTTACAAATGTACAAAATCACAAAAAATATCACCTGTTGTAAGTGGCATAACAGTAACTGTTAGAAATATTGCGGTTTTGGAGAGAGAGTACTAGTTACGTAGTAGATGTGAACAAACAGTAATATGTCCAGTGCACCACAATGCTGTCACTCCATGCCTGGGCAGATCAGTAGAGGTTGATTCTTGGCATTATTTGTTTGTTATTTCCTGTTATAGACCCCTGTAGAATATGCTGACATTATAAAAAAATTTAGAATAGTAATAATAATACAATTATTATTATTATTAATATTATAGGTAGAGGCTCAGGATGGCTGGGCAGATTCTATGGCCGAACAGGCTCGTTTGCATAGACATATTTTTTGCAAATTTACCCATTTCAGGCCAACAGAGCTGAGTTAGAATTTTTTTTTCCTGTTTGCTATTTTGTAGTAAAGTTTTCAACTCCCTTGTTGATTCAAAATTAATTTCAAAATTATCAAGGCCAAATTAGCCAAACTGGAAAAATTCTTTAAGTCAGCTGTGCTTCTCATTTAGCTACTTTGTCTTTAAATTTGAAAGTCATTTGGAATTCCCATTTTAGTGAAATCCCCTGTCAAGTTAAAGGAGCAATCTCAGAGTATCAGGATGATAGGCACATTCATCAGGTTTAATAATAAATGTGGGTTAATGGGAAGCCCATCAGAGAGTTTTATTCTCATGTGAACATTTTATCAGTTGCATACAAACACAAATAAATATATATATATATATAGTCTGAGATTCCCAATGATTGAAATTAGATTGCCGTGCTTTGAAATGTCCAGATCTATCTTTATTTTCTACTCTAGAATTATTTTAAGATGTTTCTGATTATACTGTTATCATTTTAGACTAGAGATGTTGCTTACGGAACACTGTAAATCAGTGGTAGTCAACCTTTTTCTACCTACCGCCCACTAATGCATCTTTCTTGATGGAAAAATTTCCTTACCGCCCACCAGTTTTCGCGCAAGCGCGGAATATTTTTTAGAAAGGAGGTTGTTTTAAAAAAAATAAATAAATGTACGTACACTTATCTTTTTATTTCTACTTTATGCATGTTTATAATGTTTTTAACTTTATAAAGTTTAATTAGAAAACAATAAAGTAAATTGAAATTAGCTTTACTAGTGAGATCCTTGAGGCTGATGCTGCGAGACTAAATATTTGATATCTGGTTCGATTTTCGTAAGGAACAAACGAAGGTCTCCTCTTTCGGTGATATTCAGACGTTTCTCTGTTTGCTCATAATATGATTAACAGCACTAAAGCCTGATTCTACAAGATATGTGGTAGGGAAAGGTATCAATAAATTGAACATCATTTTCCACATATTTGGATATAACGCAGGCATTTTTTTATTTTGCCAGAGTTTTTGGTATCCACCACTGCCAAAATTACATTTACTCTCTTCGTCATATTTAAGTTCTAATAGTTCTTCTTGGCAAGTTATATCAACTTCAGCAACATTTGCTGTAAAAGGATTTATCATCCAGTCATGCACCTTTAAGTTCAAAATATCTTGAAATCGTTTTTCCATATCCAATTTGAGTTCCTTGAGGTGACTACTGAACCTTTCAATATCCCCCGGACTTACATCATTGTTTATAGAGGACAATTCAGGAAACTGATGAAATTCTCTCTTGAAAATATTATGACGGAGAAGATCAAGCTTTTCGATAAATAATGACACAATATTTTTGCAACTTATAAGAGTTATATTGGCTCCTTGAAGCTGCAAATTAATGTCATTAAATCTCTTGAAAATGTCTGCCAAATAAAAGGCATCATTCTTTACGTTTTTTAACTGTTCATAGAGACCAGTCTCATTATCACTTTCAAAAAACTGTACGACACTATCAAATAATGCAACAAAACGAGTCAAGCATGTACCCTTTGAGAGCCATCGAACTTCTGTATGTAAAAGTAACCTAATAAACTGCTCGTTATTGTCCTGGCACAGCTGTCGAAACATTCTATCACACTTGGCATTAGATTTTATCTTATTTACAGCTTTAATTATAATACTTAATGATGAATGGAGACTTGTACTTAAATGTTTTCCTACAATATGTTGTCTGTGTACAACACAATGAATACACAAAACGCTTGGCACTTCTTCCTTCAAGTAAGCAACAAACCCACGATAGCGGCCTACCATTGATGGTGCTCCGTCAGTAGCACATGCAACAATATTGTTCAAGGGTATATTGTTTTTTGCAAAGTATGATTTCACAGCATTAAATATTGATAATCCTTTTGTATCTGTAATCAGATTGACAGTGAATAGCATTTCTTCTTGCAATGTATTGTTTTCATCAAGGTACCGTACATATGTCATCAGTAGAGCATTATTATCTGCAATGACAGACTCATCCAATTGTATAGAAAATGACGAATTTTGGAGAATACCTATAAGTTTATTTTCAACATTAGCCGCCATTTCATCAATGCGTCTCTTTACTGTGTTATCGCTAAGGGGCAATGTTTTTAAAACTTCAGGTATATCCTGATGCATTACTGTTGAGATAAATTCTTTGATAGAGGGTATTATCAAAGTTTCTCCAATATTATGGCTTTTACCACTTTTTGCAATTAAGTGTGATATACGATAAGCTGCAGTTAATCCATCCTCATTCTTTGCATGTTGTTTTTGAAAGGATGTAGCTATTGTTGAACGATTTTGAAATCTTTTATAGATTTCTTGAAAATATTCAATGGGCTTATCTTTATCTTGCGAATGCTTTGTAGTAAGATGTTCTCGCAATCGACTTGGCTTCATTGCTTCATTAGATAATGTCTTGTGGCACAGTAAACACATTGGAAGCTGTTTATTTGTAACAGATTCAATGAAACCCATCTTCAGATACTCTGGTAAATAGCCACGAGCGTATTTCTTTTTTTCAGACATGGGTTCTAAATTTGTTTCACAATTTAACAACTACTTTTACTCTTACGTTTTGATCTGCACTCCACACAGTGCTTTTTTCCCTCCTCTTTTCCCTTTTATTACTAACACCAAAAACAATGCTGTATTAGGTGCCAATTTTTATTAATGTCACCATCAAAAGAAATTCCTTTTCCTGCCTGCTTCTTTACCTTCCTTATAGTATATCACTATATTAAGGATCTCTTTTTCCTTTTTTTTTATTTTCTCCTTCCCTTACTTATTTTTTTCTTTTATTTTATAAGATAACAAAACTTAATTTATGAGCCAGACTAAACACTGCTTACTCTCCTCCTTTATTTTATCCCCTTTTTTCTATTTTTCTTCCTTTTTTTATCTTTTCCTTTTTATCTCCTTTCTTTTACCTTCCTGAGCGACAAAAGTAAGGCTGAGCTAGTTAGCCCACTTATTATTATTAGCCAACAATTCTCTTTCTCTCTTTGCCCTTAACTTTTCTTTTTCAACTCCTCTGCTCCGTTTCAGCCTGCTTCTGCCTGTCCCTGCTATCAGTTTCCACTCCTCCCCTAAACAATTCTCTTTCTCCTGCCTATAACTTTTCTTTTTCAACTCCTCTGCTCTGTTTCAGCCTGCTTCTGCCTGTCCCTGCTATCAGTTTCCACTCCTCCCCTAAACAATTCTCTTTCTCCTGCCTATAACTTTTCTTTTTCAACTCCTCTGCTCTGTTTCAGCCTGCTTCTGCCTGTCCCTGCTATCAGTTTCCACTCCTCCCCTAAACAATTCTCTTTCTCCTGCCTATAACTTTTCTTTTTCAACTCCTCTGCTCTGTTTCAGCCTGCTTCTGCCTGTCCCTGCTATCAGTTTCCACTCCTCCCCTAAACAATTCTCTTTCTCCTGCCTATAACTTTTCTTTTTCAACTCCTCTGCTCCGTTTCAGCCTGCTTCTGCCTGTCCCTGCTATCAGTTTCCACTCCTCCCCTAAACAATTCTCTTTCTCCTGCCTATAACTTTTCTTTTTCAACTCCTCTGCTCTGTTTCAGCCTGCTTCTGCCTGTCCCTGCTATCAGTTTCCACTCCTCCCCTAAACAATTCTCTTTCTCCTGCCTATAACTTTTCTTTTTTAACTCCTCTGCTCTGTTTCAGCCTGCTTCTGCCTGTCCCTGCTATCAGTTTCAACTCCTCCCCTTCCTCTTCCCACGTGTTTGCGTGCGCTCGCTCCCGCCCGACAACTTCTCACACAAAAGGAGGTTGACTGATGTGTGCGCTCGCGCCCGCCTGCACCGCCCGCCCACTCGCTCGCGTTGGTTTCTTGATGTGTGCGCTCGCTCGCGCGCCCGCTCGCTCGCGCGCCCGCCCGCTCGCGCGCTCGCTCAAAAGGAGGTTTTAACCTCCAAAGTCCCTACCGCCCACCTGGAATCCCAAAACGCCCACTAGTGGGCGGTAGGGACCAGGTTGACGACCCATGCTGTAAATATAATATATCAAACACTGATACAGTTTAAGTTCCAGGTGAGAGATTTCCGAAAAATGTCACCTAGAACAAATAATTATTCCTTGAAAAATAGATGATCAACCTATTGCATCAGGGACCTGTGAGTACTCTGCCTGGAGAGATCTGAAGGCTTGAAGGTTTTCATTTATATTTTAGGTTTGCTGAGTGGGAATTCACAGAACGCGATCTGTTTGATATTTGAAAGACTGTTTGCATAATTTGTCCTGGTCCTGCCATACATTTTACATGCAGTCAATAACTGGGGTTAAAACTTTTCCCTTAGAAAAAGAGAAACTTAGTTTGACTTATTCTGTACTGTGGATAGCACATATGATGCATATCTAACAATGAAACCATGTGTAACACGATTCTAATGTATTGAGCATACTTCTATTATTATCTACTATTATTTACTAATAGAACACCAATTATTCCTGTCGAGCTGTACTCGACATGCCGAGATTTTTTACATTAATTTACATTAATAGACACTAAAATCCATGATACACAATCACATTATGTTTATGTCAATAGACATTGTCATGAATGCACCCTACTCCAAGATGTGGTGACGACAGGGAATAGATCTCTCCCGGCAAAAAAAATAGGTAAATTGAGACACAATTTCTTTTAGTGTCTGGATTAATCCAGCCACTAAAATCTGGTACAAATGATGAAAAATCTTTTTAGTTATCCCACAGCTATGCCACCAATTTGTCACGAATGCACCCTACTCCAGGAGTGTGCGTGACGTAGTTGTGGTGAAAGGGTTAAAGGTCACTGTCGGCACTAGACCGGAAATAATGATAAAAATCCTCCTTAACACCACCCACACTTAACCATAATAATATAAATATTACTATTTTAACGATGCCACCACCAAGACAATTTATAAATGGGGTGCCTTGGTCCCCAGGTAACTTAATAATAAAAACCCACCAAATACAACTTAGCACAATACCTATGCAATTGCAAAACACTCATTAGTCTCTTCAGGTAACGTGATTCTTTACCAGACAAAGGAAGAACTTAAAAATAGTCACATACAAAAATAGATTATAAACAAATTATTTACACCAACAACTGATAAAAACAAAAGGGATAAAATAACAGAAGTCCTAATCACTTACTCAGGTTTTCAAAGTAAAACTTCTCCCCAGGGGGACTCTGGCAGGAAAGATGGTGATTCACTCAAAATTAGATTTTGGCTCCAAGCAAGAACAATACACATTTCAGTATCATTAGATATATACCCTGTGGATTACTGAGCCTCACCCAGAGTATAGTAACTATAAGTGACCACCCCCTTGTGTTCAAGACCGACATCAATCCAAACGGAAACATGTTGTTCTATCTCCTTTATGTACTTGCCACAGAAATAATAATTGCATCTATGAATTTGTTACCATTTTTCAGTTCCATAGATATTTCACACTCCTTACTTGTGACCCAATATAGCGGACATCACAATCTCTTTCCCTATGGTTAAGTTATGCAAATCATGTTTGGGCTTGCTTAGAAAATTGTGCTTGTCCCATTCTAAATATTATAAAAATGAGGCTTAATTATTAATCCGTGGGTAAGTAGTAATGTTTATTTTGGATATGATACTAGAACACAAGGCTAATGGCCATTAACATATCAAAGGAATCAACTCATCAATTAGCAGGTACAGGCCATATGACTGAAGCCAGCTAGTTTATATTGGAACTAGACATCCAGGCATCTCAAGTGTAGAATCTCACACCCTGCAGATCATATTCAGAGGATCAATCCATGTTGCAAACCATCTGCTCCCTTCACATTATCTCTTTTGTCATCTGACCTTGCAACCAAGTGGTCAATTCATATATGCACTACATAAATGACATAAAATGGCAATATTCTATTGTGCAACAATGAAATTATGCACCCCTGGCATGACAACTCCCCCAATTAAGAGATGCAGTGGGAGGAGGCTCATATGCCTCTACCTTGAATATCAACACTTGTTCTTTTTTAAACACCATAAAGAGCAGAATAAACTTTGGATCTAGGTGGATATTTATATCTCCCAGATCTTCAGTTCCTCATGAGTGTAGCGCTAAATATATAGTGAAATTTTCAGTGAAAGGACAGTGCTAACAGTACAGTACTTGTTCTTTTTTGCCTCCACATCATGCATTCATGTTTTTCATAACACTGTATATACATGAATGGAGTAGCCCTCATATGTTCGCACACCTCCCCCCAAAACTCTTGCATTTAGTCTCTAAGCCATATCAGAGCCATATCCACAACAAACATGCCTGATTTGCTGTTTCCATTTCCCACTGCTCTCTGGTCACATCCCGTGAGCCACACCCACTGCGCCCATGTAGTATCTCTAAGGGGAAGAAACCAACAGATTTCTGCAGTACTTCCTTGTAAGCACACAGATGAGACAGAGAACACTGCCAGGTTACTTGCGCTGTATATACACCCTTCATCTCTTTTATTTTGGAGTCTGTCGGCTGGTCTTGTTGCACTATCTGACTCTGAACCTTTGTTTGCCTTTTTTGCAACACTTTCAACTTTTACCAACACCAGTAGGTTGTACATAGAGCAGAATGTTTGCTATTTTGAAGTTGATGTATCAATATATTCAAGTGTATCTTTATAGATTTGGCAAAGACCCGCAATGGTGACTGTTCCTGCTGGGTGTCCGGTGGTCATGGGTTGTTATACTTTCCTGAACCTGTACCTTGTGCCCATCTTCATGTTATTGCTGCTGGCCCTCTTCAGCTCCTGGTGCTTCATCTGTCAGGAGCCCAAGTCTTAGGCTCCCTGCCAGAAGGTCTACGGAGGATCCGGCCAAAACCTTTATGCCTAGAGGCATAACTAATGATGGCTGGAGGAAATTGCCAAACGTAACAGTAGTAGCTGTAATTTTGTCAACAGTATAGAATACACTAAGAGAAAGTAGCTCTTTTTAGTTGCTATGAGGGTTATGTCCTTTGCAAGATCTCAGTCTGGAGATGTTATCTATAGCTGATTAAAAAATAGTTATTTTATTTATACTCCCTACATCATTATATAGGATCTTTTTCACTAGTTTCATTGGGCAACTCTTGATTAATATGCCATTTGACCCTTTCTTAGAGTTGAAAGGATTAGGATCTGGTGGCAACAGTAGGTTCATTGTTGAGAGAAGGGGTTGAGAAAGCAGATTCTGGCTCTATCTATTGTTTCACAAAGCAGCTAAATTTATCAGAAAAATTTCTGAGGGAGTAAACCACCTCATTAAAAAAAAATTCTAATGTAGTTTTGGTGCCTGAAACAATTTTAATATCTCAAGAACAGGAGCCCATTGCCTTCAGCCCCTGGAAGTAAAGTGAGCACCTCTACACTTTCTATTTATTAGAGCAGGGGTGCCTAAAAGATAGATCCACAGATGTTTTAATCCTACAATTTCCATGATGCCTTGTCATTCTAAAGGCATGCAAAGACCCAGAAAGCATCATGGGAGTTGTAGTTCTACAACATCTGGGGATCTAACCTTTGGGCACCCCTCTATTCAAGTATGGGAGGTCACAGTCAAGTCACGGTATTCTGACAACCAGTTCACTGGAGTTCTCAAGGTAGCAATGGCATTCATGTCCTTCCAATACCATGTCCCTCCAATACACACTAGGCTTAGCTGAGAAGAGTCCAATATAAAAAACTGTTAAGTAAATCAATTAGAGCACAGATGGTTAGGGGTAATTATTCAAGCTCTAATGCCATTGCTTTGTTTATTTTCTATTCTAACCTCACTCCCCAAATTATATACATTATCTTCTTTTCTCATTTCACTGGCATAACTGATACTGACTTAATCATGGCACACCTGGAGAGGTTGGAATTCAGTCATGTCAAGCTGCATCTGATACATGAATACCCTACTTTCTTGGTGTATGAAGTGGGTTTCGATGCATGGTCATCAATGCCAATTGATTCACTTTCTATGGCTGCTACTTCTCCTGGAATATCTTCACTTCTGGTTCATTTTAACCTGTCAATGACCAATAAAGAGGCCCACAGCTTTCTCACAGATAACTTGCACCTCTCAAAAATAAGATTTGTCATGAATCGATTGGACGACATACAGAAGAACATGTTAGCAAGAGACCTCCACTACACACTTTTGCGGTTTGACTGTTCAAAGGGGAAACTAATGAGACACGAGTAGACTTGATGGCTGCTCTGGCTGCAGCACTGAGATAGTCAAACTAAGTCTTTCTAGTGGATTAGGTCAAAACATCACTGGGTTCTCCTAACCCTCTTTTGACCATTTTCTTTATGAGCTTGCGAGGGAAAGTGGTATGTCATGTGCTAAATATTTTTCCTCTTTCTGTTTTTCTCTTGGTGAGGTTAATGTGAATCTTGTTTTTAATGCATTCAGTAGGTGGCAGAGTCTGTTCATATAAAGAAGAGTCTGACTTGAGAAATTTTCAGTGTGAAAATGCCCGAGCAGTAACTTTACATGGTACATAAAGTTCAGCCTTTCTCACATCTATTTTTGCTGTTGAAAAGATGGCAAAAAAAGCCAGTTTGAAGCACTTCCAATTTTGCAACAAACTAGTAAAACATTCCTTCTTTACCCCAGAATGGCAGCCAGATCTCCATGGATGAAGAAGCTATTAAACCACTAAATAAAAATTACATCACTGAACATTATGTTTTTGCAAGTATTATTGCTGTTTAAACATCTGTACAGGCTCTGATAACACAACTTCTTCAGGCAGAGAATTCTACAACCTTATTGTTCTTACTCTAAAAAACCCTTCCCTTTAGACTAAATATCCTTTCTTCCAATCTAATTTCGTAACCTTGCGTCCTATGTATAGTCCTGTTTATGAATAGATTTCCAGGCAATGGTTTGTATTGGTCCCAAATATATTTGTATAATGTTATTATATACCCTCTGAGGCACCATTTTTCCAAACCAAAGAGATTTAAATTATTAGCCTTTCTTCTTAACTAAAATGTTCAATTCCTTTTATTAATTTTGTAGCCCACCTCTGCACTTTTTCTAGTGCAATAATATCCTTCTTTAGAACAGGTAACCAAAATTGCACAGTATATTCAAGGTGTGTGTAACGGATCACCTGGCACCCCGACTGGGTACCTCCGTTGAAAGATGCTCCTAGCGCTTCCAGAGGACTCCAAGCACTCCACCAGACACCATAAGCACCGCAGGCTGCAGCTATCTCCCTTCAGAACGAAGCAGGAACAAGCTCTTACAAGAGCTCAGTGATTATAGCAAGGGAATATGCCTAGCATAGCAATCCCTTGTAGCAGATTCCCCCAATAAGAGACAGGACTCAAGTTGAGGGTAAAAATAGAACTCTCTGGCTGCTAGCTTGCAGCCCTTTTTATTAGGTGCTCCCATGAAGGGGAGGGACACACACAGTAACGTACATTAACCAATCACACAATAGTTACATCCCACACATAGCCCTCCCCTCTACCTGTAAACTAATTATCTGTACACACAGGAAAATACAATTATCATAGGTAGGGAAAATACAGTTTTTACACAACATTCATAACTCCCAAAATATACATCACATTCGCATAAAAATACATATTCACAATCAATCCATTCAGGGGAACAACATATTAAAAAATGGCATGAATCAGACCAGGGGTTCAAAAGTTAGTAAAAGTATCTTTTGTTCCCCCTGGCTCAAACAGTAAAAGTAAAACATCCCCACAATGCATCCTGGCTTCCTCCCTTCTGCCCTGGAGATAATTGGAGAAGGAATCTAATTATCTCCAAAGACAGAGCCAAACTCCATTACCCACATGGCAGACAAAAAGACAGTAAAAGACATAAAATTACATACTGACACATTTAGTACATAAAACACACATTTCTACATATCCCCAGATAGCTTGGATCTGACTGCACATTATTAGATGAATGGCACTCAGATCACACGAATAAGCCTTTCTGCAGGGAAAATAAACAGTTTAACCTGCAGGGCCATAGTCCAAAGGCAAGAGGCGGGCAAGCAGCCCCCTCCAAGGACACGTGGCGAGGTCGGTTTTGCCACAGTGTGGTCTTATCAGTTGTGACGGACCTTCAGCTCACCTATCCCACAGCTGCTACCAAATGTGATGGAGCTCCTTGTACCCCAGCTGGGTACCTCAGCCAAGCTCGCTCTCCAGCTGGAACTGGGAAACCTTAAGCACTTGTACCCCAGTCGCCGCAGCTTGACTGGGGTCCTTCTGGAGCTCTTCCATCTGATCAGGCTGCAACCCTTCTTCCTGCAATGTAATTTCTATTGCCTTTACAAAGTCACTTGCGGCTCTCAGGCCTAGCTCTCTTGAATTATCCCAGGGCTAGAGGGATCGTGCAAGCAGCCAACAGGTCCGAAGACTCTGTCACTGGGATCCCTAAAAATCTACACAGGACACAAGGTCCAAAAGGAAAATATAAAACTTTATTTTACTTGAGTCTAGCCCATGTGATCATTACATAGACATTGCTGTGACAACTCAATAAAAATTCAAACAGTCAAATCACATTAGACAGCATACATAAACTTATAATAATATAGTGACATATTTATAAAGGTGTGGGAAGACAATAACCAGCACAAAATATCTCCCCTGTCTGCAGAATTTGCAATATGCAAATATACCTGAATATGCAAACTAACCAGCCTTGCTACTCAGGTAGTGCATATTGCTGTTGCTACCAACAGAAGTCGCTACACAGACTCCATAGCCAAATCCACTTAATTGGTAATAATCCTCAGCAGTACAGGAGAGCAGACAAAACATTAAACAGTATACACACACACCCTGCATAACGGTTGTCACTGGCCCGTCGTCCCATGTGTAGCTGCGGAACTGCCGCCGATGCAGCTGCACCGGGGCCAGCACCCTGATAGGGCCCATCGGGTGGCCCTAGCATTTAGGGCCACCTGATGGGCACTATATTTTCAGGGGTCCGGTCAGTGCTGTGGCCATGCAATAGCGCGACTAGAGACCTTTAAAAAAAAAAATGCAACAGCAAGTGGTGCTGGGAGGAAGTGACGGCTGGTCACTTCCTCCCAGTTCTCTCCGTGTGGGAGGAAGGATATCAGCCAGTCCGGGAGGAGCGGTGAGCCCAAGACTACACCAACTCCCATCAACCCCAGCCACCCTCATGCAAAGAAAATGTAAGTAACAGGATTGTGGTTAAAAATGAGCTGTGGGTGTGTCAGTATGTGTGTATGTATGTCTGTTAGTTAGTATGTATATCTGTCTGTTAGTATGTCTTGTAGGATATATGTATGTGTGTGCAGGGGCGTATTAGCCGCGAGGCAAACAAGGCATTTGCCTTGGGCGGCATTTTTCAGGGGGCGGCAAAAAACGCCGCCCCCCAAATGCCCAGGGCAAATGCCTAGTTAGCCTCGCGGCTAACTGACATCCCGGGCGGGCGGCTGGCGAGGGAGCACCTCCCCTGAGCTGACTGCTCAGCTCCCTCGCGTGCCGCAGAGTGAGCCTGGGAGCCGGAAGATGACGTCATTTTCCGGCTCCCAGCCTCACTCTGCAGCCGGCGCGCGAGGGAGCTGAGCAGTCAGCTCATGGGAAGTGCTCCCTCGCCAGCCGCCCGCCTGCCATCGCCGCCCGCCCTGCAGCCACTGGACCACCAGGGAGAGAGACCCCCCCAGCACTCCCAAAGGTAAGGAGGTTGGGGGGGCTTTAAATGAAAAAAAAAAAGGTAATGTGTGTGTGTGTCTGACTGTGTGTGTGTGTCTGACTGTGTTTGTGAGTGTGTTTGTGAGTGTGTGTGTGTTTGTGTCTGACTGTGTTTGTGTCTGTGTATGTGTCTGAGTGTGTGTGTGTTTGTGTCTGACTGTGTTTGTGTATGTGTCTGTGTGTGTGTTTGTGTCTGACTGTGTTTGTGTATGTGTCTGACTGTGTTTGTGTCTGACTGTGTTTGTGTCTGACTGTGTTTGTGAGTGTGTGTCTCTGACTGTGTGTATGTGTGTGTTTGTGTCTGACTGTGTTTGTGAGTGTGTGTGTGTTTGTGTATGTGTTTGTGAGTGTGTGTCTGACTGTGTGTGTATGTGTTTGTGTGTGTGTCTGACTGTGTGTGTGTCTGACTGCGTGTGTGTCTGACTGTGTGTGTGTTTGTGTCTGACTGTGTTTGTGTCTGTGTATGTGTCTCACTGTGTGTTTGTGTCTGTGTATGTGTCTGACTGTGTGTGTGTGTTTGTGTCTGTGTATGTGTCTGACTGTGTGTGTGTGTTTGTGTCTGTGTATGTGTCTGACTGTGTGTGTGTGTATGTGTCTGACTGTGTGTTTGTGTCTGACTGTGTGTGTATTTAGAAGGTGGGGCGGGGGGAAGGGTTGGGTGGGGGTGGCGCGGGGGCAGGGGGGCGCCTGAGTTTTGTCCTGCCTAGGGCAGCACAAAACCAGGATACACCACTGTGTGTGTGTATGTCAGCATGTATGTATGTGTCTGTCGGTATGCATGTCAGTATGTATGTATATGCCTGTCAGTATGTATGTATGTATGTTAGTTTGTATGTATGTAGGTATGTTAGTATGTATGTCTGTCTGTTAGTATGTCTGTCTGTATGTATGGTTTAGAGGCGGGTCCTGGGGGCAGGATTTGGAGGCGGGCCCCTGGGGACCCAGACCTTGAGCTGTGTTAGGGGCCCCAAAATTTATGATCGCGGCCCTGATGGTGACTACTGTCACACCAGTGATTTATAATTAGGCAAATTTATATTTCCAGAGAATTAATGGCGCTATTTATACATGACAATATGTTACTGCCGAATAACATTGTACATTGTTGCATAATTTGTTGTCTATAACAATTCCCAAATTCTTTTCGGGTGTTGTTATCCCTAATTCACTACCATTTAGAGTGTAAGTTGCTTGTGCATTCTTTACCCCGAAGTGCATAACTTTGCATTTTTCTACATTAAATTTCATCTGCCATTTTAGTGCCCAGTCCCCCAATCTATCCACATCCCTCTGCAGCAAAGTAATATCTTGCATTGTATTACTTTACAGAGTTTTGTGTCATCTGCAAACACTGAAACATGACTTTCAATGTTATTTCAAGGTCATTTATAAGTATGTTAAATAGATGCAGTTCCAGAACAGAACACCACTTACCACTTTTGGTATCAGCTTCTTGATCCAAGAAGAGATGTGACTGTCAATTTAATTCTAAAATCAGATGAAAAGTGAACAGCAGAGGGGGAAAATGAGGAGCAGTAAAACCAGATAGAGATTTAAAACATATATAATATATAGATTTGTATTGCTTCTCCTCTTTTTCCCTCTATTAGTTACTTTTTTTCATTTGATCTGTGAATCAAATGGTGGGAAAATGGCAGCACACCGACTGGCCCATTTTTTACGCCATTTTAAATAATCTGCTTCATTTTCATGAATCTTGTTGCTTAACAAAATTCGGACAAGCCCAACAGCCAGCATGGCTGAAATTCTGCCGTCTCAATATATATATATATGTATATTTTTTGTCATTAATGTTTTATTGAGGCAAAAGTGTAACAAAACATTTCTTCAATGTCACAGGGACCTTCACAAACTGACAATAAGTTGCAGTTTAAAGATTATAATGTAAAAGAGACATCGCCACTATTTTCTGAAGTTAACCAGAGCTATATACAATGTCTCTGCAAAACATTGCTAGCCTCTTTTTTTCTTGTTTTTTCCTCTCCTTGTTCTCTTTTTAATCTCACTGCTCCACTTCTCTTTGTACATGACGCAGAAGAGAAAGAGCATATTTAGTATACATGTAACAATAGATCATAAGTGCAGAGATACTGGCAGTAGCATATACGCTAATAGCCAATTGTATATAACAAGGGCCTGGGGTGTTAATCATAAGTGCGGAATGTGCTCCGGCAAAAAATTCTTGCAAATTAGGTCTAATGAGGACAGTTTATTACCGTCTGCATCTGCCCCCGGCGAGTGTGCGTGACTGCAGTGTTCTTTTGTGTGGTAACTATCTCTCAGTGGGCACTTTGCACGTCGGGACTCCTGTCTAGTCAAGTCGTCAGTTTGTGTGCCTTATATTCGTGCAAGTAGAAGAACCAAACCCCCGTGGTCCCACCTCCCCTGAGCCTGGCAGAGGAAGAGTGAGAGAAGAGTGAGAGAAGAGGGAAAGAGGGGGTGGGTGTAAAGAAAAGAGAGAGGTAGAGAGAAGGGGAAAAAATATGGGGGAAAGGGGGCGGATAAACAGGGGAGGGGTGAAGGGTAATTAGTTTTTGGTGTCACATCTTTAGCAACCTTAGTGGCCTTTAGACCTCCCTGCTTTCTGCCGTGACCCAAGCTCCTGGGTTGGTCCTTCTATTGGCTCGCCACCAAGTCCAAAATATTTTGTATTTTCAGACTAAGTGGTTCAGCTGAAACTATTTTTTTTTTTTTTTTGCTCTGTTAAAAACCAAATGCTATGATAATAGAGAGTTTTAAAAATAAATGCATTCATTGGTTGTGTACCCCATGACCTTCCAGTAAAGATGTAAACAAAATGCCAAAAAATAAGGGATAGAACTATACAGGTAAAATGTAAACAAGGTTTGCAAGCTGGTGCCAATAATCTAAAGCATTTGCAGTAAAAATAACAATGTGCGTTTTATTAAAAATGTTGTCAATCATCAAACTTTTGCAAAATCAGTTCACAGAGAATGCATTATTAATTAGCTCCACTAGATGGTGGTATGTATAAGGTAACAGCATTATGTATGTAAGTGTCTGCCAAATGTACTAAAATATGTATAAGTATTAGTCCAGTGATGCAGCTGAAAAGTGATAAAAGTACTGCAGAATTTTTCTTTAAGTAGACTAACAGAATTTTGTAATGAGCATGCATTTGGGAGATCCTCACTTTATCAAGTCAAGAATAATTAGATTTACTTCATGGAGGATCATTTAAAAGCTTGTTGGTCCAAATAAAGATGTATTACTGCAATAATACAATAAGTGACAACTATCACTTTACTAGAGTACAGAGTACAGTATCTCTGCAAGATATGCCTGTACACATGACATAAACACATGCCTCCCAGCAGACCTAGGTTTGGCTGGACAGTACAGGTTTTGGGCTTCTTCCTCCCCTTCCCAAGTTAGTTTCTTGTCTCCAGTAAGTGCTTGCATTGTATTAGAGGTACGTGACATTAGTGATTTTTGCCTGAACAGCTTAGTGTCAGCATTCACAATAGGCTGACATGCTCCCTATTTGTGCAAATCTGCCCATTTTCTATGCAGGTCTGCTCCCCTCATTTCCTCAACTCTTTCCAGTCTCACAGTTCATTGATAAATCTATCAATGGCCTCTGATTGGTCAGTTTGTCAGAACAGACTCAAAGTTTTGGCCAGGAAAAATGGGTAGGTATGCACAAGCTGCAAACACCAGATCTTCCAGCTTTTTCGTATACCCTCAAAGAAAGCATGCAGAAAAAAAGGCATGTATGTTTTCTTTAGGGGGAACTAAATAGTGAAAAAAAAATCTTTTCCTTTTTTTTCAGTGGAGTGTTCCTTTAACATTAAATTTAGCTTATCTTCAATCCCACTCATTAAGCGGTAGTGGTTCTGGTGCTAAGAATGTGCTTTCGACATTATCTTTTGTGTTATTTTATCCCACTGGCTTTAAATTGTAAGCTTGTTTGTCCAGGGCTCTTACCAATTATTGATTATAAAAGTCAGTCAGTGAATTGATTAAATTTAGGCCATCTATTTTACAGTGCTGCATGTTGATACTTTATAAATAATAAAGAATAATTGTAAAAATGTTGGTGAAAAAATTGTCATAATAAAGATCGCTACCTCTAATTGCTCCCATTGATACTGTAACCTCCAATAAACCACCATAACAATTATTTTTGAGTTACTGTGATACATAGTGAAGAAAATATGCTTGTTGTGAGTTTTTGCTAAATGTTGTCTAATCTCAGTGTTTTCTTGCAATTATTTGCATAATATTATTATTATTAATTATATAGCGCCAACCTGTTCTGCTGCATCTCACAATAATACATTAGGGATATAAAGGAACAAGTGTTAACATACAAGGTACTGTTGACAGAGATAAGAAATGAAGACGGCCCTGCTAAAAATGAGCTTACAATCTAAGAGCGAGGGAAAGAAGAACACAAGTCGATGGAAAGTGTGTCAGAGGGGACAATGATGGATATGATGGCTGGGCTTAGTTACTTGTGTGGAGTGTGTGGAGGCAATGTAGTGTGGTAGGAAAAGAAACCGTTCAGTGGCCTGTGAAAGCATAGGTTATATAAGGGTGATGGGTGGATCTTTTTGATACATGAGATTACCCAGGAAGATGTTAAAGGGATACTATATGCATCAAAATGGCTTAATGAAGCATATTTAGTGTATAAATCATGCCCCTGCAGTTTTACTGCTCAATTATCTGCAATTTAGGAGTTAAATCACTTTTGTTTCTGTATATGCACTCCTAGACATGCCTCCTCTGGCTGTGACTGACACAGTCTGCATGGTATTTTATTTCATTTTTAATCAAGTTTTTATCTCCCACCCGGTAAATTGAACTTTAGTCACACATAGGAGGTTCCTGCAGAGTCTAGCAGGCTATTAACAGAGTCTAGATATTCAAAATTAAACAGAATTTGCAATAACATAAGTTAAAATATTAGATGACTCTTTACAGGAAGTGTTTAGGTAGGCTGTGTAAGTCACATGCAGGGAGGTGTGGCTAGGGCTGCATAAACAAAGTGATTTAACTCCTAAACTGAGCAGTGAGACTGCAGGGGCAAGTTGTTTTGGTGCCTGTAGTATCCATTTAAGCTTTCATAAAGAAGTGCATTTTTGGAGATTTCTTAAAGGACTGGAGGCTAGCAGAAATTCTAATTGGACAGGGTAGTGCATTCCACAGAAAAACTGCTGCCCTTGAGGAGTCCTGTAGATGAGAATTAGCAGGTCATTAGCGAAGCAAAAGGAATGGGAAGTGATACATTTATTGATTAGAAAAGAAATGTAATGGGGGCAGGGGTTGAATTTTAAAGCGTGTTGTGTGTTAATGTCAGTAGTTTGCATTGGATCCTGGAGGATACAGGAAGCCAATGTAAAGACTGACGGGGGGAGGGGAGGGGGGGTGAGTTGAGAGAGGCGCAGCGGATGAGGTAGATAAGCCTGGCAGATGAATTCATAACTGGTTGGCTGGTGTTATGTGGGTGTGGGGAAAGCCACTAAGGAGTTGACATAATCAAGGTGCGAAATGATGAGTGCATGAGTAAGTAGCATGTGTCTAGGGTCACCTTAAATCAAATGGGCAAGTCAGACATGGATCCCTAGCTCACTGTGTCTGGAGGATTATCTGCTACTCCTCACTGATGAGGCACAAAAAAGACCAACATAACTGTCTGGGTTTGCTGTAGACAAGTAGGGACTAATCAGAAGGTCAAGCTACTACGTTTTTACTGGTTCACAGTGTTCCATTTCTTTTCCTGCTTTTACTGTTCAGGATTTGTATAAATATCCATATATTTTAACGAATTTGGTTTTCCAAAATCAGGAACATTTGTCAAAACTTGTGAAAAAGAATCTAAAAATAATAATAAATTGATACCTGAATAATAATTATTATACAGAATTCTATGTCTGAATATATTATATTGTTGGAATGGTATTTTAATTTAATGAGTATAACTAATATGCTACAAAATCACATTCCAATAGTTCAACAGGAAAACCGTAAACTCCAAACAAACGTCAAATTAAAATACTTTAGGATATAGAATCCGATTTGTTATAGTGTGTGAAGTGTTTGAAGCCTGATTTCCTGTTTGTGAGAGGGCTGTTGTGTGATATTTTGTCCTCAAGTTTAAAAATGTGAATTCCTAATGTAGTGATAACTGCTAGTCACGCATATAAATGGTTCAATGTAAGGTTAAGTATGTAGCCAATACTCCTTGTGACATTTGGGTATGGACAAGGCTGCAGCACGTACAGCCTTCACATCCCAAAATGGCATTCGAAACTGTAGTCTTTACCTCTCTATAATCTTTTTGCTATATATTAGCAAGCAACATGGCTACTGATACTGTTATGATAAGCTTCTGGTTTTAAAGGGAAACTGTCACCACTTACAAACATGAGTTATACACTTCTGTGACATCCAACTCCTGTCCGACTGAGCTCTTTCTCAGCTCTTTGTTGATTTGCCCTGTTTGGGGACACTTACACAAGCACGGAAATCCTCCTCCATAATGTCGACACGCTGGCTTTGTTACCAGTGTGCTGGCGTCTGAACGGAGTGATGTCACATCTCTCCGTTACTATCCACCCTAGTCAGCACTAACCGCATTGGCGAGGGAGTTACCATAGATCTGTGGTTTGTACAGGTGGAGAGCAGAGGGACCTCTTCTGCTCTCCCTGTCTCTCAATTCGGCATTGAGTGTCTGCAAAACTGCTAGCAGAATGTATAGATAGAATGTGAAGCTCTTTTAAAAGTCACTATTGCCAGGCCAGGTTCCCTTTAAATGTCACATATGACCCTCATAGACAGTGGATATTTATGGCACACTTGAAATTCTACTCACTCCAATTTCTTGTGGGCGAGTGGTAATAATACCATATATTATCATTTTTGTCTCACTCTATACCATCCAGCATATAATTACCCAGCTCTCACCCAGGTCATAGGGGGTTCCTAGGCAACATGATCGTTTTAGCTAAGCTCAACTCCTCACAGATTGAGTATAACGTGAGAAGGTTTCCATTGATGTCTGAGGAACACAAATACATTTGTTTTAATAAATGTCCAGTCCTGTCACTTCCATCCGTTAATATGCTTCACTAAAAGCAGTCATGGGGTTAACCGGGAGGTGAGGTTAGAGGAGGGTGAGTTGAATAGTTTCTAACGCAATCTTTTTTTTCACAGTACAGAGTAGTTGAGTCATTTAAATGCATTTACTGGCTGTTAATTACTCATGGTGGGGTTTTCAACGTGACTTAAAAAGCTGAATCTGCCATATAATAGGTAAATGTATATTCAGATTGCTCTGGATTCCAAGTAAATCCTGGGGAAGATTCTTTTGTCCAACATTCAGGGGATGTTACTATTACCCAATTTAATTGTACTCATTATTATTATTATCTACCTCAGAAGAATGAAGAGTTGAGTCAACTCTGCCAGGATATGAACCTGCTTCCTCCAAAGGTTAAACAGATTTTATCTCACCAGCATAATATGTTGGTTGTAGCAGAGCCCTAGTCCTAGCAGGGACTCTTCTCCACTGGATCTACAAAAGAAAAAACCAGGAACAAGTAAAAAACCAAATAAATATTCCACACCTTCCCCAGCAACTGGACGACAGACTGTTCTGGGAGTCACGTATGGCTTTTATGCTCAGTCCCATGCAAGGGGTTTTCAACACAATAACACAAGGGTTTCAATCCCAGGATCCTCTGTGCCTGAGAGATAATTGCGTGAGAAAAATCCTAATTTAATTATCTCTCAGGTACAGAAAATCCAAGGTTACAGGGGTGGTCCTGATTCGGGAGACGAAAGAATTCTGTTCGTATGACGTCCCTCGAATGGAAAAAGGATGAAACAGGCGAATACAAGGGGAGAGTATATATATAAAAGTATTTGGAGGTCTCCATTCTCCTACATTGGTCTTTATATCTGTTCAGCTTGCTATTAAAACAATCTAAAAAGATTGGTTTATCTTGGGCATCTTGGGCATACAGCATCATCTGCTGTAGCTCTGTGACTTTTTTTTTTTTAAGAGATTACAATATGCAAAAAACATTTATGACTGGTGATACAGATGATCAACCATTTAATAGAAGTACAAGTAGCTGAATATCCTTGTTCACCCTATAGATATATAACATAACTAGTGGCGGGTATATTCTAATACTGTTTTTTATGCATACAGTAGCTCATTAGTTATCTGAATATGAAAGAGGGCTATACCAAGCTAATAATCCATTTTAAAACTGAGATCTATGCAAGACCAGTTATTCACTAGTCATATGTATTCCATGTACTAATTTTCACTTGGTGGAAATATATTCCAACCTATCTTTCACTGCTATTTCAATAAGCTACTTTCTGATATTTTGTCACTCCGTTACTTAAAAGACATGTTTTCTCCTAAAAATAGCCTGGTATACATTACTGCTGATCAGATTTTGGACTTGTGCGCAAGTAGATTATTGGATATTTGATACTTACTGTAGCTACACATATGAATAATTACTAATATCTAGGCAAAGGATTACTGACAATATATGCTGTGGTTAATATTCTAACAGATACAGGATGTGACCCTGCATCTATTACTTACACTCCTGTGTGATTTGTTTGTGTGGATTTGCATATGTGTAATCCTCCTTAAATTCCATTTATAGTATTTTGAGTGACAATATCAAGCTGTAAACACTGTCATTGAAGAGAGTGTTTGGTCACCATGTGATCGGCTTTAGGGCATTTTTATTACACTATATAATTAGCCTGCCATGTTACCACTAGTCCGGAGCTTGCATGGAACTGAAAGATATATTTACTAGAAGGGATGATACGATGTGATACTGAATTGCACGAGTAAATTAACTATGCTTTAATAGGCAGCTTTTAGCAGCTGTTTACAATATATATATTCAGGAAGACTCATACAATAGTTCTGAAGATTTGTATTAAACTAACCAAAACTGTTACAAGCTACATTACCATTTTTTTTAAAACAGGTTGAAGACACCTCAATGGTGACATTCATGCTCATGAAACTCTGATGAAGTTACCGTGAGGCATGAAAAGCGTAAGCGTCATTGTAGTCTTGTCTTCCCCCTGTTGCTGAGTCCCAGCCACAAATTTTAAATGAAGAATTTTTGTTTGAAATTTTAAGTATGAATTCCGATTATGTGTTGGCTTAAAATGTATAACTTACAATAAAGCATGTAGAAATATACTAATTTTATAGGGAAATGGGTATGCCTCACAACTGCAAAATTCTAGCAAACAAGACTTGATAAAAAATTACAAAGGTTATGCATTAAAGGTAATTTGGGGCCAACTTTAGAAGTTCCGTTCATACATAGTATGGTTACAGTAATCTAGGTTAAAAAAAGATTTGAGTCTATAGTCTATCGAATTCAACCCTTGAACATGCTTTTAATGCCGATGATCCAAAGGAGGTCCAGAAAAAGCAATTTGAAGAGATGGCCACAAAAAGGGGGAAAAAAAAATTACTTCTTGAATCCAAAACGTCTAAAACCGTTGATTTTGTGACTGCCAAGGCACTGTTCTTCATGCATGGTGGGGCTGTGACCCTATTAAGTACATACTGCGGGATAAACTTCATACACTATATCAACATTAAAACACCATGTTGAGCAAATAAATGTATCTTTCAAACACATGCTTAAGCCTTACTTTGTGTAGCCAGTAAATTAAAAACTATGCTGCCTCAAATTATTGCAAAAATACTATATATCTATATATCTTATTCACGGAAAAACTCACAGATACCTTCCACGATGCTTTGCTTCTATTGTGCATGTCTTGGATGACTGGTTGGACTGCTATATGGATCATTTTACAATCTTGTGAACTTGGGAGCCAAGAGGGCACCTGCATGCGAAGTCCCCTGTGCACTCCCTTTTATTCTGTTTACATCTTTATTTTTCTTCTTCTAATTATTTCCTTCTTTTTCTTCACTAACTTTCACTTTTCTGACTCTCCGACTTTTACATATCACACGAAGTTGGTCAGGAAATTAAAATTGATATTAGATTTTCACGTGAACGATCGTCTGCCCTGTCTTCATGCTATTAATTGCATTATTGGGATCCTATAAATTGTCTTAGAAAACATCTGAATTGCCAGAAAAATAAAGAATGGTAAATCAATCCCCAGCATCTATCTTCAAGCAATGCACAATTTATTGGTAGTATAAATTTCATTACATGACACAGGCCATCAGCCACCAAGATCTCTCAAATCAACAATAACATACTGCCCCAGGTAACATGTTCAGAAACCCATGTTTTTTTAAATTGGTATAATGCCTGTAAAACAATTTTGGATCCACTATAGAAGTAAAAAGCAGCTGCCTAGAATATAATGGCAACGAGACACAGAATCTTAATAACCTCAATAGGTCAGATAATTATACAACTTTTCTGTGGAAGATATTTAAAGTAAAACAGTTTCTTCCCCGGAAATGTCACTATTGATTGATAAAAACTTATAAACAACTATAACTTGTGTTCATTTTTTCTTTTCTTCATGTGATGCTCTATATCAGTGGTTTCCAAAACTGTGTGCTGGCAGGTGAGAGAGGACCCAGGGGCGCTCTAACTTGCAGCTCCGCCAGGTTCTCCTCTCGAAAGCTCAGAGTGTTGCAGCGGTTACCATGGCAACGCTCAGAATCTTGTGAGAGTGAACTCTAGCAGTTTCTGAGGCCCACCAGCGATTGCAGGTAAGCAGGGAGGGGGATATGAAAAGTATTATTTTTAATACTTAAATTAATTTATTATTTTTAGTACTTTAATACTCCCACGCCCACAGACCCCACCTCACACAATAACTCCCCCCATACACACACATTACCCCCCATACACACACACTGCCCCCATATGCACATAATTACCACCCATACACACACAATTACCCCATACACACATTGCCCCCATACACACACACACACATTGCCCCCACTTACACACAAACTATACCCATCACACACACTGTACCCCTCACACACATTGTACCCCTCACACAACCTGCCCCCAACACACACTGTACCTCTCACAAACACACTGTAACCCTTATACAACCTGCCCCCCACACACACTGCCCCCCCACACACAGTACCCCTCACACACAAGCTGCCTCTCACACACACACACACACACACACACTGCACCCCTCACACACATGCACACTGCACCCCTCACACGCACACTGCACACCTCACACACGCACCCCTCCCACACTCCACCACTCACATACACTATTGCCCCTATCCCGGCAGATCCCTGCAGCCCCTATCCTGGCAGATCCCAGGTAAGTTGTCAAACTGTTCTTAAACAGTTATACTGCTTACTCTGGGAGGGCACTACAGCCCTATTGGCACCATAACCACTACAAAGTGCTGTACTGGTTATTGTGCCTGGATTGTTTCTTTAAATAATCTACCAGTGCCCCTCTCAAGATTAGGTTCTGGATCTGCGCTTGAACGGCAAGCATTTCTGCCAAACAGGGTCCCAGTATATGCCGCTGTTCTGTAGATATATACAACCTAAAACATTTTTTTACTTGGGGCGTTATGGAAAAATATTAAAATATTAAGGGCGCCTTGAACCTAAAAAGTTTGGGAACCACTGCTCTATATCCTTTACATTTTTTTAAAAGATTTAGCAAGTGGTATCACAATCCAGTCTGGTCCAGGCACAACCAGGGCACACAATGCACACAATTTGCCCCAGGCAAACGAAGCACACGCATCCAGCCATCTAAAAGAAAACGTGATTCATCAGACCAGGCAACCTCCTTCAATTTCTCCATAGTCCATTTCTGACACTTATATCCCTATTGAAAGCGCACTTGGTGGTGGACAAAGGTCATCATGGGCACTCTACGGCTATGCCACCCCATACGCAGCAATCTTTAAAGCACTGTGTGTTCTGACCCATTTTCTATCATGGCCAGCATTACGTTTTTCAGCAACTTGAGCTACAGTACCTCTTCTGTGTGATCGGATCAGAAGAGCTAGCCTTCACTCCCCACATGCATCAATGAGCCTTGAGCCCATGATGCTGATGCTAGTTCACCAGTTGTCATTCTTTGCACCACTTTTGGTGGATACTATCCTCTGCACACCGGAAACACCCCACAAGAAATATTTGGCCCTTGTCAAAGTCACTCAAATCGTTTTGCTTGCCCATTTTTCAAGAACTGACTGATTATTTACACTTGTCCTGACTTGATAATTTACACTGACTTGATCATTTACTCTGTCCTTTCTCACCTTGACTACTGTAATCCGCTTCTCAGTGGTCTTACGTGCTCCCAACTTGCGCCGTTACAGTCCATAATGAATGCGGCAGCGAGGCTCATCTTCCTGTCCGCCCGCACCTCCCATGCCTCACCCTTCTGTCAGTCCCTACATTGGCTTCCTATAAAATATAGAGCTCAATTTAAAATTCTGGTTCTTGCTTTCAAATCGCTACATAATGCTGCTCCCACCTATCTATCCTCCCTTATACACAAGTATGTCTGCTGAAGACTTACGTCTATCTTCTGTCCATACTCCCACCTCTGATGCTCGCTTTCAAGATTTCTCGAGGGCTGCACCGTTCCTGTGGAACTCGCTTCCTCCTCCGTTAGATGCTCACCCAGTCTCTACTCCTTCAAAAAATCGTTAAAAACCTACTTCTTCATAAAAGCGTATCAATGAAACTGTTAATAGCTCCTGACTGATTCCTCTTCTACAACTGTCATTAGTCTAATACTATCCTTACCTTTTTGTACCACTTTACCCCACTCCCTCTAGCATGTAAGCTCATTGAGCAGGGCCCTCAACCCCTCTGCTCCTGTGTGTCCAACTTGTCTGGTTACAACTACATGTCTGTTCGTCCACCCATTGTAAAGCGCTGTGGAATTTGATGGCGCTATATAAATAACATAATAATAATAATAATAATAATTTACTGCCTAATATATCCCACCTCTTGACAGGTGCTATTGTAACAATATAATCAATGTTAATCACTTCACCAGTCACCTGTCAGTGGTTTTAATGTTGTGGCTGAGCAGTGTACATGATGGTGCTAGTCTTGTAGACAATATTTTAGGTGCTTATAACTTTTGTACAGTTTCTACAAAACTACAATATTTTACATTGTAGGGTTAAAAACTACAGGGCCAGGGCTGACTGTCATGACTGTCAGAGCTCCTTGCTAATATCAAGCCTTTGGATGCTAAATAGACATAACCTGGACATGGTCCATATAATATCAGACCTTCGAGTCTTTGGCCTTGGGGTCTGGTGTCCCGCAGGCGGGAGAAACGACTGATCTCCTGATCTTGGGCTACCTAACCACAGACTGTTCTATTGGCTGTGCCCCACTCCATGGATTAGTGGGGGTTATCCCGGTCCCTACTGAAGTGGCTCTGTTATCACTAGCCAACATTTTTGAGCTTTACTGCCCTCAGTCACATGGCAGCTGACTCCTAAGATGGTGGTTGTCTTACTGCCAGAGAACATTCTCAATTGACAACATCTCTTGCTTTTGACCACATCTGCTTGAGATTTGGGGCCAAGCTGGACCAGCAGACGCTACAGTCTTCCTCTTCTCAGTCCTCTAAGCAAAACAACCGGGCTTTGACCATACCAGAAGCCCTTAGAGACAACTACTCGACTATGCATACAAGACTACAAGCCTTCATCCTGCACCTTACCCCAACTACCAGGAGGCTGTAGCCATTCATCATCACCACCACTAACTTGGACAGAGAGTCTCTGTGACGTTTAATACTGGGCCTGCCTATACCTTGGGAATATGCTTTGTCGGTGATCCCAGTGAACCTCTACCAGTATAGAACCATTGGGGTATGTACTAACCATCCTGCTAAGGCACAAGGCTGGGTACTGCTCCATACTTGGGTCCAATAGAGGGCAATGTCTTCTATCTCTCCTCGCTTAAAGGAGAACTATAGTGCCAGGAAAACAAACTTGTTTTCCTGGCACTATAGCTGCTCCCTTTGTCAAGACTTTGTCAAGGCTCCCCTCCCCCCATGGTTACTAACCCCTTCTGTCACTTACCTGGGTCCAGCGCCGATCTCCCGCCACTAGAGAGGAAGGTAACCCTAACAGTTGATTATTGCAGTTTGTAAAAACTGCAATAATTACATGCTCAGGATTAAGGGTGATGAGTGTTTGCATCCAGACCACTTCAATGAGCTAAAGTGTTCTGGGTCCCTACAGTGTGCCTTTAAGAGGACTTCCAGAGTCCCTGAGTCAAGTTGCAGGATTGTTTCCAAACTAAGAAATAGGCTGACTCTCTGTGGTGCAAGGCTGGCGCACGGGGGAACCCAGTGCAAGTTTCAAGCTGTCTTTTATGTTAATTATATATTATTTATTTATTTATAAAATATTTTACCAGGAAAGATACATTGAGATTTCTCTCGTTTTCAAGTATGTCCTGGGTCCACAAAACATTGCACTGATACAATAGGATACAATAAAATACAAAAACAATATTAATACACAATTTATACAAAATTTAACATAGAACAGGCAGGAAATATATAATCAACCATAACACGTGCATTCTGTTGTGAGGTGTATAGAGAGGGATCTCTTAAAGGACTTTAGGCTTAGGGAAGATTTTAAAGTGTGCGGGTGCTCTGTAGTAAAAGGATTGCGATGCTCTGTAGTAAAAGGAGAATCGGGCTGCTTTCTTTTTGTATTGTGGTAGACTAAATGAGATGCTGGTACTGGATCGGAGGTTATATATATAGAGTCTTTTAATAATTTTAAGCTATTACTTCAGATCCTCCAGTGGTTATGTTTCACATTATTATAGCTAGATGTTTTGCTTGTTCTATATCCTAACACTAAAATGAGATGTTTGATGATTGACAAAAATAAATAAAAATAATAAAATTACAGGGCCACTGCACCCAGACAGCTTAACTGAGATAAAGTGGTCTGGGTGCATTTAGTGGACCTTTAATAGAACAGTATAACAAAATAATGGCATCTTCTATAGCTTTTGATGAAATCACAGGTTGAGGGCTATAAACAACAAGTGCAAATGATGCAAATTGGTGACAGGTGTGTAATTAATCTACTATGCATGATTATAATGCATGAGTACCATTAAATTGGGTAATAGCAACAACCCCAGGATGTTGGGCCAAGGTAACATCCCAAGGACGTACCTGAAAACCAGAATAATCTGAATGTACCTTTCCTGGTTAAATACTTTGTTATTATTATTATTATTATTAAGCCATATTTTTAGTGTGTGTTTCTTTAACATAGCTAACCTGTTAGTGCTCCCAGATGGTAATTAGCCTGGATTTTAATAGACTCAATCTGCAAAATGCAGGAACTATACTTTGCGGACTTGCCTGTTTCCACGCAATATCTAGTATAAACCCATTGCATGGTTAATATGCAAATCCCATACTTTATACAGGACTCACACATGGGGGTTACTGATTTGAAGCCTTCGTATTGTACAGATGGATGTGCTTATTCAGTTGAAATAATCAAATTTTCAAATGGATTTGCCTTTGGTTATTTTAAATGAATTCTGTCAATCCGGATCACCTTTTGGTCCTTAGTGAATAACCCTGACTGTATTGAAACATTTACATCAGTAATTGTCACTGTTTACTAAAAGCTACAGCTGCTTTCCTTTATGACTAAATATAAGCAATTATATCATTTTCCACTTGCCACAAGGGTTGTTCTAGTTCCACTTTGAAGCGCCTCTGTCCCTTTAATTAGCACAATGCAGATTGAGCAAGATGTCAGCCTACACGGTCATCAAAAAATGCTTTTATTGTAATTTACGTTTTCTAAGGGATCCTGATAATTACACCTAACATTGTAATAGAAATGCTGCACAATGAATTCACACCCGTATAACTCAGAATTATAATTATAACCAACATAATTAAAAACAGAGACTCGTCAGCATTATTGTGGAATAAGCAATTTCCATTTAATGTATAAGACCTGAACGCCAGAAACAAAGTGCTGTGTTAGCTGCTGACATTTATTTACTTTGGTCTATCTGTAAGCATAGCTCAAGGAAATTATTGTTAGGCCTCAAATTAATCTTTTGAATTCGATTGTTTCTGTCCTCAGGAATATCCTCAATGGGGGGAGCAGGCAAAGGAATGCATTGTCTAAGGAATCGGGTCTCACGCAGAAATTCAAGAGTCCTCTGTTTGGTTTGTCACAGTGAAAACTGCAACAGGAAGCTCACCACAGTCTGAGCCTTAAATTAAACAAAGCAAATCTCTGTGAGGTTGTCAGACTCTTATCTCCAACTTTCACCTGTGTCAGACCGAGGCCTTAAAAAACAAGCTTCAAACGGAAAAAATAAAAGAGAGAGAGAGATCTTTTAATCTTGAAATGTCAAGTTAATGCCACTGTGGTTTGAATGTTCTCCAGAAACTTAGAAATAAAAAAAATAACTTTCTTCAGTTTCTTTTGTTCTAGATAAATGAAGGCCCGTATATTTATGAATATATTTATAGATCGGAAAATAAATTATCAATGTATTTGATGTATTTGCTCAGACACATATATAGTGCGTACATGTAGTTATGTTTTGCAGTGTTTTTTAATTTATTCCTGAAAGGGTATTTCTGATATACAGACATTATGGCCACTGTCTTGTTGTTGCCTATCTCGTATCAAGCAACCTATGACTACAAGACACTGGCATGCAGATAAAGTGAAGATGGAATGTGTAGGTACTATACTGCCAGGACTTTGGAATTTTCAGATTTACAAAAGAGTAACTCCAGACAGAAAGGTAACTTTACATAGCACCACCTTCTAATTTTTTTTAATGTGTAATTTTTTTATTGTTTTCTCAAAGACACAAAAAGTCACATGAATGCATTCATGTGTTTATCGATACAATAGTTACATTCAGTGCAACTAGAATCCACTAACAATATTTTGTGGAAGGCCTACCAGACATACCCTCTCCCAACGTGCTTCAAGTTCTGAGTGATAGTTTGAGCCTTCAGTTTCAGCAACTCCATGATTTCTCCAAACCCCCAGCCCAAACTTGGAGAGTTGGAATATCGTGGTCCTCAGACTTACGAACTGCATCCAACCCTCATATTGCAAAGAGATGTTGAACACAGTAGATAGCCAGTTATGAAATATTAGCTAAAAACAAACAAAACATAACACACACAGAAAAAGATACACTTTAACAAGTTAGCATTCGTGGATATGGATAGATTATAACTAGATATGTTAGGCAGGCACAATAGGCTGGAGATCAGCTTCCTCCTTCCATTGTCTGTTTCCCCACCTCTTATTTTATAGTGTAACATTTCTAAATGTTTAAAATATGCCCCTCCCGTCCATTGCACAGGTTAGAAATGTACTGTAACTGAGGTGAGCTTGGATTTTCCCACACTTAATTGTACCTCTAGTAAATGTTGGGTTTTTCATGTCACCTTCTTTTGCTACCTCTCATACACCCCATCGTATATTTATTTCCTGGGTTAAACATACAACGCTCATATAAGCAATTGGTTGTCACTTAGTGATTTTGCTTTGGGCCACTTTCTGTTGGTGGGAAATGTAAGCTGGGACCAATTAAAGGACAACTCCATACCCCAAAAGCTGTTTGATTGACAGCCAGGGGGGAGTTCCCTAGTTAATTTATAAAAGTGCTAATTTCTTGTAGAAATCAGCACTTTTATAAACTGGGGTTAAATGAGGGTACTCCTCACCTATAAAGCACTTCAGCAAGGTATGTCAATCAAACAGCAGGGAGCATTCCTTCCTACTTTCGTTAGCTCCCGTGAGCTAACGGAAACGGCAGGCATGCTTTACTTCAGCGTGTCTACCTCCCCCTCCCTCCCGATCCGGCAAACGTGCACGCACGAGCTGGTTTGTGCGTGCACGTGAGAAGCAAGTCAGAGGCCTAAGAATGTTTATTTCCTTGTGAAGAGACTGAAAGTCTCTTCTGGGAAAGAAGGGGAGTGCTTACAAAGGCTGCAGTCATTAGAACTGCAGCTTTTGTAATCTCTTTTAGACTATACTCCTAATGAATACATGCATAAAAATATTCATGCATGTAATCATTGGGGGTTATAGCTAATAAACTATGAGTTTTTTTGGGGTGGTGGTTTGGAAGACTGGGATGGTCCTTTAAGGCCAGGATACTAGGGAGTAGAAAAATAGTATAACAAACTAGTGATCAGTATTGGCTGCAAGTATAGTCAGATAAACATGTTAAACTTAATATAACAAAAAGCAAAACCAGTCAAACCAATCAATCAGTTATATATGTACCAAATGATAAGTTACCAAACCAGATCCATGTAAGCCATTGGCACAGTCAAATAGTTTGCATATGGTGTGTAGCTTAGGATGTGGGTGCAATATTGGGCATATGTTATATTTGGCACAATTTAGCACAGTTTAGAGTTATGGCTGTCTCACATACCTCTGGCAGCACCTCTGATGCAACCCACTCCCTCTGCATCTTGTCTTTTAATTGAAGCCCTTTGGTGGCAAATTATCATACTTGTGCACTGGTGTGCCTTAATCTTAGCCTAGCCTGTTGCTGTAAAAGCTGAATCCACCTTCTCTCTTTTCACCAGTGGGGTTGCTTATCTACTGGTTCGATATTTGACATTTCTGCTTTTAGCACTTGTAGTGGTTATAGTGCCCAGAAGGCCTCTATACGGCGTGAGATGTGCGAGTTCTACAAATGCTATCTGTCTATAACTGTACTATGGTGTTATAAGCTGCTTTTAAAGACCCTTCTTGTTGTCTATCTTTCGTGTTTTGAATGTAGGTATTAAAATTACACTATCAAGTGAGAAACCATACTCTATCCCACGCAAGCTTTACTGAACAAAAGTTAAAACGTAACAGAAAGTGCAGTTGACTACAGCGTTTTGTCTCACGCAAGGAGAGCTATTTTCGTAAGTCCTGTAGAATCAGAGTCCACCAATTTATTGTGTTTTAGAAATATTTCCAATTTCTGTCTACATTCTCTGTATAATCAGTTGTTGGATTGACAATCTGCGCTCCAATCTGCCACCAATTGTTGTTAATCCTACATTAGTATTTTAGTGTTTTCGACATACCGATATCAGACTAGTTTTCCCTATGAGGTTCCCAGCTTATCAGCTAATTGCTATACCTGGGTAGAAGTGCCTATTTATCCAGCTGTGTGTAGCTGTCTCTTTTTCCATTCCCATTTCAGCAATTTATTCTTCGTTTTCACTTCACTCACTGACAAACTGGCCTGAAACTCCGCAGTATAATGATTTCTATTTAATGAATACATCAGGTAGGAAAGTTAGAATAGACAGGAGGATTCACTCATTATATGGTCCCTTCTATATCCCAGAGTGCGGTTTAGCATGGGCGAAAAAATTATAATACTTATACAGATCTTTAACTATTTATTCAACGTATGCTGTGTATCTGCTAGTAAAATTATTTCTGTATCTGTTTATTATGTAATAGGATATCTACATAAGATTGTTTCTAAGGTGCCCATACAAAGAGCCTTGAAATGGAAAAAGTGACTTAAGTGGATAAGAGGGGCTTTTTAAGAGAAAGCAATATTTTCAGAGAATTAATAAACGGGGCATGGAATAAGAAAGAGTTATTTTGTGCCCTTCATTTGAGCAATACATATAATATTCATATATTATTCCTGGAAACTAATATATAAACACCCCCCCACCAAAAAAAAAACAACACTTGATCTCCTAGCTTCATATTGCAGCTCCTTATAAAAGCTTGTTGCTACTCTAGGGAAATCTTGATTAACCCCTTAAGGACCAAACTTCTGGAATAAAAGGGAATCATGACATGTCACACATGTCATGTGTCGTTAAGGGAACACATGACATGTGTCCTTAAACCCCTTAAGGACACATGACATGTGTGACATGTCATGATTCCCTTTTATTCCAGAAGTTTGGTCCTTAAGGGGTTATGGGACACTTTATTCACCAAAGCAACTTTACTTTAATAAACATGTATTAGTGTATAGATCATGCCCCTGTAGTCTCACTATTTAATTCTCTGCCATTTAGGAGTTAAATCACTTTTATTTCTGTTTATGCAATCCTAGCCACACCTCCCCTGGCTGTGACTCACAACGCCTGCATGAAAACAAAATGATTTTATTTTCAATCAGATTTATAGCACAGTGTGTTTAGTTCTTATCTCCTGCTCAGTTAATTGAACATGTATAACACGCATGAGGCTCTAGCAGACAATTTACAGAGCAGAAGACAAGAAATTCTAAATTAAACATACTGTCCAATAAGTTTCAAAATGTGGTCTGTCTTCACAGAACGTATTTAGGAAGATTATGTAACTCACAGATAATGTACTGTGGCTAAGACTGCATACACAAGGTGATTTAGCTCCTAAATGGCAGAGTTGAGCACTTAGACTGCAGGGACATGATCTATACACTAAAACCACTTGATTAAGCTAAAGTTGCCTTGGTACTTGCAGCGTCCCTTTAATATACATATTTCTTTATGAAGAGGCTTATAACTCTCTGACCCACATGCATTGCTTTAAGTAGAGAATTTTGATGCTACATTTTAATTTTCATAACTACAAATTATCATCATATTGTTTATACTTTAGTACATGACTATTTCTGAGCATATCAACCAAAATCATCTCAGCCTTTGGCTATTTTTGGTAAGCTGTGGCTAATACTAGAATCGAGGATCAAATGTACTGTTCTTGTAACCGAGAGTGATAACTTCTTCAGCTGCGCGATTAGATAAAGTAGTTTCTTTGATTAATTCATATAAATCCATTGTGAGATTAAAGAAAAATACAAAATATAGCCTCATTCCAAGTTCTATCTGCTGTACAAAAAATTGCATTTTTTTTTAAGCATAGATAATTTTTTAAGCTTCTAAAATTAATATTATCTCACGAAAGAAGATCAGCGTGGTGTGAAATTATCTTCCTCGCTGGCCTGATAGCATGTCAAAATATTTTGTCTGTAAAATATGACTGTCAGGAAATAAATTAAGGTTAACTATTTTCTTTTATGTATGCGATCCACTAGTCGACCTTGGTCTGTTGAACATTTTAACTTAGGGAGAAAGTATAAGATATAAAACATATATTCAAAACTTAAAATAAAATATGTTGGGAGACACACCCTGAACATAGGTGGTGTTATGGGGTGGCTCTAAAGGCTAATACCTGGGATGTAGGGATCTTCAGACTTGGACCTTTTCAGGTGGCATGATACTAGTGCTTTTATTAGGGCCACCATCAGGGCATGACAACCATAACTGTTGTCATGGGCCCGGCAGTCCTGGGGGGCCCGGACTGCTCAGGTTGCCCTGCAACCCAGTATGTACCCCAGCCTCTTCTTCTGGGGAGCCCAGCAGCCGGTCACCTCAGGGCCCCCCGAGGCTGGCCCTGGTGTCACCTGGCGGGCAGGCTGGCGGGCGGGTGCGCGAGGGAGCACTCCCCCCTGAGTGCTTCCTCTTCAGCTCCCTTGCGCACCGCACTGATTCCGGAGCCGGAAGATGACATCATCTTCCGGCTCCGGCATCAGTACGCGGCGCGCAAGGGAGCTGAACAGGAAGCACTCAGCCAGGGAGAGTGCTCCCTCACGCGCCCGCCAGCCCGCCCGCCGGGTGACACCACTGGACCCCAAGGAATCCCCTCAGCACTCCAAAAGGTAGGGAGGCTGGGGGGATGAAATTTAAAAACAAAACAAAGAGTGTGTGTGTGTGTTAGTGTGTGTTAGTGTGTTAGTGTTAGAGTGTGTGTGTGTGTGTGTGTGTTAGTGTGTGTGTGTTAGAGTGTGTGTGTTAGTGTGTGTGTGTGTTAGAGTGTGTGTGTGTGTTAGTGTGTGTGTGTTAGAGTGTGTGTGTGTTAGTGTGTGTGTGTGTTAGTGTGTGTGTGTTAGTGTGTGTGGGTTAGTGTGTGTTAGAGTGTGTGTGTGTGTTAGTGTGTGTGTTAGTGTTAGAGTGTGTGTGTGTGTGTGTGTGTGTGAGTGTGTGTGCTAGAGTGTGTGTGTTAGTGTGTGTGTGTGTGTTAGAGTGTGTCAGTGAGTGTTACTGTGTGTGTCTGTTACTGAGTGTGTTAGTTTGTGTGTGTCTGTTAGTGAGTGTGTGTATGTCTGTCACCGAGTGTGTGTCTGTCAGTAAATGTGTGTGTCTGTTAGCTAGTGTGTATGCATCTGTTCGTGAGAGTGTGTGTGTCTTAAGCACTTACCTTTCTCCAGTGCCGGACTCCCTTGGCGCTGGGGATCTCTCCGCCCTGATCCGCCTCTCAGCTTCGAATGAGCATGACTGGCAAGAGCCGCGCACGCATTCAAACCGCCCATAGGCATAACATTTACACACACACTATTCACTAACATTTACACACACTATACACTAACACATTTACACACACTATTCACTAACATTTACACACACTATACACTAACATTTACACACACACTATTCAGTAACATTTACACACACTATTCACTAACATTTACACACACACTATTCACTAACATTTACACACACTATACACTAACATTTACACACACACTATTCAGTAACATTTACACACACTATTCACTAACACATTTACACACACTATTTACTAACATTTACACACACACTATTCACTAACATTTACACACACTATTCACTAACACATTTACACACACTATTTACTAACATTTACACACACACTATTCACTAACATTTACACACACTATACACTAACATTTACACACACTAACATTTACACACACTATTTACTAACATTTACACACACACTATACACTAACATTTACACACACTATTCACTAACACATTTCCACACATTGTACACTAACATTTACACACACTATTCACTAACACATTTACACACACTATACACTTACATTTACACACACTATTCACTAACATTTACACACACTATACACTAACATTTACACACACTATTCACTAACACATTTACACACACTATTTACTAACATTTACACACACACTATTCACTAACATTTACACACACTATACACTAACATTTACACACACACTATTCACTAACATTTACACACACTATACACTAACATTTACACACACTATTCAATAGCATTTACACACACTATACGCTAACATTTACACATGCTATACACTAACATTTACACACACTATTCACTAACATTTATACAAACTATACACTAACATATACACACAATATTCACTAAAATGTACACACACTACATCCTTACACAAACATACGCTCTGCAGCCACTACACACACTACATCCTTACACAAACACACACTCTGGAGTCACTACAGAAACACACACACACACTGCAGTCACTACACACACTACATCCTTACTCAAACACACACTCTGCAGTCACTACACACACTACTTCCTAACACAAACACACACTCTTCAGTACCTACACAAACACACACACACACACATTTTGTAGTCACTACACACACTACATCCACTACACAAACACACAGTCTGCAGTCACTATACACATATTAAATACTTACACAAACACACACTATGTAGTCACTATACACACACTACATTGACTACACAAAGACACACTCTGCATCCACACACTGTATTCACTAAACACTACATCCACTACACACACTCTGCATTCACTACACACACACACACACACACACACACTACATCCACTACACAAACACACACTTTGCATTCACTATACACATCACATTTAATACACACAAACACTACTTTCACTACACAAACACACATACACACTCTGCATTCACTATAAACACACACTACATCCACTACACAAACACACACTCTGCATCTAATATACACTTCATACATTACACAAATGTACAATCTGCATCCACTATACACGCTGCATCCATTAAACACACACTGCATCCACTTAACACACGAACTCTGCATCCATTACACACAATCTACATCCACTATACACAAACCAGAATCAGTACAGACACTGCATCCCTGTGGGCAGACTCGGGGGGCAGCACTTTGGGTGGACTCGGGTGCAGGCACCGGGGGGCCCAGACCTTGAGCTGTGTCAGGGGCCCCAACATTTCTGATGGCAGCCCTGGCTTTTATCATTGTATACTTGGTGGCAGTAAATCAAAGCAGTAGTGCACAGCTTCAGCAAAGTATTGCTGACCACACTGCTAGAGTAATGAGGTGTAGGGATTAGGGGAGATAGAGAGTAGGAGAGACACAAAAACTAGTTTAGGGGAATGGGAGAGAGACACAAACAGGTTTTAGGAGAGGTGGGGAATGGTAGTGAGAGAGAGACCAAATTCAATGTTAGTGAAATGTTTGTGAGAGATACAAGGGAGACAGGGGAATAAAATACTTGGTGAGGGATATACGAGTTCAGCTGTTAAAATATGGAATTGAGAATTGGTATTTTGCATTTTGGGATAAGGAAGGACCCAGAAGGATTTATGACTTAGCAAAACCCCTGCCCAGAGGTAGTATTATATAAGGTGAAATTGACTAAAACAAAGCAATGTTCACTGAGAGTAAATTAATGCAGGCCCACCAACAGTACTGATGATGGCAGAAAAGTCCTGATTTTTGGGGTCCTGTCCCAATGTCCCAAATTAGATCCCTGATGTCCTGCATCTAGGGATACCTGGAAACTGTCCTCAGGGCAGCACAGTGCAAGAGTATCATCAGATGTATTTGTGCTGTGTATGGGCAGTAGAACCATGCAGAGAGCTCTTCAGCAGCACCTTTCGGTTCTTAGTGGATATGCCCGCCTCCTTTCTGGGCATCATTATGGGCATCTCCAGTGAATCCCCATCTCAGAGATGCCCATTTGTCCACCAATGTTGGAGGGTTATGAAAAAGAATTCTTACATTAAAGAGTTACATTTCACAGTCAGTAAATGTGTGTGAGGAACATCAGATTCTGTTACCATAACCCTACATGACTATAACCCTATGACCATACACACATCCTTCCATTAATCATGTGCTCCTGCAGGAATTTATTCTACTACTTGTTAATTGCTTTCTGTTGCATATGTTTAAGTTAATAATCACCCAAATGCTGAAATCTAAAGGTGTCACAATGTCACGTCTCCAGGGTTTGTGAGAATCTGATGCACCTCGAAATTATATCTACAGAAATTTATTTTCCCCTTTTGTTTTTGCACAGACCATAGAATCTACTGAGAACAATCAGTCCCCCTGAGAATACAGACAAGAGATTCTGGAGAAACCTAGTAGACTGTATTTAAGAAGAACTCATCATTGTCAGATTGTAGAACAGTTAGAAGCAAGTTCAGGTCAACATCAACATAGGTATGAGCAAGAGAGAACAAGCGGAAAGTCACTGTAGGCAGAAGACTCTAGAATCTAACACAGAAGCCAAGGTCAGAGAGGGGCAAAAGCAGAAGATATCAAGCAGGCTAAGTGACAACAAAAATCAATAGAAGACACTTCTGATGGAATGCAGTAGGAAGACAAAACCACGAAAGGGTAGTAAGTGTAAATTAAGCCTGATGTGGCTACAGGAAATCTTTGATTATAGAAGAGGCACTCAACACTGACAGCCAAGGAATGCCACCAAGGTGTGCATGGTTGATACAATTTGTGGTGCAACCATTGCAGATTCAGGGCTTCTTGTCCAGAGTTTCACTGAATCTTCTCCTCATGCAATTATGCAACTTTTTATTGAAGCTGACTCATGGGCTACAGGAACTTCTGAATGTTGCCGCTTTCCTAAGCATATTGCCCAAATAGTTGTCATGGCTTGACAACCAACAATACTTCGGTCAAGTTGAAGATTTTTTTGTGCTAAAAATCTGACTCCCATTCACCGCAATATGCTGTGAATAGACCCTTCTCATTCAAAAGGCAAGTTCTAAATAAACAAAAATATGAGTTTTTAGTTTTTAAACATTTCTATTACTAATAGGTTGGTCAATGTTTTTGTTTTTTTTCTGTTTTTTGTTTTTTTATCAAGATGGTCAATTACATCCTTGCTAGCCACAAATTGGCCTGTACAGCCAGATCATGTTGCTAGTGGGATATTCTGACGATCGAAAAGATATTGTATGGCCTTAGAGCCTATGTAATACAATATAGCAATACTTTTCCAGTAAATCTCAGTATAGAGATCTGAGTGATAAGTAAAAAAAGAGAGCAAGGAACACAACGTTCCAAGTCCCTGTATAGCCGCCGCACCCACCACCTCAAAACCTCCCCAAAAGGGGGGCAGTGGCTGCAGGGGTCACGCAGAGACCAACGTACCAATATGAGACTCCAGCTGTCTCAGAGGGGCTTAACCCCAAATATAAACACAAGAACAAAGAAATATGCAGACCGTCTCAATTATATGAAAGAAACTTACTGCATTGACTGGAAAAAATATATCTATGTATAGCGCGATGTTCCAAATATAGAACCTGGCTATTAGAAATAATATGGTCAGAGACCCTAATTAAACAAAGTATATACAAGTGAACCTACAATCCTATGCCAGCCCAGGGTAGTATAGATCAAGAGGTAGTAAAAAAGATAACCTCACTCCCCCTTATAATTAAGCTTTATTGTGATCTGCTATAGGGATAGGAGTATACAGTAGCTAAGTCTCTATAATCCATGCATCCTAGGAAGTATCCTGGTCACACTAGAAACATATTAAGAAAAACAGAGAGAGATAAGGACTGAAAATAGAAGTAAAAAAATCAGTCAAAAACAGACTGATAATTAGCATTAATAAAGCCTCTCTCCCTGTAAAGCTAGCTAGATAGGCATAGGAAAGAAAAGAAGAAAACAATATAAAATAAAGTTAAATTAGATGGTGATCATGGTGCTCCAAACACCAGTGCCCAGTGCAGAAAAAACGCCCTTTGGGATTATAGAGACTGCATGGATTATAGAGATTTAGCTACTGTATACTCCTATCCCTATAGCAGATCACAATAAAGCTTAATTATAAGGGGGAGTGAGGTTATCTTTTTTACTACCTCTTGATCTATACTACCCTGGGCTGGCATAGGATTGTAGGTTCACTTGTATATACTTTGTTTAATTAGGGTCTCTGACCATATTATTTCTAATAGCCAGGTTCTATATTTGGAACATCGCGCTATACATAGATATATTTTTTCCAGTCAATGCAGTAAGTTTCATTCATATAATTGAGACGGTCTGCATATTTCTTTGTTCTTCTGAGTGATAAGTACACTAGTAAATATGTATGTCATCTGGTAAATTAGCTTTCTGGCAGTGGGCAGATTTCTAGAAGAGGAGAGGAGGTACAGACGGACTCTGTAAATCATCCCTGTATTTTTACTTACTAAAATCATCTAGGAAACGTACTCACGGCTTCAACGCACGATATAACAGATGAATAGTATTGTTACAATTCATTATAATTAAACTATTCTTTTTGACCCTAAATTGCTTGTGAAATATAAACAGGGATTTTGACCAGTGGTCTAAGTACGCACACCCAGCTACTCCAGTTTAATTTCCCCCAGGAATGTATCTATTTATAGCCTTTGACATCAGAGCATGATGTAGCCCTTTTAACTCTGTTCCCTTGGCTTTCCATGGTTTAAACAAAATAATGAATGCCAACAACAGACATGTTGTGCGTGCTTGCAGGGCTTCCCTTAGGACATCAAGCTCCCTGTGCAAATGATGAATGTGGTACCCACATCACATACTGTACCTACCCTCATTCTACACAGTCCAACTCATAATATGTGTAGCATCCATTCTTACATTTGGAATTAACTTTGAATGCACTTATAATTTCTGTTGATTCCTGGTGATTCTCAATTTAGTCAATTACCCTATAAGACTTTGTTTACTCTCTACTCCCCTTACAACCTTGTTTTGTATCTAGATTTGTTTAAATACGGGTGTAAATTGTAAATTTTTTTACATTCCAGCAGTGTCATTAGCCAATCCAGATCAAAGTTCTTGGTTGGCTAATGCCATCTCTGCACGCACAGTGTGCTAACACCATATAGCCAATGGTGGCACCCCTAAAACCCATTCATCTCCTAAACCCATCCTCTCTGCCTTCCATCCCTCTCTGGCCAGATGGAATCATGTCACGCAAGGGGGATCAGGTAACAGGGAGAACTTATAGTTAGCAGTGGAATAAAGTTGACTTTTGTTTTTTATTTTTATGAAAACACTGGTCTTTAGTTGGAGTAATCCTTTATACTTGCACCTAATTTACCATAGGATTCTGCAACATTCTGTAGTATATCATCTCGTATTAGGGACAACTTGACAACAAAGTGTGGTTCAAGTACACAAGTTCATTAGAAAGTTCCAAAGTTATAGTGGTATCCACCACTCAAAGGGGAAGAATGTACTGTTACACTAATCAGTTTAATGCAGGCAGCCAATATACTCTTAATCCACCCTTGAGTGTTCCTCTAATTCTGAGTGGGAAATAGTCTATCTACATCACAGTATGGTGATTGCTGCTATTATCACATTTGTCTGCCTTCCTATGGGAACTCTGCCTCCATTAAGATTGGTGATCTATGTCTACCACCAACTATATGACATGTCAAAATTAATCTGTTTTTCAAACAGGCAAACATTAAGCACATTGGTAGATCTTGTCACATGTATGGCATTGAAACTGATTATTGTCATACTTACCTGTCCAGGAGCTCTCTCACGCTACTCCGATGTTGAGTTGGACGATATACACTGCTCATGCACCTAAGTCCCAATGACAAAATCACGAAAGACTCAAATTCAGCTATTTGCCAAACTCGCATCTTCTGGCACTCTCAGATGTTATGATCCTATCAAAGCGACAGCTATTTAAACCCTGGCCTTTCTTATCCCAATCACCCTGTTGTGGTTCTTGCTTAGCCCAATATGACGTTTGTTATACTTTGATCTCCTGTTACCGACCTTGGCTCATTTACCATTTATTCTCTGTGTTCCTGATATTTGGCTTGCCTACCGATTATTTTGCTTTCTCCTACCCTTTACCTCGGCTTTCTCTCTAAATATTCTTACATTAAGCTCAGCCATTCTAAGGTCCAGTAATACACTGATTTATATACTCTGTTGTAGATTAAGGTTGCTGTGTTTTGGTTCCCTTACACATACGATGACTTTTATTAGAACTGCATATGAAGGGCATGACCATAAGTATCTAGGATAAAAAACGGGTAGGTTTGCAGTCAGCAGGCCTACGGGTTGTGTACCTACATTATAGCATGCATCTCCAGCTGTTTGGAACCGCACCAATCACCTCCCTATTACCTTCACATGCTATCAGCTGCGGCAGTTATACTATTAACTTTCTCTGCCATCACATGCAAATTCCTCTGCTACCTCTTGTCTCATAACCCCATTTCAACCTTTAGATTGTAAGCTCACAGGCAGGGCCCTCTACCTGTTGTATCGGTCTGTTCTTATTGTGTTTGTCTTTTTCCCCAATGGTACAGCGCTGCGGAATTTGTTGGCACTTTAAAAATGCCAGTAATAATAATAATAGGCAGTGTGTCTTGGCCAGGATCAGCACTGAGCTCAGTATTTTGGGCTACCACATTGTGGGATCATTGGGATCAGCTAAAAGTTGCCTACCTGGTTATGTCCATTGGACACTGCATCCATTATGGATTTAGCTATTGTCCATGTTACTTCTATAGAGGGAATACCACAATATTTCTCTTAAATGTGGCTGGCTGCTATGTGACAGAAAAACTCAACTTTACAATTTGTTCAGCTATAAATAAACAAGCCTTGAATTTAAAAAGTCACAACTAATAATCCTCCTGATTCCAGAAATAACCACAAACGCTGTAGGCATTTCAAGAAACACATAATGTATGCGCCAGCCACTAGCGTAAATTAATCTTTACTGCTTTTACTTTCTGGACAGACATGTAGCAGACATTCCCAGAGCTTCAAATGATTACAGTTCACTGAGTGAAGTTAAAATCCCAGCTACAAAGACATTCCAAGGAATCAACGTTAATGTTTAAATAAGCTTTCTTCATATATGTTTAATGATGTCTAACATAAGGAAGAGAAAGCTACGGCATAATAGGGTTTCTTTCATGTTTAACTAAAACTGAGAGAATAACATAAATATGTTTTCTGATAGATCTAGGCCAGTAAATCCCTTCCGGACATCTATCTCAGAAATTACATTGAGACAAGTTTAGCTGTTGTTCTGTATGCACAGTAACTGTTGAATCACTGGAGTGCTGACTCAGAATTCCAGGATCTAGAAACATTCTGGAGATCTCGTAGGAATTTGCAATGCTCCGTGTCACTGACTGTAAACTATTTCTTTTAAGAGATAAATATTTTTGGAACTATAGCAGATCAGTAAGATGTATTCAGAGTAATTTGTCTCTGCTTGCTAACCGTGGAGGCAATTGGTAAACATAGCAATAAAATGGATGCAGTGGAAGAAAATAATTCTAACCAATGAACACATTCAGTGAACTAGAAAATTGTTATTTTTTTCCCCCCGTTACTTTTCAAAGGAATTTTGATGGTTGTTTAGGAAATGCAATTATGCTGCCTTGTGACTAAATAGTATGTTATTAACCAAATAAACTCATATTTTTTAATTCAATTATTAATTTATTAAAAACTCATTTTATCTTATGACAATATTTAGGTACTAGCACTTTGTTTGCTTAGATTATGTTTGCCTGAGGCTGAGCCAAGGGAAACAACAGGGCAGTGGTGCAAGATTTGATGAAGGGCCACCTTCTGATGTGTGTATGGGGCAAAGTGTAATGTGTTTTAGTGTGAGGTGTGTGGAATTGGCTGAGTGGGCTGTGTCTTGACTAAGTGTGATGTGGAGGGAGGCATATTTTGTCTTAATTACTTAATCAAAAAACAAAAACAGAAAACAAAACTTTTTTACCCCCTGCGACTCATTTTTTTTACAGGAGGGGGATATAATCTATTAATTCCTGGTGATCCAGTTTGGACTTCCATACTATCTATGGATATCCAGTGGGGGTGTGTGTGGGTGGACTGCACCTCCAACTGGTAAATGTTCTTCAGTCAGAGTGTTGCCATGGAAATTAGGCAGCAGCTCTGACCCATTTAATGAGTGCCAGGATCGCAAAGGTAGCATTTAAAGTGGTCTGTAGCAGCTGGTGACCACATGCTCCCTTGAAGGAGTTCACTGTTATTTAGTATATTGTCAAATAGGCAAGGGGGGCCCACCCAACCTGAGTCCCCCCCATGACAGGTGGAATCCGTGACCCCAACATTATTGATAGTTCCTCTTGTGGTCTAGGCTTGTTTTGTCAATGAACAGTTAAACCGTTTGTATACCACTTAGTGGAATATGTTAGTGACTGATTATAAATAAAATAATAAGTGTTCAAATGCTCATCTGTACGAAAAGCATAGATTCTGATAATTCCATAGTCTGTGCATTTTGTGATTTAAAAACATAACGATTTCATGAGGAAATGAATAGGACTTTCTCTGGTGTTCAGAAACAGGATGCCCCCCAAAATACCCACATTGACATAACAAATGTTCAAAATAGAGGCTGTCAAACCAGATCCTGGACACCTAGGAACTATGGCTGTTTTAGTGCTTTCTGTCTAAGAGATTCTGTAATTAGGCCTGGTGTTGGAAAGACACACAAGTGCATGTGGAGGATGGAAAGACACTAAAAGGGTAAGGGGCCTAGAGGGACATAGACGGGCTTGAATTGGTCAGGAGAGACACACTAGGCTGCGACAAGGGTTTGAAAAAAAATAAAACATATTTCTATGTGTGGGTGGCAGCCAACAGACAATTCTGTCCCAGGGTGCCATATGCTGTAGCTACGTCTCTATCGTCAGCGCCAGGCCCATTAGGTTCCTAGGATATCACTGCCAACACAGATTTCCTGCATAGAATCTTCACAGCTTATTGCACTTCATAAGATGCCAATTTTCAGACAGCAGCTTAAAGCATTAACCTGTCTTACATATCTGACCAGCATTCTAAAGCACAGTGCATAGTCCTGACTTCTAACTGAAACAATATAAACCTTTTATGTATCAGAATTACTGTATTTGTAGTAGGCTGCCCAGCACATATATACAGAGGGCAACATAAGACCATTGCAGCCTCATTTAGGTGGTCTAGGGAAAGTTTGCCCCCGTCATCCAGGCTTGCCGTTCCATCCCACACACTATAGCCATTTGCTGCTGATTTCTATGAAAGGAAAACATTTTAAAAAGGAAAACCTACCTAAAGCTGGGACACTTTAATCAGCACTGCACAGTGGTGTTCAAACAAAGCTCAGAGTGTCTTTTAACAAACTGCAAAATCGTTACATAACAGACATTTATGCAAATGATGTTAACATAGAGAAACAGCTTTATAATAATTGAGGCATTATTGACACATTCAGTCTCCTTTCCTCTCATAATCCTCTGTACATAAACTTATCACCTCCAGAGACACAGCCTTTGTTTCTGAATATATTTAACACCATTTAATCATGCCAACAGCCATTTGCCATTTTTCCCATTCTGCTTTCTGTTTTTGCACGAGAGACATTCTGGCATGGAAATGTAAAATGGACTGGAGAATTAAATGTTTTAGTATTCACATAACAATCTGAAGAACAAGGCTTGAAGAACATTTTTCCCCAAAAAACTCAACGCATCGCCTCTCAGTGTTGAATTAATAAACACAATAACAGTAAAATGGGCATAAAAACTCACATCCTCTGGATGGTGCAAGAGATGGCACTCAAAGTAAACTTTTTACATTTTTATGCAACATAATTGCTTAATGAAAAGTGGCACACATAGCATTACAATCACATAACTTAATGTAGTGGTTTGGTTATAAAGCGACTGTCCCTTCACACTCTCCCCTGTAAACATTGCCTTTTCTGTGAAACATTTACATTTGACCCTAAGGACACTGAGAAAGCCACTAGAGGTGCCTCCTATTCCAGTCCTTCAATATTTGCAGGATTCACATTCTGTGTCTTCATGCTAAGCATAAAGACGCTGATTGTTCCCAATAGAGATGCATGGATATAATGCCTCTCTATGAGGGAATGCTGATTGGCGCAGTGCAGCGGCTTGCCGCGTATGCGCAGTAGGTTTCCCAATGTTCTCAATGTTAAAGATACATTAAATTGGCTGATATCAGTAATGACAATATCAGTGAGGGGACAAGAAGACATTAGCTGTATATACTTTCAGTCCTGCAAGTTGAGAGGTGGGACCTCCATGGATCAGAATGGTTGTCCCAGCACCTTCCACAGCTGCTCAATTATATATCATATATATTATTTTTTATTCTTTATTAATTATTTCAGTTTTTATTACGATTACAGAAAAGATAAAAATACAGATTAGTATATAACGGTACGCAGTATCACACAGGTTTGCCAGGTTCTTGGCACAGTTTGTTGTTTGCATTATTCAACTTCTGATACAGCTTGGTAGGCTCTGTCTAACAGTACATCACTCTTCAGGATTGCTCCATGGCCTGGTTTGGCTTACTAGCCTCACAGTGAAGTGGTCTGTTGAGCTGGGTGCATTCTAATTTGCAAAAAGAGTGGTATTCCTTCTGTGTTGTTTAGTGGTGAATATGAGGGCCTGTCTGTGTTGCACAATGTAATTCTATCGTGTACTGCTATTACAGTGTTAAAGTCGAGGGGAATCCCTGTATATTTTAAGTTCTCATGTGGAGTACCAATGAGTTGATGACCTGGCTGTCAAGTGCTAACTGTCTGAGCCTTCTGTTTCTGTGGGAGTGGTGCCCTTGTCCTGTGTCAAGCCTTGGGTTATTCGTCTGTGTCTGTGGTTCCGTGTGTGTGTGATACAGAATGACAAGGAGAGTTTAGGTAGTGGGGTGAATGTGCTGTCCGGCAACTGAGGTAGTTTTAGATGTTTGGGTCCTTTAGCAGTGTGTTCGGTTTACGCTTTATTGCTATGAATCCTAGGGTGTAGGGGGTAGACTGTATGAGTTGAGTCAATGGTCCTACCATGGTGTAGTTGTGTCCCCTTCAAGCCAGGGGTCCTATATTTTAAGGAACATGGCTGTCCATGTGAGTAGTGTCTTGTGTCTTTTTGGTTATAATGGTTTGTGTGCGTATATGTAGCATTGACCATACTTCCGCTATCCTTCGGCATGCAGGTAGCGCAATGCGTGCTATTAGCTTGTACTCTGCTCTTGTGAATGCGTCCAGGGGCTTGGAAAGCAGCATTGCCCAGGGGTCCAATGTGCATGGTTTATCCAGTAATCTTGAGATAAGTACAGCAAAGCCTTTCCAGAGGGGTTGTAATTTGGGGCAGCAGTGGAAGAATGTTCCGACCTCGCCACATTGCTTCCAGCAAAGATTGGTAGGGGATTGCCGTATGGCCAAGAGATGCTGAGGTGTTAGGTACCATTGGAAGAGCATATTTTATGCTCGTTCCTTATGTGTCATGCAGATGGATATGAAGGCTGTGGCTTCCCATATATCTGACCAGTCTGAGGTTTAGTGTGGGGAGCCCAGATCTGCTTCCCACGCTGTTATGTATGATAGAGGTAGGAGTGTTGTGTGAGTCACTATCGTTGTGTATAATTCAGAAATTTGGCCCTTCCACGAGAGGTGTTGCATGCATTATAGTTCAAATTGTGTCAAAGGGGCGTTGCCCACTTGTTAAATGATGGGCATAGAAGCAAAGCTTCTAAGTTGGATGTATCTAAAGTAATTAAATGTTGTAAAGGCAGATTTGTCTGGAATGTCATCATATTCTATGATTTTGTTATTGTGTTATAAGTTGCCCAGTCTTGAAATATCCTTGTCTTCAAAGTAGGCAAAGTGTGCAGGCGTGAGGCCTGGTAAGAAGCGTTTGTTCCTCCAGATGGGTGTCAGAGGAGATAGAAAGGACGATAGTTCATATCTGTCCCTCAGTTTGTCCCATAAGTCCAGCAAATAAGTGATCGTGGGAGGTGTCGGTGGAGGTCAATACGGTTTGGGTAGTCACAAGTATAAGGAAGGGTGGTCCCAGACGAATATCATGTGTTCAAGGTCTAACCATAGTTTTTTAAGTGGTAGCAGGTGCCATTGTTGAATTTTGGCCAGGTGGGTTGCCGCTAAGTAATAAGCAAAATTAGTCCTCCATATTGCTTAGAAAATACAGGATTGTTTTGCAGACACTGGGTTTGGTCCATGCCAGATAAATGAGTCTTCTGCCGATTGTAGTGCTTTGAAGTCTGGCTTGCGGAAAGGTAATGAGAGGGTCTGAAAGATAGAGGAATCTGGGGAGGAGGTTCATTTTGATTGAAGTGAAAATGGAGGCTAGGGCCAGCGCCATTTCCTCTGTTGTACCTTCAGCTGCCATTACCTCTTGGCTCATGTTGAGAGGGTTGGGAGTTCTCATTTTTTTAGGAATGTTGTTATGGGGGAGTGATTGTCAGGGTTCTGTGTATGCGAGTGTGGGGAGTGGTTGTACAGTGCCATAAAGCATTGTTGAAATGTATCTCCTATACAGTCTGGAAGGTTGCTGATGTGCCCCTCCTATGTGCGGATGCTCGTGATCCGTTTGAATTCTAGTCAGGGCCGTCTTTAATAACGAATGGACCCTGGGCAGGTGTTTGCTTGGGCCCCCTGTGCCCTGCCGCTCTCGCCCCTCACTCCCTGGTATGCAATCACGGCATCCATCCCAACGCAGTGGCGGTACTAAAGTAGAATGAATTTTATTGGGACCCCCAATTGCAAGGTTGGACTAAAGGTAGAACCCCATCTGTCATGCAACTCCAACAATGCTTTGACAGCTGGGACTCTACCAATTTCCCATGCTTGCAGGGTTGTATTTAGCACTGAGCCATGTTAGTATGTTTGAATGTAAGCATGTGTTTGTATGGAGTATGTTTGTGTGAATGTGTTTGTATGTGGTACTGGAGTTTGAATGCAAGTGTGCATTTATGTGTAGTGTTTGTTTTTGAATGTAGGAGTGTGCTTGTATGTAGTGTTGACGTTTCAATGCAGGAGTGTGTTTTATATGTAGTGTTGAAGTTTGAATGGAGGGGTGTATTTGTATTTAAAGTTGCGGCTCAGATGCACAGGTACACACTCTGACGCACAAGCAGATACACAGATACATACACTGACTACATACAGATAAACAGGCACATACACTGACAGACACACTGACACAGGTACATATATTGACACACACACAGACACATACACTGGTAGACGTACTGACAGACATACTGACACAGGCACATATACAGACATACTGACACACAGACACATATACCGACATACTGACACACACACACAGACACATACACTGATCAACATACTGACACACATACACTGACAGAAATACTGACACCCACACACTGACAGATATACTGACACCCACATACACTGAGAAATACTGACACACACACACAGGCACATACACTGACACACACAGACTGATATACTGACACACACACACACAGACATACTGGCACACAGACAGATATACTGACACATGCATACACATGCACTAACAGACATACTGACGCACTGACAGACATACTGACACATACACATACTGACACACACAGATATACACACACATATATACCGACACACAGACAGACAGACATACTGACACACACACATGTTGACACATGACCAACACATACACACTAACACAAACACACACCAACACACATGGAACCACGACCCAACACACGACCACACACAAACACACACCACGACCACACAAACACGAACACACACCAACACACAAACACACACACCCACACACACAAACACCCAACACAAACACTGACCACAACACACACACACACAAACACACACCCACACAAACACACAAACACACACACACCCACAGCAACACACACCACACACAAACACAAACACACACACCCAACACACACACCAACACACACCCAACACACAAACACACACCACACACAAACACACACACCCACACACAAACACAAACACACACACTAACACACACTAACACACACCAACACACACAAACACACACACCAACACACACAAACACACACACACCTAACACACAAACACACACACTAACACACAAACACAAACACACACTAACACACACAAACACACACACTAACACACACAAACACACACCAACACACACAAACACAAACACACACACCCACACACAAACACACACTAACACACACAAACACAAACACACACACCAACACACACACACCAACACACACCCACACACAAACACACACACTAACACACACAAACACAAACACACACACTAACACACACAAACACACACACTAACACACACTAACACACACAAACACACACACTAACACACACAAACACACACAAACACACACACACACTAACACACACATACACACACACAAACAAACACACACACACACATTAACACACATTTTTTTTTTTATTTAATCCCCCCAGCCTCCTTACCTCTTGGAGTGCTGGGGGGGATTATTCCCTGGGGTCCAGTGGGGCTCCTGGGCGGGTGGCCGGTCGGGCAGGAAGGCGGGCGCGCGAGGGAGCACTCAGTGCTTCCTCTTCAGCTTCCTCGCGCGCCGCGTAGGGATGCCGGCGCCGGAAGATGACGTCATCTTCCGGCTCCGGTATCAGTGCGGTGCGCGAGGGAGCTGAAGAGGAAGCAGTGAGTGCTCCCTCGCGCGCCCGCCTTCCTGCCCGACCGGCCACCCGCCCGCCGGGGTCAGCGGGGCCCACGGGGCAGGTGCCTCGGGCCCCCCAAGAGAAACTGGGCCCGGGGCAGCTGCCCCGTTTGCCCCGCGTTAAAGACGGCCCTGATTCTAGTTTACGATTAAGTGGAGTCCACCTTATTCCCTTTCTCATAGTATTTTTGTTTGAGCCACATCAAGGCCTTCGATGTTTCGGAAGTAATTTGTTTTAGGAGGTCTCAGACCACGTTTAGTTGGGTTAAAGTGGTCGGTAAAGGGTTTTTTTGTTTTTAGTTTCCAAGCGGCGCAATTCGGCCACAGCGTCATTGTTTTTTTTTTTTTCCCATGGCTATGCTTATCAATTGTCCTCTAATGACTTGTTTGTGTGCTGCCCAGAGGGATATTGGGGTTGTTGCCAAAGAGGTATTTAATTAAAAGTAGTCGTTGAACGCTTTGGTTATTTCTGCAGTAATTAGTTTGTCAAGTAAGAGTAGCAGGTTCCATTTCCATGGTCATTTGAGGTGTAGGGATGGTTATATGGAGAGAGATGTTGGCGTGATTGGACCGCACCGATAGATGTTTTAGTGATCTGTGTTAGTAAGCTTGGTGAGATTAAGAAGTGGTCAATACGAGAATAGGAGGCGTGGGGGGGGGTGGATGGTATTAAAATGTGAAGTCCCTTGTGGAAGGGTGTTGTGCTCTCCAAGCGTCCAGTAGATTATGGGAGGCTAAGAATTGTGCAAATAGAAAATCATTTCGGTTTGTGCGAGCTGCCATTTGGTGTTGCGTTCGTCTGTCCACTGCTGGGGTGTGAACCGTGTTACAGTCCCGCTGATAATAAATGAAGTGTTGGAGTAGATTATCAAGTGCATCGCATATTGTTTCCAAAAGATGGCATCTGGGGAGGTGGGTGCATAAAGAGAGTTAAAAGTATATGTTGTGGAGCCTATGTGTCTGGTGAGTGCACTCCCAGCCCCACAGATGCAATACATTTGAACCAACAGTGCAGTTTGAACCAACATTGAACATGAATATATACATAGAATTATTTAACAATTAACATGAATATTGTACCGACTTGCCATACGAGCCTGGGTAGGGGGGTGTGGATCTGTGCTATGGTGTGGTTTGTGTTCCACTCCCAGTGTTAGGAGAGCCTGATGTTAGTACTTTATGGGTGTTTTTCAGGGGTATAGGGTGTTTCCACTTATGACACCTACTTGGACCAAATTGGGGGGCAGGTGGGTTGTGTCTAATGGGATTTGAGCTGACTCACAATCTTTCAGTCCATGAACCCGCTTTGTGGCTGTGCTATAGTGAGTGGTTATTGGGGATGAGATTACCCACCTGAGCCCGCAGTGATAGCCCCCGATACATTGCTTTAAATGTGTACTTGCTATTTGCTAGTCACCTTGGCACTAAGGCTGTTACAATCGGCTAGAGGTGTGTCTATACCCAAGATAGTTACGGTCTATCATCTCCCCTAGGATGGGTCCCCCTGTTTTTTGGGGTCGCCGGTGTCCAGTCTGGGTATGCCGAGCTGTTCCACGAATCTGTGCATATTGGATGGTTGGTGGATTGTGAAGGTCTGATTGTCCTTTCGAACTAGCAGTTTGAATTGGTGTCGCCAGGCATAGCTGATCCTCTGCTGGGTGAGTGCCTGTGTGAGAGGTCGCAATTCCCTCCTCTTGAGGAGGGTGCATGGTGCTAGGTCTTGAAAGAATTGGATTTGATGGCCATCAATATGTAGTGGCGTATCCCTTGCCGCGTGCATTATTGCTTCTTTTACGTGAGTGCATACGCACTTTAACATCTCTTGGCATTGTGGTGTTGAGCGAGGGAACATGCAGGGCCCTGTGCGCTCTATCTTTGAGTAATTCTGCCAGGGGTGCCTTGGGGAGTAGGCCACAAAATGTTTCTCTTAGGGTAGCAGAGAGGGTGTTAAGTGTCACGGACTCAGGGAGCCCTGATTTGATACTAATGTTCTGTCTGGAATAATTATTAACCCTTCCCACTCAGATAAAATTTCAGTGTCATTCACCAAATTACCAAATTTATTTATAGAAATCACTTTGTGGGTGCGTTTTTCTTCAAGTTGCCTTTATCCGATTATGTTATGTCCCTCTGGGTAAGCCGTATGATCGTCAAACTTGTATGCTACTCATATGTCCCACCAGGTGGGATATATGATTGGAATGAGAAAATTAAAATGTCCCACCCTGTGGGTTAAGGTCTTCGTAAGCATCTTCAAGTACCCTGACCTGTCCCAAGGTCTTGTATAGCCTGCTTGTGAGTGGTGGAGGTGGAGGCAACTTGGTCCATTCTGTCCTCCATATCTGTGGTTCTCTTAGACAGGTCTGCCAGGCCTTCTCTGATGGGGGGCCAGGTGCTCTGTAAATTCTGAGGTCATGTTGATTTTTATTTCTTTAAGGATGCTTTGTAGGTTCCTCCTGGTGATGGGGGAGAAATCCTGTGAGCGGCTGTGGTCGCTGGTCTTCGACTCGGACTCAGAGTGGTGTTTCCCGTTCCCCGAAGGTGCTAAAGAACAGGGCAACGGTGGAGTTGTGCCTCGATTTCCTACTTCCGCCCATGGTCTATCATACGGGCGTTGTGGAGGCTGTGCTCTTGTACCTCTTGGAGTGAAGATCAGGTAGGTTAGACTGCTCTTGTGCACTGTTGTGTCACCTGCTTGAGCAGACCTCTAGCAAAGTGCTGCCATCTTCACCGGAAGTCAGGCGCCACCTTGAACTCTTTGTCATATTTTTCAAACCATTCAAGAACAAGATTCATTCAAGTGTGGCAGGGGGCATTATCCTGCTGAAAGAGGCCACTGTCATCAGGGAACACCATGGCCATGAAGGGGTGTACATGGTCTGCAACAATCTCTAGGTAGGTGGTATGTGTCAAAGTAACATCCTTACTACTTCACATCCTGCTGCCATCTCTTCCCCAGGTAAACAATGCACACACACCCAGCCATCCACCTGATCTAAAAGACCTTATATACTCCATGGTCCAGCTCTGACACTCACATCCCTATTGAAGTTGCTTATAACGGTGTACAGGGGTCATCATGGGCACTCTGACTGGTCTGCTGCTACACCTTTCTATCATGGCTAGCAGTACGTTTTTCAGCAATTTGAGCTACAGTAGAACTTCTGTGTTATTGGACCTGATGGGCTTCTCTCCCCACATGGATCAATGAGCCTTGAGCACCCATGATGGGTGTCCTTCCTTGCACCTCTTTTGGTAGGTACTAACCACTGCATACCAGGAACACCCCACAAGAGTTGCTGTTTTGGAGATGTTTTGACCCAGTCGTCTAGTCATCACTATTTGGCTCTCAGATCTTTTTGCTTGCCCATGTTTCCTGCTTTCAACACGTGACATTTGGGAATTGACTTTTCACTTGCTGCCTATTATATCCCACCCCTTGATAGGTGCCATTGTAATGATATAATCAATGTTATTCACTTTATCTGTCTGTGGTTTTAATGTTGTGACAGATAATATTTAAACATAGATAACATTTAAAGGAACTTGTATACATGTATTCCTGTCACTATAGCTGTGAAAGCCTAGCTGCGGCAAACAGCATCTCATAGAGATGCATTAATTCAAGGGATCGCTATGGGGAAAGTTCAGCACCTCCATGCACGAAGACGCTGAACGTCAGTGCTGCACATTGTGTAGTACTGACCCAGGAAGCACCTCTAGTGACCGTCTGAGTGACTGCTACTAGAGGTGTAACAAGGCAGCAATGTAAACACTTTTTTTCTGAATTAAAAAGCCTGCAGAGACAGACTGTATGCACATCAGAACTATATTAAGCTGTAGTTGTTCTGGTGATCATAGTGTCCCTTTAAGGCAGGAGTTACATATGACATATTTCTAGGTAAGTGTGAGTCTTCCAGTAACAATCCATGCTTCTATGTTTTATCTGACTCACAAGAATCTTGTAAAATGATACAATAGGCATATTTGCTTTCTCCATGTTTATAATCACTGAGAAGTTTATTAAAGTAACATAGTAATCTAGGTTGAAAAAAGACTCAAATTCATCAAGTTTAACCTGTCACACATCTGTTTCTGCAGTTGATCGGAAAGAGAGAGAAAACCTCACCATTCCAATTTTATAACATGACAGGAGGCTTCATATTTGCTTAAGTCTCTCTTTACTCCACAGCAGCACATTAACATAGAGAAAAAAACAACGAATCAGAAAAAGTTAGGTACAATAAAACTCCCCTCCACACACATAACTTCCTCTTTCTTTGCTGCTCCATATCAGTACAGGTCAGGTGGAATGTCATTTTACTTTATCTTACCTTATTTTATTCAGTCTGTTTCAAGATTGCTTGTTGTTTACATTAGAGGGATTGGCTTTTTTGTCTTTATATATTCTGTTTTTCCCCCCTGCCATATTCTGTTTCCTGTTACTGCCACTGGACCTCACTGGGGTTCTTTGGCATGACTATTCCACTTTTTGCTCCATCTATTCTTTTCCTCATTACTTTTCCCGGTTGAGGGTTTTAGCTGCTCGGGAGTCTCGAGAGCTGCTCGGGAGTCTCTTAGCTGCCTCCCCCGACCTCCCAAGCACCGAGACGGGAGTCCCGCGTGTTTGCTTGCAGCTTCCTTGGACCTCGTGCTATAGCGCAAGATCCCGATGACTGGAGCCTCTCTCTACTACCGACCCAACTTGCACGACTCATCCGAGTCGCAGCCGGCATTTGCTGCGGCCTGTATGCGTCCGGAACAGAGGTAGAGAGCATGGGTACTTTACTGTCCCTCCACCAGCTGGGCATCTTTCTCCATGGTAAGTGAGGCCCTTGGGTCTCCCCACATAGGACGAAGGGACGTCGCGTGAGCCGGGAGCGGGCTCCAAGGCACAGGTAGGTTTCTTTCTCTACTAGCTTTTTATGCTGCAGTATCTTTATAGTCTGGAGTCTTCCTTTATTTTTTCTGCATTACCTTACCCACGTGTAGATCTGTTTCTCTACATTCACTCCTCCAGGGACAGGATTCTTTCCTGCCCCTGCCAGGTTAGGGCCTTCTCATGTAGCCTTTGTGTACTACTCCTTATGCCTTGGCGTGCCATCCCGGCACAGTGTTTCTCTAGTTCCCATTTTTTTATAATTTTTCTACGTTTTTTTTATGTCTGTCTGTAGCTGCATAGCCTACTACCCTTGTTTTATATAGTTTGGTATACTTATTTATTATATTTTTTTTGCTTACCTTGTTTTTTCTTCCTGTCCATCATGTTTCCTTTCCTCTTATGTATTTTAGTTTCTCTATTGTTTATTTGTTTTGTGTCTTTCGGTATTTCCTCCTGGACATCGAGAGGCCGCACCTCTAGCCTCCTCCTATTCCCAGGCTTTTGAGGACAGCGGAGAACGTCTCCAGCGCCTCTTCATTACCGGCAGCCATCTTGGATCCCGTGCACTTATGCGAGATCCCGGCAGCAATGTTTACTTTTATTAGGTTACAGGTTATTGCTATGCATATACTGAACCTAGTATTGGAGGGTGACTCCCTCTCATGATCTCAACCCGATGCTGATATTTACTATGATTTCACCACTAGAGGGTTAGCCCCTCTCCTTTACGCAGCCCAACGCTGATATTGATACTAATATCATTGTTAGAGGGTGAGCCCCTTCATAAACTCAGCCTGAGGCTGGTAAGACTAGTATTACATTATTAGAGGGTGCTGCCCTCTCGTAAATTCAGCCCACTACTAATATCGATGCTAATTTCTCTCATACTCCGCTCAACGCTGATATTGTTACTAACTACATTATTAGAGGGTGAGCCCCTTGTCACGTATTCATCCCATTTATAAAAATGTGGTTAATGGCATTTACTGTCCACACAGGAAAAGTTGTGCCGAGCAGCAACCAAATCCACAGAAGGGTTAATGCTGAGCAGCAATTATGCAAATGGGAACCTGGTAACTGCTTTTGGGGGTCAAAGGCCGGTTACAGCCTACCAGATCTAGAGGAGGGGTATTTAAGCCCAGTTCTCATCCTGCTCAGTGCCCTGTCGTGGTTTCCCTAGTGGTTGTCCGAGAGCGCGTTCCTGATTCAAGTTTCTTCTGGTTTTTGATTTTGACTTTCCTGTATTCTGGTATCCCTGACTTCTGGCTTTCCCTTATCATTGTGGCTCTTTCTGTATCCCCTGACCTCGGCAAGTATCCTGACTACTCTTTGGTACGTTAAGTCCGGCCATTCTAAGGGCCAGTAATACATTACCTATTAGTCATCTGTGTGACACAATTCTACGTGCTGGATCAACTAGTAATCCTGACACCCCTCTCATAAAATCAGCCGGACGCTGATATGGATATCAATTACATTATTAGAGGGTGAGGCCCTCTCGTAAATTCAGCCTGATGCTGACATGGAGACTAATTACATTGGAGGGTGCGGCCCTCTCATAAACACAGCCCGCTGCTGATATTAATTCTAATTTATCTATTAGAGGGTGAGCCCCTCTCATTACTCTGCTCCATGCTGATTTGATACAGATATGTCATTAGATATGTCATATACACAGCCCAGTACGTATATTTATACTGTTTCCCATCAGTTTACTGTTTACGTTACAGTTTACTGCAGTACTGGATACTGATTTCCCTTTTCGAGGGCGAGCACATCTCCTACCTATGTGGATATTTATCTTGGTTACTGTCAGCCTTCGTTTGTTTTACAGGTTTTTTGGTTTTTTTAATTCTTTATTTTGGCTGTGCATAGATTTTGCAAACATTCTTGCCATGCCACAAAAGCTAGCGCAAGCCTTTCAAGACATAGACAGACAATCGCATGGCATGTGATGGTACCGCACATTTTTATTGAATAAACGATTATATTGCGAGAGATACAGGCTTAACTATTTGTAGGTCAAACAGTGTGGTGCTATTAATGCCTGTGGATGCTTATGTGCAAGTTATCAGGCCCGATAGGTGTGGTACGTATAGCATGAAGATACATCAACTTTGTTTGTACGCCATGGGTGTTATTCCCATTGGTGCTGAATGAGATAATACATGAGTCTTACAGGTTTTTACCAGAACAGGACCTGATTGCTTATTAATAGGTGACCCCCTCATGAAAACCTCCCATCAAATTCTCACTTTCCCTGGTGCCGTATCGGGCAGAGTATGGGCTGTTTGACTTGGCTGTCACTGTTACATCTCCTATGATTTTTTCGCTTTGTCTGTGTCATTATTCCACCATACTGGATATACTCCTGGAGGTTTTTACTCTTACTGGGTGAGCCCCAGTTATTACAGATATATCTACTATTTTATAATCTGCATTGTTTCGAGCAGGCAATCTCACAAAGCTATTATTATTTATGCCATTATGGACAACACCCTCCGGCAGTTTCTCCTATCGGAGGAAGCAGGAGATTCTGACGCTTTCAAAGCAGACATGCACTATCTCGCAGGCACTACTGGAACGGGGTAGACCTACAACCACAGATCTGAAAGTACATGGTACGTGCTAAGCGCGAGGAAAGACTTGAATCCCGGGTCAGTACTGCATTCCCTAGCCATTAGCAATTTTTGGATGAATGGCGGGAGTACCTCTAAAGCCTCCGAAGACGAAGACAGAGAGCAAGCTTCAGTTGTGGAGGACTCTCCCTCTGTACATGAATCTTTCACGGAAGCCGTCCTGGATTTCTCTTCCACTCACCCGCCTGATCCAGGTACCGACAATGACAGCTTTGTGGATTCAATATGAATACCCATGTTAGATCCGCATTCTTTTCGACACCTCATGTAATTGAAAGCTGGCCCCTGCCTATTAGGCCCATTGGGCGTCTCAGAGATCAAAAAACCAGGAAGCGCATGAATGATTATGAGCTTTGTACCCCAGGCCATCTCTACTCGATTTGGTGGCAATAACTCCAGAGTTCGATATCAGGATCGACACTGACTTTGCAAGGTCGGGACATGACCTTTTGCTGGGGTATTGTTCAAGAACTGAGTCTGGCGCAGGTCAAGCTATCCAACATTCTCAAACTCTGGCACGGATCCTGCGTCTGGCGGATGAAGTCCTTTCGCAAAACCCTCCCTTGGTTTGGCCTGTCATTATAGAAGGAGCCTTTTGTTCTATAGGCATAACAAGCAACACTAAAATGTCACGGTGCATTGAACGAAGATAGGTGGTATTCCTTCGTATAGATGCCAAGCTTTCAGACCTCAAGTTTGTAGAATTGGGTCCCTTGACCTAGGGCCTATTCTTGAGAGTAACATTCTTCAGAAGTTTGCAAACACACGGACTTATATACCTCACTCAATTATGCACTATCTTCCGTGTGACAAGCGTTCCATCAGGCCCTCCTTTTGGCAGGGCTGAACAACAGCAGGGTAGTACATCCAGAAATTCGGACTACTCCACTCTCTCCCTATACAGATTACAGCCCAACTGGTAGACACCCAAACCCAGACCCCGTTCGACAAGGACCAATTCAGTTTCTCACTGGACACCGGGGAATTTCTTTTACAGCTCCATCTTTCTGGTTCGAAAGAAGTTGGATAAACTTGCATACTGCCCTATACCTCCGGATTCCGCACGCTCCTGTGCCACTTGCCAATGCTTGCTACACTCCCTGTGGAACGACAGGCCACACCAAGTCCACCTGTCTACCCTTCGGCCCAAATTCGACCCTTTGTGTTCCACCAAGCAGCTACGACCAGTGACAGCTCATCTTCGGTTAAAGGTTCCCATTACCTCATGGTTCCGGGCTTCTTATTGCTCTTCTGCAACGATGCCTTTAGACAAAAATCTCAACATCTTCTTACGACCACCTTGTTCGTATCTCGAGGCTTCGCAGTCTACCAAGGACATCGGGCCTCACCTTGCCCCTCGTGTAGGGTTTTGGGGATTCTGGATTGATGCGCCCTTATGAGTTTTTGTCTACCACGGTCATGGGTTCCTCTCAATCTGCTTCGAGTACCAGAGACATCTAGGGTGTGACCAAGTGCCCCTCTGCACACTAGCCCGCGTGTTAGATTTATTTCTCGGATGAGACCACCCGCTTCGTAGATCTAGGGGAATGGAAGGCTCCGTTCGGTCCTGTCCCGATCTTTATCGTGGACTCAGATGCACACCTTGGGGTTGGAGATCGGTTGGCGTGACCACATAGACGGGCGACCCTTGGACGATCTGAGACGCCGCCTTCCACAGCAATGTTCAAGTACTGATGACAGTTTTTCTTTTGCAAACCTGCCAGTGCCATTCAAATTATTGCATCTGTTTGGTTTCTCTGCATTGGTTTTCTGCCTTTTGTTCTGTTTTGTCGCAGCTTGAAAGAGGAAGTTATATGTGGGAAGGAGACTTTTAGTGTACCTAACTTTTTTCTGTTTGGTTGTTTTTTTCTCTGTGTTAATGTGCTGCTGTGGAGTTCTAGTAAAGAGAGACTTAAGCAAATATTCGCCTCCTGTTATTAATAAAATTAAGATTATAGGTACACTAAAGCTATCATAACCTACTATTGTTTCATAAAGAGAAAAGAAGTCTCTCGGTTGTTTGGTAATCGGATTTCTCCTTGGAATAAGCTGTGACCTATTATAACTGTGGCGAAACCAACCTCGCCACTATGTTCTGGAGAAGCCTGGTTGCCTGCCTGCTTCTGGACTATGGCCCCGTGTTAAAAAGCTTGATTTTCCCCTGCAGAAAGGCTTGTTTGTGCCTTTCTGCCTGGGCGTTCGGTAGATTAAATCTACCGAACAAACAGACGAATGACCGGACCACCTGGGTATGGAGTGTGCCAGTAATTTACCTCCCAGAAGCTGCGGTTAACTGCAGCTTAATTGATGAATGCTGGGTGGCCGTTGTTTGTATAGCCGAACACGTGGCAGCTGCCATCTTAAATTGCCGAACGGCCAGCGGTGTTCAGCTACAAAACCATGGAACTGAAAACGGACAGTATATTCATGAACACCGCTGAGCTGCCGACCTCCCTTCTCCTGCAATTAGTAATTTATGCAAATGCCGGTCCATTCGGTATTTTAATGTATGAACAGTGTTACCCCAGATAGCTATGCCATGGAGCTATTCATATAACGAAAGACTATGTGAAAGACTTTGGCTCCATGGCGATTGAACTGTATGTATGTGATCTGAGCGCCATTCGGTAATAATGAGCGCTCAGATCTAAGCTATCTGGGGATATGTTGAATGTATATGTTTTATGCAGTATTTTCAACATTGTATATTTTTATGTCTTTTTACTGCCATGTGTGTAATGGAGTTTAGCCTCTATCCTTGGAGATAATTGAGTTACTTCCCAATCATCTCCAGGATAGAGAGGAGGGATTACAATGTGCATGTGGGAGTGTTTACTGTTAAACTGTTTCTATTGGTCAGTGTACAATTTGTGTCCCAGTCTTCCACCAGGTCCCCTATGGGAGTGTCCACCTGGTGGAAGACCTGCATAAATACCGGGCAGGTAGCCCAGATTAAACAGATGACTACTTGACCCCCAACACGGAGCCTTGTCTCGTTCTTGGGGGGATTTATTGTATGCTGTTCCAGTTCGACTGCTAGGAGTGTAAACCGTCTGTATGATTTTTCCTTTTTCGGCTATTAGAAGCATTCGTATGGTTCCGGTTTGGGAGTTTGGAGAATTCGTATGGTTTCCTGTTCGGGAGATTGGTGTATGGAGTAGCTGCCTGTGAATCTCCTAAACGGATTTTAACCCCTTTTATGCATGATCATTTTGCATAATCAGCATCCAGACCTTCTAAAAATCTATACATAATAACATAAAACCGCTTATTTAGAAATATAATTCCACATATTTATTGGTATAACCCTTTTGTCATTAGTACAGTCTAGAGCAGCTACCCGCCCAAATTTGAGTATTTCCTAAACATGAAATCTTTATGAAAAATTTACATTGGCTGTGCTGGAATTTCACTGAAATATCAACGCAGTCAAAAGATATCATAAGACATTGCAGGGACTATTTCGTCTTATGTGTTTCCCCTCCGCTTGACAAAATGTGAGAAAAGGCAGAGGTCCACCGACAAATTTTCTCAAACATTGTCTCACTGAATGCGAGACAATATCTCGGAGGATCTTCCATAGGGTGACGTGGGCTCCTGGCAGATGAAGCACCAGGAGCTGAAGAATGATTGTGGTGACACCCACACGAGACGGTGTCAGGTAAATATATCTCACCTGCACTGCATCCTTGGGACACCACACACAGGGGTCACTTTTAGGGGTCTTTGCAAAATATGCAAAGATTCCAAAAGATGACAGATTCTATAAAGAACAGGTTACCGGTGAGCTGTTTATACCATTTGTATAATGCTATCATTCCCACTGAGACATTTTATTTACAAATAAACTAGCCTTTCTTTGTAACTAAATTCTTCCATTACCCTTATTATTATTTTTTAGCCTACTGCCATACTTCTTTAAGTACCAGATAGATTTTATCATGACTGACAGTGAGAATCATCTTTTTGTTAATATGTTTGAATGTGTATGCCCTGTTATTCACTTTAAAACCTTTATTATGGACAATGCTTATGGGAGTATATTGAGAATTCACTGGAAATATTTGTATGTCTGCTCTTTTCTGCCATTATGTATGTTTAGATTAATTTTCCACCATCTTGGCTACAATGAAATAGTTTATATCCTTCATATACAAGATTACACCATTCAAAACTATATTTTATAAGAAACGTTATCCTGTCGGGGGTAGCAGGAGGGGGAATTTAATGAAATGCTAATTTTAGGATATGCTCAGATATAAAGTTATTCAATTCAAAATCCTGTCCTTGGTTCTATTAATGATTTATACCTTTTCATTTGCATTTAGTGAAGTTACATGGAATGTATTACTAAAATGAGAAATTGTGGATAATTATCGAGGGTATTTCATATACTAGGTCAAAATAGTCCTAGAGTTCAGCTTGGAAATGTTTCCAAATTGTCTAATTTGGCCTAAATATGTATTTCATTTCTCAGGTCTCAATGATTTCTGGTTTACTGAAAAATCTCTTGACTCATCTGCATTCCCTAATGATCAAATGATCAAATACCTTGCAGAGACAGGTTTATTCTTGAGAGACTCCCTGGTGGGATATTCACACAGATACAAGTTAAGCCTTTTGGAAAATAGCCATATTGTAACTAGCTGTTTCTTTGTGTGAGATGGGAAGGGTTATTATAAGTAAGATACATTATTTTATGCTCTAAATAACCTGCTAACACCCTACATGAAATCCACACTTGCTTAGAATGCAATATGTTTCCAAATTAAGGTGGTAGCAATATTTAAATATAAGTTCAGCTTTTCGTACAGAAGATAATATTTGGAATATGCATAGGTTTATTCATTAAACAAAGAATTGTAGGGGACTGAAAACAGAATTGCAAAATTCAGGGTAAAAAAGCCAAGCTATGACATTAATTGTGCTGAATATTTTTTCAAAATTAGCTTTTGTTGTCTAAATTTTGCAGTTTGGCTTTCAATTCACTACTATTTACGATTTTGCAGACCTCCTAACAATTTTGATTTCGGCAGGGTAGTCCCTATTTTAGGGTCCTGTCCCACCGTTCTCTTCATTTTTTTATTTTTTTTTACTCAAATTTGTTTATTGGCATCTTTGTGACACAGGGCTCCTTTGTATCATTTAAATTTTAAAATAAATAACCATTTACTTACCTTTTTCCAGTCCCTGCTGTTGCCTGTTTCATATTCATGCCTATTAACTCCTCTTTGACTTCTCCAACAATCAAATGCTTCTCATAGAGAAGCATGAACCCAATGCTTCTCCATAAGAATCATTTGCAACACGTGAGAACGTCGAATGTCGAACGTCAAGAACTGAGTTGGACTCGGTTCTCATTGTAAAAGCACCATCTAGTGGATGTCATTGTAACAGCCACTAGAGATGTGTTTAGCCCTGAAATGTAAACATAGCCTTATCTCTAAAACAAAATTTTTTTATATTGCCAGAACAACTGCCTGTGTCTCTTTAATATATATACACTTATGACCTGCAATAGAATCTAGCTGCAAGATTGCTGGTTCAACTAATATTGTGCAAACAGGTTTCAAGGTGGATGAAACAGGTCCTTAAGTAGAGTAGATCTCCAGTTATGGAGCCAATCAAGAGTTATTGACTAAAAAAGATTTTGTTGACTCCTCAAGTAAATTCACAGTGACTTTTAAATTTTAATCCAAAGTAGCCAAACTGTAGACGTAGCTGACTTTGAGTGTTTTACAGTTTAATTATTTTGGCCTTATTCACTTTGTACTTCCAACAATTCTCACTTTAGGAAACAACTCTGTTTATCTTAATCTCCTAAGCATTATAAATATGGTTTAGTGACAGGTCTGTTTTAAAGCTTCCCTGAGAATGTAATGAGGCAGAGCCAGCAGAGGTTTAAAGCTGTTACCTGGTAAATCTTTTATCTGATAAAGCTGTTAACTGTTTAAATCTGTTTAGGCTATTATCCCCTCTTCTACTCATGCTCGTAAATAAATTTAATATGCTTCTCCTTTAAATTTACAAATGACTATAGAAAATTGGGGGAAAAAAGAACTTGCAGTATTACTTAAAATAAAATTGATGTAATTACATGCAGGTTTTGGTAAAGTAGTACTACTTTGTTTAATTCTAATTACTTGGCAAGAATATACTTCAATGCAAATTACATCTGATGAAAGTAAGCAGATACTAATGTATCAAAGAGATTTGTAATTACTCCTGAAAAAGACACCTCATTTATAAAAAGAGTGTTATATATTAACAAAGTGCTGAGATTGTCCCAATATTTAAAAAAAAAACATTGAGCCTAAATGATACCAAACTCTATATTTTATATGGATCCAAATATCTATAATTTTTAAACCGGGTACCGTATAAATAAAGATCCTTTTGTACACAGTGAATTTACAGTGAAAGAAGATATGATCACTTTCTTGTGTAATGTTGCAAGATGTTTTACGGCTGTTCGGCATTATTTCCAAAAGTATTGGAATCGCAGATCACTTAAAGAGAAAGTACCTTCCTGTCTCTCCATGGACAAATATTGATAATGAATTAGAAAAATGGTCAGAGTTGTGGAAACTGACTTTTAATGTGGATAAGTGTACTATAATTCATATTGCCATAAAAACCCAAGGGCAGAGTACAGAATATTTGATACAGTTCAAAACTCAACATCTGAGGAAAGGGATTTAGGGGCGATTATTTCTGATGACTTAAAGGTAGGCAGACAATGTAATAGAGCAGCAGGAAATGCTAGCAGAATGCTTGGTTGTATAGAGAGAGGTATTAGCAGTAGAAAGAGTTAAGTGCTCATGCCATTTTACAGAACACTGGTGAGACCTCACTTGGAGTATTGTACGCAGTACTGGAGACTGTATCTTCAGAAGGATATTGATACTTTAGAGAGAGTTTAGAGAAGGGCTACTAAACTGGTTCATGGATTGTAGGATAAAACTTACAAGGAAAGTTTAAAGGAATTTAACATGTATAGCTTAGGGGAAAGACGAGACAGGGGGGATATGATAGAAACATTTAAATACATCAAGAGAATCAACACATTAAACTACCACAACTAGAGGACATAGTCTTAAATTAGAGGGGCAAAGGTTTAAAAATAATATCAGGAAGCATTACTTTACAGAGAGGGTAGTGGATGCATGGAATAGCCTTCCAGCTGAAGTGGTAGAGGTTAACACAGTAAAGGAGTTTAAGCATGCGTGGGATAGGCATAAAGTTATATGAGATATACGATAAGGCTGGGGACTAATGAACATATTTAGATAAATGGTCAGACTAGATGGGTCGAATGGTTCTTATCTGCCGTCAACTTCTATGTTTCTATGTTTCTAATTCTGAAATATGAACTTGTATATAGGTGGAAAGTGTGCTTAATTAAGAAAAATTTGAATGAAGCAATTGATAAACAGTCAGGATTACTAAGTGATCCAGCACGCATAATAATATCACACCTAGGACTAAGGATAACGTATAACCGGACCTTAGAATGGCTGGACTTAACGTATCCAAGAGTAGTCAGAATACATGCCGAGGTCAGGGAAAAAGAACGTGACACAACAATAAGGAAAAGCCAAAAATCAAGGATACCAGAAATCAGGGAAGTCAAATGAAGCCAAAGTCAAATACCAGAAATGCAACAATCAGGAACACTCTCTCGAATAACCAGCTAATTGAAACCATGACAGGGCACTGATCAAAAGGTAATATGGGTTTGAATAATCCTCCTAAAGCTGTAATTGGCTGTGTGAGACCTCTGACTTCAAAACGTGCGTACACGTGTATGACGTGACGTCGCGCGCACATAGGCGCCATCGTTGATCTGGGCAAAGGTTATTTCCTTATTTAAATATCAACCGCAGCGGCCGTCGTCTCCAGTAACGTCGGACACACTGGGAACCGAGATGGAAGAAGGTCGGCTTTTGATCTGCCGTGGGTAAGTTAAGTGTTTATTTCTGCCAGCATGGCCACACTTAAATACAGTGGGCACGCCGACAGAACCCGCGGCACCGTGACATAAACTTATAGAAGCCGTCTGCAACTTCTGTCATCTTGGACAGTAGATTAATTTATTGCATGACTAAAACAGCTGCAAAAGCAGAACTACTTCCTCCATATTTTGCAGCCAACACATGAATTTCAAATTCTTATTTTTTGTCATTTTATTATTATTATTTTTTTAATTTATGTATGTATTTTTTAAATTTATTTATGTACATCAGAAATAAATGTAAATAAACATTTGTATGGGGGTGTCCTTTTAACCCCTTAAGGACACATGACATGTGTGACATGTCATGATTCCCTTTTATTCCAGAAGTTTGGTCCTTAAGGGGTTAATCTAAACCCACGCTGTCCATTTTTCAGCGTCATTTCATTCAGAAGGGGTGTAGGCACTGTTAAATTAATAATTTACAGTGTATACATTTTCAGGCAAGATTCCACCCATATGAAAACCCTGGAGATTTGCAACCAGCCTTAGGGCTGCTGTTAGCAATGATCTCAATGAACATTCCCCACATACATTGCCTTTTCTTGCACAATTCCACCTAATGGGATGCAATACAATCAGCCTATGTATAGTCATGCAGACTTACACCAGGAGTAGAACAACTGCATGTATCCAAACAATGCCAGTATGGAAGAACACCCAATAGGACATCCAATTACAAAGATCTTCAACAACTAGGACCTATCTTTTTAGACTTCTATTGGTTGTGCTGCAGCAGTTACATCTAGTGCAGACAAGAGTGTGAGCAATTATGATGTACAGCTGGAGTAGACTTGCATGAGCAATGAAAAGTCAGTAAGTAAGTCAGTAAGCAGGTGGAAACACACAGCTAAATCAAGCACGTGAAACCAGTGGCGTACACACAATCCATGGGGCCCCGGTGCGAAATTGATCCGTGGGCCCCCGCCCTTTTCCCCCTAACAGACACACACACATACATACACACACACACACACATACATAGACAGATACATACAGACACACACACACACACAAGACACACATACATTCAAACAGACAGGCGCATACACACACACACACACACACAGACACATACATACAGACCGACACAGACAGGCACAGACACATACATACAAACAGACAGGCACACATACATTCATACAGAAACACAGACACATACATACAGACAGACACACAGACACATACATACAGACAGACACACACACATAGACACATACACAGAGACATATACAAAACACACATAAATACAAACAGACAGGCACACATACACACATACAGATAGACACATACATACATACATACAGACAGACACATACACACATACAGGCAGACACATACAGACAGACAGACAGACACACAAACACATACATACAGACAGACACACACACACACAAGACACACATACAAAGACATACATACATACATACATACAAACAGACAGGCACACATACACAGAGACACATACATACAGACAGACACACACATACACACAGACACATATACACAAAATGTTTAAGTCACCCTCCTGTTTCCTACCTTTTAGGTGCAAGAGGGTGACATTCCCTGGGGTCCAGTGGTGGCTCAGGTTGATGGGAGTCAGTGTTCCCAATCTGACTCCCTCCTCTGCTTCCTCCCGGGCCAGTCACTTTCTCCTAGCATGTGATGTTATTATTAAAGCGCTGACCGGGCCCCCTGACAATCCATCTCCATCAGGTGGCCCTAACAGCATGCGTGAGACGTACAGACTGACCACTCTCATCCACTTTGCAGACCACTGATGCCTTAAATTATTGATAGTCAAAGGCTAACAGCTACTTGGTTATGTTCTAGACCAGAATAGCAATTGTTATCCAATAAAGTTTAAATACATTTTAAAGTAAAGTAAAGTAAAGTGAAGTAAAAGAGTAGGGTTGTTGTGTTCTTAATCTGACAATCTTAAATTTACCACAGTAAATTCGAGGCTGAATGAAGTTTGTTTTTATTATAATATGTGATTTATTTACTCTCTGCATTTTTAATCAGGCTAGGGAAGCTTTAAGTGATACCATATTGCTCTCCTGTAGTTCTAGATCCACTTATATATTTATATATTCTAGAACAACAGAAATATAATCTCACCTTCATTAAATGAGCACGATAAACACATATATGTTACAGCCTGCTGTAGTGGCGGTGGTGGATCATGCCCCTACCTCTGACCCATTCCTGTAGCATACCACTACAGGAATGGGACAGAGTTGTTTGAAGCAAGTAAGGGTTACCTAATGTACCCGAGATCTGGACCTTCACTTTTTTCATCTCGGGGCTGCAATCATTGGAGACTACCAAACTCCATCTATTCATGGATGGAACTGATATTGCTAATATTACTATATGTACCTTCTTCCTAGCAACATGATGGGCAAGGGCACCAGAGAGACCCTCAAATTTAGTCAAATCACTCAAAAATGGCTTGACACAGAAAGGAACAGTGTCAGCAGGGTGTATTTCTTGTGGTGCTTAAAGAACCACTATAGTGCCAGGAAAACAAACTCGTTTACCTGGCACTATAGGGTCTTTAGGTCCCCCCCACCCTCATGGCTACCCTCCCGCTGGGCTGAAGGGGTTAAAACCCCTTCAGCCACTTACCTTTCTCCAGTGCCGGGCTCCCTCGGCGCTGGGGAACTCTCCTCCCTCTGCTGACGTCAGCTCCGAATGTGCATGCGTGGCAAGAGCCGCACGCGCATTCAAACCGCCCATAGGAAAGCATTACTCTATGCTTTCCTGTGGACGGCAGCATCTTCTCACTGTGATTTTCACAGTGAAAATCGTGGAAGCGCCTCTAGCAGCTGTCAGTGAGAGGCTGGATTAACCCTCTGTGAAACATGTTTACAGCTGCAAGGTTAACACTAGAGGGATCTGGCACCCTCACCATTTCATTGAGCTGAAGTGGTCTGGATGCCTATGTGGTCCTTTAACATCATCCCTTTAAATCATTAGTAGACAACCTTTGACACTCCAGATGTTGTGGACTACATCTCCTGTAATCATTCTACAGCCATAATACTTGCAAAGCATCAGGAGAGATGTGGTCCACAAAATCTGGAGTTCTGAAGGTTTTTTAAGAACTTACATTCCCTAAAGCATAGGTGAGAGTGTTTCCAATCCATCTGGAATAGCCAAATATTTAATTCCCGACAGGTGAATTGCAGTTTTAAACACTTCTAGTCAGCCTTCTTACCATAGAGGATATGATACATCTAAGTAACCCCTAATTTCACCTCCAATGTTTAGAAAGAACTTAATATGAATATCTTAATAAATAAAAGCCGAAAATGAAAAATACTCCACAGTGGGGATATAGCTGGTATAGCTGAGTAGCCTAAACTAACATAATTGCAAGCATAAAGAGACAGTTCAAGGCAAGTATATGGCTAAGTAATATTGAAATATGCTATTATGATTATCATAAAATCTGAAAAACCAAAAGGAGTATTGAACGTTCATCTACTGGTTAAATAATAGTCTAAGGAAAACTCCAAGCACCATAATCACTACACAGTGCTGTAGTGGTTATGGTGGCAATGGTGTCCTGTAAGAAGTTTGAGCTAGGAGCACTGACTAGCTTATAGGCTGAAAGCGATCAGCTGACAATCTGAGCCAATGAGTTAGCCCTGCACAGAAGAGGCTAGCTCACTAGAGTTAACAGAGCCTCCTAAGCAAGAGCTTCGTGCTCCCACTGAACTGTCCTGTAGACAGACAGCAGAACCTGAAAGACTCCTGGTAAGAATGCAAACTTTTCTAGAACAGTTTGACTCCTTACAATGGGAGCACCAGCGCACTCCTGGTACCATATCACTACAGTGCACTGTAGTGGTTATGGGTCTTGGAGTGTTCCTTTAATAGTAAACCTTTTGGGTGACAGATGTAAATTAATATGCATGTAATGGATGTCAACCATTAAATATTTCAGTTTGTAATGTAGGCAAACATGTCTAATAACATGTAAAGTATGTAATCTGTTGAATGTGAGATACCCGGAAGAATTGTATATACCTCAGAACAGTTAAATTCAGATGATTTATATTGAAAACGAGGGACATTCCAATATGACATTTTTATTTCATTCATTTCTGCATATTTTAATAAGTAATGTTGATGATTCCTGTGACGGTAGTCACCATCACTGGGGATGGAAGACAGACACTATATGTATGTTCCCAGATTCCTCTTGTGTTCTGTTCACCCTGTGCCCATTATTGGTGCAGGATTTATTGCATATATTGATTGTCCAGGTTGTCTGTGTCTTTCTCCCTCCCCCTCTTTCCTCTTGTTTCCCCAGCAGGGCATTGTCGCATTGTCCCACGGACACTGCCAGACCAGTTCAAACTAGCTGCCCTGTCCCTCCTGAATCTCCCATTTGAAACATAGAATGTGACGGCAGATAAGAACCATCCAGATGCATTTATATGCTATGTATATTAAAGTGAGTTGTTTTTTTAACCTTCACCAAGTGTCATCTGGTGTTTGGGAAAAGATCTCTGATTACTGCTCTGCTGATGAAAAGGGTGTCCAGGGCTATAATCCCAGTAGCCTGGTCAAGGGTGGACAAGGCTCTCAGCGATCCCAGTCAAACCTCGGTGACTGGGTCTAAGTTTTCCAGGGTCCCTGATAGCTAGTAGGAAACAGACTAGGTAATTTTGTTATTTTGGGTCCAAAGTGCTATGTGTTGAGAGATAGTCTATTGGTTTCCATGGTAATTGCTCCTTATTTATTACTTTACCTCAGAATAGCACCTGTTTTTGCCTTAGTAAAACTCCCTGTTGGTTTAGTTAATAGGCATATTGATTGGATGATTCAGCATGAAATTGTACATTCTGTACATTCATCTGATTATCATCATAAATGTTTACACCAACACAAATCATAATCTGGTTTCCTGTGGAGATCCTCTCAGTCTAACATGACATTACAGCACCCTCCCGGAAATTAATTAGTATCTTAATACTTTAACCTCTTTGTGTTTATAGTATTTACAATTATAATGTTGTTGTTATTAAAGTCCCATATCAGAAACAGGGCAATGCATAGGATTATATTTTTCATTAAATCAATGAGGCATTATGGGAAGTGACCAGAGTGGATAATATGAGTGAGGTTAGCTCTAGACTTGGTGAAACACATCAATTCTGTGAATTTATATCATTTAATGACAGAATTCTTTATAGCTGATTATAGTTCTGATACCAACAAGCTTAAGCCTCATAAACACTGAGCTAGCTAACAGGATATGCTATATAAAGTGAATTCAAAGTGAAATCCAATTAAAGATCAAAATTGCTGAACTGGTAACATTCTCCAAGTTATGTATGCTTCCTGTCCGGCTATTGTGGCCAATAAATTGAAATTATTTTTGAATCCTCACTCTAGTAAATACCCCTGATAGTGTTGGAGAGCAAGTGCCTATTTTATCGGTAAGGCCAGGGGCGGACTGACCACTCAAGCATTTCGATCATGGTTTGAGGGCCCAAGGCAGTCAGGGGCCTGGCTGAAAGGAAAAATTCCACAAGTTCCACCAAAAGATTGGTGTCTATTCCACTATAAGTGACCCCATCGCCTACTGAGTGAGACTTGACAGCAATCCTGATCTTGCTAGCTCTCCTCCATTCTCTCCCTGTGCGGGGCTCCATGTGAGGGGAAGAAGTTGCATATATATAGGAATGGGAAAAAGAAAGTAAACCCTCTTTGAATTCTATGGTTTTACATATCAGGACATTACAATAATCTGTTCCTTAGCAGGTCTTAAAATTAGGTAAATACAACTTCAGCTGAACAACACATGAGCAACACATGGTGCTTTTAGGAGTTATATATGGGTTGTGGTCATTAGCTTGGCTAATATAGCTTGATTGTTGCTTCTAATTGTGTGCTTGGAGATATTCTGGAGATAAACTGGAGGTCATCTGAGGTATACAGGAGGTAAAAAAAACATTTAGATTTGTTTGACTTTAATTACTCACTTCATTAAAATGACAGACTTAGTTCAGTGTAATAGTTGTTATGCATTTGTTTCATGTCCCACTTTTTGGAGGTTTGGTTGTTGTCTAATCTGTAGACAGTTCTCTACATTGCGGCAGGAGATTGTATTTTTGAAGTCTGAGATTTGTAAATTATCTGGTAAACAAACTCAGGCTGGAACGGTTGCAAACCCACTGCCACAGAGACATCCTAGGAATGGCAGATGCATTTCTGTAGGATCTGGTAGACTTAGAGATGTGGATAAAATGCATATTGCACAGTCTGAATAGTGAATGCATGTGTTATACCTAAAATAATTCATTTTCAGCAGTTTCAGAGTGTAGTGGTGTTATGGAGACAGGCTCAGGCAGCAAGTCTAGGGGTGTTATGGAGACAGGCTCAGGCACTGAGTGTAGTAGTGTTGTGGAGACAGGCTCAAGCACCAAGTGTAGTCGTGTTGTGGAGACATTCTCAGGCACAGAGTGTAGTGGTGTTACAAAGACAGGTTTAGGCACTGAGTTTGTGGAACCCCCTTCCTCTATGTCAAAGTTGAGCAAGACTGCAGCCAATGACAAAAAGGATAAGGTGAGGCCTGATAGAAGGCAGTTGTTACTGTGGGTAGAAGAAACAGTTGATTACTTAGGTATTAGTTTAACAAGAGAAACCAATCGAATCATGGAAATAAACTTCCTGAATCTTCTACAAAACACTAATAGATGGCTAAAAGAACGAAAAAATGTAGAGATAAATTTCTGGGGAAGAGTCAATGTAGTGAATGTATATGTAATACCTAAATGGAATTATTTGTTTCAAATGTTGCCATTAAATATCGCTAATAGCTGGCTTGAAACGATATAGACCCGCTTTATGTAATATATATATGGAAAGGGAAAAAAGCTCAAGTCAGATTACCTTAGCCCAGAAGTCGAACAAGGGAGGTATTGGATATCCTATTATTAAGAAAAATTATATAGCCTCTATACTACTACATGTTTATAGAATGCAATTAAGTAATAACAGTAATGAAGGATGGTATAAGATGGAAGCTAAAGCAGGGGAAGTTACGAGTTTAGAAGGTCTGATCTGGAACACTAGGTCGATAGGGAAAATACACTATCCCAATATTATTACAACACATATCTTGAAAAATTGGGCAAAAATTAAAGTAATATTGAAGATCAAAAACAAAATTCCAACACATCTTGATCTGAAATTTTTGAACAAGTTTGTGACCTAAACCTAATTAAGTGGACACAAGTGGGAATAAATAAGATATCTCAACCATTAGAAAATGGAGTACTTAAATATTTTCCTCAACTGAGGAATGAATTTAACTTACCATCAAAAGATCTATTTAACTTTTTAAGGATAAAAAGTTTTATAACATCACATTTAATAAAATTGGATTCCTTAGAGTCGAACAGAATAAAAATATTATTCAATTCAAATCCTTTAGAAAAACCATTCTCTAGAGCTTTATCTTTTAGTAGATCCCTCATGAAAGAAAAAAAAAACCTACAGAAAAAATAACTGAATATCAACATAGAAATTAACGACCGGGGGTCTACTTTGACAAAAGTTTCCAAAATTACACATTCTTTAAATATGTTAGAATCTCATTTCAAGGTAATTCATATATGGTACTTAGTTCCAGACAAATTGCATAGAATGTTTCCTACAGAAGATCATCTATGTTGGAGATGTGGGATATCAACAGGTACATACCTCCATATTTGGTGGAACTGTATAAAAATACAAAAATTATGGGATGAAGTATATCAATTTATTAAAAAAAAGTCTAAATTTTGAAATTAATCTCACTCCAGACGTAGTATTACTTAATTTAAACTGGCTCTCTACATCTCCAGCGAATAATTTAATTCTAACTCAATTATTCTTAGCTACAAAAATTGTTATATCTAGAAACTGGAAAAATAGAAACATCATTCCTTGGTCACAGGTAATAAACCAACTTAAATTTCAGATCAGAATGGAACAAATACTTAGTCTACATAATATCAGTAAGAAATCATCTATATGGAATATATGTTAATTAGGAAATTCTCATTTTATCCACATGACAAGGTGGTTTTTCAGTAGAGTAATTGGTGGAGTTTAATAAAGAGTCTGATTATTTTACGGAACTGAATCATAGAAATGTTTAATAAACAAACAATATAACTAGGTACCCCAGGACTGGACCAGCAATAGTAAATGTAATAAATGCAGTTTTAATACAATAGTTCATTAAAGAAATGTTGACTATTAGTATCTGCCTCTCTCTCTTGGCAATTAAGAGATAAGCAGTGTATATTTGTTTTTTGGTTTTTTTTGTATGTAGGTTTGTTAACTAATATGATGTCCTAGTCCGATATTATTTCGCAATATAAATTTCGAACAGATCAGACATAACAATGACTCAAGTAACACACATGAAAGTTTCATGTATTTTATATGTAAAGTTTATATGCACAAATATTGGTGGACAAATATTGTTACATGCCTTTTTATGTTGTTTTGTATTAATCGTAATTTCTTAATAATGATTATTTATAAAAAAGGGGGAAAAAAACGTTTTTGTTTGGGGATTCTATCATAAGAGGTGTGTAGCTGGACAATAGTTGCCTTGTGAGATGTCTTCCTGAAGCTACTGCTTATTTGCAATATTGTTAAAGGGACACTATAGTCAACCAGACCACTTCAGCTCAATGAAGTGGTCTGGGTGCCAGGTCCCCTGGATTTTAACCCTTTAACCCCAATTTTTTCCCAGTCCAGCACTGCCTAAAGGGACACATTACTATAAGAACAATGCAATATTATAATGGAATGTGAAGACTGTGCTTGTATCCAAAATACTTAAAGATGGACAGGCCAAAGAAGCAGCACTGGATAGCTCCTCGTTTAGTAATCTAGATCAGGACTAGTAAACACTTAAAGGAACATTCTACTGCGTCAACACACACACACACAAATTCTAAAAAAAAATCAATGTTCAATAGATTTACCCAGATGAAAACATGAATGCATGTAATTATGCATATTATTTTCATTGGGGGTTTATCTAAAAACTGACTGGAAAAGCTACAAATTTATTTTCTGAAGCCTTTTCAAGTCCCCCCTTTCTTCCACAGGAAAGACTTTCTGTGGCTGTTCTATCACAGACTTCCCAAAGCATTTTAATGAGAAGTGCTTGCAAGGCAGATGCTCCAAGCTAACTAAACCAGAAAGTAACAGAACTTATCTGCCAGGGGATGCAACAAAGGTTCATCTATTAAAGTAACAACTTCTTTTCAAATCTGCACTTTTTGTAAAATGAAAAAATAGAGGACACACTCTTCACACATAAGTGCTTTAGGGGTGTGGGGTATTCCCTTAAAGGACAGCTGTCATCATATTTTCACATAGAAGTCTAGTACATTTAATTAAACAATTTGGTTTTTTAATGATATATATGTATATTCTTTCTTTCTTTCTTTCTTTCTTTTTTAAGAACATTTTTCTTTCTATCTGGCTGATTAGCCATGTTGGGTCAGACTCTTCTGTTATCTGACCAACTGCTGCTCAGCCTAACTTGTCTGCTGCCACATTTGGTCTATGTGACACGGCAGCAGCTGGCAACTTACGAAGATCAGCAGTTGGCCAGATAATTGTAGAATTTGACCCATCATGGCTGCTCACCAAAATAAAAAATAAAACGTTCTCAATAAAATATTCAATATACATGATTGAAGAAAATTATCATTGCTTCATTAAATATAATAAACTATTTAAAGAATAAAAGTGAATCTTTGATGAAAGTTATATTTTAAAGGGTTGCTCTAAGAATCATAACCATCTACTCTTACTGAAATATAAAAAAAAGATGAAAAAAACTCTCCCTGCAACTTTTTTTTTATGTTTAATTCTGGAGATAAATACAATTTTCTCTGTGTAGTGCCACCTCCCTGGACGGTCAATCAGCCAGCTGGAATATTTTTTTTCTTGCCTGCACTATTAGTTTTGTGCAACTTTCCCGCCTGGTGTCAACAGACGCAATACACACAGCATAGTAGCCCCAGAAGCCTTGGACAGATTGCCCCTTCGCTGTGAGTTACACACACACAGTGTCAAGGTTCCTACAGCTCAGCTCTCAGGAAATAATTTCCTGATAAAGAAAAAATATTAATTGGTTATGGTTTTTGACCTCTGCCCTCCTAGGTGAAGAGGTCAGAGGAAAAAAATACACAAGCCACATTGCTCAGAGCTTATGTCTCATGAAATCTAGTGAATACAGTACTTCAACTAATTTTATATCACTTAATAGTATTTTTGATTGTAATATGTATCTCTAATATTGGGGTGGGGGGTGGGGAGCGTAAGTGTTAATAATATCATCAGGAGTAATAGAAAAGAATGGCACAAAAATATATAAAATTAAGAAATAAATTAGAAAAATAAAATCAAATATGGGTTACTAAAGTTTTCAAATTGAAAACCCAATCCATCTCATATACGGCAATTCTTTTAATGCAACACCCATCCAGAATTTTACTGAGAGGGTAGTGGATGCATTGAATAGCCTTCCAGCTGAAGTAGTAGAGGTTAACACAGTGTAGCGGACCCCTGGTAACCCGACCGGTTACCTCCGCTAATTCCCTTCCTTCAGCTGTTCAGGAACCCTTAAAACAAGCAGGCATCCATTTTCCCCCCAGTAACTGGACACAACACACAGCTCTGGAGGAACAATATAAATTAACTCTGTTTTTTATGTCACACATGGTTTTACATGTACAGACCCCTACATGGGGTCTCCAACACAAAACAACAGGGGTTTCAATCCCAAAAAGATGATGGGGGGATGGAAGAGGGACACAGCAGCCCCTGCAACCTAAGCTGGCATTGTCCCTATGTCCACATCTTGCTTTGACGGGAAAAGGCAGGGGAAAGGGAAACACAGAGAGACTACACGATACAAGGGGTAAATACACGAATAAGCAGTGGGCATGGTACTCAGTGACGGCGGTCCGTCACACGCAGTAAGAGAGTTTAAGGCCAGGGACTAATGAAAGTATTTAGAAAATAGGGCAGACTAGATGGGCCGAATGGTTCTTATCTGCCTTCAAATTCTATATTTCCATGTTTCTATTTTCTGTATTTTTGATTGCAATCATTTTTTAACGTTTAGGATCATTATTATGAATACCAAAATGTTTGGATAAGTTCACAGTAACTCTGGAACTGTAGTGGGACTGGAACAACCGAAATGCTCAGAAACTATATTACTAGAGAAGGAGTGTGTTTTTTACACATATTTGCGAAAGTGTCTTACAAAAATACGAGGGCTATGAGCTATCTACCAGTTATCTGTTGAATATTTGCTTATTCAGTATAATTTACTATTTAAAACTTGCAGTCCTATATACGCCTTCAAACTCATTGGCATTAGCCCAGTCTTGATAACTAATGCGGGCATTGTATTTTAATTCTCCATCGACCTCAGGGAAGTTTACAAAATGGCTATAGATTTTTGAAAGGGTGCCTTTACGATAACTCGCCTTTACAATAATATTATCCAAATCAGATAGGAAATGTGTCTGGCAACCAAACAGACTGATTTATAATGTAATGGGAGCGAACATTTAATGCAGTATTTCTCTTTTGGCTTCTGCATTAAAGATGCATACATTTAATTGTTATTCAGGCCATAAAAACTTTCTATGAAATATTAATTTGAATCTCTGGAACACATTTCTTAAATTAACTGTATTCTAATTTTACGCTTACTGTTGGTCATTGGTTGCGGTACCTTTATTTGGTTTATAATATATGAAAAGGTAAGATATCTATATGTTCCAATCCAAAACTATACATTTCATTTTTTCATTCAAGACATATAAAGACAATTAAAAAAGATCTATCTATCAAATGCAATATACGTGTCTGCAACACCCTACAAGAACATTGCATATCATTAATACTCTAGGCCAGATATGAACACAGTGTAAAGGTTCATTGCCTTCCTAATGAGTTGTGTTTTAAGGTGCCCATAGCAAAATCGAACAGTACATGGAAACAAAATTCATGGTGTAATGCAGGGCTCAAAATTTCCATTTGCCCACTAGCCACTGGTGAGTGAAAATGCAGACCTTGCAAACAAAAATTCACCACTGGTGAGTGTGCCATGGACGCTCCAAGCTTGCAGTATCATACCCCCCCAAGTGTCCCTATTTAGGAGGAATAGTTCCTATTTTGGGCCCAAATGCTTCCATCCCTCTTTCTATCCTATTGTTCATCTTTTTTAGGAACTCTATGTTATTGATGTGTCTGTGTGTATAATAGAGCTCCACAGCAATAATACTCGCGGTAATGTGTCTTTAACCCCTTAAGGACACGACATGTGTGACATGTCATGATTCCCTTTTATTCCAGAAGTTTAGTCCTTATGGGGTTAAACTATAATAAATGTGATTATTGTTTTTAGTAATTCACCGAAAATCTCTCAGAACAGCCCTGCCCGCAGCCACACCTGCACTCAACCAAAAATTGAAGTGTTCCTCTGTCCATTTGAAGTTCATTTTAGGAGGTATGAAGTAGTTAGCAGGTTTGGGCCTCTCTGATAGCTAGGAATTAAAATTGTGAGCTTTGCAGTTTTCTATATGTTGGTCCTACAGGCTACGTAAGTGAAGGGACACTGTAAGCACCATAACTACTATAGCATGTTGTAGTTGTAAATGGTTTCAAGGAGACTTGACTGGCTTGCCGGGTGGATACTTACATTTATAATATGTTTAGGGTTTCCTGAACCACTGCTTTGAAAGTTTTAGGGTATTGTTTTGCAATTTATGACTTTGCTTTCACTCAGTAAATTACAAAGGAGCCATCAAATCACAACTGCAGAAGCCAACCATTTATGGCACAAATGACAAAATATAACTTCTTTAACTATTATTGTTTAATATACTTAACTTAAAAGATTTAATCTATATAAAAAATGGATGTATCCAGTTCAGCCATGATGTAGTGTACAATCATGCCACAATCTTGATCTGAATAACTTCCTTATTTTATTGTTAAGCTGGATACCAACCTATATTTAAAATCCTTTCTGGAAGGAAAAGGCTCTGATCCTGATTGTAAAGAGTCTGTGCCTATTTTGAATGTGAAATATAACAAATTATTTGCTGATTGGCAGATTGTTTGGCCACTTCGAAAAATGAAAGGGACATTATAGACACCAAGACAACGTTAGAATAAAGAAGCAGTTTTGGTGTATAGATCATGAAGTCTCGCTGCTCAATTCTCTGCAATTTAGAATTAAATCACTTTGTTTATACAGCCCTAGTTACACCTCCCTGCATGTGACTTACACAGACTTCCTAAACACTTCCTTTAAATAGAGATCTAATGAGAATTATCTAAAGTCTTTTAGTCACTACAGGAGCCTACTGTGTGTAATTAAAGATCAATTTACAGAGCATGGGAAATAAAAGCTTCTAAAGCAAGTTAACATCTAATTGAAAATGAAACTATTTTTTCACGTTGGATGTGCCAGTCACAGCCAGCGGAGGTGTGGCTATGGCTGCAGAGACAGAAACAAAAGTGATTTAACTTCTAAATGTCAGAGAATTGAGCAGCGAGCCTGCAGTGGCATAATCTTATACAATAAAATAGCTTAATTAAAGGGACACTATAGTCACCAGAACAACAACAACAGCTTAATGTAGTAGCAGTCTCTGTAGGCTTTTTGATGTAAACACTGCCTTTTCAGTCACTCAGACGGTCACTAGAGGTGCTTACTGGGTCAGTGCTGCACAGCGTCTTCATGCTCTTCATGGAGGTGCTGAACTTTCCCAACAAAGATGAATTGATTCAATGCATCTCAATTAGGAGATGCTGACTGGCGCAGTGTGGTGTTTTGCCATGCATGCGCGATAGCCTACCAAAGATTCCCTATAGCAAAGCATTGATTTGGCTGAAATGATCAAGTCTGATGATCTCAGCGATGGGGCGGAGCATAGGCTGGGCCAGCAATGCGCGGTGCTGGAAAAAGATGAGTAAATCACTGTTTTATTTGGAGGTTAAGTGGGGGCAGGGGACTAAGCAGCTATTTAGACCTCTAGTATCAGGAATACACATTTGTGTATAGTGTTCCTTTCAGCTGAAGTTGTTTTTATGCCTATGGTGCCCCATTAACACAGGAGGAAACTGTTCTTCTATATACTTGATTTCAAATGTTTAACTGCAAAGCTAGAACTGCATCTCTAAGCAGTTAATCAGGCTGTGGCTTTCTGTATTAACCTTACTACGTGCATGTATAACTAGTATAATACTCTGATTTAAATATGAAATCAGAATCACAATGTATCTCCTCATACAGCCCTGGAATGCCTTATAGCGCTCTATGCTCACTCTGCTGTGTGTATTAATACCCCAGTGGCACCTTGCTGTTAAACCTGTCTAAGTGCTGTCTAACTTAGCATCTTTTCCATTAGTACTGTATGTAGATACAAAGATTAATTATGAATATATGATATTGTTTCAGTAAAGTCCATTATAATCTGACATAATTAAACTCTTTAAGGGCCCAAGGGGACAAGCAGTGATTTGTCTAGATGAGAGAGTAACGTCAGTTTTAAAACATAGACTACGTATAATTGTTAGCTTTATTTTATTATGGCAAGACATTTTCCTTGTATAATAACAGGAAAAAAAAACTTAAATCCATTAAGTTAGCATCTAGCGTCCTACTTTTTGACAGCAGAATGTATCAGGGTTAAGAATTGATGATCAGATTCCATTTCGAAATGCCATTGTTTATAGCAAATATTATATAAATACACAGGCTTTGATGCAGTGATCTTTATTTGACATTTTTTCACAGTTTATCACCCTTGCCATTCCTGACCTGAACTACTCTTTGCAGCATCCTCACTGTATCCTGTCGTAGTGAATCCTCTCTCAAAATACAATAAGTTCAATAGATAAACATGGACCTTGCAGGTATGCATATTGTGAGACTTTAAGAGAGGGGACTGTGGGAGTTGAGGGTTTTTTGGCAAGGAGGAAGCGGACTGGTGTTAAGGCTCCGGCTTCTGGACTCTCACCCAAAGATACTGTTCTATGCATCACTGCTTACTGGGGGGAATAGGGTTACTCTGACTTTTCAAGGCAAACCTAGGTAGAGACGAGACAGAAGAACTTACCGGTCTTCAGAGTGTCCAAGTTGGTGATGTGAAAAAATAGACAGAAGTAACATAAAAGAGAAGTAACATAAAACAGAGGCCGATGTCAGGATTACAAAAGTCAAGAGTTGGCAGAGAAGACAAAATCAGAAGGCAAAATAACCATAAACACAAGGAATGCACTCTTGGGTATACAGGAACCATGACAAGGCAAAGACCATAGGAAATCTGTAAGTATATATACCCATTGGTGTAATACTATCACACCTAAGAAGCAAGAACTTGAGTGACAAGGGATACCAGTGTGACGCCGCGTCTCATGCACTTGGCAGTACGAGATAATGTGTGGCCTCACTATTGCCACAAGAATGACGCTTTGCATCATAATTGACGCAAGAGTGCTGCACAATGTAAACATGCATGGTCAAAGGATGGTGTGATGGCCTAGATGTAATGACAGTGCTCAAGATGTGTTCTCAAGATGTACCATAACATGTACATACAGAAAGTGACTGATCTCTGACATATACACAGAACTCTGTTCTAGCTCTAAAGCTTGGTACATAGACCAGTGGGAGGAGGACCTCGGCAGGGAGATAAAAGGGGATGAATGGCTGGATATGTAGGAGGCTGCAGCAAATGTTTCAGTGTGTGTGATTTCCCAGGAACAGTTGGATTAGGTCCTTTTTCGGTGCCATACTACACTGGTACAGCTATCGCCACTCAGATGACTGCTGGAGAATGTGCTGGATGAGAGGAACATACTCTCATACCTGGTGGTTCTGTCACTCCTTGTCCTCGTCTTCCATTGACCGTTTTAGTTGGATCTCTGGCCGTTATTGCTATCCAAGTCCCAGTAGAGCCTGACACACCGGGAGCAGAAATTGTGTAACAAAGTAACTTTAGCAGCTAGGCGAGTCCTGGCGGCACACTGGTTAAAAAACACCCTACAGTCTATCAGAGAGGTAAGGACAAAAATAGAGGAAAACCATCTAATGGACCAACTAACAGCGACACTAAACAACTCCCTCCGTCTTGTCATTCCTATAAAGTTGCGATATGACTTCTCCCTCATCTACAACACATCTTCCTTTCATCTCCAACAATGACCCAATTTTGAAACCTCGGGTGGGGCTCATGGGATGACTTCTTCCCTACAATCCACCTATTTTGGGGTCTTTCCCGGCAGCACCCTCACTCTGGGGGCTATGGGTCCGGGTCACAGTATTTAGCCAATAAAGGAGCCCCGGCGCGTTGGTACCTAGAGGGGGTCACCCTGGCGGGGCCTGGGGGTTGGCCACCTGTAGATGAAAGGCCCAAACCCGGCCCACTTATGCACCACAGACATACACCTGCCATTTCGATACACTATGAGAAGCAGTTTGTTCAAGGCTGCATGACCCTCGAGGGAGAATCTAGGGTGTAACCTATGCCCCCTTCTCCTCTTCTTGACCCTTCACTCCAACCCCGTTCGTTTTTATTTCTTAACATATTAAAATGATGCCATGCCAGAGTACCACTCAGGAATCGAGCTAACACATATCATTCTAGTTATAAGAGATTGAAACCTGTAATTATGATGTATCGGTTTTTCTAAATTGTTACTATATGCATAACGTGTCCATTATTCTTGGCACTGTACTTTTTGGTTGCTGGTTTTAAATAAAGAATTTAAAAAAAACAACAACAGCAGAGAGCTGCAATGGGATTCAGAAAGAGTTGGTACTATAACAAACAGGAATTGTATTGAATTCTATTGCCACCCCATACTGCCCTGGGCCCAGGCCTTGTTGGCTTAGTGGAAGAGATGTCACTGCTTTCACTGCAGATAAAAAACAAAATATCCATCAAGTCTGACCACATTATATGTGAATAGTGAACCTAAAGAGGTCTAAGTACCATCACACCCTGATGCAACTGAAAACTGCAGCAATTAGTAAAAACCACTGCAACTCCTGTTAATTTTGTCCAGATTTTTGCATGGATTACCTGCATGCCTCACGCATACCTTGTGATGAGCTCTCTCTCCCCTGAGGACAGAGGCTAGACGTGTACTGCACCCACTGAGACAGCATCTTTGTACCGGGCTATTGCTAGCAGTGGTGGTATTGCTGCTATCAAATTGCACTGTAGTTGCACTCATTCAAACTGATTATTGGAACTTCTCTGGAGGATGAAGTGATTATCCTATAAATATCAGCTGTGCTGGGGTTTATGAGATGAGAGTCTCTCCTTAATGACGCAGTGGTCTGCCTGCCCATGCTTTGAGGAACCTTAGATGTAAGGTTTTTTGTTTTTTACTTTTTGTTTGCATAATTTTTTGTGCATTATCTTTATGCTTTGAAAATAAAGGGTCATATACCCTAAAAGGGTAAAAAAAAAAAAGGGGTCATTAATTTATTCACTTAAAGGAACACTATAGTGTGTGTTAGGAATGCAAACATGTTTTTTTACTCACCTTTTCTCCCACGCCTTGCCAGTCTTGCATTGGTTGGCCCCACTTCCATGCCTGACATCATCAGTCTTGATGATCTCAGTCAATCTAATGTTTTCCCATGGGAAATCATTGGAAGGCTATTGCACATGGCTGGAAAATTCTGCGTCAATCAGCATCTCCTTGAATCAATGCATCTCTGCGGGAAGCATTTCCTGAAATAGGAAACACCTCTAGTGGCCATCTGATTGACTGCACCTGTAGGTCGTCCTAGGCAGCAATGTAAACACTGCATACATGGGGCAGTTTGTCCCTCTTTCATTCTTCACATAGGGATGGTTATTGGGGTCAAGCAAATGTATTTATCTATCTAAGCCCTGGGCTCTAGTCTGCCACTTAATTTCACCTTATGATTAATCCTGTTGGTATATTGAATTCTCTAGGATGCTAGGCCATTTCAGAATATGTGCGACCCACTCATCTGTTGCAAGTTGCTGATAATATAAGAAGCCCTTTCATAAGTTCTGTTGAATTTCTTTTGCAGAATATAAATGATGGTCCAGGCACTCAAAGTAAATCCAAAGTGAGCAGTTTTATTGGAGCAGATGCCCACAACAGGGATTTGTTTCTTGTCATTAATCTTTACTAGATATTTAAAATATTATAAAGAAAAAATATACAATCCTGTAGAAGCATGCTAACATAAGTAAAGAAATGTGGTCTCAGAATTTAACAGCATAGCAGAACATTAAAAGCAGCAGAATAAGGAACGAACATAAAAGCAAATCAGTCAAAATACTAGTGCATATATCAGAGAATCAGCCTAAATGGTGATCAGAGCCCTTTAACACACACTGTTGAATGTAACTGAATCACCAGTTAATTCTTAGATGTGAATTCTTAGATGTCCACTTAATGACATTCCTGATATCAACCTGTGAAAAATGAAAGGCGCTGTCTATCTTGAAATCTGTATTTTCTGTTAAATCAGTACTATAGTTGCCATGTTAACCAACTGCACTATCTGACTAGCCAGATTGCATACACTTCTGTTATGCACCACACGGCAAAAGATGTGTATTTACTTTGGTCAGGGAGATAGCACAGTTGGTTAATGTATGAACTGTATGGCCTGAGTGGTCCAGGGTCCCTAGATAGTAGCTTTACTTAACTGTCGATCGTTTCAATGGACACTAGACTTGTGCAAAAATTAGTTTCGGATGAATTGTCAGAATCAAATGCCTTTTAATCCACACATCATTGAATATGACTCCAAAGGTAAATCACAGATGATCAATTCGTATGGGTATGAATTAAAAGGCATTTGACTTGGACAAACCATCCAAAGCAAATCTTTGCACAAGTCTAATGGCTATTGCCATTTTTAATGCAAGATGCATGTCTGTTTTGCAATAAAAAAACAAAGTGTACAGAATCTACGAAAAACCATTGTCTCTAGCATATAAGGGAAATATAGCCAATAAAATCTGATATTTTCAATTTGTTCTCAAATCCCTGGCCAATGCAGAGAGGTACATCAAATGAATCATTATACATTAGGTTTGTCGGAAAATATTTCCCTATGGATAAAAATGCACCAATTTACACTTTAGATATCAGGGACAATAATATAATTATAATATCTAATACTGACTATAAAAACAGTAAGTCTGGAGAATAGTATGCCCAAAACAGCATGCAAATAGAGCAGGTCATCTCTAGTTTATTCTACATTCACAGCTGCCACATTTTTCATAGCAACATGGTGAAAATTGCTCTGGCTCTGCAGGATTTTCTTAGCTAGCTCATAGTTAATGATTAGGCATCCTTGTTAAAATCCATGCTATTTAAGTTACAGGAAAAACATAATGGAATAAAGTGAACCTTGTAAAGCATGTGATACTGTGAAACGTATTTTAGTACTATTTCTTTTGCTAATTTTTTTTTTCTGTATGATGTGTAGCGTGATGTTTACCCTCATATGTGTAGGATGTTGTCATAGCAATTCCATCTTTAATAGACAGAATTTCAAATAACAAACTGGTAAAACATGCTTTATTCGCTACACACCAAATTGTAGTAAATTGAAAATTAATTTGCAAAACGTAGGTAAAAACAGCTTTTATAAAATAAATGAAATAGTAATAATAAACAGATTTTGCATCTGACATTCAGCACAGAGAGTAGGAGCAATATAGAGGGAAACCAAAAGTGTTATGAAAAATAGTGTCTTTAAAATGGTGAAAAGTGCTAAATGTATGGTAATCACTATGGAAACCATTGGAACCAGCAGGTACATTCCTTTGGAGACTGCTACTGTTTTGTATCTTTGTACCATTTTTGAGAAGTGGGTCCTTTGATAAATGCCCCCCATAGTTTTAATTTCTCATCCTCCAATGTACTGTGTGCTCTGGTTGTTGCCTGGGCTGAACTATATTGTAATGTAACTCCCTGTATATTTAAAGGGACACCATAGACTTCAAAACAACTTTAGTGTAATGAAGTGTTTTGGTGTTTAGATCATACCCCATGCAGTCTCACTTTTCAATTCACTTCTGTTTAGGAGATATATAGTTACATATTTGTATGGGCTGAAAAGAGACACGTGCCCATCCAGTTCAGCCTTTCTCACAACTGTTTCTTTCTGTTAATCCTAAAGAAGGCAAAAAAAACAAACAAACAAAAAAAAAAAACTAAAAACAGTTTGAAGCACTTCCAATTTTGCAACAAACTAAATAACTTTTTTTTTTTTCTGTCTGTACAGCCCTAGTCACACCGGCCCTAGCAGTGAGCCACACGGCCTGCATGAAAAGATGGTTTAATTTTCATCTTGCTTTATGGGTTTTTATGTCCTTCTTTGTAGATTGAACCTTAATCAAACACAAGAGGGTCCTAGAAGGCTATCAACAGAACACATGCAGGGAGGTGTGACTAGGGCGGTATAAACAAGGAGCTTTCATTACTAAATGGCAAATAAATTGAGCAGTGAGCAAGCTAACGTTGTTTTGATCACTATAGTTTTCCTTTAATATACATTCAAAGTAAACTAAGCATAACATAAAAGTAAATAATTAAATAACACAAGCCATAGGTAACTTTTCAATGTTTTATTGAATAGGGTAATGTCCAAAACAGTGGTGGTTCCCCTTTAAATATCCCGTCATAAATATTATACATTTGGACAGGGTAATTGTGTGACTTGTGAAGGTTCTGCTTAATTTCAAGAACTTAATAGTTAATTTGATGTATCATTATTACATTGGTTTGAGCCTATGGGAGTTTATGAAGCTGACCAATCATGGCGTTCCAAAACGTGTAACCTACATCAGCGACCATTCTATTGGTTTCCATGGTGACTGCTTCACCATAGAACTTTACCCCAGAAACACTCTGTATAAATGGACCGCAATACTACTGTTTATTATAGCTCTGATTTAGATCTCTGTAAACCTGTTTAACTAGCAGACTGTGGCACACCATTTATACATGTATGCCGTCTAAACCTCAATAAATCAAGTCCATAAATAAAGTTAGAAAAAATCCAAACAGCATATTAAGAAATATCTCTGTACACTCTCCTGTAAAATAACTTGTGTTGGAATATTTATTTTTCCTTGTTTGGAATAGTTATTATTTTATGTGAAATATATTGATATTTCATTCTTTTGATATATGGGATAAACCATTTACATGACTTAGAAAGGTGATAGATAAAATTTTTATTCTTTTATTTTCACCAACCTCGGACAACAATAATTCATCCTTTATATCTTAAATTAAAAACATAAAATAAAGATCCATCGACATGGCATGATGACCTAAATGATGAGACATTTTGAGGAGGAGGGAGTTGGGGGGCTACTAGGTAAATGCTGTCCATTGCCTGTAGTCAGTGTTGCCCCCTCCTTTGTGCCAGGGAGAGCTACCTGGGAGAGGGGGCATGATGCTGAGGGAGAGGGAGGAAGGATGCTTTGGGAGAAGGAGGAAGGATGCTCAGCTCATTTGGATTTGATGATCACTAGGTGTTTGGAGCTACAACCTCATTAGACCTAAACCAACGGAGAAGGGATTAACAGGACGCTATTCTAGGCGCTAATAGGATTGTCTGGGCTTCAGTGGCAGAGGGAGGAGGGAGAGAGCGAGAGAGAGAGAGGGGGGGGGGAAGAAGGATGGCGCTGCCACCTCTAGCTGTCACTGTTATCTCTATGTGCCGCTCACTAATGGCGCTCTGCTGACAAGCCGAGGGGAGAGCAGAGCACAGCCCGAGAGACAGAGAGGGGCAGGCGGGGGTCACAGGGCAGGACGGCAGATGCCTGGGAATCCCAATTTCATGATCGCAGGCAGAGGTCTGAGGGGGGGCATCGGAGGGGAGAACCAAGGGGGGAGGCAAAATGAAATACCAGAAATACCTGACTGTGCTGCAGATGGCGATCGGAGTGACTCCTTCCAACAGGGGGAACCTGCTGCCTATAAAGAGGAGACTGTGGTGAGTGCCCTTCCTTCCCCTCCCTATGCCGGCCAGTGATTGCCATGGTGCCCTTCCTTCCCTCCTCATGGTGACCAGTGATTGCCACATGTGCCCTTTCTCCAGTCCCCCCTCCATGGTGGCCTGTGACTGCCATAGGTGCCCCCCTCCCTCCATGGTGGCCAGTCCCTTGGTGCCTTTCCTTACCTACCCATAGTGCCCAGTGACTGCCATGGTGCCCTTCCATCTCTACCCATGGTGGCCAGTGACTGCCATGGTGCCCTTCCATCTCTACCCATGGTGGCCAGTGACTGTCATAGGTGCCCTTCCATCTCTACCCATGGTGGCCAGTGACTGCCATGGTGCCCTTCCATCTCTACCCATGGTGGCCAGTGACTGCCATGGTGCCCTTCTATCTCTACCCATGGTGGCCAGTGACTGTCATAGGTGCCCTTCTATCTCTACCCATGGTGGCCAGTGACTGTCATAGGTGCCCTTCCATCTCTACCCATGCCGGCCAGTGATTGCCATGGTGCCCTTCCATCTCTACCCATGGTGGCCAGTGACTGCCATGGTGCCCTTCTATCTCTACCCATGGTGGCCAGTGACTGACATGGTGCCCTTCCTTACTTACCCATGGTGGCCAGTGACTGCCATGGTGCCCTTCCTTCCCTCCCCATGGTGGCCAGTGACTGCCATGCCGCAATAGACACCTTCCATGCTCTGCCTGGCAACACACTGTGCCCTGCATGCCTTACTGGCAATCATGGTACACATGTGATATCACTCACTGGCATCATGTATATGTCTGTAATGCACACTGCATTGCATGTTACATGGTGGTGTCAGCCACATGGTGCTCTATACTATACAGGTATATCATGCACTTGGTGCTGTACAGGTTATCGTGTACACTATACAGGTATATCATGCACTTGGTGCTGTACATGTAACCTTGTATACTATACAGGTATATCATGCACTTGGTGCTGTACAGGTTATCTTGTATACTATACAGGTATATTGTGCACTTGGTGCTGTACAGGTTATCGTGTACACTATACAGGTACATCATGCACTTGGTGCTGTACATGTAACCTTGTATACTATACAGGTACATCATGCACTTGGTGCTGTCCAGGTTATCTTGTATACTATACAGGTACATCATGCACTTGGTGCTGTACAGGTTATCTTGTATACTATACAGGTATCTCATGCACTTGGTGCTGTCCAGGTTATCTTGTATACTATACAGGTATATCTTGCACTTGGTGCTGTACATGTTCCCTTTTATACTATACAGTTATATCGTACACTTGGTGCTGTACATGTTACCTTGTATTCTATACAGGTATATCATGCACTTGATGCTGTCCAGGTTATCTTGTATACTATACAGGTATATCTTGCACTTGGTGCTGTACATGTTCCCTTTTATACTATACAGGTATATCGTGCACTTGGTGCTGTACATGTTACCTTGTATTCTATACAGGTATATCATGCAATTGGTGCTGTACAGGTTACCTTGCATACTATAAAGTTATATCATGCTGTACATGCATTTTGTATACTATAGAGGTATATCCTGTACAGGTTGCATGCATGTTTTCTTGGATACTACATAATAACCTATTGCATGTGTTACCTTGAATACTATATAGTAGTATCATACATACATGTTGCCTTGGCTACTATATATTGATATGGTATGCCTGGTACTCAAGGGGACTATGCATAGGTAAATTGGCCCATAGGTTAGAAGCCTGGTGTGGGTGAGTATATACACTTAGACTAAGATCCAGTGTGTAGAATATGGTACACAATGCATATGATGGCAGGTAGTACCATGCTTATGATGGTGTTCACAGCATGTGACAAGTTGTAACTGTAAGGTACACATGTGCACACTGTACTGTATATTAATGCATTGTCTGAATAACTGATGGCTATGGATGATAGGTGGCTTGAATTCTTGGTGTGTAAGATTATAGTGTAGGTATGGGCCTTGATGTATACAGCGATATAAAATATGTATGGTTATTGACTACCGCATGGATGTGATGCATGAAGCTGCTCAGGGAGAAAACATTTTGTCGTTGCCTTGTCTGAATAAATAGCTTGAGTTTCTGTATGTTCTGTTCAATTGTCTTACTTTATTGTTCCCTGTAATGCAGTGGAAAACTGCTGAAACTATACTGTATTTCCATTTTCAAACATGATATATCTAAGTCATTTTCAGATGAAAGTCACCGGTTAATTATAGCATGTTTATTTATTTCCCAGAAACCACAATTCAAGGATCCTTATCTGAAATTAATGCTCAAAATTCCAAAACCATTTAATTGATATTTTAGAAATAATAATAATAATGATGTCTTGGGCATGGCCTCGTATTCTCATAAAGCCTAGGCATGAGTAGAGAAGAACAACAAATGATTTAGGGACAGTTGATGGTGATCTATTTACCTAGAGTCTATTGGAGATCAATTACAAATGAATATTAATTACCTAAGCAATAGTCTTGGAAAGAAAATAGTGTATATTCAGCGTTTTATGGTCTCTTTGATACCTGCCGTTGGTATCACATGACTCTGATCTATTAACAGTCTACAGGCCGAGAGCTCCATTATAGTGTGTCTCATTGCAAACAAAATAGCAATCTCTAACTGCTCTCCTGATTTCAGTGCCTGCAATGCAGACAAAATCATTATTTAAACATACATTCAAGCTGAGAAAGCAGTATGGTTTACTACATGATTTATACATTTGTTTCGTTAGTCATATTTAAACAGTTACTAGCAAAAATAACCAGCTGAGATGTCATTTGTTATCATTTAAAAAAAACCTAAAAAAACATTATATTGCGAGCTAATTTAATATATATTTTACTTGGTTTGTTTGGCATTCAAATTTTTATAGAAAAAAAATAAAAGTGTGGATTTTGGTAGTAGCAAAATACATCACTGATATAACAAAAATCTTATTAGATATCTTGGTTATCTGGGACAAGAGCGTAAATGTTGAGCAATCAGCAAGGGCGTTCTATTGGTTTCCATGGGGATTACTATGCCTTTAAAGCTTTGCAGAGCTGATCGATATATACATGCCTAGTTCTTCTATTGTTATTGTGTGAAGATCAAAAATAAGAAAATGCATGAAAAATGTTGGAATTGTTTCCAAGTACATATTAGTGTAGTTCTGGTATAATGAGATGGTTCAGATATTTAAATTTCATATGAAAACTGCCCAATAAAGGATATGAAAGTTTTATGTCTCATAACGAATATATAGCTCCCTCATGTGATATGTAACTCTCGCATTGGATACGTAATTTTCATATAGGATATTATACTCTCATATGGGTATATAAGTTTAATATGAAATATATAGATCTCATGTAGGATATAAACCACTCATATGGGATATGTAACTCTATAATAGGATATATAGCTCTCACATAGGATATGAACTGTTATAAGGAATATGTATGTCTCATATAGAATATATAGTGTCGATATGGAACTCTCATATTGAATGCATAACGTTCATATAGGTCATTAAACTCTCATATGGGATATATCAGTCTAATATTGGATATATATAGCTCTCATATAAGATATGTCAGTCTAATATTGGATATATAGCTCTCATATAAGATATGTCAGTCTAATATTGGATATATAGCTCTCATATGGGATATGTCCGTCTAATATTGGATATATAGCTCTCATATGGGATATGTCAATCTAATATTGGATATATAGCTCTCATATGGGATATGTCAGTCTAATATTGGATATATATAGCTCTCATATGATATATGTCAGTCTAATATTGGATATATATATATAGCTCTCATATGGGATATGTCAGTCTAATATTGGATATATATAGCTCTCATATGTTATATATGTCAGTCTAATATTGGATATATAGCTCTCATATGGGATATGTTAGTCTAATATTGGATACATAGCTCTCATATGAGATATGTCAATCTAATATTGGATATATAGCTCTCATGTGGGATATGTCAGTCTAATATTGGATATATAGCTCTCATGTGGGATATGTCAGTCTAATATTGGATATATAGCTCTCATATGGGATATGTCAAACTAATATAGGATATATAGCTCTCATATGGGATATGTCAGTCTACTATTGGATATATAGCTCTCATATGGGATATGTCAGTCTAATATTGGATATATAGCTCTCATATGGGATATGTCCATCTTATATAGGATATATAGCTCTCATATGAGATATGTCAGTCTAATATTGGATATATATATATAGCTCTCATATGGGATATGTCAGTCTAATATTGGATAGATGTAGCTCTCATATGGGATATGTCAGTCTAATATTAGATATATAGCTCTCATATGGGATATGTCAGTCTAATATTGGATATATAGCTCTCATATGGGATATGTCAGTCTACTATTGGATATATATAGCTCTCATGTGGAATATGTCAGTCTAATATTGGATATATAGCTCTCATGTGGGATGTGTCAGTCTAAAATTGGATATATATATAGCTCTCATATGGGATATGTCAAACTAATATAGGATATATAGCTCTCATATGTGATATGTCAAACTAATATAGGATATATAGCTCTCATATGTGATATGTCAAACTAATATAGGATATATAGCTCTTATATGTGATATGTCAAACTAATATAGGATATATAGCTCTCATATGTGATATGTCAAACTAATATAGGATATATAGCTCTCATATGTGATATGTCAAACTAATATAGGATATATAGCTCTCATATGGGATATGTCAAACTAATATAGGATATATAGCTCTCATATGGGATATGTCAAACTAATATAGGATATATAGCTCTCATATGGGATATGTCAAACTAATATAGGATATATAGCTCTCATATGGGATATGTCAGTCTAATATTGGATATATAGCTCTCATATGGGATATGTCCGTCTAATATTGGATATATAGCTCTCATGTGGGATATGTCAAACTAATATAGGATATATAGCTCTCATATGTGATATGTCAAACTAATATTGGATATATAGCTCTCATATGGGATATGTCAAACTAATATAGGATATATAGCTCTCATATGGGATATGTCAGTCTAATATTGGATATATAGCTCTCATATGGGATATGTCCGTCTAATATTGGATATATAGCTCTCATGTGGGATATGTCAAACTAATATAGGATATATAGCTCTCATATGTGATATGTCAAACTAATATTGGATATATAGCTCTCATATGGGATATGTCAAACTAATATTGGATATATAGCTCTCATATGGGATATGTCAGTCTAATATTGGATATATAGCTCTCATATGGGATATGTCAGTCTAATATTGGATATATAGCTCTCATGTGGGATATGTCATTCTCATATGACGTATACACCACAGAATGATGATAGTACCTTTTTTTTCAGAGATATATCTTCTTAGAGTGTGTGCTAAAACTTGGAATATTTCTCAATTTTTTTGCATAGGCTTTGTAGAATGACATAGGAACTAAAGCAATATCGTTCACATGAGTTGTATCACATGGATCGAATCTTAATTACTTATCACGGATACCTTCTAATTGCACCGTGCTTGTTTGTGTTTATAAACAAAGTGACAGACATATCAGCAGCAGACCCTCCCTCCCAGACTCTCCCACCTCCTGGAGAGCATCCATTTTACATTCATTGTGAAGCTGCATTCTTAGTGAGCTGTCCAGGAGGTGGGGGGGGGTGTGGGAGGGAGGGTCTGCTGCTGATTGGCTGGAATGTGTCTGCTGACTGTGAGGTACAGGGTCAAAGTTTACTCAATGATGAGTCCCTGGCGAACCGTTCACGGCCAACCGTTCGAGACATCACATATATATATATACACACACACACACACAGGTTTATTTACTGAAGTGGGTGGCTATTGCTGGAAATTCAAGAATTTAAAATTTAAAGACCAATATTGTTGTCATGATCAGCCAAATGAGGAGTAAACTGACATGATTAGTGTGGAAGTGAATCTAAAGAACACTTGGATTTGTGTCAATCCACTTGAAAATGGCTTGATGCAGGACTAGGGGTCGCAAGCTGTGTCTTTTAGCACTATAACATCTACATCAGACTGTATTAGTAATGGTGTTTAGACTGCTCTTTAATAAGGAATAAAATATATCACCCTTCAATTTATTTGGCATGTACTGTATAACCTTTGATGTATTTAGAAAGGCATATTTTGTGAATTATCTTGCTTCTTATATTTTGTGAATAGTAGTACTTCTTTCCAAAGACAAGCTATTAAAAACATGTGATGACCTACTACAACATTATTTAATGTAGTCCCTCCCAGCACTGCAGAGCTAAATACATGGAGAAACACATTTCTCAAAATGTAATTTGGCAAACCAAAGAGAACAAATTCAGCAGGTTTTCAGAACCTTTTCTGCAGGTTTCCAATCAAGAGACCCACTGGAAGAACCTACAAAACACCTAATCTCTTTAAAATGAACAATAGCAATTAAATGAAACTTTTAAGCGCATTTAGATATCACTTTCATTGCCTTTACATTGCGCAAACTTTTCTGATCCATGTAACACTCACTATCAATGACCCAGATCTCCTGTTTGTATAAACTGCCTGACCTGATCGCTTCCCCAGCATATTCTAGGCTTTTTAATACATTCAAGCATGTATACGTTATCACCTTTGTGTTTATCACATAATCTCCTCTGCTTATGGCGAATGGCTGACTCCAAAGCCCTACTTACCGAATATAATATTCCAGGAGCTTTTTCTTTTCTTTTTTCACCAACATCAAACTAATTACCGATTGACAGTTAGCTGATACCATTAATGTCTGCTAGGGAGGTAATGTGCAGCAAGCTGGGTTTTTTTTTCTGCATAATAAACCATTTTTAAGTAAACGGGCCAGAGGATCATTGATTGAGTGTCCATCATGAAATTGCTATTTTTCTTTAAACAAATTCTTTGCTTATTTGTTACAAATGTACTGAGAACACATACTATGGCCTTAAAGATTTACATTGGGTACGTGGCTGAGGACAATTATACTTTTTTATAAGCTAAAGTATTCTGTTTTTAGAATCCAATGGCATTTTCTGATTTTGTTTTGAACCCACAATCCATGAATAACATGACGCAGTGATAAATCGAATAGATTTGAGTACCAGTACATAGCAAGTGCTCGTGAATAAATTTGCCATACAAAATTATTCTCATTAAAATTTTCGCTTTCTGTAAATTCTGTAGATATTTTTTGGCCTAGATTTATTCCAGCAATTATGCCCTCTGGCTGTGTATTTCTTTACATACCAGATAATGTGATCGCTGACTACACAAACATGCAAGGAATCTACATAAGCAAAAGGAAAATTTGCTGGTCCATGTGCTGTACCCATTCCTGAAAGATTTATGACACATTATGTACCTTTAGTTGTAGTGTAAGGAAACCCATTGTAAAAACATTTACATTAAAACACTGTTTCTAGGCCTTTTAAACTGTATGTTAATATAGCTGTAAATAATTATACATCTGTTAATATATAACTCTAAATAAAATATCTGTACAAAAACGCCAAATCGTACGCTCACCAAGCAGAGAAAGGAAAAGCTTATTGAAGACAACACAAACAACAGCACAGGGGGGAAAGACCAGTCAACCAAACTCCTTACCTTTAGGTCCAAAATGCGTAAGACATTTTGATGATTGGCCCAAAGGTCTAAAATGTGTAAAAAAAAAAGTGTTTATTGGTCCCCTAGGTCCAAAATGTGTAAGAGGTTTTGTGATTGGTGCTGTGGATTATGGTGCCTTCAATAAGCCTTTCCTTTCTCTACTTGTTGAGCATTTGGTTTGACGTTTTTGTACGGATATTTCTTTCTTTGTGTGCATCAACGATTGAAGCTGCCTCGCAGGGTGCCTTTGTTGAAGATTGGTGAGAGGATTGTTACCTCCAACCATTTTCCCCCGAAAATAAGAAATCCCCTAAAAATAAGCCCTAGCTTATTTTGGGGGGATGCTCGTAATATAAGCTCTAGTCACTAGTTGCTAATCTATGTTTAGGGAATTTTCCCCGTACATAGATTTGCGGGATTCCATGCACTAGTGAACTGGTCTATGTTGGGGAATTCCCCCGAACGTAGACCTTCTTTCTTGCACATGCTTGCTACCATTTTTGTCCAAAATAAGACAATTTCAGAAAATCTTTTTCAAAATTTACAGCATTATTTACTAAGTGTGTATTCTCAGGAATTCAAAGTAAATTTCAAATTTAAGACCAAAGTAGTCAAAATAGAGGCATAGCTGAATTGAAAAATATTTTTTGTTTTACTATTTTGGACTTAAATTTGGAATTCACTTTGAATTTGCTTTGAATTCCTGACAAATCTAACTTTAGTGAATAATCCTGTAAATTGTAATTACTGTAACTTGATTGTTATACGTAAGAAGCCATTATGCTTTTTGACAAACTTTTCTTCTGTATCTCTGTCTCTTTCTCCTCATTCTTTCTCTCTACACATCTCGATATATTAAAGTCCTAAAGAATTTTGTTCAAGGCGTGTAGCTTGAGCCAGCTTCCAACCGGCTACACGTATGTGAGTGTGATTAACCCACGTTTTGTATCTTATTCTTACGTTATTACCCTATTGTATTTTCTGTTTTATTTCAGATATATACTTAATTGTGGGTAATATTGTTTTATTTTATTTTATCCTGGATTGAGTGCTCTCACCCTTTATTTATTTATTCATCACTTGTGTTTGTTTTAGTGGTTATTGTGGCCCACTAAGGTGATAGTAGCACCAGCTTTGTGTTTATTCAAAATATTTTACACTGTGTGTTTTGTATTTTAATTTCTGTCACCTGATACCTACCTTGCTTCTATTTGTTTCTCTTCTCTTCCTTACTCCTAATCTATTCTTCTTTTCTTCTTTTTTTCTATTTTTTCTCCTAAAATACATACCAGTAATAATAATAGTTCAAAGGTCAAAGTTCCTCTGCTTGACCAAACTTGACAAAAGACATAGCTAGCTTTGTCAAGTTTTGTCACTTCCCCCAGCTGTTTCACTTCCTTCATAGATTTCAGTGTATTACTCTGGCACATGTGCAAAAGTACAGCAGTGATGTGGGCTACTGGGAGATGAAGGGACAACTTCAGATAAGTAAAACTTCCACTGCATCCCATGGCAACTGGAACCAAGCTCTGAAGTAACAATTGGGGGTCATAGCAAAGATCCCAGATGGTGACAGAGCCGCTTTAAAAAGGTTTCGGCAAGCCCGGGACCTTTTTATCACCATTATCGTGAGATAAATTGAAGAACAACGGACCACTTCGCAACATGTGACATTTTAATGTATGATGTGATGGATCCCTGGACCACAACACACCAGGTGTTTGAGAAATATACAAAGACTACTGAAGGAGACAGTGGCACTGTAGAACTGATTTTTCAAAGTGTACAGGCATGGAAAGCTTGTAAGTTTAACATATTGTTTAACATATGGTGTTAAATCAAATATTTTACAGAGTAGCAATCTTTCACAAAAATATGCATGTTGTCAATATAAAATGCCAATATTTCCATCAGATTTGACTTATGGCTGTCACCATGAGCATGTATTTGTGTACATTGACAGGTCTAACAATGAAAATCAGTCATTGTTTTGCTGTGTTCTGCCATTCATTACATCATTAATTTGGGAAAAATAATTTGTCACTGCTTCCATTAATGTAAAACGCTGTCTAGGTCTTGTAAACCATAGTGTCAAATAAATCTGCTTACGCTAAGTACTACTTAGACTACTGTTCTAAAATCAGGCTTTTTTTCTGGTTTGTGCTAGACATTATTTTGTCCATAAATGGGCTGAATCGACTGCTAAATGTTTCCATAATGATTGATTTTAAGGTCTTTCAACTAAAATTCCTACTTGTGGTAAATTAATGCAGAGATGTTATTGGCAAGAACGGCCCAGTCAATGACATGTTCTCTTAGCAATGATGTCATTTTCATGAGCCAGTCCTTTGTGATTATCTGATTTATTTATTTACCCCCATTTATATTGGTGCTTCTATTCCCAATATTGTTATGGTACCAAGAACAGCAAATCCAATCCCTCAGCCCCTCCATCATGCTGTAAAAAGTCTGCGAAGAAACAGCTTGTGGGGGACCATAAAGGGACACTCAAGACCCTTAAAGCACTTTATTTTCTTGAAATTCTGTATGTGTGAAGAGTGTTTCCTTTTTTTTTGTTGCAAAAAGTGCAGATTTCAATAGAAATGTACACTTTTATGAATTAAAAGGGTTACACCGCCTTGTCTTTCAAGCAGACAACAGGTCATGTTACTTCCTAATTGGTTAGCTCAGTAGAGAAAAAACTAAAGAGGCAGCAATTGCTCAGAGCACCTGCCTTGCAAAGACTTCTCATTAAGCTGTATTGGGAAGTCTGTGATTGGACAGCCACAGAAAGTTTGGGCGGGGTTAGAAGGGGAGGGCTTGTAAAAGCTGCAGACAATTGATATACCCTAAATAAAAAATATATATATTGAATGCATGCATGTTTTTATTTAGGGCTTGTCTACTAAACAGTAATTTGTATTTATTTTGTATTTGGGCAGTGAAGTGTGCAGTTAAGAGCTGGCCTTTTGCCCGCAAATCAGGGACCCTCTTATGGGCTCACGCTCACCCAGTCTGCCTAAACAAGGGAAGCTGAATGTTTTCATATGATGAGCAAGGCAAGCAAAACACTATACAGTAGTTGTTATTGTCTATGTTCCACTGATTCTCCCATCTATTATGTTATGTTTGATTGTGTCATTGCCTACATGTTTCTGACACATTATCATGAGTTCAATGTTGAGTTGTATAAGCCTAATCTCAGTATAAGATAAATGTGAAGACACTCCTTTGGAACAGTTTTCTAATCATGGTGCTTTTAGGATTCAAGTTGCATAGTCAAATACCTACATCTTGGAGGCAGTTGTCCCTAAAGGTAATAGAGACCTTCTATAGAGTCTGAGGACCTGTTGGCAGAACTTTGGTTCGAGTAGACAAAAATGTATTTATAAAGAAGGTGTTAACAGGAGGTGGAGGGAAGAAGCAGGCAGTGGGGACAATACATGCTTGGAAGAAGCAGGCAGTGGGGACAATACCAGCTTTAAAGAGAGACTGAGCAGAGGAGCTTGTAGCAATCCGTCCAGTAGTTCCTAGTGCCAGAAGAAAAGGGACAGATGATGGTACAGGACATGGATACCAAACTGAGACCCCATCACCCCCTCTTCATTCAACATTTATACTTTGCTTCAGTTATTTAATTTATTGTTTTTTTTGTGGGAGGGGAGGGGGTAGAAGGCCAAAACTCCTGGAAAGGGGTTGACAGTGCTAGATATTGGTTAGTGTAAAATCACATTTATACAGGGCAAGTTAAGGAATGCACACGTCCCAAATGTGGAGCAGAATTGTAATCTCACATTTGAATTTTCTCAACATGGTAACTACTGCCGTACAGGTTGTTAAAGATGGGGAAGCCGTCATAATCCCACCGTTCTGATCCAGACTGATGGGAATCAGCCCTAGCATTTGTGACAATACCTCACATTAAATACTCAAGTTTCAGTGATCATAATTGTTTAGAAGAAGAGTTATCAACAAATTAAAGGGACACTAAGAACCAAAACCATTTCATCTTAATGAAGTGATTTTGGTTCAAAGATCCTGTCCCAGTTTTCTAATAATGAGGACACTAAAAGCTGAATGCATTGAGAAGCATTGGGTTCAATGAGAAGAATCGGATTGGCTCACCTGTGCAGTAGATCCCAAATGCTCTAAGAAGCATTGACTTGGACCAAGATAATGAGTACTGATGGTTTCAGAAAACCAGAGCACGTGCCGAGAGGAGACTTTCCAGGCACTTTATTACAGATGTTTAGATTCTATTTTTATATTTTTACACATCTCCTGTTTATTATAGACACGGACCCTGAATCTAAAACAGTAAAAACACATCTAACTGTAAAAATAGTTATAATAATAAAGAACATTTTTTAAAGTTGGAATGTTTCCTAAAGGAACCTTTGGGCATTTTCAACACTCCTTTGTGCAGGAGTTGCGTAACACGTGCAAGCAACGATAACAATCGATTCCTTGTTAATCAGTTAGACCAATTAAATAAAATATAAGCATTGTAACTACAAAGTAACTCAAAATTAAGAAAGATAACTAAAACACCTGTGCACAATAGCTTGACATTTTTATTTAGAGAAACGCTAAAGAAACACACACATACGCACAGATAAACTGCAGTGTCCATGTAAAAAAACACAATAAGGTAATTACACACTTGTCACCATTTGCATCATCAATGTTGGTTGTTAGATTTTTTGTTTGGAGGGGGATTGTTGTTAACCTTGATTGAACAGTAGAAGTGCAAAAATTATTTGAGCTTGTTCGACAATCAAATTCTTTTTAATCCACACTTGTACAAATTGATTTATCCAGGACATACCTGTGAATCTTTATTCAATTAAAATTCATTTTAGTTTATACCTGAATTATTCGATGCATCTGGGATTTACCTGGGAGACTTAATTATTGAATAAGACTCCAAAGTTAAATCCCGGGTGAATCGATTAATTTGGGCTAGCATTAAAAGGAGTTTGATTCAGACACAACAGCTCAAACAGTGTTTTCACATGTCTAGAGATCAGCCTATCGAGCAAGATGAGATTAACGAGTAAATCCTGAGCTAGGCAAAATTGTAAAACAAAACAATCCAAAAAAAAGGTCCAGACACACAAGGGCTCACTAGTGAGCAGTTTTATTGGGTCTCCACATATAAAGAAAAGCAAAATTTCAACCCCACATTGAGGACTTTGTCAAGGTTTATACAAGGAGACCAAATAACACTGCTTATTATTAAGGGCTTCTGTGCCTGGACCTATTTTTGAATTTCTATTACATATGGAGCTGGTGCTGACCTTGGTCCTGCTAGCACCTTAAGTGGCTCTTCTGTGAGTGTGCAGATTATTTCTGGTGTTGTCTGTTTTAAGACAATAACATATTCTGACTTTTGTGATTACAAACAGTAAAATGGACCATTGGACCTAACTGAATTGTGATTGCTGTGAAAACTGCCTTGCGATTCTTAAAAATGCGATTGGTTCGTGATTGTGGTACACCCCTTGCTAGGGGCGCTGACTTTGTGTCAGCACATAATACTGAATACCCGACTTAATAACTCTTGATAATAGTAATTAAGGGAATTTTCAATCTTTAGCCAATCAACAAATGTACCATCTTTGACAAATGATCTTATTTTGGGACTATGGACAATTTTAGAGATTTGAAACCAATGTATAAAGCTACTACTGTAGATGAAACCACTTATCGGATTAGTGTCTAACTAAAGGTGATTTTTTTCAATAATTGTACATTAAATAGTCCAGACAAACAAACCTTGTTGACAGTTATATTATAGAGGCATCTAAAGTGGAATTGACTGCCGCAGACACCGAAGGGTCAGAGCTATTATATAAATCAAGTTTTACAAAGCAAAGTTAAACTAAAATGTAAACAAAAACATATAATTATGCATAAAACAGTGCAAACGAACATCCAGATGATTAGGATAATCAAAGAGCAGGGTCATCTGAAGTCAAGTTGGCAGCCACGGGCTACAATCGTACCATGCAATCTGATTCTTTACACAGTCTGACGAGATGTTAAGTTCCTGAAAGGAAGTACATGCGTTAGCAATATCTGTAAAAGCAAAGGTTTTTACCTTCTTCCTGTAGAATCAACACCCACTGTATATACTAACTGTACTGAATATTCTATGATGTCATTAATTGTGTAACTAGGTGTACCTCTTTGTAGGTACTTATAAAACTTGTAAGGCATTTTATCAGATGTGATCCCTAGCAAAATCAGCCTGGGAGCACCAAAAAGGGTTCTCTGGGCGCTGCACATAAGAAATAAAAAACACCTTTATTATAGGGTGTAAATTCCCCAAGTAAAAAAAGAAGGGAATGTTATTGAATCCACAAATTTGATACCTGCTATGTTTATGAAAAAATGGGTTAACCCTAGCTGGACCAGGCACCCAGACCACCTCATTAAGCTGAAGTGGTCTGGGTGCCTAGAGTGGTCCTTTAAGTTTCTGGTCCAACCTCTATAAAAGGAAATATCTATTTGTATATTATTACTAAGACTTAAGTACTATTGGTGCCAGTATAGAGAAATAATTTCACTACTGAAACCCAGCATATGAGTCAACTATCTATTTCCAAACAAAATTTCTAATCTGCATACTCCTACTCTTATACAAGACCAGGGTCTCCCCTGTGTGTTTTATTAGATGTGATATATTTTATGTAAGTTTCCTTTTTTTACTTGGGGAATTTATACCCTATAATAAAGGTGTTTTTTATTTCTTATGTGCAACGCCCAGAGAACCCTTTTTGGTGCTCCCAGGCTGATTTTGCTAGGGATCACCTTCAGTTTAAGTGTTTGCTATATATCCAAGGGTTACCCCCTACATAGGGTTCTGTGGACACACTATAGATCCCGTTAATCGTGAATCTTGCAATTCTGTGTTTGTTCATTTTATCAGATGTGATGGAGGCTAATACATTTAAAAGAATGATTCAAGTACCATAACCACTACTGAGTGTTATGGTGCCTGGAGTGCCCTTGCCCCTCCCCTGCTCCATTTGAGTAATCAATCCATTTTAAAACAGCTTGACTTCTCACCACCTCAACTACATCCAAAAAAGAGTCGGAGGTGCATTATTCGCAGCTCAATCACTGAGAACAATCAGCCGACACTCTCAATTGTTCAGGAAAGCTAACAGAAGCTCCTGAGGAGTTGTAGATGCCAGGTTCTGAAAATGGTTTGACTGTGTAAAATGTGGCGAGGGAGCACTCTGGGTACAATAACCATTAGAACAGACTCTAGTGTTATGTTTTTTTATGTGCATTTTAAGGGACAATCTAGGCACCATAACCACTATAAACTGATTCAATTGGGTATATATACTGCTTCTCAGTGGTCTTACGTGCTTCCAACTTGTGCCGTTACAGTCCATAATGAATGCGGCGGCGAGACTCATCTTCCTGTCCGCCCACACCACCCACGCCTCACCCTTCTGTCAGACACTACATAGGCTTCCTGTAAGATATAGGGCTTAATTTAAAATTCTGGTTCTTGCTTTCAAATCTCTACATAATGCTGCTCCTATCTATCCTCCCTAATACACAAGTATGTCCCGTCTAGGCCCTTACGCTCTGCTGAAGACTTACGTCCATCTTCTGTCCGTACTCCAACCTCTGATGCTCTCATTCAAGACTTCTCGAGGGCTGCACCTTTCCTGTGGAACTCGCTTCCCTCCTCCGTTAGATCACCCAGTCTCCACTCCTTCAAAAAATCATTAAAAACCCACTTCTTCATAAAAGCGTATCAATTAAACTGTTAATAGCTCCCGACTGATTCCAGCTAAAGCAATTTTTATGCAATTAAAAGTAGATTTGTACAAGATAAAAAGTATTTGTCCTACTCATTTCATTTTGTCCTCAGGGACAATTAATAAATTCTAATAGATAAAAGCGCAATACAAATAATAACAATCATAATATTAATAGTTTATAAAAGTGCCAAGTTATAAGCTAAAGTATTTCTAGTGAATGCAGTCAATTTTGTCAAAAGAAAATACTTGATCCAAAATCAAAATTTTTATATTTAACATTGTTTCATCCACAAAACAGGAATCATTGTTTTTTTTGCAAACAAAATTCATTTTCACAATGATTTGGTGCTGATGTGTAAAGATAACTGAGTACATGCCATCGACTGACATATTTGTACTTGGTGCTATTGCAGGGTCACTCCATCTTCTGAGAACCCCAATGCTGCAACTTCCAGCACAAGTCAAGGAAAGCCATCTCTACGGAGAATAAAGGGACGAATCCATAGAAGCAAAAGCCTGGATAGTGTTGAACTTTGCGAGTTTAATGTGAGTACTTGGGATGTTTTTGTTATTACAATTTCGAGTTTGCTTTTACACCCTTTTGCTTAGTTTGTGTTAACAACATGCATATTAAGTCAGTTGTGGCTAACCGTAACACTGCAAATGTTTGCAATCTATTTTTCCCATGATGCTTATCTACAAACATACTTCACATCTGCAGTGCTGAAGATGGCCTTCTCTACTTTCAACGCTGTAAGAGTGGTAGGACTCTTAGTGTTGTAGGAGTTTCAGATGGCTGGCCAAACACGTCTTATAGGAGTGGTCTCAAAATAATGTGACTAGTTTAGGGTTTCCTTATGTAGTGTGCCACAAAGCAATGTTCTAAGAGTTATTCTTTGAACGTGGTGTTCATGATGCCCTTTCAAGGTCTGGACTTAGATGTCCCTGCACTTTGTTAGTTTTTATTAAAGTATATGTTGCATATTGTGAACCTGATCATTGATCACTAGCATCTCCTCCTGTGATTGATGGAATGTGTAGGAAAGAATGGGAGACTAGGTAACTTAAATTGGTCTTCCAAAGTTGCCTACATCATCTTCTTTAGCAGTTAAAGGTTTAGGTCATTTTTACCTCCAGTAAATTCCTCCTAATTTTTGTTACAGAATAGCTTGCAAACAGGAAAATAATTGTTTTGCTCTTTAAATAGTTAGGTTACTGTCGAAGACATGGCTTCACTATATGGTTACATGCAGGGGGGATATAGGGGCTCTTTTTTTTTTGCCAAAATCTGCCATTTGCAGTTTTTGGGTGAAAGCTGGACGTTAGTGATCTTCAAATGCTTCTAGTTTAAACGTGGGGCATTTTTTTTTTAATATGCGCATTGTGGTGATTAGTGCAGAAGGTATTAGCTGATCATTTTTGTTTCAATATTAGCAATTTAGGTCTTAGTTTACCACATGTCACTATATATTTAATAAGAAATAATTTTATTAAAAAAAACAAACAAAAATATTTCAAGGTAAAAGCTGATGTTATTTTCGCCATAACTAAGTACTAAGACTGTGACTTTAAGGATCAGTTTGTATTAGTGATTACAATGCAGCAAACTTGTCAAGAGGTTAAGTATTATTGGCTATTAGCATCTATTCAATATTTGCATTTACTCATTTTTTCCCCCCGTAGCTTGATGGCTGATTATCCGTAATTTCTCGGTTTAATTGATGTTATTAGCGTTGTAATATATCTAATATGCTATGTAATTTAAAAATGATGTGTTTATGTTTGCATCTAACACGCTTGGTCAGTGACTATGACTATAGTGAAATAATTATTACTGTTATTAGCAGTAATATTTATAAACCATGTTTGCTAGGGTATTATAGATGAATAGAAAGCAATACTGTATAATTCCTTTTGGTTGTTGTTTTTTATTATTATTTTTATTTACTCTTACTATTTTCCAATACCACTTTACTAACACGCTTCCCTCTCAATTGATTGACAGTAGGGGAGCGTAGGAGAAAAATTCTGCTCTGGATTCTGGGGGCCACTATGCTGATTGTACTATGCTGTATAGAGATATTTATGGGGGTTCATATAAAACCTCAATTAAATTATGTTAAAAATACTAGTGACAATATGTTACTATATACAGAGAAATTCGCATATTTTATGTAATCCAACAGACATTTATTGCCTTTGCAAGAATGTTGTGTCTCATTTTGGAACAGATCAAAAACAGGATAGTCACATAATTTCCTAACGCTCACATCTCCACGTCTCTTGCGTTAACTTAAACCTCAAGAGTTCTAGACAGTTTGTGAAGGTGAATGGGATGGAAACAGCTGACTTGTTAGTGTGCTATAAAAGGATTTCCGCTATACTGCACTATTGCAGGGAGATGTTAAACTTATACCTTGCAAACATGGGACAAGCGTTACGTTAAGTTCTTTATGAATTAATAATTTATGCTGAAAAAGACTTAAGTTGATGAGGATGCTATATGATGCCGTTCATTGATTTTAGTAGCACTGTACAGATTATAGTCCAGCATTTTTTTTTCTGTTAGGCTGTGTCAGCAAGGTTATGGAGACTGGGGGAATAACGATTTGTAACTTAGCTGCCTCACCCTTAGGCCTTCTTGCAAGGTGGAATTTAAGGACTTCTGGTTCAAAGTGACACTGGGCTATTTAAAATATTCACTTAAAATCCCAGTAGGCTGCTCTATTGGCTCCTGCCAACAAATAAGTAAAATACAATATTTTCCGCTATACTGAATGACATTACATACAGTCATATCACTAATTTACTTGCTGACCTTCATTTATGTAAAATCCTCTCCCAATGTGTTATAAATTCACATTTTAGAAAGATAATGTCACAGAGAGATTGCTGGGGCGTCAGAATATAATTTTTGGGTTACACTAAGGGGTTCACTAAAAATTGTAGTAAAAAAAAATTTAAACAAAAAAAGTATAAAATCCCATTATGTAGATAAAGAAGAGCTTTGGAGATATTACTTTATTTACTAATAGTATTCTCAGAGAACTATATCTACATGGCAATATTTGCTACCATGGTGTATAATGGATAGATACAGCTATAGTGGATGCAAAAAAATTATTTCTTACCCATTTCTGATATCCGTTGATAATCAGGCTGTTTTAAAGAAGTGAATGCTGGGGAATAAATGATGAACATGTAACTATAACGGAAGTCTGTTAGATCAGATCAAGCAGAAATGCAGCGCATTCCAATTTCTACCGCCATGACCATTTCTAAAATCAGAAGTGGACATGAAGGTTGGAGTAACCCTTTATTTATGTAGAAAATGATCTGCGCAGACACTGGGAGCATATACATTGAGCAGGCAAAACTTGATCATTAACAGAAATGTCCAAAACAATAAATACTCCATCAGGGCCTCAGCCGTTAGAATAGCTGTTTTGTCGGATCTGTCAGTCAATCTGAAAGTTTTGAATTATAAGATGCTGAAGTACAATCCAATGGATCCATGTCTGCTTAGGGTCATGACAAGTAGCCTAAAGTACAATCCAATGGATCCATGACTGCTTAGGGTTATGACCAGTAGACTAAACCCTAGACCAGAAAACCAAATAAATATGTTCAACCAAATACCTTTAAAATATCCCCAGTGCCCTGCCCTCGTTCTATAAAATAAGAGAACTCTGGCATGAGTATATGGATAAACTTTAAATAGCTACTTCTATACAAAGTAGAATCATCTGGGATTTCTGGGGAGGGAAGGGGGCTAAGACCCACTGAGAACCAATATACTTAGGGACTTACACACGGGAGACATCCTTGGTTCTGGGAGATCTAGAGAGAAGTAGAGACAGGGGATTGGGGGGAGGAATTTTGCCCCCTAACCCAGTAAACAGAATCCCAAACCCTACCTCCGACGAGCCAAAATGATGGAAAGGAAAGCACTGTAGAAGTGATATTTACACCCAGACACCCAGGACAGAGACTCTAACTTTGACGGATAACTTTCACATAGGATACATCACTAGTATCCCTCAACTTCCCACTCCCTCCCTACTCTATCCCCCCCCACCTTCTTGTTATATCTACATATTTACTTTTTCTTGCTCATTGGCTGGGCCAGTACCTGTAGTTCCATCAGTCCCATAAATACCTACTAGCAAGTCTCTTATTATATGAGCATACTCATTATCAGCAAGTTCGTAGGACAGGGCTGGTTAAATGGTTATAACAATCTTACATTATTTTCGTATATATTTATAAAAACCTTGTCGTCAGATATACCACTGTTACTATCGCCGGTCAGAGACTATGATGTGATATCGCGGTTACACATGGGCTGCCATACCTTACACTGTGTTGGAAAGTAGAATGTTATGGCCTTGTATGATATGATATGTACCTTGTGTATTGATTTGTATATGATGGCAATTTAAAATAAAGAATTTAAATAAAAATTCAATATCACCAGTGGGAAAAAAACCCTGAACAATTACCCTTTTATATTCTAAGAATTGAAGAGATTAAAGTATTCCTCTGAATCTTTAGTGCTGAATAGAAACTAAAAAAATATCTCTACAAAAAGTACAAACACATGGAATACTACAGCTAAGAATGGAAGGAAGTATGAACCATGACTGCTTAGGGTTATGATCAGTAAACCAAACCTTAGGCCAGGCATAGGCAACCTTCAACACTCCAGATGCTCTTACAGCCAAAATACCGACAAATCATTAGGAGAGATGTAATCCAAAACATTTGGAGTGCTGAAGGTTGCCTACACCTGCCTTAGACCCTTGACTACAAACAACAGAAGAAAACATATTGGCAAAATGGCTACAGCTTTATTGAACAAGTAGTGTGCCAGCATACATTGAACTTATTTTCTGCAGTAAACCGTACACTCAGTTGGCAACCAAGATCTCACATCCTCTGATTACTCTTCTACCTGGGCCAAACATGTGTCCATTTCCCACTTTATCACGTGACATGTTATCCTATCCCTGCTCTAGCAAGGGAGCTGTGACAACAAATGTGAGAAAAGCACATCATCACCACCACACCACATAACAATATAACAGAACCGTTAAAGGTTCAAGACTAATCATGGACCAAGGACCTGTCCTACTGCCCAGAATCAAAACCGTAAGCCCTCCTGCAAACTAATTCTATCTAATATTTATAAATAGACAGTATACTTATGCAGGTGGAACGCAAAATCAGTTCCAGAGTCTCAGAAAGATCTTGAGATTGCTTCTACTCAGATATACATAAAAATAGAAAACAGAAAACATATAATAGTGAAGCACAGCAACAATTAAATAAATTTATTTTCCACACTAGACATAAAACACTCCTATCCACATCAAAGGGTCAGAGTCGTGGATATTACAATAATAACAGAAAAAATAGCCTCTTACAAGATTAAAAAAGTGAGTATAGGCAGTCCCAGCTGCTACTCACAAACGCTTAGTGGTGCCTCTGCACGGGCTCGATCAACTCAGCAGCCGGCTTCCACACATCGTCCACGGATAGATAGTCTCACTGTGAACTCCGGCCACCAGTAATTTAGAGCATCGGCTTGGAGTCTTCCGGGTACTTTAGTAGCTCCGCCCACTTTGCGTCAACACGTAATCTGCGTGGTTACGTCACTGCGTTGTCTACGCGTTTCGCCGTAAAGCTTCCTCAGGACGTCAGACAGTTAAACGATTCCTAATATTTATAAATATCGCCCCTAACATCCAATCATAGTAATTATGTACATTTAACATTACCACTAGAGATTGTTTTTTAAATGCCATGCTGATACAATCCAGCAGTCATGAACCCATTGGTCCAAGGGGTACTATTTAGTTGGCGGTTGGATGTAAGTGGTACAGGTTGTAGAACCTTTTCCACTGTGGCAGAATCAATAAAAAATCTTTGTCCAAATACTGAACATCGTTTTTATTTTTAATAAATCTTTATTTAGAGCAGACAATTGTAATTTAGTAGAATAAAAAAAAGAAAAAAAAACATGGCAAAAGTACAATGCACAGTTTAAGAGTTTTATAAAAGCACCAGCATAGCAATACCAATATGAAAAATATAAACTGAGCAAAGAATGTCATAAAATAAACGTTGAAACTCTTGATTTTACTAGGTATAACATGGAAATCCAATGCCCTGTTTGAAGAGGTCAGAAAACAGGTTAAAGTTTGAGAGGCTCACCATGAATCGCCCTGTGATGCTGGTATTGCATAATACTGAAAAATGTGTTTATGATTTTTGTGTACCGAAATCTTCTGAATGATATTCCAGAAATGATAGAATATAGCTTTATGTTCTTGGCTTGTATGGTATGCACATTTGATAAAAATGTACAAAAATGTACAAAGATATACTCTTGGAAGCGTGTTTTGGTAAGTCATGTTACAAACAAATTATTTCTGTTGATCTTGATATTTCCATGTGTTTTGTTTTAATTTTTAATCTCTTTATTGGAGTTTTTATTATTATTATTGTGACATTGCTGCAAAATATTTTAGTGGAGATTTTGTTTTGATTTGTGTTACCATGATTACAGTTATGATTTTTTTTGCATTCATAAAATAATGGTTTTAAACAATAGCCAGGGCTATTTTTAATTTAGTGGGAGAGGTGAACGTGGTAAATGATAAAGTAGGAAGCCAATATTTCACTATTTAAAAGATCTGTTGCCCCTCACCAGAGTTTTGTTTTTCCTCCTAATGAATTATAAATAATTGGATATAGTAAAATGCAGAATAAGTAGTTATTTGAGGAAAAAGTAGAATCTGGAAAACATGCATTATTTAGCAGTGCTGATAAAATTACACATTTTCTACAAAATACAGACATGGATAAGCACACAGACAAAACAATATAATTCATATGTTTCAGTGTGACATAAAACCGAAATTTGAGAAAGCCACACCAGATTACCATAGTGTGCGAATGCCTCCACTGTGTCCAATTATTCCATTTTCAATGGGTTATAAGCTTATTTTAACAAATTATTCGACATTTTAGAACGTTTGCTGTCTCCCTGGAGCTTTTTTTAACTTCTGATCACAAATGTATCAATAATGAATATAGAAAATGAACAATAGTTATAATAGTCATTAAAGGAAGATATGGGCAAAAAAAGTAGTTAGTAGGAATAAAAATCCAAAACCAAACCAAATAGTCTTACCATGGAAGACTCTAATCATCTCTGTTAGGGAGATACAATACCTGAGAGGGCCACACACAAATATATAGACTTAATGCATATGGGAAAAGATTATGTTTTCTGGGGTGAGTATTGCAGCAGCATTAAAGGGTTATTCCAACCAAAAACTTACCTTTGTTTCAGAACTAAGGCCAAGTTCTCCCTGTAGGCAGATCTTCCTTGCGTGGCTTCACCCTCCTTTGCTGGAGGGAGACAAATGTCAGGCATAGAGGAGGACATGGGCGACACGGAAAGAGTGGCATGACACCAAAATGTGCACAGAATTCACATTAACCTTTTGTGATACGGCTGGAGGTTGAGTTAAACAGAGTGATTAAACTCTGCACACATAGACTTTGAGCACATTCACCACTTCATGCTTGGAATAAAAAACACACTTACCTTCACAGTACTTGTGAGCCTCTTGTTGATTAGCATTTAGGATGCTATAATGCTACATTAAATTTACATATTGCAACCATTTTAGGTTAGATTCATTTGGGAAGCATTATAAAATGCTTGATATGTAGCAATATGTTAGTATGATCCTGCAGAGAGCTTATTTTGGTGTTATTTTTTGGTGTCCAAAACAGGTGGGCAATTTATTTCTAAGGGCCCATCACTAATTTGTTTTATACAGAAAGGAGATACTGCTAGTGAGACATTGCCATAAAGATCCACAAGCACAGTCTCTTATCAATACACTGTGTGTATAAGTGGGGCTTCCTGAAAATATCTGCTGATTGCTACTTTCTGAGATGATCACAAATGAAATTTTATAAATATTAGTGCCAGGTGTATTTGCACCTGATTGTTCAGCTAGGATCTCAGGGGGTTGTAAAATGATGAGATGTGGTTGAGGAAAGTTCAGCCTACCCTGCATTTCACAACCATAACATAATAACATTTTACAACATACAGTATACAAAAAAATAACAAGGGGGGACAGAAAAGGGGAGCAAGGGGAAATGGAAACCAAAATGGGGAAAGATAGTGCAAACATAAACTACACACAACCATTAACTAATTTCAGATATTCATTGGATCGGTGTTTATAAAGTCTCCATATTAAAAACCTGCTTAAAACCCCAATAACCTGTTATTCTAGACGAGTGATATGGCCAGTGAGATGTAAATAAAGATCTGCTTTGTTGGTGAGACCTGGGCTCTGAAATAGAGTAAAGCAGTGATGTTGAGCGCAAGAATTATATACCATGAGCGGTTCAATTAATAAAATGTGTTGCTTAATTTGCTGTTAGGACACACCATGGATTTAAGGTGCCAGAGAAAAGGTAAAAAATTATTTTGATATCTTCCTTTTCACCTGTCCCTCAACACATTAAAATATCATCCCACCTGATATCTAATTTGGATCTGGCAACATTTCTCTATAGCACTTTCATCTTTTCTCTACATGGTTCCTCTGCCAGGAGAATGAGTGTTTGGTGTCTCAACTCATCAGTTTCAAGAACATTCTTTCAGAATTTAGCTTTTAACATGAGTAAATTAGCTTACAAGGCGAGGTCTAATTTTGTTTGATTGTAAGATCAAGGTCCAAAATTTAGATGCTATATATAAAGTACCACATGGCACCCAACCTGCCATCAACCACACAACACAACCATGGAGTATCAAGCACACTTGCACAACACAAAATGGCCCCCTTATCACATTTAGCAAACAATAAAAACACACACACTTGATCGAGCCAATATCACTGCTGTGTGGAGCTTTGTGCTCCATACCCCTCCTTCCTCACAGGGTGCTGCTGCAGCTGTCTGGTGGAAGGAAGGAGCTACGTGAATCGAGAGTAGAGACATTGCACAGTGTGTGTCCAATTACTCTGGCAATTGTTCATATGTATTATGTGGATAACATGTAGCATAATGTTGGATAATGATGTGGAGCTGGTTTTCTCCAGTGTACAACTTGGGTGACCAGCAGCCATGTTCTTGTTGCTATGGCAACCTGGTGCCGAGCGGTTGTTCAGCTCTGATACACAAGCCTGGCATTCGTCCTTTAGGAAACTCTATAAAATTCTCCTTCGAACAGGGATGTTGAATTTTGAGGGTTGTCGAGAGACTTCGGTTTTTAGCTACTCCTGACTGAACACTGAAGAATCAGTCAAAAAAGACTGAATATAGGATGAATATACAACCTCTACCTGCCTTCAATAGGCAGTGTTAGAGGATATTTTCTTGTTGAATTGTAGACACGTGTCCTTTGACATATGTTTACGTTAATTTGGCCCGAAACAAAAAGAGTGGTTGGCACCGCTTGATATTAAAAATGTGATGATCTGAGGAGAGCTATGGGCTTATCAATGACATTCTAGAATCAGGACAGAGCACGCAAGTTTATACATTAACATAGCCAATCCATACATCCCTTCACTACTGTTAGGATACCACACTGTGTTTGTTTGTTCCTCCAGCCCTGGCTCAATCATCCTCCACCTCAGTTCACCATTTATGCCTCAGGTGGTTGTCACTAATTTAAGGTTGTACACTCTCAGACAGGCAGAGTGTGTTCTGGTGTTATTTTTTGGTTCAGTGCACAAAAGGTCCCATTTGTGAGCGCCTCTTGCCATGAAGCGCCTTATAATGGTACAGTTAATTTTCAAGGCGCCAATGCCACTAATAATGCATTGTTGTTACTTCCAGATGCAAGACAGCTAAGTTAGAGCTTTTTAGCCTTAAGTGTGCATTTGTCCTGGTTACTGCTACAGCTCATTAATAGATTATTCAGATATCTGGGTTCCTGATCCTGGCCTTTTCAGATTATTTGTTTTTGTTTTTTTAGCTTGTAAATGTTTACTGTGTTACATGTTTACTTTTACTGCTGGTCCCTTTTTCAAATAATTGTTTATTGATTCCAGGTTAAAGGATTTAACTTTTAGTAGGTGCTTGTTTTTCCATTAAATCTGACAATCTCTATGGACAGATAATACTGTACTTTCTTTATCCCTACATTTTGGGATGCAGCCTATTCTGTACCAGTTTGTACTCTGGTACATACAGCATTCAGGCTCTGATAGCTCTGGTGGTGTTTCACAGGTCTATTGCCCACAATCCAATTTGTGTTTCCCATTTACTTTCAATCAATTGACATGTTATCAAAGAGTCTGAGACAGACGTTTTTCTGTTGTTCAAATTAGGGTCATCTCATCAAGCAGCTGATATCAAAAGCCCAAAAGCCTCAAGCTCTCTGTCTAGTTTACCACCACTATCTTTCATTACAGAGTAAATAGTATCTCAGACATATGGCCAGTGGCTACAAAAAAACAAACAACCCATGCTGTACATAATCTGGATTATAATGTTCATGAGCTAGTGATTAATTACATTTAACTCGTTCATATCATGATTTTGACTAGAGTACAATATGAGAACATAGTTTATCTTTTACCATGCCAATCTGATAAATTGTATCATATGCACTAAATTGGGTCACATGCACTAAATTGAATCAAGGATATATTGAATAATTATTAATTCTGGTAAAACAGAGAGAAAATATCTGTTGTGTATGATTTGGCAGTGTCTCATTTTCAAGCTGTTGTTCGGAAGCATGTAAGATAATATACAGGAGTGCCCATCATTCACACTGTAGAAGTTGGAACTATAGGTCCCATAATTTATTGTCACATTTCACCAAAGTTAAAAACTAAATAAAGGAAAAAACTGTAATTGTGTAACACAGATGAAATGAAATATCATACCTATCATGAATGTTACTAAATAAAACCAGTAGATCCAGCTAGAAGCAAATGAGAAAAATATTCAACACACCCTCAATTTGGGATATTAAGATTAATAAATGTGTATACAGTATTACACTATGTATGCTCTCTCTTTCTCTCTCTGTGATGTATACACTGATCTAATCTACCCTGAAAATATCAGATACACATACAAAAAATGTGTGGAAGGTTCCTTGGCTTCGAGATGGATCTGCTGTCCATTTTTGTTTTGTCATTGTCATTTATTAAATTATGTTACACTATTATTGTTTTTTTTTCAAACAATCCTTTTTTTCTGTGAACATGTATTAGGTGAAAAACTAACAAACACGAGCTTCACTATTTTCTAATATATTCTCACATATATCTTTTGAGCACATGGTGTATGTTAATGTCACCAGAATAAGTCTGTAATAGTTCACGCCTTAGAATATGTAAGCTTTTCTCAATAATTCTATTAATTGTTAAATAAAATGAAATCATTTCTTAAACCTTTAAAGGGATACTCCAGAGCTCTAAAGCAGTGTTCTGCAACTTTTTAACACCCGCAGCCTTGCGAAAATAGGAGAAATATTTTGCGGACCGGTATCAGCCATGAATAAAAAAACAATGGTATGTGTGAGGGATGCAGTATGTGTGTGTGATGGGTGCTTTGTGTGTGTGTGAGATGTGCTGTGTGTGTGTGAGGTGCACTGAGTGTGTGTAAAGGGTGCAGTGTGTGTGTGAGGGGTGCAGTGTGTGTATATAAGGGATACTGTGTGTGTCTGTGTGTGTGTACAAGGGTAGTGGTGTGCATAGGGGGCAGTGTGTGTGTATGGGGCCCTGTGTGTGTGTGTACAAGGGTAGTGGTGTGTATATGGTAACCATGGCAACGATCCAAGCTCGCGAGAGGAGAACCCGGTGAAGCTGCAAGTTAGATCTCCCCAGGTCCTCTCTCACTCCTCTGCCGGCTACAACATTTCACTGCTAGTGGGCCAGAGAGGGAGATCTCTGATCTCCCCTTTGGTCCTGCAGAGCCAGCAGGGGAGAGAGAGGCACGGTTCCTGGTGCTATGATCATATGATCATGGCAGTGGGGAAATATTTTGCGGCAATTATTGCCCGTCCGTGAAAGCTTTCACCCGACTATACCGCTACACTGTAGTGGGTGAAAGCTTTCACATACTGGCAATAAATTCTTGCGGACTGGCGCTGGTCCATTGACCACTGGTTGAAGACCACTGCTCTAAAGCACTTCAGCTTGCTGACGTGATTTATGTGTGCAGTGTATGTCTTCTTTTATTCATTTTACCAAAAGTGCAGATTTCTATAGAAATTTATAAATAAAACGTGTTACATATCCCTGGCTGTCAATCACACAGTTGTCCTGTTACTTCCTGGTTGTTTAGCTCAGTGGAGCATGCAGGTAATCGCTCAGAGCACCTGCCTTGCAAAGATGTTTCATTGAGCTGCACTGGGAAGTCTGTAATTGGACAGCCACAGAGTGTCTTGACTGTTTTAAAAGAGGAGGGCTTGCAAAGGCTGAAGGCAAGATATATGCAGTGTGGAGGACAGCCTGGTACCTCCACCAAGCTTGCTTCCTAGCTGTTACCGGCATAATAACTGCTTGATCCAAGGAGACATCTGACTGCTATTTTGCGGTCAAGAAGGAATTTTTTCCTAGTTTGTTGCAAAATTGGAAGCGCTTCAGACTAGGTTTTTTGCCTTCTTTTGGATCAAAAGCAAAAACATATGTGAGGAAGGCTGAACTTGATGGACACTACTTTAGCCCCAGTTGCCCTAGCTTGAGTGGAGTCTAGCCGGAACTTCCCCACCACTCCTGCAGAGTGTATAGCTGTATAGCTGTCTCACCTAAACACTAGCCGAGATTTAGTGAAGGGTGAATAAAAACTGAGTTTATTGAGACAAAGCACAGGAATTTATCTCCCAGACACAGAAAGTGCAATACAAAAAACACCCCAAAACACACACAATACAACCCAGCAACCCCACGGATAGCTTGTACCAGAGCGCCAAATATATCCAAATAGTGCCCGGATCGGAGGTGGCTCACATGATTTGGATGGAAGTCACAGTTTTAGTGGCCATGGCTATTCTCCGATCTGGCGCAGAGTTTCATGGCACTGGGGTGAAAGTCCCAGTCACCCAAAACAGCGGCGCTTTCCTTGAATTCTTCCAGCTCCCCCGAGTTCAGGGTATCTTTGGATACCACCCCTTCTAGTACCCACAATAGAGTTGAGAAAACCCAGTGACGTAAAACCCTGGAAGGGATGACCCCCTTGGTGCACTTTAGCTTCCACGAGACATGATGATACCCTATGTACCTCACTGTTGTGTCCCAGGGGGGCTACATCATTGTATTGTAACTGTTGATAACCTTGGTTTATTATTATAAAAAATCACTCTGCATGTTGTGGCGAATGAGTCGATACCTATGCCTTGACCATTATATGTGAACATCAGGGGCGACAGCCCAAGTAATGTATTATTTACATGCTAAGTGAACAAAAATAAATAAATAAATAAATACAAAAATTAAAAAAATATATCATAATATTATCTTACCAGGGTGTTATGAGCAAAAAACTGAGTCTGTAATTTTTACATAATTTCAGAAAATGCAACAATTTGGATACAGACACTGATCAGTGATTAGAGCCCCTGTTTATAATACTGAAAGAAGAGAGATAATGTATGATCACCAAAATGTTTTTGTAATCGATAAGAGAATAAATAAAATATATAAATTGTGTAAATTGATTCCATTTTTATGTTTTTATACCTGTGGACAACAGTCTACACACACACATTTTCTCCTTCATTTATGTCTTAGCACGCTAACCCGTGTTCCAAATAAATACTCTGTTAATATTTTTTTCAAAACAAAAAGTGATTGGCAGTGAAAGGGTCCCAAATCCTTCTTGTTTCTACAAAGCACTGGTGGCATATAAATAAAAATCAGTAAAAAAAGCAAAACCTGGAGCAGTTGCCATGGAAACAAATGTACTATCCTATTTGTTCTATATTTGGCATTTCTCATCAGTATTATTTTTTTAAACATAAATTGCACAACATTATCCCGAATCCAATATGGGACATATACTCGCAGTTGCCTCCAAGTAATCTTTTATTTTCAGATTTTACTGATTCTTAGACATACACTTATAGCATTATCCGTCCTATTGTTTTACATTGCATGTAGGTTACAAATTAGTAATTAAACAGCTAGTTATAATTAAGTAGCAAAGCGTACACTGCTCACAGCAATGTAGCAATTAAGCAGATTAAAGAAATTTTCAGCTATGCCTTAAAACATTCCCCCCCCCATTCTGCAACCTTTGATCCCCCAACAATATTCCCCAGTATCTTTAATCTCTGTACCACCGGCAGATTTGATTGGGTCCCTGCAGTATCTGCCTATCATCAATTCACTGTCTCAGTAACCAGTTCTCTTCTTTGATCTTTGTTTTCTTAAAGTCTGTGTTCCGCATCCCTGTCCATGTTGGATGTCTGGCACATGCCAAGATGTTAGAGAAATAATAAAAAGCAACAGGAGTGCTGAGAGGGAACCTTTACAAAAATAACCTTTTATTAATTTCATTTATTATAGACCACAGGTGATCACATATTTTCATTAAAATGTGTTTCTAATGCAGATTTTGTCATAATGTTCCTCCTAATATAACTTCATACCTCCAATTGTTACAGTTTATGTTTTTATTCTGTGATACCTCCTATGTTCTTCCTTGTTTTTCATTAGTTCAGTTCATCTGTGGATTGTAGAAGACTTGTGCACATCAACAAAAATTTGGTTCGTCTGTAAATAAGGTTTGGACGATTCAGGTTTCGTGTGTGGTGTTTCAATTCAGACTAATTCTGTCCATGCAATCATTTTGGGAAAAACTATTTAGATGAATATAGAAATTGTGAGGCAGTGCACTGGAAAATATAAATATTATGTATATATGTTGTGGTACTCTGATCAAGTGAGAAGTAACCAATAGAGGGGACAAAATTAATTTGTATCAATATAGATTTTTTACATTTATTTTTTGTTCCTCCTTTTTTCCCTCTCTTCTGTCTTGATCTGTGAATTGAATAAAGTTTTAGGGTCTGTCCCCATCAGTAATTTTTTCCCCATCAATAGTTTTTGGGGGTTTTTTTGGTTGGAAATCTGACCTACGAAAAAGCAACAGTTTTGTCTGTTTTCCGTTGTGTTTGTTTCATGATTTGTCCGCATACCATTTTGGAGTTCGGGATTTTGGACGAGCAGCATATCTCCCAAAAATCTGATGAATCTCTATTTGCTTAAAACCAATTGCAGAAGTCCAATACATTGTATTTGTACCCACAACCTATTATGATTGATGATGTCTGACAAACATCAGTTTATTAGAAATTTGTAGAATTTATTTTGAGATTTAAAAAAACACTCAAAGTCCTAATTTTTTTCTTAATTATCCATGTTTCCAAAGCTTAATGTGAATTGTTAGAAATTCTAACTGGATATTGAATTTAAAACATTTGGTAAAAATACGCGAGTTTAAAAAAAATAAAACATTCACCAAGTTAGCTATGTTTTCAGCTCAGCTATCTTGTCTCCACATTTTAAATTCATTTTGAATTGACCAGAATGCACATTTCTAGGCATTAACCTAGTGTTATACCCTGTGAATTATTTTGTGTTGCCGCTATGCAACTAAATGAAATTTAATGATGTATTCCTTTAGCAACCTGCATTGGTTTCTATAGAGATAAAAATGTGGCTTCTATAGACTTGGTATATGGTCTCTATTAAGGCTAAAGGTAATGATGGAGTAATGGCGAAGCATGCTAAGAGTTTCCACCTGGCCTGGTTACCGCTGTACAGTGAATTAGCAGCCATGATGAGGGCAGTAGCTCAGCGCCATCATGTGACAAGTGACAAGTAACAACGTACAACAAAAATCACTTTAGTTAAATCTCAATTAAAATCCTGCCCAGCGTAGCTAAATATATGGTAGTTGAAGTCCAGGGGTTCCCAAAAAAGGTAGACCCCCAGATGTTGCAGAACTACAACTCCCATGATGCTTTGCATGCTTTTGAACGTCTTCAGGATGACAAAGCATCATGAAAGCTGTAGTTTTAAAACATCTAGGGATTTTCCTATTGGGTCACACTGATCAAAAGCACATGATGGTGCAGATAGTAGAGATGAGGAGCTTCCAAAAGCGCTCATTGTATCCTCACTTCAGGAAGTTCCACACATCTCCACCTTCTCAGACCCATCTTTCATTATTAAAATATTTAAGGATACATGACCAGATCTGCAGCTCCATCCCCTAATGTAGAGAGCCAATGAAGGACCCCTGCAGCAGTATTGCATGTAGGAAAGGTCCACTTGGCCAAGTAATGCTCATACCTCTTGGTTGGAAAATCTGATGCCATATGCTTTTTACAAACTGTTTAGTGAGAAACACTCCAGTGTATATTTCCACTTGCTATTTTCATGCTACCATTGATTCCGTGAAGAATATAACAATCAAAGTGAATCTTTATTTACTCAGTATTCAGAAAAGGAAATAAACTTCACTTCATAAACTCACTTTGATACAAATAATTATGAGTATACATTATAAAGATCAGTGAAATTGGAGCATTCTCTGTGCTGGATCCAATAACAGCGGCAGGAAGGATTCATTTAGACGATGCAGCAACAGTCTTATCAGTCAGAGACAGCTTTAAAACCAGTGGTGACTATAGCACAAGCTCTGACATTTTTACCCACGATTTAATAATATCCCTTTAATCTTTAGCTAGAGTGCTCCTCTGATACTCTGCTAGATGCTAGTTGACAGACAGAATTTCAAAGTAAAAACAACAACACACACACACACACAAATATCAGTATAATTGACTTTATGATTTTCTTTTTTTAATCTCAGTGAAAACAGAAACTAGCTATAAATCAAACATTTTCAAAATGTATAATCTTTTCGTCAATTCTAATTTAGTTAAAAAAGGATGGATTAATGCTGGAGTAGATATGCATTTCATGAAAAAATATAGAAATATTGTAGGTGCTTTGCGCTAGTTGTACTTATTTTAAGACCAGATTATTCCATCCAAAGATTAAATGTTACTCTGTATCATAATAACTATGCTTTTCAATATCAATCGTAGGTTTTTATTTACTAAATTTGGAAATGGGGGAGAACTGGCAAGATATTTGGACAATAAAAGAATTTGATCACTTTAACCTAATAATTTTAATTCAAGATGTGAATTCTGCACATTTCTCAGTAAAGTAAATATTATAGATCTGACGCAGGATTATTCACTAAACCATAAAAAGATGAGAATCCCCCAGTGAAGTGAATTGCAGTTATAAGAAAAAAATTGTCAAGCGCAGACACAGAGTAGTTACTTAAATGAACACTCCAAGCACCATAACCACTTAAGCCTGCCTGCAATGCAAAATACAAAACACATTGAAACCATTTTAAATTATGATCATAACAGTGAATAATAAATCAAATGAATCAACAATACATTTATTATTATATATGACAAGGCAGCTGATTCCAACAAAGGATTTTGCAAAGTGTTTTGAACAGTAGGAGAGACACTGGAAGAACTGTGTAAGGTCCCAAGGTGCCAACTGATGCTGGTGGTATCTGGCACCAAGACATTAGCAGCAGATCCTTTAAGTCTTGCAAGTTATAAGGTGGGGCCTCCATGGGTCGGATTTGTTGTATCCAGCACATCCCACAGAAGCTCAATAGGATTGAGACCTGGCCAACTTGGAGGCAAAGGCAACACCTTGAACTATGCAGTGTGGCAGAGTGCATTATCCTGCTCAAAGAGGCCACTATCATGAAGGGGTGTACGTGTTCTGCAACAATCTCTAGGTAGGTGGTGCATGTCAAAGAAACATCCACGTGATTACTGTATCAATGAGTCTAGGGCTCTCATGACCCTGATACCGGTACACCAGTTGTCCTTCCTTGCACGACTTCTGGAAGGTACTAACCACTGCATACCAGGAACACCCCACATGACTTGCCATTTTAAACTTACCCCCTCATTATTTGACCTTTGTCCAAGTCAAACAGATTTTTTTGCTTTCCCGTTTTTCCTGCCTCTTACACATGAAATCATAATATAATCAATGTCATTGACGTCTCCTGTCAGTGGTTTTAATGTTGTGGCTGATTAGTGCATAGGTTGCAGTGTCCTTTAATACAGACAATCTCATTTGTCTTGCTCATTTGTCTAAGCTTTCTGCTTTATAAATGAATTTTATTGTCACACTTTATACAGAATGTACATAGATTTGGACAGACACAATATTCCGCACACTCTACAATAAACAAGCTGAGTGTCCAATAAATAGCATATAATTTATGCTTGTTCAACGAGTGTTCCCATTCTTTGTATATGTGAAGTCTGACAAAAATGGGTTGACATTGTAAATAATATGGGAAAAGATTCTACAAGCATGTAATGCAATACCATATTCCATATACCATAAATGATATTACCACGCTGGCTGGTGTCAAATAGCGATAATGCAAGGAAATGTCTTGCATCATCACTATCCATGTGCTAAGTGCGGACAAAAAGCATTCCATTTACTTATATTCAGTGTTCTAATTTTTCTCTAATCGTGTCCTAACTCCCTTAGTGTGAGACGGTTAGACTGAAGAAAGGATAAGCCTTTAACAGGTGAAGAGTAGATGTTAAAATGTTCTGATAACTTAATAAAACAATGTCACTTTAAAAACAAAGGCAAGAAGTGAGAAAGTGAAGACTGTAGAAACGGTGTCACTTTTATGTGGGAACTTTGTAAGAAGTGTCAGAACAATGTTTCAGGCAAAGTATTTCCCATTTGGGATTCTCTCAACACAGGTGGGTGAAAGCTTCTGTTACATTTTTTATTTTAGGGCTATGCTTAATTCAGACAGGCGTTCGCCATATGTGATAACTTTCATATTATGAGGGAATTGTTCAATCTCGCAGAGTTATTCACAAAAGTATGAATTGTCAGAAATTTAAAGTGAATTTCAAACTGTGAGTAAATACAGGCAACTTGTATAAAGTCAGTTCCGTTTTCAGTACGGGTATTATGGGCTAGATTTGTAAATTTACTTTGAGTTCTAAGCAGTTTACACTTGAATGGTGTTTTAATATGGATACTGTGGGTGGTTTTCTGTTTATTGCATCTATGTGGTATAAACATTTTTAAAACAATTCAAGATATTTTTAACAACTCATTTACACCGAACGTTCCTGTATTTTGTGCTGTGGACTCATTTCCCAGCATGCACTTGACACCCTCTTTCAAATGAGATGCTTGCTTTAAATCTTTTTTACCCTCATCTGCGAAAGTGTCAGACATTAAATCAGCATCCTATTGATGGGCACATTCTTCTGATTTATTAAGCAGTCATGTTTTTGTTGCTACGTGTTTAGTGGCAGGAATTGCATTCATAGTACATCATGACAAATTGTAGCTATTTTCACATATTTAAAATATGTGTGTCAGTCGTGTCTCTTTTGAGCTATTTTGCATCCTTTGAAGGTTAGTACTAGCCTTTTTGTGTAGGACCACCTCTTTCTAAACCTGCACTAAGTGGGTAACTATAAATATGTCCCTGCTGTCAGAATTTTAGGAGTGAGGTGATATAATTTGTAGTTTGCTGATAGGAACTAACTCAAAGGCTTCACTTTTGGAGCTTGTGTTACCTATTCTGTATGGTCTAAGGAACACTGTGAGCACTACATGCTGCAATCCATCAAAAATATATATTAAAAACTGTCAAAGCATATCTTTATTTTGTAAAGCTGTTATCCTACAAAATGTAAAAAATATTACAGTATTTTATTATTTAACTAAATGTTTATGTTTTCGGAGACAGCCTTACGGCTGCAATTGACCCATTATTTTTTGAATGTGCAAAAACAATAATGTAAAATTAATAAAACATGGCAAGATATTCACATTTGAAGTCATTGCATTTATTGCAAATCCATAGGGTCTTCAATGCTGCAAAAAGGAAACACCAGAGGTTAGGATCGATCGATCTATCTATCTATCTATCTGTCTGTTTTATCTATCTTCCACCTTATATATTTTTTATTTTTTAAAGAGAAGAAACAACCAAAATATATGTTTTTGTAAAATAAGTACATGCTAGGAATTACCCTTTAAGCAACAACTTGTTTTTTACATGATAAGCTGTCATATGGTTTTGAAGAATATGTGTGGAATAACTATCATATCTGTATCGTACACCTTTGCTTCGTTTTGTAATTGTTACATAATTTATATGTACGAGGAAATACTACTACAGATAGACTCATCTGAATTGAGATTCTATTGTAATTAAAAGCAAAACACATAATTAAACATAATTAAACACAGTAAAAGGACATGTAAGCACTGTGAACATGACCCTCTGTTAAAGGGACACCAAAGGACCACTTCATCTCAATGGGTGTTGTGTCCCTCTCCTTTTAAGCCTGTTAACACGCCTCTAATGGTTGCATGGTAGACAGCCACTAGAGGCACTTCCTCTGCTATAACCAAGTCAAACTTGGTTATAGATCAAATGCTGCAGTTCTCCTTTACTCCATATGTATTTCTAACATAGATTTTGTAAGTATGCAATATGAGAAGACATGGCATCATTCTGGCAAACAGGAAGTGATTTAGTACGCTATGTCCTGTTCTGCTTGTGACTTGGACCGTTGAATAGCGATCTGCGCAGGAGCTTATTAATTAGTGTTCTGGACTATGCAATGCCAAAACAAATGTTGCCAGTGATGATGCCACCCACATACATCCGTATTCACAGTTGTATGGAAAAAATTACACAGGCAGAAAGTGTTAAATGGATTTATTTACTAAAAAATGAACTGTGCTAAACTGAATTCAGAATTGAAAAATTAAGGCCAGTATTGATGCATGAGAAACAGTCTCCAGTTCAATGATTTTTCCAACTATCCACGTATCTTTGGAAATTTAGTTTTCAATTCACCATAATTCACTCCTCAGTAAATTAACACTTGCTGTGAATTTAAACTAACTTTCAGATAGTAGGCCAAGTATTAATTACTTATCCCATAACTCCTTTGCTGGATAGTAGTGTATAGGTAAGATCAGACCCCATAGATCAGAATGAGAGGCTCCTGATTGGTGTCGCCTCTTCCTGATGATGGTGGGGTCTTCCTAACACTCCACTGAGCTACCCTAAGCTGAATTGCTTCAAAATCCTTGATAGATTTAGAAGTAAATTTTTATTTTAACTTTTTTTTTAACATTATTTCAATGCACTATATTCATACGAATCAGCCATCAATATTAGAACCACCTGTCTAATATTGTGCTGTCCCCCCTCATGCTGCCAAAACTGCTCTAATGTGCCAAGGAATGGACTCCAGAAGATTCCACAAGACATTTGAACATATCCTGTGGCATCTGGCAGCAGATCTTTTAAGTCCTGAAAGTTGCGAGGTGGGGCCTCCATGGATCGGATTTGTGTTGCAACACGTCCCAAAGATATTCAATCGAATTGAGATATGGAAAAATGAACTCTTTTTCATGTCCCTTAAACCATTTCTGAGCAATTTATGAACACTTTTTTTCAATATGGCAAGAGGCATTACTATTCTTTAGAAGGCCACTCCCATCAGGGAACAACATTGCCATGAAGGGGTGTACATGGTGAGCAACAATATTTAGGTAGGTGTCACACATCAAAGTAACAACCACATGAATGCCTGTACCCAAGGTTTTTCAGCCTAACATTGTCCAGAGCATAACACTGCCTCTGCCGGCCTGCCCTGTTCCCCAGGTAAATGACACACATGCACCCGGCCATCCACCTGATCTAAAAGAAAACGTGATTCATCAGACCAGGCAACATTCTTTCAGTGCTTGATCGTCCGGTTCTGACACTCATGTTCCACTGAAACTCTTTTCAGTCAGCTTTTACACAGCCCCATACATAGAAACATAGAAACATAGAATGTGGTGGCAGATAAGAACCATTCGACCCATCTAGTCTGCCCAATTTTCTAAATACTTTCATTAGTCCCTGGCCTTATCTTATAGTTAGGATAGCCTTATGCATGCTTAATCTCCTTCACTGTGTTAACTTTTACCACTTCAGCTGGAAGGCTATTCAATACATCAACTACCCTCTCTGTAAAGTAATACTTCCTGATATTATTTTTAAACCTTTGCCCCTCTAATGTAAGATTATGTCCTCTTGTTGTGGTAGTTTTTCTTCTTTTAAATATAGTCTCCTCCTTTAATGTGTTGATTCCTTTTATGTATTTAAATGTTTCTATCATGTCCCCCCGTCTCATCTTTCCTCCAAGCTGTAGATCCTTTAACCTTTCCTGCTAAGTTTTATCCTGCAATCCATGAACCAGTTTAGTAGCCCTTTTCTGAACCCTCTCTAAGGTATCAATATCCTTCTGAAGATACGGTCTCCAGTACTGTGTACAATACTCCAAGTGAGGTCTCACCAGTGTTCTGTACAATGGCATGAGCACTTCCCTCTTTCTGCTGCTAATACATCTCCCTATACAACCATTACTCAATGCTATACAACCAAGCATTCTCTTAGCATTTCCTGCAAAACGCTGTATGTTCTGATACCTTTCTATCGTGAAAATATTCAGCAATTTGAGCAATAATATTCTTCTGTTTGATTTGACCAGACCGGCTATCCTTCGCTACCCACATGCATCAGTGAGCCTTAGGCACCCATAACCCTAATGCCATTTCACCAGGTGTCCTTCCTTGCACTACTTTTAGTAGGTACTAACCACTGCATGCCGTGAACACCCCCATTCTTTCTATTTTAGAAATGCTCTGACTCAGTCATCTAGCCATCACTATTTGGCCCCTCAAAGTCACTCAGATCTTTTCGTTTGCTAATTTTCCCTGCTTCCAACACAAGAAATTCAAGAACTGACAGTTCACTTGCTGTCTAATATATCCCACCCACTGACAGGTAGGTACCTTTGTACCAATATAATCAATGTTATTCACTTAACCTGCCAGTGGTTTTAATGTTGTGGCTGATCAGTGTATATTGCATTACAATAATAGTGGGTCAGGGCGGAGCCGAACAACCGAGGCAAACAGACGCACAACTCTGGAGCTCCGTACAAAAATCGGAGAAAGCAAGCCTAATCGCAGCCAAAATCACCCCCACTGAAAGCTGACTACACGCAGGAACCCCACAAGCTCCATGGGACACAAAAATAAGAAAAAGTCGCCAGATAATCCCGCCCCTGGGCTTACAAAAGGGGAAATGTGGAGGCAAGCAAGTGGCCCGAGTGAAGCCAATATGGCGGCGCTCTATGGAGGCTGCACGGATTTCTCGGACGACTATTCAGAGGAAGTGGATGAGGAATACCTCCCAACACCAGACCCAAAACCAAAGACAAAACCAAGCAAAACAAGGAATGACCCTGATGCCGACCTTGTGACCACCGGGGTGCTAAAAGCCCTACTGGCAGATCTGCAAAAGAATATTCTCACGGACGTCACTGCATTAAGAGGAGAACTGCAGGGCCTGACAGGCTGCATTACTGTGCTGGAGGCCTCCTCTCAAGACCACCAGCGCACTATCGCCACACTGCAAAGTGATATGCGGGATCTGAGCCGTAAAAACACACTGCTTGAATGGCGCTTGGATGCCCAGGAGGACACGAGAAGGAGACACAACATTAAGGTTAGGGGGATTCCAGAGGAGCCGCCGGAGACAGAAGTCCCGCACTCAATCAAACGCCTCCTGACTAACATACTGCCCCCAGGTCATACTAAACCTATCGTACCCATAGACATCTTCTGGATCCCGAAACCCGCTAGGGCCCCAGACTCAGCCACAAGGGACACAATACTTACCTTTAAAAACGGAGTGGACAAAACAACGGCCCTCACCGCCCTCCAGGGAAAAACCCCCTTACAATTTGAAAATGTGAAGTTGACCTTTTACAGCAACCTGTCAAGGGAAACCCTGGCATGGCGTAGATCGCTCCAACCCCTCACCGCCACACTCCAGTAACACAAAATTCCATATCGCTGGCGGACCCCTCACTCACTCCTTGTGCGGCGGGTTGAGACAACCTACCAAATTCACGACCCACAGGATGCAGCAGAACTACTACAGGCCTTGGCCCTAACTTAGGACTCACTCCTCCAAGCGGGCCTCCGAGACCCCACCACACCAACTCACAGCTGGGACCCAGCGAACAGTGCCCCATTTGTACCCCGAAACCTCACACCAGTCACATACGCCGCGGTCACCACCTAAACAGAACTGAGGCTATCTCGGACCATGGCACCCGCCCTTGCCGAACAACCTATAACCCCTGGGACTTCACTAACCATCATCTGGATTACTGTTCCACTTTCTGCTGGGCTCCAATACGGCTACCATGGGACACTAGCACAATCCAGCTAAGGACTCTTACATATGTGCTATATTTTTAGGGATGGTCATTGCTACCCAATTTTCCGACGCAGCCCCAGCTAACGAGCTACAATGGAATCTTGTACGAACCTGAAGCGGACTACGGTCTTGCAGGCTCCAATACCGTGATAATGCATAATATAGCTGTATGGTTTATACTTAACGCACTGTTTTTACTCGCTCCTGTGCCTATCTACTGTGCTTTCATTTAATGTTTAGACTACTGTTAAGCCGTGGCATGTTTATATATTGAGCATCCAGATATTGCACAAAGTTTGAATAGCCTTATACACCCAGCAGTCACTACCGGAATGACCGACTAGCATTACACAGCACGTTACTATAGTTTGATTCTTACCAAGTTAACCTAACCACTGTATCTCTTAATACCCACGTGTCACACTAACCAAAGCCAAGCTGTAGGTTCAGACTCCCCACGCTGCAGACAAGCTACAAAATCCCACATGCACAGATCTGCTCGGGTCTTTCCTAGCCCACTATAAGCACACACAGAGCATACACTTGACATTACTATCGCTAAGCTAAATGCACTGACCCACGCGCACTAGCCTACTCATGTCTCTACCAAGGTCCTCGAATGCTACCTTAATACTCAGTGTTAAACTAAACTGCAAACATCCAGCAAACACCACGCATTCATAGCCATTGACGCATCTTGCTTCAACATGTTCGTTACCTTTACTTTTTAATAGTGGGTCATTCTTTTTTACCCTGCTTTATTTGTGGTTGGCCCAGGATATATTCTGAACAGTATAGCTCTGAGAATGCGATCATTATCTTGAAAAACAGTGTGAAAGCAAGTCATTCAATATGAAGCTACAAATGATAATTAAATATAAAGCTACAATGATAATATACAATCACAGCCTGATCTGTACAGTACTGAGTAACCCAAGTTAGTAATTATAAAATAACAGTCTCCTGCTTCCTTGCTGTAGGATATTCTTGTGAGACCCAGAGGCCCAGGATAGCTAAAATATTTATACTGTGTGCTCTGTTGATATAATTATGGCCTTTATTGCATAAAAACACCATTGTCTTCCTTTTGATCCTTTGCAGACATTTGGCTTCACAGTTCCCATTGAAGCTAAGGAAATGTGAAAGAGAAACTATTACATGGCTCCAAACAGTATTTTAGCTTGGTGCAATCCCATCACATACATTCTTTTTCTATTGACTTTCTCAAATTGCTTGAAACTTTTTATTGCTTTTACAGATTTTTGTTATATTCCATTATATAAACCAAAACTGACCTATTAACCCTGACATATTTTGGTCTTTTATTATGCAAGTATACACTGATCAGCCACAACATTAAAGCCACCTGCCTTATTTTGTGTAGGTCCCCCCTGGGCTCCCAAAAGAGCTCTGATGTGTCGAGGCATGGACTCCACAAGACCTCTGAATGTGTCTTGTGGAATCTGCCACCAAAACATTAGCGGCAGATTCTCCTACAAGTCCTGCAAGTTGCGAGGTGGGGCCTCCTTGGATCAGATTTGTTGTCCCAGCACATCCCACAAATGCACAATCAGATTGAGATCTGGGGATTTGGAGGCCATGGCGACACCTTGAACTCTTTGTCATGTTCCTCAATCCATTTCTGAACAATTTTTGCAGGGTGCATTATCCCGTTGAAAGAAACAACATTGCCATGAAGGTCTGTACGTGGTCTGCAACAATTTCTATGTAGGTGGTACATTTCAAAATGTCATCCACATGAATACCAGGACCCAAGGTTTTCCAGCAGAACAATGCAATGCATTGGGCACCCATGACCCTAACGCTGTTTCACCCGTTGTCCTTTCTTGTACCACTTTTGGTAGGTAATAACCAATGCATACCAGGAACACTGCACAAGACTTTTCGTTTTGGAAATGCTCTGACCCCTGTCTAGCCATCACTATTTGGCCCTTGTCAAAGTCACTCAGATCTTTTTGCTTGCCCATTTTTGCTGCTTCCAACACGTGAATTTCAAGTACTGACTGTTCGCTTGCTGCCTAATATTTCCCACCCCTTGACCGGTACCATTGCAACAATATGATCAATGTTGTTCACTTCAGTTGTCAGTGGTTTTAATGTAAGGTAAAGTAGATTTTTATGTTAATAAGTATCTTGGGGTAGTGATAAAACAATGGGAAAATTTCAGAGAGAATATGGGCCATTTCAGAGAGAATATCTACTAAATGCCTATCAGACTGATCCTGCCTAACACGCAGTTCAGATTTAAAATGCTAGCAAGTCTCCTAGAGACGAGACATACAGCAACCCCCAGAAGATTGTTTGGGCCTCACTATTAAGATCTAGCTGATATCCTTCTAGGCACAGTGAGTATGGCACAAAAAAAACAATAAGGAGGGTGCTCTTCATAGTGTCTACTTATTACAAAGATAAATAATGTATCTCCATCAAAGTAAAGCATTCATACATTCATGAAAAAGAAAATGCAAATGCATAATAGGGCAGACTGTATAATTTCATTGAAACAATAAATAAAAATAACATAAAGTGCGAAATGGCGCCTATTTTTCACTTTATATTGGTTCACACAGTGAGCATGGTGCCCACGTCTGGGTAACCCTGTATAACTTTTTGGAGACCTGCATGGTGATTTACTGATGGATAAGCTATTAAGTTTTCTGAGCTTTTGCCCGAAGTCTTAAATTCTCTGTTTTAGTTACAATACAGATTTTCACCAACAATGTCATTATTGTTTTGACATATACTCATATCTCCCTTCCAAGCCTACGTTTATTACTTGATAATCTGGGGGCAATATTTTTTCATTAAAGAAACCTTACAAAAATTCAAGCTGCCACTGTAATCCCTGCACGCAGAAAAGACCCCCAAGTTTACCAGGAGTACATATGGTAAAATAAATAATTTGAGATAATTACTAATGTTTTCTAATATATATTGCATACATGCATCTTGCAGCTTTTTTTTTGTAACATATACCAATGAGACTTCTCAATTCTGATCCAGAATTGTGAGTACATATTACTTTCATATCCTTCTGACACACATGTATTAACTTTCTTGTATTCTCAATTTAGCCTCCAGAGGGCAGCATTACAATTTGAAAGATCTTTACATACTAACAACTCACAACTGTGTGTTTTAGTTTGTTTTTTTTAATCACAAAGGTTAGCTGGAATGTAAAGATTTGCAGAATGATAATGGCAATTTTATCACCAGAGGTTGATAATTAAAATAATATGCATTTACATTTGAAATAATATTATCAAGCATTTACTAGAAATGAAATGTACTCATCACAATGATAACAGCAATGAATTTCCCTGCCTTGTGGCCCAAAATGGTGCAATATAAATAATAATAATATCTGCTGGAAGAAGGATATAGAACACAGATGACACACTCGAACACATACCAGTATAAATACACACAAAGAATGACCTATTATTATTTCTCTTATTTTCCTTGAGTCATTTTACAATATGATGACATGGCTGAATGCTATGTAATTGAAATAAACATATATAAATTTGATATAATAAATGTGATTGTAATACAGTTATAGTCTGAGTCTAGATGAAGAAAGGTATGTGTGAGTGTGTATTCTTGTGTATGTTGACCCACATTCTTGTCTTAATGGACCCCATTTTTGGCATAGTGTTTGGATGGGTCCAAATGAGAGGTGAAAGGTTAAAGTCTATATAATAGTAAATTGCTGTCAACTTTGGGTACGTTTCTCCACCTTACCCCAACACCCCTTTCTACTAGGTGCTGTCCACCTAGGATCTCTTTGTCCATCTCAGCAGGTTGACAGCTTCAGCTCATGCTCTCATTGGTTTACTGGCCTCTCTTTGAGGAAACATCTGTACATACAAACTGGTTTAACCCTCACAAGGTAAGACAGCACCACAGGACCTCCAGGCACCATAATGACTTAATTCAGATTCAGATTTAACTTTATTAGACAATGTAATGCAGTTGGCCTCTGATTATTATTATTATTGCCATTTATATAGCACCAACAGATTCCGTAGTGCTTTACAATATTTTGAGAGGGGGGATGTAACAATAAATAGGACAATTACAAGAAAACTTACAGGAACAATAGGTTGAAGAGGACCCTGCTCAAATGAGCTTACAGACTATAGGAGGTGGGGTATTAGAAACATTAGGACATGAAATATCAAGTAGGAGTGAAGCAGAGCTGGAGAAGAGAGAGCAAAGCACTGTCCCATAGGAGAGAGCAGGAGACAGGTAGAGATTACTCTGGGAGGCCATAAGCTTTCCTGAAGAGATGGGTTTTAAGGCCCTTCTTAAATGATTGAAGACTAGGGGAGAGTCTGATGGCAGTAGGCAAGCTATTCCATAGGAGAGGAGCCGCCCGCGAGAGGTCCTGCAAGCGCGAGTTGGCCGTACGGGTGCGAGCAGCGGTCAGGAGGTGGTCACGGGCAGAGCGGAGGGTACGAGGAGGGGCATATCTATGGATTAGTGAAGAGATATAAGAGGGGCTAGAATTGTTCAGTGCTTTAAATGTATGGGTTAGCACTTTGAATTGACTCCTATAGCATACAGGGAGCCAATGTAAGGACTGGCAGAGGGGTGAGGTGTGAGAGGACCGACTAGAGAGGAAAATCAGTCTAGCTGCAGCATTCATTACAGACTGTAGCGGGGCAATACGGCTTTTGGGGAGACCAATCAGGAGAGGGTTACAGTAATCCATGCGGGAAATTACTAGAGCATGGACAAGCTCCTTGGTAGCATCTTGCGTAAGAAAGGGGCGAATGCGGGCTATGTTTTTGAGTTGGAACCTACAGGACTTGGCAACAAACTGGATGTGAGACTCAAAGGTGAGACCAGAGTCAAGTATGACACCAAGACAGCGCGCTTGCAGGGATGGACTTATGTCGATATCACTGACATAGGGAGAGCGAGAGAGGAGGATCAGTATTAGGAGGAGGTAAGACAAGGAGTTCAGTTTTAGAGAGGTTAAGTTTCAGAAAGCGTGAGGCAAGCAGTGACACGTTGCAGGACGGCAGGGGAGAGGTCCGGGGAGGAGAGGTATATCTGAGTGTCATCAGCGTACAGGTGGTAGTGGAATCCAAAAGAAGCAATAAGTTTACCAAGAGAGGCAGTATAAAGAGAAAATAGAAGGGGACCAAGGACAATTAATAAAAAATACTATATAAAATGTACTCTCAGTGCAAGCTTTTAGCAGTCTATATCTAATAGTACCTCTAGTACTTAAAAATACAATCCCTTCTTCATTGATAAAACGTTTTAACAGCCTTATAATACATTGACATTACTCAATAGTGCCTCCAATACTATACAAATTCAACAATACAACCCATAGTCCCCAATCCAAGTAAAATATCTAACCAATAAAAACAACCATACCTCATGCAATAAGTGTACCAAACTACCATACAATTAATACTACTACTTAGATAATCTCAATAAACTTGTTGATTCTTTAGTTTTATATACCTATAGTATTTTGAGTATAATTGATATTATTTTTTTTCTAACCTATTCCTGTCTGTTTATTGTGCAGTTGAATGTCACTTTATGAAATAATTTGGATAGTTTAGACTTAGAGGACATTTTAGAATAGCAAAGCTTATCGTTAGCTACTTGGAAGCTGGCCAGAAATAGAGGCTTCGTTTATAAACACAGGCCATAAATCATAGAGGTGGGGTCTATATTTATAACAGATTGTCCACACCATAATTTCCTTAGCTAAATAAATAAAGGTCCAGAGGAGGACACTAGGAACTATCTACATGATGTACAAAGATACCCAATCATAACTATTTGTACATATTATAAAACAGTTGGCCGTTTAAAGGCATAGGTTGTAAGAGAGAGAGTATAGTTGATATAACAATCACCATATAAATGATTATTTGATGCAAATATACACTAACTTGGTATATTTATGAATGCAACCCTGGAGTCTGTGGGAGGCACATACTAAATAAACTGACCTCCCCCCTTAAAAAACAAACCAAAAATAAAAACAACCTACATGTTAATAAATAATTACCACTTGTAATGTAATTTAGCAATAGAATTGTGAATTGTTAGTACATTTCATAACTGCACAAATATATTCATAAACTACAACTATTGAGTTAAATATATTCTTTTAACAGTGTATATTGCGAAAGTGATATTTAATGTGCATAATTGTATTCACCATTTGTTATTATTATTTATAAAGCGCCAACAAATTCCACAGCGCTGTACAGTAGGTGGACTAACAAACACGAATGTGCAGTAAGGTAAGTGCAGGATGTACAGGAACAGAAGGTGCTGAGAGCTCTGCTCAAATGAGTTTACGTTCTAAGAGGAATGGGGTATTTGGATGTGAGAGGTGAAGGGGGAATTGGAATCGAAGAGAACAACGAGGCAGAGAGCCTGACAGGTATACTGGTGGTACTGACGTTGACTTGAAGGGAGATAGACATAGGAGTAGCAGCATTTGAGGAAAGAAAAACAAGAAGCTACGTTTTGGAGAGATTGAGTTGAAGGAAGTGAGCTGACCTCCAGTCAGTAATAGCAGAGAGGCAGTCAGTAACATGATTTGAGAGGGATTGAGAAAGAACAAGAGAAGACATCATCAGCGTAGCAGTGGTATTGGAAGCCAAATGAACCAATTAGTTTACCAAGGGAGGCAGTACAGATTGAGAACAGTAGGGACAGAGAAAGACGAAGAACCAGAGACGAAGAACCAGAAAAAGAAACCCTGAAAGATCACTGGGAAAGGACATATTTAATAAATATCGCTAAGAAGGAAACACTCAAAAATAAACCTAGCAACACATGTACAAGTGCTCGACTGTCCTTTCAAACCCCAACAGACTCCAAAACACATCACACATAACAGCACACACCACATTAAATAATTAGAGCTCTATTAGGAATCAAGATCAATTTTAGAATCAAGATCACACTAATTGTACGTACAAAATTCCAAACACCACTATAATTATTGCAATAAATAGTACATATATACTCATACATAGAACTACGTAATAAGTAGTATTTTATACTAGGAAATCCATTCATCAAATAGTATACAATAAAAACAGTCAGTCAAAGTGGAAAACAAGAGCAGACATTCTGTGCATAAAAAACACCCCCAACATTTTATCCAACAGCCTTTTTCAAGGTAGGATACACTGAAAAAAGCAGCAACTATATATACCCCATTAAGGTAGGAGGAGAACCAGGAAAGAGTAAAGTCTTGTAGATTGTAAAGGATGAGAGGAAAAGCTGGATTTTGCAGAAATCAAGTCACTGAAAACTTTGGATGTTTCGAGTGATGAGTGCAAAATTCAGACTGAAACGGGTCAAGCAGAGCGTTAGATTCATGGAAATTGGTCAGATTCTTATCAAGATCTCAAGGATCTTGGAGGGATACCAAGAGAGGGAGACAGTGCGAATAAAATGTGAAGGACAGGTGGTGGGACTGAGAGAAGTGAAGCAGAGCAGAAAACTCTTCTTGTGTAGTGGGTGTGAATATTCATAGGATAGAGGAGCAAGGGGTTAGGGAAGTATTGGTAGCGAGAGAGATTTGAGAGCTCTTCCCTGATTGCAACAATCATCTCATTGAAGTGAGTTGCGAAGTTTGGAGCAATCAGGATAGTATAAGGAGGAGTAGAAGACTGAAGAAGTGTGTTCCAAGTGTGAAAGAGGCGTGTGGATTCTTGGGAGAGTATGTTTATGAGGGTACAGAAGTCGTTTTATTTGGCATAGGAAAGAGTCAAACAGAATGAGCATAGTATGAATATACTGTGGAGGAAATTAAATGCAGAATGAGACTTTCTCCACCAGATATATTCAATATATTGATTGAATATGCAAACAAGGAAAATTATGTGGAATATTATTTCTCTTAGCTTCTTTTTCACACCCTTGCAATTGTTACTGATTAGTGAGTACATGCTCTCTTTAAATATAGCATGGCATTGCTCACCCACAGTTCTGAGCAAAGTCCCCTGTTAACTTATTCAACATGCATTTCCCAATAACTTATTCCCTATGCATTTTACACAGGGTGCCTGTCTACGTGACATAGGGCTGCAATTAACTCATGTCCACATGACCTAGAGCCATGATTTCACCAAATTAAACAATTTTAGATGGACACTGTAGTCATCAAAACAACTTTAGTTTAATGAAGCAGTTTTGGTGTATAGATCATGCCCCATGTGGTCTCATTGCTCAGTTCTCTGCCATTAAGGAGTTAAATCACTTTGTTTATGCAGCCCTAGTCACACCTTTCTGCAGGTAACGTGCACTGCCTTCCTAAATGCTACATGTAAAGTGAAATCTACACTTTATTGCACAGTCTGTTTAATTTCGAATGTCTTATCTCCTGCACTGTTAATAACTTGCCAGACCTTGCAGGTGCTTCCTGTGTGTGGTTTACAGAGCAAGCGTTAAAAACCTCTAAAGTAAGTTAACATCTGATTGGCCTGCGTGGACAGAAACAAAAGTGATTTAACTCCTAAACGGCAGAGATTAGTGCAGTGAGACTTCAGATTTCTATACATAGAAACTGTTTCATTAAGCTAAAGTTGTTTCGGTTACTACTATAGTGTCCCTTTAAAGATGCTTTTGTCTCGCTTGAAGTATCTACAGCGAAATAACTATTTTGTTAAAATCTAAACTGCTGTAATTCCTTCTCTTTTTTTTGGAAATTGAACTGATTCTTAACACTTGGATGTTTTTTTTTTGTTTTGTTTTTTACTTATTCTTGACATAAATATTTAGGATTTATCTAAATATTTATCAAGATAAATAGTTACATTTATCCGGAGTGTGCTATATCATGGATGACCTTGGTGAGACTCAGACGGTCATATTATTTACTTGATTTTATCTGCCGATGAAGCATGCATTTCTCCTGCACACAATATGTAAGTGCATAGCAATCCTGACTGTTACCCATTTTAATATCCTGATTGTCATTATTTTCTTAGTTTTTCTACCGATACACCGATACATTGATATGTGAGTTATGTGATTTGCCTTTTCTATAGGCTATCAATAGACATTAGCTGTCTAAAATATGCTACTTTCTATAGCTGTTGGTTACTTACATTTTGCAAGTTCACTAGAGCCATCGTTCCTCTATATTTCTTGTGTTGGCTGACATATATTATTGATATTAATTGAATTTTGACAGTTGTTTGGTAGATGTGGTAATTTATATAATTTTCCTTGACAGGTTAAGCAAGGCAAATATCTTGATTTATGGAGAGATAGATATTAGTCAGTAAAACGCCTGATGAATACATTGAATTAGCCAATTACAGTTCCACAGCATAATCTATTAAAAAAAAAAACACATCACACTGGTGATGTAAAAAAAAAAAACACTCAAAACCTTTAAAGAAAATATATTTTTCTCTCTTTTATTTTGGCTTATGGTGAGTCTAATCAAAGTAATATGTGGATTTTATTCAGAATTTACTATTAACCACAATTTTCAGCTGAAGAATACCACAGTAGAGGCACACTAATATGAGCCCTTGGAAGTCTAAGCCAATTAGGTTAAAGGACCCCAGTGCAGGGGATCAGTTGGATTTTAAATCAGATTTGCGGGATATCTATCATGAGTGGAAGACACACGTTCCTCCATAGAGCTAATATTTTGCCCCCGTTTTTCTAGTTGGTGGTGTAACCGCTGTGTGGTTCCCTTATTTACCACTATAATGTCTTAAAGCATAGAACTTAGTAGGGCTAACCATACAGATATCTTAGCCATAATTTTATATAGTGTAAGAGATCCTCTATTTAACATATATAAATAATTGAGAATACAATATAAAATAAGGATTGTCTTGGAAGCAAGATTGTCTTTTTGGATATTTATTATATAAAAATATAAAATCCATTATAGCAGAGTTTATAAGATTAAATTACATGCTTGCAAATATCATTAATAGGTTAACATACCCTTCTGAACATGTCATCATGTCAGCCTCTCTGTCATTTTAAGATGGAGCAGCGTCTGTCTCCAAGTCTCTCCTCTGTGTCTTAACATTTAAAAGTACACCTATTTATACCTTAGGTGTCTCCATTTTAAGGTTACTGTAGTTCAAATATGAAAAAGTAACACTTCTTTTACTTTATTCAATTTAGGACCTCCCTTAATTTGGCAAACATACAAGGCCATAACTAAAGGGTGTATACGTCATGGAAATTTTCCTGACTTAGTTCAAGATGGCATCTTAAAGTCTGAATAGGTTATCTGTTGTTTATACTAAGTCGTAAGTGTACAGTCGTGGGAGATTCCCGGATTTGGGGAAGTTCCATTAACTTGGGGTTACCACAGTATATTGTGTACTGAAAGAGTCGTAGCATAGCCTTGAAGCTTGTTTATGCATTATTGTTATTGTAATTCGTCTGGGACAAAATGGCGCAAACATATTATGCACTGAGGTTATTGCTTAAAGAAACAGTTATGAAAAACAATATGTTCCATTTCTAACACCTTGTCAGTTTGCAATATCTCTTAAAGACAAAGTACACAGTTTAAGAAATACAACATTTCATTCTAAAACTTGTAATATTTGCATTTGCCCATAACAGTGGTTAAAGAAGCACTATAGTGCCAGGAAAACAAACTAGTTTTCCAAACTAGGGTTCCCGCCACTCTCAGGGCCCCTCTCCCGCTGGGCTGAAAGGGTTAAAACCCCTTCAGCCACTTACCTTTTTTTCATCGAGCTGAAGTGGTCTGGGTGCCTATAGTGGTCCTTTAAGCTGTTTTTCATTAAATTGGTGTCCAAGACTTATGTGTGTTCAAAAACTATTTCGGTAGCGACTTTTTGTACTTTTGGGCAGTGCTCAGATGTATTTTTCATACTCTAAATATCTCAAATGGAAAAAGAGGGACATATTAATTTTTAGGAGTGTGAGTGTGAGTGGGGTGCCTGGTCAGGGGCACAGCTGTTCTGAGAATGTGTTCTGAGGGGATTTACTAATAATGATTTATGAAACTAAATGTTATTTAGAACAAGAATAATGTATCTTATTCAGTGATTTCTAAACATATTTATTGTAGTTTCAAGATACATTACTGTCAGTATTGTTACTGTAAAGCTCTGCTATACTATCAGACAAACCAACAATATGGAACTCTTAAAAAAGAGTGACATTGGGGTGGAAATAAGGGACAGAGCGATTTGTGCCCTAAATAGGGACTGTCCCTCCTAAAAATGGATACTTGGTAGGTATGATTAAACATTGTTGCAGGGATGGAGGTAAGAGGGGATGTGCTTAATGTTATACATCTGTGAGCAATGGGGATTAGATGATTCTTCTAATTAAAGTAGATTCCTACAAGTAGTCTATGTGGGTATGTGTCTGTGGATATAAATTACAATTTCCCTTTTTATTGAATTTGATACGGTTCTTATTGTTTGCAAAATTGATTTTTTTTTTTATACCAATTAGCTGGGAACCAAAGTCAAGTCTTGTGTTCATACACATTCTCTATTCCAGTGGAAACAAGTGATCTTTGATTTTGACATTTACTAATAAAAAGAACATCTATAAACACGGAAGCATGGGAACAAGTCATCCTTGCTCCTAAATGGCTGGAAGTCGCAGATTAAGTAGCCATAATGGGATCTCTCCTTTTCTGCACATACAATGAATTCTTTGTAGTTTGTTTCATGATGTTTTCACTGTGTGTGATAAAGCTAAATAATCAGATCTTTGACTCAAGATTTACATTCATTCACGTTGCTTGCCAAGTATTTAAATGTTAGTAATTCACAATTGGCAATGATTGAATAGAGGTACTTTACTGGTCCTAACTTACGTCTGTAAACATCGGAAATCAATTGCCTTTGGCCAAAGATGTATACTGTCATCGCTATAAGTTATCAACTCTGCATCCATTGCATTGTTCCTTAATTATTGATTCATTCCATTATAGAATTAGGTGTTAATCTGGTAAATACAAACTTGGAGAATAGTATGAGGTCTGGTTGCTTAATGGATCTATCATGGTGGATTGGTGAAAGTGTTTAGTGGGGTGAATAATAAAGCAGTGAGGAATATAATACATACTTACCTCTACCGTATGTTGGATCTGGCATGGACTGAAGAAGACTGCCAGTGTAGCTCTCTGGAATGTAACACAAGGAAGTAAAATGTTCAGTGGTGCTGCCGCTGTGCTATGGCTGAGAACAGGAAATTACTATATTTCTCAGAATACAGAGTATCTTTTGAAGACAGACATTGTTGATGCACAGTCATGCCACAATTACCTACCTTTCTCCAGAGCGCCCACGTGGGGAACTGCCTGCTGAATACTCCTCTCCCCAGGCTTTTGGAGATTTTGATAGGAACCCTTCGGTTCCACCTCTTCTTATGACGCAATGCATGCACGTCGAGGTCATTGCATAAATTACGTGGATTTGCATTGTTTTCATCGCCCTCTAATGTTTTTGAGTGAAGTATAAGCTATAATTAGAGAGCTCTATGCTCTATAGTCATTGCCCTATTGTGGTTCCTATTGTGGTCCCTATAGTACGTACTGTATTCCCCGATGTTATATACTTACTGACTATTCTGACGAAGGTGCTTCTACACAGCACCGAAACGCGCGTTAGGCGTTTTGTTTGTTTTTTATTTCACGGCATGGCACTGTATTGAACTCACTTTTGCCTTATTGGAATGTTTAAATAGATAGTTTGTAATACTTTCTTTCTTTCTATTTTCAACTACTATAGAGGTCCAGCGGTTACATTGGACTAGATATATACTGTGTTGCAAATAGATACTTGGTTGCTATTTGCTGGTTAATTGTATAGGCAGTATCTGCTATTTTATTTCAGTCTCTGCCTACTCCTCACTCCTGAGGATTTTTTGACCGTCTATACTGTCCATAGATATGCCGTGAGCATTCTAAGCTTCACGATATCTATGTTTTATATAGCTGTGACTTTTCTATCTATAGCCTCCATTTATATTTTTGATCATATATTTCAGGTACAATACCCACTATATTGATGTCCTTTGTGGCATCTTATTATGTTATATAGAGATTGAGATTATCTGTATATATTCAGATCTCTATACTGTAGAGGCTATACATGTAGTGGTAGGAATTTGATTCATTTATCTATTTCCCTGGTTTGATGGAATCTGATTTAATCATATAAATGCTGCAGTGACACATTGAGCCAGATACATTAAAGCTCTTAGTATTCACATACAGTTACTTTTTCCATAGAATATGATAGATGATCACCATCCAGGGCTTTTTTAACCTTCTAATCACTTTGTTATTAGGGATTACTAGCTCTCTCATAGTATATGTATTTATAGATCTTCTCTTGACTACTTTATCTTTTCCAGGTAAACTCAGGTCATTTAATCTGTTTTGTGCTCTGAGTTTCTTTTTTCTCTTTTTTCTCTTATCCCTTGACTCAGTTATTTGTCTAACTTCTTCCCATCCTCTGGCTCCCTTGATTTTTGGTTATTACCCAACTATTCATATTCAACCATGTCAAGCCCTCTCTAAGGTCCAGTAATATGTTCTATATTTATTCAAACAGGGTTACACTTTGCATGTTGGGGTTTATTACTGTCATGCCAAAGCATGAGTTGGCATTTGATTTTTACTATTATGAGTTGTTTTTATACGTGTTGGGATAACATTTATTGTAGGCTTTGATCTAACACCAGGCCTAAGCCATAAAACTACTAGATAACCATCACCAGAGCTGGACATAGGGTGTCATAAAAAAGTATTGGTGCTATGCTATGACTTTGGGTTATTCAAAGGACAACATAAATTAAGAAAATATGGAGTGGACAATAAATTGCCAGGTCAAACCCCTCTGATCCAACCATGGGTTTGGCCACTTAGAAACATCTAGTTTGAGATATATAATGAAAATGTTGGATTATCCAGAGAGATTTATTTTTTCAACAACTACTTGGAGACCTGTAACATCTGAATATCCAACAAGAATTATATGCTGTCTCACGCATGGACTGAGAGACATGCTCCCTTACTTTGCAGTGTGCTGGAACACAATATTCATGTGATACAGTGGTGTACGCGTGTAATGCAAAGTGTCTCATATTGGATGCACAGGACAGTTACAAACATATGGCATATAAGAAGGTTTTTTCACATTGGGTGAAAATGGTTTACTGTAATTAAATGGCATACGGTCTGAATAAATGAATTTAAGTTGTAGTGCGTGAGTAATGATGGCATTAGGGTTGATTAATGGGATATATGGTGAATGATGACATGTAAGATGCAAAATGGAATATTCAGTGAAATGGCTTGTAGTATGAACAGGAACTTACTGGCTGAATAAGGGTGTATTCGGAGAAATGGCACAATGAACAACGTATAGCGTTGAATAATATATAGGATGAATAAACACAAATGGAATGAATAATGGCATATGGGGTGGAACTGTGATTAAGATGAATGTCGTTAGGAGTAAACATGAAGTTGGTGTAGTTTTATACTGTTCTTGAATATTTGGATTAATGTGTATTAATGTTTTAACCTTTCTGTGTCAGTTAATTGTTTGAACTGTGAATTTTATAGAAATCATGACGGATAGAGTTGACATTTTGTTTGATTCTTTCTGATTTCCCATTATAGGAGGTTGTTGATGAGGTTATTTCTCAATTTTTATTTCGATTGGTATCTGATCTTTGTATTGTATGTACTTTAACTTTGGCAACAGTAGTTATATGGTGTTCTTGGAGGCCTCGTAAGTGCTTCAAGTGGTTTTTACTATTAACAAACAAAATTAAGCCCACATTCTCACTACTCCAGGATGGTAGCAATGGCTACAGTGTAGTATAGGTTTTGAATATTGTTTCAATAAATGTACTGAATCTTATTGTTTCTAGAGGGGATGAGCATCATTCTGGAAGATACGCACACTGGGCACAGAGGACTTTATTATTCTAGTATAGGTAGAAATGCTTCTTTTGCACTGTACAAGTATGTTTTATATGCTAACAGTTTGGGCTATTGTGTAGAACACCAGAAAACCAACCTAGTCAAAATCAAGACAGTTCCGGCGAAATCAGGACCATTTGGGGGATATTATTGCCATTTTTAAAGAATTGCAGATGAGACCTCCGAAACCTAACCTGCGTCCAGACCTTCAGTTACATGTAACGTTATGTTCCATTTTCCTTTGGCATTCTGACATTTTCACAAATTCAAATTTGACAGTGTATATCTTTTTTACAGAATTTATGAGCCTAACTTGCGAAACTCACTTTTTTTTTAAAATCCATGGCATTAAGTAGCGTGATGTTCCTGTGGTCTGACACAAATTACATCTCCGCAGCGTTGAATAAAATATGACAAGTTTTTGAATCAGTAACAGATGTCCAAAATGTTTTAGACAGGGGTTGCGTATCCAAACGCAGAGCGATGTCATTGCAGTACTGACAGGGGACAGCTGGTCTCTCCGAGCTTCGCACAGCAGAGACACTATTTAGTGCTGACTGGGCTCTAACACTGCACATCTCAGGTGAGACCTCAAATGATGAAGACCTTAGGAATCAGCAAAACAGCTGTGCGAGATGAGTGTTTTGTATCTTCACTCATGCATACACAGGGAGACCTAATGACAACCAGTCGCAGTGAAGCTGGTTGTAGATTAACAACCTTATAGCATTGGAAGATTAGTGGATTTGATTACATGTAAATGCATGTTCTGTCACTGTAATAAACTATTATCATGTGCTGTGAAACACATGTTCTGCCACTGTAATAAACCATTATTATAAACAGTAATAATAATTGAATTATCGCACACTGACACATTTTACAATATTGTCAGCCGGAACCGTAGGTGAAAATGATTAGTCTGTGAATTTAAATTACTCGATAAAAGAGGTTGTTTTGGAGAGATAAATAAAAACTGGCCTAAATAATGAAATACATTCAGCTTCGCAAACACTGTTTAAAATGTCATTTTTACATATTTGCGTTGGGGATTTTAAGTTTGTATGCAGGTGAATGAACATGTTTAGGAAGACAGTCCCTACTTGGGCTCACATATTTCTGTACCTCTTTCTCTTTCAGTTTGTGCATGTAGAATTGTATAATAGAACTTCTCAGCAATATAAGTCACATTTATGTGTATTTAAACTGCGTCAAATATATTTAGAAATTTAGTCTATGTGAATAAAAAGAATATTCACAAAAAGATTCAATGTGTACAGGCACTCTTCTATCCTTAATGGTGCTGGGTATCAATGTAGCCCACAACTATTACCTTCAATATATATAATGAAACATATGATACCGCACTCAAATATTTGTTATCAAGCAAAAGTTATTTAATTACCTGTTTTCAGCAAAGTATTTATTTAAATCAATGGAATATACAATCAACAATAGTTGTCTTTTTGGCAGAAAAAATGTTGAAAAAATAAAAATAATGAAAAAATGAAAAAATAAAGTAAAAGCAAAAAATAATGACAAAATATGAAAAAATGTATATACAGTCCTAGTGTGCACACACTAAAAATAGCAAAAAAATAGCACCTGGAGGTTAGCATGGCTAAATTGATGTAGAATGTTCTCTGTTTTAGCTGGAAGCATCAAAAGTGGTGTCAGTAGTGAGACGAGCAGGTGGCAAGGAAGTGCAGCGAGTGGCCAAAAATAAAAGTCTTTCTTTGTTTATTTAAAAGATTTTGGAGGTATGAAATCCCTTGTCATGTTTTGGTAAATAGCCCATAGCTTGAATCAACAGTACAGATTACCATAAATTCCACGCCGACAAGAACTACTATACCCCAAGGCTCAGGTTAATGCAGCTGTTGGAACGTATTGAGAGAAATCGCTGTGTTTTATCAAAAGAATATTACTCTAAAGTGCAATGGAGAAAGTAAGTAGTATAATAAAGAATAATAAGCCTGAAATATGGCCAGGATGTAAGTTGGATGTACTGGAGCAATGGTATTATGGAACAAACGTATGTAACAGACATCACAAGAAAATGTTACATTAAAGCAAACCATAGTCTCTAAGGAACTTCCTGCGTGGGCAACGCAACAAGGAAATGATTGCTGTTAAATTGGAAAAGAGCTGTGATCTCAGTGCCCTCAATTTCTCTGCCGAATAGAGTTATTTGCCATATTGAACTGACTTCCATCGGGTGGAACATGTAAGGTTTAGGATTGTATGGATGGACGAACATAAGCACTGGTGCATGCACCTTATTCAGACTGTTCTTAGCATATGCTTGTGATCTCATCTTCCTTTTAACGCATAACTGTACAGATTTAGATTTTCTCCTATGACTTTATTATGCATACAAGTAATATAAATATGTTATGTATTTCTACCCAGTATATCACAGAATCTTTGGGTTCTGAAATGCTTTTGTGGATACCTGATAGAGTCACAGAACGCCACGGTATGACCGTACATTGAGCAAGCCCAGAGATGTGCATGGGACAATTAATTCCCATCAGGACCAAGATTAGAAATACATCATAGCTTAGATGGGATAATCAGAGGTTCTATTTATTAAGAATGAGTTTTTCTGTCAAATTGGGAAATTAAGTAAAAAACAGCACAAAACAAATCGTAAAAATATGAATCATTGTCGTACCATTGGAATGTATGGGTGGAGAAAATTAAACATATACACTCTTTATAATGGAATTCCACTTGGAAGGGAGTACTTAAGCTCCCTTTTTTTCTCTTGTTTTAGTTACTTGCGCAACGTGAAATAGTTACGGCCCATACATGAAAAGTTTAATATTTTCTCTTTTTTTATTGTACATTGATACACTCTATTTGACTCTATAGAGTGTACATCATAATGTGTGTGATATAAACCTAAAACATAATTTATTACATTATAAAGTTTAATTGTCTGTTTCTATTACGTTTTGTTATTATGTTCAATTTTGGCAAATTGGAATTGCAATATTTAGGCTATACATAGCCAAGCTGTGACTATACCTGAGTAGGAGAATTTTTCTAAAACAGCAATTTTTGCCCAAATTTTGCATTTTGGATTTTTAATTTGTTACAGTTCAGAGTCCGTTCAGTTCAGAGTTTAGAGACTTTAATGTAGGTGCTAGCATATTTTTCCACACTTATGCAATGCAAAATAACCACAATATGAACCTCTGCCCACTGATGATTTTTGCTCACAATATGATAAACGTTAATAGAGACCTAAATTTTGACAATACTGTTTATGTTGCCTATTGCTATCACAATATTGAATTGTGAGAAAATCCCTTTGGAATGAAATTGTGACACAGAGTGCAATTTCCAATGTAGTGCTGACTAGGTGAGAATGCTTTTACACATGACAAACACAGGTCTCTAGAGCTTCATGGCACAGGTCTCCAGAGCTTCATACTCATCAGATTTCTAAAAAATAGATTTTGATAAGTGCAAGTCTGTGACCTACAGCTCTTTTCAAGGTTCTGAACTCCACAATATCAGCCTTTGTCTGGGACATTTTGTTAGTCTGCTTGACTCATTCATGCAAGGAGAAGGAACACAATGATTTTAGAAAGAATATCTAATGTAATTATCAGTTCCTGAATTATGTTAACACAAATGAGATGACGCACATACCGTGCATAAAAGAGAAGTGGAGAGAATAATTAAATACACCTATAGAGACATATACCCATTGTGGTTTAATGGAGGCATCAGCAGCTTCTGCAGCATTGCAGTGGAGATCGGTTTGTGATATATCACTTACTCTGTGAATGGCTTGGAATGCAATTCTCCGTCTCATGGTTCTCTGACCGGATACCTTGGTCAGTGTGGCCAATCGTGAGTGTCCCTTTTCACTCAGTGCCTCCTGACACATAGCGGGAAATGTCCATGAGTTTTATTGAGGCCCTGTGGGTAGCACTGCCCAGCCGCGAAGCACCAGTTAGTAATATCGCGACCACCCCTGGTGACCAGAATGCGATATATGTTATATATATATATAACGCAAGTAGCTTGGCACTCACCCTTTAGTCCAGGGCCGGACTGGGGATTCAAAGCAGCCCTGGAAAAAAAATTTGTGCCAGCCCCATAAGTCACTGCGCCATATATTGTCGCGTGTAATATGTAAGGCTATGTCTTGCCAGGACAGATGATTGAGTAATATATATATATATATATATATATATATATATATATATTGCTTTTCTAATATAAAATATTGGTCCTTTCAGGGTAAAACGTTTAATTATACAGTAAGCATACGCACATGCAGACACAGGCAATTTCACTGACATTTCAGTGACACACACAAGCTCATTGATACACAGCCTCATAGACAAACAATCTTACTGATATACATCAGCTCATTGACATAAAAACACAAGCTCACTCACTAGCAGGCACACGCATGCAAGCAAGCTCACTCACTAGCAGACGCACACACAGCTTAATGTGGTGGTACTGGTGTCTATAGCATGTCGCTACAGGCTTTTCAACGTAAACACTGACTTTTCAGAGAAAAGGCAGTGTTTACATTGCTTCAAAGTGACATTGCTAGTGACAGTCACTCAGACGGTCACTAGAGGTGCTTCCTGTGTTAGTGCCCTCCCGCCCTCGCGCGCTGCTGAATGAGACTGGCGCCGGAATATGACGTCATATTCCGGCGCCGGTCTCATTCAGCTGCGTGCTGGGGAGCAGAGCCAGCGCAGCTCGCGCAGCTCCCTCAGCGGCCGCCAGGACAAGTCTGCCAGCGGCCGCCAAAAGACCTCCCCAGCGGCCAGGGGAGGGCTGGCAGCCTTAGGCCTGGGGGGCAAAACCAGTCAAGTAGACTGGTGCACCTGCCCAGGATCAGAGCCGGTGCAAGGATTTTTGCCGCCTTAGACAAAATAAAAATTTGCTGCCCCCACATGTCACATCACAATGCCCCACCCATATGATCTGCCATATGAACTAAATATGGTATGTAGTGTTTAGGGTTACCAGTTTGTGCAGGTGATGCAGTGTGTTTGTGTGTAGTGGAAGCAGTGTGTATTTGTGTATAAGGGATGTATTATGTGTTTCTGGTTGTGTGTAAGGGATGCTTTGCGTGAATCTGTGTTTGTATGCGTAAGGGATGCAAGGTGTGTGTCTGTATGTGTGTGCATGAGATGCATTGTGTTTCTGTGTGTATGTAAGAAAAGAAGTGTGTGTGTTTGCATGCGTGTGTACGGGTTTGCATTGTCTGTTTCTGTGTATGTGTGCAAAGGATGCATTGTCTTTGTGTGTAAGGGTTGCATTGTGTGTGTTTCTCTGTGTGTAAGGGAAGCATGTTGTGTTTCTGTGTATGTATAGGGATGCATTGTGTGTGTGTGCGCGTGTAGTGTGAAAGAGCTCCCTGTCTTGGCCCCTGTCCTATAGAGCTGCCCCTTCTTCTTATTCCCCCCTCCCCTCTTCTTATTCCCCTCCCTCCCCTCTTCATATTCCCCTCCCTCCCCTCTTCTTATTCCCCCCCTCTTTTTATTCCCCCCCATCTTATTCCCCCCTCCCCTCTTCTTATTCTCCTCCCCTCTTCTTATTCCCCCCTCCCCTCTTCTTATTCCCTCCTCCCCTCTTTTTATTCCCTCCCTCCCCTCTTCTTATCCCTCCCTCCCCTCTTCTTATTCCCACCCTTCCCTCTTCTTATTCCCTCCCTCCCCTCATCTTGTTCCCCCTCCTCTTCTTGTTCCCCCTCCCTCTTCTTATTTCCCCCCTCCCCTCATCTTATTCCCCCCCTCCTCTTTATTCACCCCCCTCTTCTTATTCCCCTCCCTCCTCTTCTTGTCCCTCCTCCCTCTTATTATTCCCCTCCTTCCTCTCTTCTTATTCCCTCCTCCCCTCTTCTTATTCCCCTCCCTCCTCTCTTCTTATTCCTCCACTTCTGTTCTTATTCCCCCCTCCCCCTCTTCTTGTTTCCCTCATCTGTTCCCCTCCCTCTTCTTGTTCCCCCCTCCCCTCATCTTGTTCCCCCCCTCCCTCTTTTTATTTCCCCCCTCCTCTTTTTTATTTCCCCCCCCTCATCTTGTTCCCTCCCTCCCTCTTCTTATTCCCTCTTTTGTTCCCCCTCCCTCCCCTCTTCTTATTCCCTCCCTCCCCTATTCTTACCCCCTCCCCTGTAGCGTGGCCGAGCTGCACTCCGGTCTGCGGTGGCCGGCCGGAGTGATAGGAAGGTGCACACTGAGTGTGCACTTCCTGTCAGTCCGGCCGGTTACAGGAAACAGAAACTCAGCGCGGAACAGGAGTTTCTGTTTCCTGTAACCGGCCGGACTGACAGGAAGTGCACACTCAGTGTGCACCTTCCTATCACTCCGGCCGGCCGGCCACCGCGGACCGGAGTGCAGCTCGGCCACGCTACAGGGGAGGGGAGAACCTGCAGCCGCCTGACTGCTCTTCACAGAGCGCTCAGGCGGCTGCAGTATTTAAAGGGCCGGCCCAGGAACGCGGCCGGCCCCCAGGTGCCGACGGCCCACCGGGAAATTTCCCGGTATCCCGGTGGGCCAGTCCGGCCCTGCTTTAGTCCATAATTTCCAAATGCAGTGCCTTGGTGCGATCCCATGTTGAAAAATATATCAAATTAGAATAGTGAGTATCGCTATATATATATATATATATATATATATGCACCTCTTGGGTCCCTGGGTCACTGCTTGCTTTTACAGTGAAGAAGGGGCCCAGGAGACTCCAAGTTTCAACCCCGGCAGTTCTTCTTGCATGCCGGAGTGGTTGCGTGGGTTACCATGGCAATGCTCTGACGTGGCATGCATGCCAGGCTCATGATAGAGTAAGAGAACCAGTGCATACACACACTACTATATGCACATTGGGACTGTATGGCCTGGGCCCTAATCTCCTGATGGTGGGTCTGAACATACATGTAGACTGAGTTACCTTTTCTCTGTCCCAGCGAGATTCCCATTTTAAATACTTGTCACGTGTTTTATTCCCCCATGAAAGTGAGTTAATTAGTTCTATGAGTGACAAAATCTCTTTCGGATAATGAAAGAAGAATTAATTATTAAAAGGCAGAATATAATGTAATTCAGAATATGAATTTAACCAACTCATTCCCATAGCTGAGTAAAGCATTGAGCAAGAAACCAAAGGTAGTATTGATGGCAGAATACATTTTTAAGATTCATTTTAATCGAAATGCATTTTTTTTTTTTAAATTCACATAAAGTTCTATTTAATAGACTCCTGGTAAACAATCCTTGCTCTAAGCATATAACAATACGAAAGGCCATGTGCAAATATTTGTCAAGGAACAAGATCCCAGGGTGTGGTGAATGAGGAGTGTGTGCGGTGCTTAGTTCAGCTGTACACGGGCCAGAGGTTCTGGCATACGTCCAGTTGGCACTACAAGACAGGGGTGTGTGTTTGAAGATCTTTGGAAAGTTGTAGTTGTGGAAAGAAAATAAAGGTCACCTCTAGATACCTGTTCATTTAAATAAGAGAGCTGTGTAACAAATATATGTGTCCATTATTATTCCTTTATATGTTTGTAATATTTCTAATGTGTAATCGTATTTGTTTTGTTTATTTTATACAGTTATTATATAGCACTATACAAAATATTGCCGACAAATCATAATTAGAGTTACAGACAGGGGGTATATATTATTATACGTACTGTACCAAGGAAGTAGAAAGCCATGCCCTTGGGCTTCTAATCTATTATTTATTGCAATTTTATAAAATGTATTATGAAAGGTGGCAGGGGAGCGTATAATAAGCCATTGTCCAGAGGTTGTGTATCCTTGCTATTGCCCATTCCCCCCATTGCAGTTTCAAGTCAAGAGCTGAAGCCAAAAATATAAAATATATACATAAATGGGTACCATTATTACATCCTGAGAGGCATCTCTGAAATCTAAAAACATATATTATCTCCTGTGTTCTTCAAGCTAGATACAATTTAAAACTATTTGTATTTTATTATTTTACTTTCATTTTGCAATTGTTCGTGAGCATGCTATATATACATTGTACAATGCTGCCAATTTTGTGGGCACTTTATAAATGATAATAATATGTGTTTTACACCTGTCAGGTTATTTCCTATTTTTATTTATTCTGTTAGTATACCCAAAATATTAGCTGCTGTGCAAGGTCCCTGCGCCTCCCTCATCCCCCTAAATCGTTCCTCCAATTCCTTCCTTTCCTACTTTGTTGCAAATTATTTTATTTTATCTAGATCTACTGAAAAACCAACTCTCCATTACCAACCTTAGTACTATCCAAATTCTTTACCTGCAAGCAATAATCACCCTTCTTCACTTTACGTTACAATACAGGCTTTTGAATCTGCAGATAACTATAGTTCCCCTCTGATCATGCCACTCATTCCTTCTTCAAAACCTAAACTGTATGTTGTATGCTCCCGTCGTTGAAAATTCTACAAATATCTACTTTTGTAACTTATTTTGCCCTGGAATGTCCACGTATACAATGTATGATGTACAACTTTCTTGGTATTGTCTGCAAATCGCTATAAGATTCCTGGATAAGTATACTATTTAAAAAAATATAAAGTGAATTACATTGACACCCTTGATGAGTAATGAACAGACGTTTGCTGGGCTTGACATACAGAAAATAAATGTATGGCTAGTTAACCTACATTTTTGTGTTTAGAATTAGTCATTGTATTTCATATGTTTGATATATATACCTTAAGAATAAGGGGTATCTTCATATTTATACTTTAAAGGCTCACAATCTGCTCCAGAGTATGCACCACTAAACATATAATAAAGTGGTTATCTTACCGTATAAAGTCCTTCCTAAATGGTTTTCCTAATCTCCTTGTTGGCCCTGAGACTCCAGTCCGGAATGGATCACACCTCCAAAGATACATTAACAGAAAACAATGGACATGCTTTAAGTAATTATTATAATTAAGTAAAATTATTTAAAAAAAATAGCATATCCCAAACATGGGGTGGTGGCATGAAAAAAAAAATAGGTAATGCATTTTTGTTTTGTATTTCTTCACTTGGGTGAAATGCTATTTTTTTTTTAATAATCTTGCAATAAAAGCTGTGTTTTATTCGGATGAAGCTTCTGTACTACATTCATTGAAACCTGGCACATGATTGTGCCCATTTTTCTAATAAAGTATCTGAATATTTCTAGTGGGTCTATTCAGTGGTTGTGTGACATAATAATTTATAAATGATTGTATAAATGAGTAGCAGCGGCAGACCTTAAGGCAGCTAAAAATATTTCCAAATATTATAAAGAACATCTGTCAAAGTTTCCTAAGAGCAAAATTCCTACATTGCTGACGGGTTTAGAGAATTATGTGGGCAAAAAAGAAACTCAGATTTTGTTAGTAAATGCAAGTTTTATTTATCAGTTTCAAAAAATAATTCCATTTGTTTTGCCCTGGCAGAAGTTGAAATCCTTGACTTTACCTTAAATCAAAAGTAAGCCAGGCAAAGACTTAGCAACAACATGCTGGCAGAGTGTATGCCATTAATTATAGCACGGAAGAGTGATTCACATGCTTAAGGTTAATTAGAAAGTCAGATTACCATTGAGACCTGGAAGCGTCTACTTAATGTGCAAGGAATTTGAAGAAGGCAGCAACGGGGATTTGGGTGAGAAAAATGTTTTCTACGGCAGAAGATCCAAGTTATGACCTCCCTGAACACTTATTTCAAATGTAATTGAATTGGTTGACAAACTGGATGAGACTAGGAAGCCACTCCACCACACCTCTACCTTTGGAATGCTAGAATCAACAATTACGTCTGGTGTTAGACCTGTCTTTATGTGAATGTGTCCTGCCATGCATTGCACTGGTTGTTTGTGGGCTCCTTTGCTTAAGACAATACTTCATAATATAAACCGGGTCAAATAATTATGAAATGGAACACTATAACATTAGGAATACCGATCTGTATTATATTGTATTATTATTTATTATTAGCGTCCCCTTCTCCCCATTCAGCATAGAAAGTGTAAAGAACCCTTTTTTAAGTTACCTTGTTCCTGCGCTAAGGCTCTCTCGGCACTGCTTAACTCTCCTCGCCAGGCAATGTAATGGAGGAAGATCTCCTCATGAGTGATCCAATCCAACACTCCTCATAGAGGAGCAATTGGGACCTAATGCGCATGCATGGCAACTGCCTTTAGGAAAGAATTGAAGGCCTCTGAGACAATACAGCACATAGTAGCCGGGTGCAAGATGTTAGCAAGGACAGCATATACTGAGAGGCGCACCCAGGTTGCTGGGATTGTGTATAGAAATACATGCACAGATTATTGGTTGGAAATGCCAGTCCAGATGGGAGATACCAAAAAGGATAGTTGAGAATGATAGGGCTAAGATCCTGTGGGACTTCAAGATCCAGACAGACAAGCAAGTAGTGGCCAGTCAACATTACATTGTGGTGGTAGACAAGGAATGGAAGACTGCCATGGTGGTGACCATAACATCAGGAAGAAGGAACATGAAAAAGTGGGCAAATACCAAGGGCTGAAAGAAGAGCTTGAAAGAATGTGCAAAGTGACAGCACTAGTAGTCCCAGTTGTGATGGAACAGGGGGTCTAGTGATCTAAAGACTTGAAGAAACGCTAACATTTTAAAAAATATGTATATTTTATTGGAGTTTATCTTTAACATTACCAATGTAGGCAGATATCTAGATGAACGAATGAATTGTTGATATGGATGGACAGGCAGACAGATAATTTAACATTTTCACTTTTTTTATGACAAGTTCTACGTTTTGGTGAACTAGTCATTGTGATGTCTCCATTTCCAATATGAACCCCCCCTCTGGTTGATGATCTCCCTTGTACTTAGCTCTATCTTCTAGAAACCACTCAACCACGTGCAGAGAGCTATATATTTTTTGTTAAAGAATAAAATCCATATAAAATCTAATAACAACTTTCATTGCAGTTGAGAAAATTGAAATACTTTGCTGAGGCACAATAACCCTGAAAAACTATGGCAGTATGCCCACGTCAAGATATCAGAATGTTAAATTGTATTAGTTTGATTCATTTTGCCAGGCACTGGATATTTTGATCACACGCTGTACATGGTTTTATCTCTGTTCTCTGGTTACGCTGTGGCTTGAAGGAGCTGCGAATACAGTTGTCTCTCTGTATACTAATGCAAAATGCAACACCAGCTGGGACTAGATCTGAATCTATTGATATTTCCTGTGTCATTGTGGACACAATAGGCAATCTATATGATGTTGTGTGTCTTTGCAGCACTCTCAAGTCAAGCAGCTCTCTAAGAACACAGCCCGAATGCAACCTATAAATCAGATTCTAATGGAATTTTGCTTCTAATTTGTGTTATCTTTGTCTCATACATCTGAAGACCAGAAACTGCAAAAGAGGATTCACATGGCAACTCCTGTATTCTCTCAACTGATTCAGCTCATCAAGTAGTTTGGACCTTGTGTTCCATGTAAATGCTCTTATCTTAGCAAGACTCTGATATAGCTGTTTTAATGCCCAGCCTCAAAGGGTTGGAGATAGATAGACAGACAGACAGACAATGTATCTATAATTATTGTATTACTATTATTTTTTAATCAGCAACTTTACTTAGAAAAATCTAAACAATGCAAGAAACACACACAATATTTATAATAATAAAATAAACCTCTGCAAAATACTCAGTAATGCTCAAACAATCAGATCCAAAAGTGCAAGGAAGCATTGGCAGGAATGCTGAAGAAAAGCACGTCTAGAACTGGACATACTGAATAGGAGATGCTATACCAATACGCAACACATTAATTAAATGGAAGCAAAAAGGGGAGCTGCAAAGCTCTGGAGGAGTAGTAGTTCTTCTCTTAGATCCCAAATGAAAGCTGTACAGCCTAACTTTAGTTTCAACAAATATCTGGCAAAAGTAGTTTCATTCATGTTTTTCATGAATGAGCCAACTGCAAACAGGTCTAACATGCTCTGCTTGCTTCCAATAGAAGCTGTACTTAGCTTCATTTGTGTAGTTGTTTGTCAATGATAATACAATGTAAACACTGAAAACAAAAAAAATTAAAACTACATTCTGAAAGTACAATTGAGTTAACAGTTATTTAGAAACCTGGAAAGATTTCTGGCAGTTACAATTGCAGATATTCACAAAAACAAAGTCAAAGCCATTCCAAACATCCTCAGTACAAAGATTAGCCATCACGGCCCATTGTTGAACTCAGAAGCATACGTGAATAGGCTAAATCCTGGAGGTCAGTGCTAACTCAAACAGAAAGCCACACTTGAAAGCAAGCATGTTTGCTTCCACATTTTCTACTGTCGTCAGCTTCATTGCTGAACTGAGAATGACAGCTTTACATTCAGGGGAAGTAGGTATAGCTAACTTTTTGATTTCAGCTGTTGATTTAAAAAAAAAAAATAAAAAATTAAGAGAACCCACAGATTTTGGAGTTTGTATTTCATTAAGATACAGTGAGACAATAGCGTTACTTGTTCATCTTTCTTTTGTATCTTAGTACATTGCATAAATATTTTGTACTGATAATAAGTAAGTGGTCTTCCTCATTACAGTTTCTCCAGCTGAGGGGGTGGGCTTACAGTGCCATAATGCTCCCGGTTTTTGTCAAATAGACTGGAAGTGGTTTGACATAAACCAGAGGGACCTCACCCATAGCATACTGGCATCCCGTGATTAGGGCCACCGGTGGGCAGGCCAGTTATATGAATTGCATCATTGGTGCTGCCCACAATAACAGTGGGCCCCTCCAGATTGCTAGCAGATCAGCTTGGTATGAATGTACGCCAATCACTCAGGCTGGCTCCTTAAGAGCAGGACGGGCAGGGAGCACTGTTTCGGTGCTCTCTGCATTGTCCTACAGCTCATTATTTATTTTAAATGCGTGTAAAGATGTGCTTGCGCTATGCTTTTTGTGTACAGTTCCTTGGTGTCTCCCATGAGGAAAAGAGCAGGGAATAATCCCAGGATGGTGAAGCAGGACCCCAAAATTGGGATGATTGGAAGCCAACATAGTTGCCTAGCAACAAAACCATTATAATAAGCAATTTGTTTACGGTGCTTGGAAGTGTCCCTTTAAGCCCAGTTTCATCTAAATCAATCAAGGAGAGCAATACATTTAATGGGGCCTACATGAAAATAACTTTTATAGGGCATATTTACCTCTAGAGCCCAAGGCAAATACGAGCATTACACTTGAAAGCATGTGGGTACTAACTCAGCATATTCAGTTATCCAAGTTCATTTATTGTGCTGGCCTTCAGAATGACTTCTGGCTAATTGTCTGTGAGATTGGTTGCCCACGTTAGGAGAAGTAGATGTGGTCCTCATATTTCTCTAATTAGAGCCATCCATCACTAATGGACCATACTTTGCTTCTCCTGGAAAATTGGCAATTATTAATTGTTTAGATAATGACGGTCAGCTGAACATAATGTGAATATATCTTAAAAGAGTTAACACATGGATAAGACTGTTAATGGAATAATTCAAATTAAATAAGTTAATGCAATGAAAAATACATTGAATTATTGGGCAAAACATGTTGTTGTAAATGGGAAGCACATGCGACTTTTGACATTGATAGTCAGATCCCCATCTGTATTTCACTATTTTCCTAGTGCTGCAGGAACTAGCGATATAATGCTGTATAGGTGGTTTGCTTTTGTTGAAAAAAACCAAAAAACAACCAAGCATAAAATGCTGCCTCCATCTTGTTTCCTAGATGGCAAATTGTTATGGTGCTTGCTTACAGTTCTCTACATAACACAAGTATGTAACGTCCAGGCCCCTACGCTCTGCCGAAGATCTGCATCTATTGTATGGCCGCACTCCAACCTCTGACGCCCGCCTTGAAGATATCTCTAGGGCTGCACCGTTCCCATGAAACTCCCTTCCCTTCTCCATTAGACTTTCACCCAGTCTCCATTCCTTCAAGAGATCATTAAAAAACCCACTTCTTTAGGAAAATGTATCAATTAAACTGTTCATAGCTTTCTACCCCTACACCTGTTACTGAATCATCCAAAAAAAACTAATCCTTAACTGTAAACTATTCTAGTAACCTACTTTTTCCTGTACACAAATTATTAATACATCCTACCCTTACCTCTTGTACCTCTTTACCCCACTCCCTCTAGAGTGTAAGTTCGGGTGAGCAGGGCCCTCAACCCCTCGTTTCCTGTGAGTCCAGCTTGTCTTGTTGCAAATACATGTCTGTTAGACCACCTAATGTACAGCGCTTTGTTGGTGCTTTATAAATAATACAATTAAATCAATTAACAGTCTAAATATATATAAATCATGTTGTAAGTGAATGGCTGAAAATGTTTTAAAGGAACCCTCGAAACCCCATAACAACATAGGTTATTTAAGTTGTTATGGGTGCAGAGGTATCCGGCTCCTTCTTACCTTCAGTGGTTAAGCCAAAGTTGGGGTCATTTGCCCTGCATTCTTGCCTTATGTTCTGTTTCTTTCTGCTGCGCAATATTTGGAAGGGATAGGTAGACGGCTGCTGACTTAAGGAGAATTCATTAAAAATCAAAATCATGTGCTACAAAATTCTGCATTAAAGTAACACTCCCACCCCATAACAATTTAAATGGTTACTCCAACCACCATGGCCCCTTCATGACGCCAGGAGTGGTCTCCGAAGAGCAGCACTGGAAGTTTCACCTGGAACTGGGTTCAAGGTAAGTATAAAAACTTTCTTTCAGGGTTTATTGGAACCGGAGTGGAGGGGGCGGGGGGGAGACCTCTTCCATAGTGCCCAATAAGATGTTTTATACAAAAAAACTCAAAAGCGTTAAAGTATGTTGTTATATGGGCAAGAGTGTCCAGTTGCCTTCTAGTCTAGAAGCGGTATGGCAGTAGTTTAACCCAGCACTGCCACCTCTCAGCCTAAGTTTCTCTGTGATGAGCAGTAGAAGAGATGCTCGGGTGATGGCTGACACTCTCTGCCTATTAATGGGTGCCCACTGAGAAAAATGGTATCTAACCCTTCATCATTCTGCAGAGAAGAAGGGAAGATGGGAGACAAGAGTGCCGGGTGCTCTAGCCCCAGTTTTGGGATTAAATTGTTGCCATACAGTTTAAATTCTGGAGGTAAGAGGCACCCGGATACTCCCACCCTAATAACAGTATAAGTAATATTAAATTGCTAACGGGGTGGGGGGTTCGTTTAATCAAGTTTAATAAGGACATGATTTAGATTTTTAATCCATAAGTGACATTGCCATATAAGATAAATTAAGTCTATTTGTATATCTATCTAATCATTATGGAGTCTGTTCTCCATTTAGACAATTTTATTGAAACGTTTGACTGGTTGTCAGTATAACACACTTCACTGTTTAGTGAATACATCTCATTGCTATTTTTATGTTTATTTTAATTTTTTTGTATGTTTTTGCCAAGGTTTAATTTAAGCCCACTAGCCTGTGCCAAGAGCCATCAATCCACGAAAATCCTAATTCTTCGTGACCTCTAGTGTTCATTATTGATACATAGGCAGAATGCACCAGGGTAGTGTGCCAGAACATTTTTGTCATTGAAAAATGACTACTATTTGTTCTGTCTGTATGTTTCAGCCCTGCACCACGACTGCTGTTTATACTGTATGTATGTTTCAACCCTATCATAAGTAGTGCGTATACCGTATGTGTGTCTTACTCCTACTCACTGAGTGATGTTTATAGTGTATGTGTCACTCCTACTCACTGAGTGATGTTTATACTGTATGTGACACTTCTACTCACTGAAGGTGTTTATACTGTTGTCACTCCTACTCACTGAGTGATGTGTATACATGTCTCACATCCACTCAATGAGTGCCGCATATGTACATATATGGTATAAACATCAGCAGTGTAAGTGAGACACACATACATATACAAATGTCTATCTGTCTGTCTGTCTGTCTCTTTCTCTATCTATCTGTCTGTCTGTCTACACAAACCAAGAAAGTTATGGTGAGGAAAAAAGTGATTGAAAACCACGTCCACCAGAAGTCAGTTGATAGTCAATACAGGAATCTCAAATTTACAGTGATGTTACAAAAGGGTGATTCTTTGTTGAACTAATTTGCATATGCCAACCCAGAATCCCTTGCAGTAGTAACAGCACTGCAAGTTTGAGATTTCTATGGGAAAAGCATGTCTTGTGGCTTGACAGACGTGTGCAGGTCTGTGTTTAACAATGTATTTACTATCTACACAGGGCCGGTGCTAGGATTTTTGACTACACAGGCGAAGATGCATTTTGACGCCCCCCCCCCCAAAAATAAACAATGCATCTTCACCTCTGTGTCTCGTAGCCCCCTTTTGAATTTCTTACCCCCATTAGTGTTGCATATCCCTTTAGTGTGTCTCCTACAACCCCTCTTATGTATTTCTTACTTCCCCGCCAGCCCCTATCTATCTCTCTTTTTCTCCCACATAGACATAGATACAGGCAAAAATACATACATGCACAAATACACAAACATACAGACACACAACCATACAAGCACACAGACATAATTTTTCAGGCACACAGTCACAAAGATATACAGACACACAGTCATAAAAGGCACACAAACAAACACAGTCATACAATCTACACATATAGGTACATTATCGTACAAACACAGACATACATTCATAAAGACACAGGCACTCACAGAAATACATACACAGACATAAAGAAACAGAGATAGGCATACAGAGACATACATACACAGACAAACAAAGAACCCTGCACACTGATACCGTGTTAATGCTCCGGCCATCAACAGAGGTGGATGCTCCATGTCAGGCAGACATTGCTGGATCCACCAGTAAAGTCTTCAAAAGGAATAAACGCAGGCAACACTCCAATAGTAAGGATGGTATATTTATTGGTAGGTGAACCACCCCATAGAAAGTGTGATGTTTCAGCTCATGTAATAAGGCTCTGCTGAGCCGAAACGACGCCCTTTCTTTGGGGTGGTTCACCTATCAATAAATATACCATCCTTACTATTGGAGTGTTGCCTGTGTTTATTCCTTTTGAATACATTTACACAGTCATACAGAGACATACATACTGTATGTCTCTGTATGACGGTCTGTGTATGTACACAGGATGGCTAAAAGATAGATCCCCATCTGTCGTGAAACTTCAACAATGCTTTGAAAGCTGGGGCTCTACCGATTCCCCATGCTTGCAGGATTGTATTTAGCATGGAGCAGTATTTGTGTGTTTGACTGTAAGCATGTGTTTGTATGGAGTATGTTTGTATGATTGTAGCGGTGTGTTTGTATGTAGTGTTTGCATTTGAATGCAAGCATGCATTTATGTGTAGTGTTGGTTTTTGAACGAAGGTGTGTGTTTATATATAATTTTGGTGTCTGATACAGAGGTGTGTTTGTATGTAGTGTTGACGTTTGCATGCAGGTGTTTATTTGTGTGTAGTGTTGTGTTTGAATGCTGAGATATATGCACATATACACATACACTGCCACACATGCACACACTGTGATACACATACACAAAGATACACACACTGACACATGCAGATATACATATACACAAACTGATACCCATTCAGATAGACACACAGGTACACACAAACACTGACAGACATACAGATAAACACACAGTGACATACAGACACACATACACAATGATAGGGAAGAAGACACACAAAGACACACTAACAGACAGACACACACACACACACAGACATTTAGATACACACAGACACATGGACAGAGACATATACATACACACACACACTGACAGACATGGATACACACACACACTGACAGACATAGATACACACACACTGACAGACATACACACACACACACTGACAGAGATAGATACACACACACACTGACAGACATACACACACACTGACAGATACACACTGACAGACATAGATACACACTGACAGACACACTGACAGACATACACACACACACTGACAGACATGGATACACACACACACACTGACAGACAGATACACACACACACACACACACTGACAAACATGGATACACACACACACACACACACACACACACTGACAGACATGGATACACACAGACACACTGACCAACAGGTTCAGGAGGGGGGCTTACCTGGGATCCAAAGTGCTGCCTGAGGTAGTTGGGAGTTGGAGGAGCTGGTCCTGCCCAGCCCCCTCCTCTCTGCCTTTTGCTGCTGTAGTCTTCTTGGGAGGACTTCCTCCCATGCTGATTAGAAGGGGGCCGGTGGTAGCTCCGCCCCTGCTGGGCACCAGCCGCGCTGTGTGCTACAGAGGGAGCAGGGATATGACGTTCATATCCCCGCCCCCTCCACACAGTCCGCGGCACTGCAGGTTGGCGCTCGGCCACGCTACAAGAAGTGACCGGCAGGAGAGGGGAGCGGTGCGCTTCTCTCCTGCCGGTCACCCGGACATTTGCGCCCCCGGGCCGGTGCGCCCTAAGGCGGCCGCCTGTGCCGCCTTATGGACGCGCCGGCCCTGTATCTACATAGAATATATACACAGTAAGCTCTTGCGTCTATGGTGCAAGGAGTGTCCTGCTCCCCCCCCCCCCAATGTAATTAGTCAAACTGTTTTAGAATTGTTTCATTTCTTACCTGAGCCCACCGTGTTGTTGTGTATTTGTCACAAGTATTCACCTGAATATGTGTTTTGTTCAACAAGTTGTTTATGAGATGTCAAGAAATGTTTATAATAATGTTGTGAATTATGATAAACTGGAAATAAAAGAGCACAATTCATTAGTTAAAAGGAAAATAAAGGCTGCAATCGACGATAGATTTGGCGCTGATGATGATTCCGGGAGCAGCAGAAGTAGTCAGTTTTACAGCAGAATTGACTGAAAGCGTGGCATTTCACAGCGTCTGTTGGGGTCAGCTGCACATTGTAGGGTTATAATTGTATTTTATTTTGCTTGCCAATCATATTATCTTTCACTTGTTGACATTTAATTCTACTTTCTCAATCCGATAATTAATTTAAATTATCAACTGTTTTTTTTAACCTTTAGCTGTAAAAAAAAAAAACATTTTCTGCGGAGAAAAATCAAAATATGAAAATTGGCTCCTGTCACTTTAATAACATAACTAACAACAAATAAATTCAAATAAAACTATAAGATAACACATTAGAAATATGCAATGCGACAGCACCGTATGAAAGGCCTTATTTATAAAACTATTCTTTTTTTAAATAAAATTTTACATAAAAGCACACATTGCTCTTTTAGCGATATTTGGAAATAAGAAACACATTTCAATGTGTCTTTCTTGGTACTGTTCCTTCCTCCCTCTCACTCACTGTCCCTGCCTCCCTCCCACTCACTGTCCCTGCCTCCCTCCCTCCCACTCACTGTCCCTGCCTCACCCTCACTCAGTCTCCCTTCCTCCCTCTCACTCACTGTTCCTTCCTTCCTCCCTCTCACCCACTGTCCCTGCCTCCCTCTCACTCACTGTCCCTGCCTCCCTCTCACTCACTGTCCCTTCCTCCCTCTTACTAAATGTCCCTTCCTCCCTCTCACTCACTGTTCCTTCCTCCCTCTTACTCACTGTCCCTGTCTCACCCTCACTCATTGTCCCTTCCTCCCTCTCACTCACTGTCCCTTCCTCCCTCTCACTCACTGTCCCTTCCTCCCTCTCACTCACTGTCCCTGCCTCCCTCTCACTCAC